>CM068301.1:24355205-25024123 GCA_034768395.1 Linum lewisii | reverse complement strand
TTCCATCCAATATACTATGCAAGTAAGACTCTCAATGATGCTCAAAGGAACTACACAACTACGGAGAAGGAGCTCTTGGCCATAGTGTTTGCTTTTGATAAGTTTCGGTCCTACTTGGTACTTTCTCACACTATTGTCTTCACGGACCACCAAGCTTTGAGGTACCTTCTATCTAAGACCGATGCTAAACCAAGGTTGATCCGATGGGTCCTTCTATTGCAAGAGTTTGATATTGAGATTCGAGATAAGAAGGGGTCCGAGAATGTAGCCGCCGACCACTTGTCTCACTTGGAAGAGGCGGAAAATGGTACACAATGGTAATGAAGAGATCAATGACAACTTCCCCGATGAGCAATTGTTCGCTATAGCAACTTTAGAGTTCAAGGAACCTTGGTTCGCGGATTTGGCTAACTATCTTGCTAGTGGAGACTTGAAGGAGGGCCTCTCCACTCAAGACAAAAAGAAGTTCTTTGCGGATTTGAAACATTACTATTGGGATGATCCTTTTATATTTCGAGTTGGCTCGGATGGTATGATTAGAAGATGTGTCACTTATGGAGAGTCTAAGGACATCATGCGACATTGCCACTCCGGCCCTACGGGTGGACATCATGGAGCAAATCGCACGGCTCGCAAGGTACTTGAGTCCGGATTCTTTTGGCCCTCGATCTTCCGAGATTGTCAAGACTTTGTCAAGTCTTGCGATGCGTGTCAACGTTCAGGTACCATCTCTTCCCGTAATGAAATGCCTCAAAATGTCTCGTTAGTGGTAGAAATATTTGATATATGGGGTATTGATTTCATGGGACCGTTTCCTACTTCGCATGGTAACAAGTACATATTAGTTGCGGTAGATTACGTGTCTAAATGGGCGGAGGCACAAGCTTTGCCTACCAATGATGCCCGAGTCGTAGGGAAGTTTCTTGTTAAGTTGTTCACCCGTTTTGGTACCCCTCGTGCTATCATTAGTGATCGAGGTACTCATTTTCAAGGGCAATTCGATAGAGTATGCCACCGGTTCGGCGTCACTCATCGGATGTCCACCTCGTATCACCCTCAAACTAGTGGCCAAGCCGAGGTGACCAATAGGGAACTTAAGAGAATCTTAGAGAAGACGGTCGACCAATCACGGAAAGATTGGTCGAAGAAGCTTGATGACGCTCTATGGGCCTACCGCACGGCCTATAAGACCCCTATAGGCACTACTCCCTATAGGATGGTCTATGGCAAAGCATGCCATTTGCCGGTAGAGCTCGAGCACCGAGCTTATTGGGCATTGAAATTTCTAAACCTTGATATGAGTCTCGCAGGAGAAGAGCGTAGGTTTCAGGTACATGAGCTCGAGGAGTATCGCTATCATGCATATGAGAATGCAAAGCTTTACAAGGAGAGGACGAAGCTCATTCATGATTCCCGTTTGAAGCCGGGCAAGGATTTCAAAGTTGGTGATCAAGTTCTCCTATACAACTCTCGGCTCAAGCTCTTTCCCGGGAAATTGAGGTCTCGTTGGTCCGGCCCCTTTACGGTAACTCATGTTTTTCCTTATGGCACCATCGAGGTAATCTCTCCATCCCAAACCGAACCTTTTAAGGTGAATGGCCATAGACTTAAGCATTATGTTGTTAATGATACTATAGGTGCTGTTGAGGTCTTGTCTTTGGTCGTGCCTTGAGTGTTCCTTGCTTCGTCGAGCTTAAGACGTTAAACAAGTGCTTCTCGGGAGGCAACCCGAGTGTTTTTTCATGTCTTTTCTTCTTGATTTGATTGCATGATTGTGTGTTTTTGTGATGTTCTAGGTCCTTAAGTTGTTGTGGTGTCCTTTGTGGTCTCGTAGGCGTTGAAATTCTGAAGTTCGGGGTCCGTTTTGGGTTGATTTGGCGGTGTTTTGGTCATTTTTCGTCGAGGTAAAAATTTGATTTTAAGCTGAGGGGGTGCACGCCGTGCACCACTGCACGCCGTGCATGATGCACGCCGTGCACCGTGCACGGTTTGGTGCACGGGCTGTCCAGGAGCATCCAAAACATTTTTCAGCTCCAGGGTGCACGCCGTGCACCCATGCACGCCGTGCACCCTGCACGCCGTGCACCCTTGCACGCCGTGCACCGGCTCTTTCCCTTTACTTTATTTCAGTTTGGTTAGTGGTTGAGTCATCTGATTCTTGATTTTTCTGGTTTGAGTCATTGTTCGGTTTGGTTTTGGTTCACCCAACCCCCTTATCCCTTTCCTCACCCGACCCCGACCCCAGCCTCCCTCAAATCTCTTTCCCACACGCCGCCGCCGCCGACTTTCCTCCCGCTCACCAATCTCCTGCCAGCCGACGCCGCCGCCAGCTCCCATCTGCCCAACTCCTACCCACCGCCTACTCTCTAGCCCCGACTCCCGCTCACCAATCATCTGCCCAGCCCGAGCCGCCGCCACTCCACTCCTGCCCGCCGCGACTCCTGCCCCGCCGCCAGCTTCCTCCCAGCCGCCACCGATTCTGCCCACCCGACCACCCGCCCGCCATCTCCCAATCTCACCCGCCCGACGCCTGCCAACCTACCCGACCACCCGCCAGCCATCTCCCAATCCAGCCGCCCGACGCCTCCGCACCCACCCGCCGAAGCTTCCTCAACCGCCCGACGCCGCCGCCAGCTTCCACCTGCCCGCCGCCACTCCTGCCCAGCCGCCGATTCTGCCCACCCGACTACCCGTCCGCCCACCTCCAATCTCAGCCCCCGATTCCAGGTTTGCAATTTTAATTTGGAATTTCAGCTTTGGTTGCTTGAGTTAGTTGGCCGTTGGTAGTGTGGTTTGATTGAATGTTGATATTGTTGGTTTGCTTTGATTTGTGGAGTTGGGCATTGATTTTGATTGTTAGGATTTTGATGTGAGGGGTGTGGTTTGTTGAGTTGGTTTGTTTGTTTACTTGTGGTGTGGTGTTTCTTTGAGTGTTGGCAGATTCTACTTGCTTAGTTTAGGGTGTGGGATTTGCTTGGTTTCATGTGAGCAGGTTTGGGTTATGGCGTTGCTTGTGTCCATTGTTGAGCCGATTTTAACTTTGTGAAATTGATTGATTATCCTTGATTGGTGGCTGGTTGCAAAGGATTAGTGGTGGCTTGATGGGGGCAGAATGTTGTTTTATCGTGATTTATTTGAATGGTGGAGTTAGGTGTGGTTGTTAGTGTTTGACTTGTGATCCTACTCCGTGCCTTTCTTTGTGATGTGTCTTTTGTTTCTACAGGTTCTGAATTCGGGGAACGAATTCCATTCTTTGTGTGAGGAGGGTGTGGTTAATCACCACTCATTGGTTTAATCTTTATGTATTCCTCCTTACATTGTGTGGACTTAGGCTTATATGTTCTTGATTCATGTTTTTGATCCATGATGCATGCCTTTTGCTTAAGTTTGGATTTCAATGATTTGATTTTTGCTAGCATAGGTTGTTGCACTTGAACTTGATGATTTTGAATTGTGCTCAATGTTTTGATCATGTGCTATGATTCGGCGCCTTGATAGGATTTGTCTTAGGAGTGTAGCCTTTTTGGTTGATTCGTTGTATGCACTTCTTTTGCAGGATGCCTCCCAAGGGTAAAGCAGCTTCTTCATCCTCCGCCCCCAAGCGATCCAAGGCACCAGCTTCCAAGAAGCGGAAGGGACAGACTGGGGAGTCTTCTGCTCCTCCACCACGGTCGCCTTCGCCGCCTCCAGCTCCTCGTGGCGTCGACCCTCCTGAATCAGTGGTTCAGAGGATCTTCAACTTCGACCCCAGAGATCGGGCTTACAGTTGTTATCAGGTTATGGCGAGATGGCCCGTGGCGAGGCAGGGTAGATTTGATTTTGAGGGGTTGCAGAGTCGTGATGGTTGGTTGGATGCTTTGAAGACTTTGGCTGATGGAGCCGGTATTTGGCCGCTCTTGGAGGTTGACGAGAGGGCGTATGAGTGGCCTACAAAGGAGTTCTTGAGCACTCTCACCGTGGAGTGTCACGAGACCACTAGTGAGGTTTCTGTGCGCTTCAGGCTCGGCAGGATGGCGCGTGTGTGCTCCATTGACGAGTTTGGATACCGCCTTGGGTTCTATGAGTGGGTGCAGGTTCAAAGTGGCGAGCTCACTGGGTTGGCTCTCATATCTTCTCTTGCGGGGGACGCCAAGAGTGCATTCTTCAAGGAAATTGCACCGAGGACTAGAGGTTATTCAGCTCACTCCTCCAAGGTCACAGAGGTGAATCGGCATATGCTGAAGCTCCTCCATCACTTCTTCCGGCACTCCATCACCCACAGGAAGCCATCCTCCTCTCCAGGTGTAGTCTCAGTCAGAGATTTGTTTCTCTTTTATTGCTTGGAGAGGGGCATCAAGCTGCATCTAGGTGATTTAGTGCTAGGAGCCCTCCTTCAGATACAAGCTAATGACACTATTGGTGTTCTGCTGGGAGGGGGGTTTGTGACCAGGTTGGTGCGTGGGTATGAGTGCCTTGATGCTTTTGGTCCTGCTCCAGCATTTGTCGAGCCTCGACCAGTTCTCTTGCGGATTGTCCTACCTACAGCTCAGATCACAGACCTTCTGGTTCCGACTTGTCGGGTCTCAGATGATGACAGTGATGAGGAGGATGGAGAGATCGACCCTACTACACTTCATGAGCTTATCTCGGGAATGGGTCGCCTCACGACCGTAGTGGAGGATATGCGTGAGGGACAGAGGAGAGACAGTGTGGCGATACAGGACCTTAACAGGAGAGTTCAGAACCTAGAGGCGTACAACGCTAGGGACTTTGAGAGCCAGCAGTTCTATGGACAGCAGCTTGCTCAGGTGCATGAGGCTCAGCAGTTTCAGGGTATTCAGATTACTCAGATTCAGCATTCTCAGTACTGGCAGCAGCATCAGTCCTACTACTACCAGGAGAGCTTCCACTCTGAGTCCGACCCCTCCAGCACTTGGGCAGTCTTTCCACCGCCTCCCCCGTTTGACGGCTACCATCCATGGTCACAGTGGCCTGGGCACCCACGACCACCACCCCACTGAGAGCTGCAGGATCACTCACCACTTCTCAGGACTTTGGATTTCTCCTTTCTTTTATTTCTGTTTATGACTGCATGTTTTGTTGTGTTTGACTTCTGATTTTCTCTTTTCATTTCTGGCTTTGAACTTGTCATGTTGTTGGATCACACATCTCATCCGTACTCTCATCTTGTCGACTATGGTTGTGTTTGAGTGGTATGCCATCCCTTGTTTTCTATAGGTACCCCTGATTCAGGTCCTCGTCCTGAACAGGTTACTTGACCCGGGATTCCATCTCCGGCTTCTCTTCTTCACCGCGCGGTATATTCGTTCCACCTTATCCTCTCTCTCTCTTGATCATTGAGGGCAATGCTCATGTTAGTCGTAGGGGAGTTTGAGTTTTGGTGTGATTATTTGTCGGTAGAAGTCTAAAGCTATGTTCTGATGTGTTGCATGATCTTAATTGAATGTCGAATTCCTCTATTGTAGAATCGTTCGGTTCTTGACGTTTAGTGTTTAATTGACTTCAAGCTTTCACAATGATGTTTAGATTGTTCCACTTAGAACCTATAACCGGCATGTTAGCACTAATATCAAATGAGTCTGGGCCAGAACTGAGATTTTATCACTCTTGCATGTTGGTTGATTGGTTTGATACGTGTTTTTGTACCGCTCGATAACACCGGTCTAAGATGATGAAGGCAATCAGAATTTTTCCCCTTTTCCATGTCTTTCTTTACCCTTTTTGATCCTTCGTGATTGTGGCTTGAGATTAGACGGAATCCAATTCGAAATCTTGTGTGGAAGTTGTAAGGGGCTAAGAATCAAGTGGCTAAATTGTTAAAAAAAAAAAATGCTCAAAAGAAAAGCTAGGCAAGCTCGGCACCTAAGTGAAGTGTCGGGTTGAGCACTAAGCAAAAGGGCAAAGGCTGTGAGCTAGGCAGGTTCAACACCTAAGTGAAGTGTTGAATCGAGCACTAGTATGCAGTAAAAAAAAAAAAAAAAAAAAGAAAAAGAGTTCTCAAATGTAGCCCTTGATCCTAGCCAGAGTTTTGTAAAGTGCGGATCTAGAAGCGGATGAAGTCGAGTCGATAGCCACATCATAATCACTCACCACTTACGATCCATGTCCCGATTTCAAGTCCTTTTGATTAGAGTTGGTGTTATCGTGGTCGGTTTTGCTGTGTCCCAATCAACCACTACTTGAAGTGTGCAAAAATTAGTGAGGTTTAGACTTGTTTGGTTGATGTTCTTGCATGTGTAGGTTTAGTTTGTTCGTGGAACAGTTTGAGCTAAATTGTGATTGCTTGAATCTCAATGGACCGAACTTGTCATTTGTGAACTTGGATGTTTTCTAATTCATTTGCTTGAGGACAAGCAAAGCTTAGTCGTAGGGGAATTTGATGTGACTTTAATTAGTGCATTTTAAGCTTATGAATGACCTTTGAAATACCCGTGTTTATTCGTGAAATGACATGACCTATATGCTTTTATTGAAGTTTCGTGCAAAGTGTCATTTTGTTATCCGGTTGCCACTTTGGAGCCAAATTCGTGGTCTATCGGAGTTGCCTCTGTGCATTTTCAGGTTAAGGCTTCAAAGTACGGATGACAAGGAGCGAACAGGAGCAAACAGGAGGTCATTTGGAGGCCGGACGAGGGAGATATGAGCACTACAAGATTGAGATTTCTGCAGAGTGCAGGGGTGCACGCCGTGCAGAGGTGCACGCCGTGCAGGAGTGCACGCCGTGCAGGTGTGCACGCCGTGCAGGGGTGCACGCCGTGCACTGTCCCCTGCACTATAAATACTCTTGTTTTTTGGCCATTTTGGGCAATTCTTTGATATCTCTTGAACCCCAAACACATATCCACGAACCTTCAAACCCTAGAGCACGTTTTTGGAGCAATTTGAAGCCATTGGAGCTAGGATTGAAGCCAACAAACCTTGGGAGAAGTGCTTACAAGTGGAGAAGTGAAGATCATCTCAAGGATTCATCCATGGTGTTCTTGGTGACCATTCTTCCTTTTTTTCTCTTTACTCCCTTGGCCATGTGTGGCTGAGTTTCTAGGGTTCATCTTGGATGGGTAGATTAGTTGTGCTATGATAGAGAGATGATTGTATAGAACTTGCCATGATTGATCTTGGTTGTATGAGGATGATTCCTAGACTTGTTCTTAATGCCATTTTATGCCATGTTTGCTTAATTTGGTCCATTCATTGTGATTTGATGCATGAGAGTGCTTGGATTGCATAGATTGTAGGTCTAGGGATTGAAGTGAGTGTGTTCTAAGAGATTAGATCATCTTATTTCAACCATTTTCACTTGATTTCTCTCTTGGGCATTTTATCGAACACTTGGTGTGCATGTGGATTTTCATTCAATTGAGTTTGAAAAGGCTTTTTGGTGAATCTCTTAGTGTTAGAGCATTGATATGAGAGTGTTGTGCCTAGCCTTGTGGTCATAGAGTCTTAAGAGAGGGTCTTGTGTCTTGGCATTTCATCAAACACTAAGAATGCATCCTTTTTCACTTAGCTTGAGAGCGAGAGCCTAAGTTGAGTGGTATTAGGATAGGGATTTGGTGCTATGAGAGTGCATTGAGTCTATAGAAGTGAAATGCATGGTCATCCGAATGCAAACTCGATCTTGATTAGCTTGTTTGTTCAATTAGTCATCTTGAGCATGATGAAACTACCCACCAAGAGAACCCCTTTGTCTTTGATTTGCACCACTTTATTTTTCTTTCTTTTTTTAGTTTCCTTTAAGTTTTTAATTTTTATTTCAAACCAAAACTCCTTTCAAATTAATAGACCGTCTACGAGGAATGTGAGTAGTGGCCATTAGAGAACCCTGTGGAATACGACCTTGAATGTTGTGAGTTGAAATTCACACATCAATGATTCTCTTAGTGTTAGGACATTGACATGAGAGTGTGGTGTCTAGCCTAGTGGTCATAGAGTCATAGGAGAGGGTTTTGTAGCTTGGCATTTCATCAAACACCTTTAATGCATCCTTAGTCACTTAGCTTGAGAGCGAGAGCCTAAGTTGAGTGGTTCTAGGATAGAGATTTAGTGCAACGAGAGTGCATTGAGTCTATAGAAGGGATTTGCGTGGTCATTCGATTGTAACCTCGATCATGTTTGGCTTGTTTGTGCATTTGTTCCTCTTGAGCATGATGAAGCTATCTTTCCAAGTGAACCTCCTTTATCTTTGATTTGCACCATTTTGTTTTGCTTTCTTGTTTAGTTTCCTTTATGTTTTTATTTCCTTTGCAAACTAAGGGGTCGTTTTCCGTGCAGGTTTTGGGACCTGGATTTGGCTGAAATCCATTTCCCCCCAAATTCCATGTTTTCCGGTCTATTTAAATAACCCAAATCCAGGGGAGTTCAATTCCTGGCAGGCTTTCAAATCACCCCTGGGCAGGTTTTTAATTCCCTTTGAATCTGGAAGGAGTTGGGCGGATTTTAAGGTCCCAACCCAATTTTTTTTTCCAATCTTGCCAAACTTACCCCAAATTTTTTTGTTCTATTTTCTTCGAGTTCGTCTAATACCTCAAATCTGAACCTTATCCTTCTTCTCCATTGTCCCAGAATCGCAAAGTATGTACGAAAATTTGATTGAGGAGGATAACGAATAATTGTTTTGTGTGTTTGATTTTTTTTTTCGTTGATAGAATAGAGTTTCACAGACAGACCTTAGTTGAATATTGGTAGAATATTGTTGATCGTTTGAATATTGATGTTTGATCGAATAATGTTTATTATTTGAATATTGAGTTTGGTCGAATAAAAAACTTTGAATATTTTATAATAATGGTGAGCTCGAATTTTTTTAGTATATTGTGTAGATAATGGCATAAATGAGATGTAGAAAAAATGTAGAGGTTGTTCGGATTGATAAGAAGGTTAGTTTAGTAATGCTAGGTGGTCCTTTATTTGAAATCCATATGGTTATGGTATTGTGGAAAACAAGGAATTAAAATCTGGAAGGAACCCCAGCAATCGAATCCCTTCCGAATTTTAATTCCATTGCAATTCATTTCCACGCGGAAAATGACCCCTAAAACTCATTTTAAATGAATAGACCGTCCATGAACCGTGTGAGTATTAGCTATTGAGAGAGCCCTCGTGGAATACGACCTTGATAGTTGTGAGTTAAAACTTGCACATCAGTAGTGCTTCTTAGTTTTGATTATGCAGGATAACAGGTGGGATGACCGGTACCGAGAGCGGTACATCAATGAAGCACCATATATCGAAGATTACCAAGAGATGTTACATCAACAACAACAACAAACGGCGAGATTTGACTCCCTCTTTGATAATATCTTTTCAATACTACAAGGCCACCATGAGATACACCAACAAGAGCATCGAAGAGGTGCTAGAGATAACCAAGAGATCTTTCATGAACATCAACAATGCTCGTCGAGAACCCAATCTGCCTTGGATAATATCTCTTCAATGCTACAAGCTCATCTCACGACAGACATCAAGCTCGAGCAACCAAAGCAGTTAATGACAGAAGACACTCAAGAGCTGTTCGAAGAAGAAGATGATGATCCTATCCATGACTATTATGAGCTAGAAGAATCCTTGGCGGTGGTGGTTGATGAAGACATAGAGCCAATCCATCCTGAAGTTGAAGCCGAAGAGGAGCACATAGAGATTGAGGAGATACCCTCATCTACACTTCCGCCGAGCCAACCTGTAGATCAAGCTAGAGACGAGCACGTGGAAAGCAACAAGGTCATGGATTTAGAAGTTTACATACTCGATCCCGAGAGACCTCTGGATGATCATCAGGTAGAGAAGATGGAGCTCATTGACCATGCCACGCCGTACTACCTCTTTCCTCCTCCAGTAGGAGAATTTGAGAAGAACTGGACATCCAAACAGAATCACGATCTACTAGAGCACTACCGGCTGCATCACCCTTCTGGAGTGCTACATGGCACTCAACCGCTGGCCTTGAAGAAGATGATTGACTTCAAGGAACTCTTGAGTTGGGGTCCCTAACAGGTACCGTCCCGCTCAAGGACGTTAAAAGAGAGCGCTTCGTGGGAGGCAACCCACAGCTGGAGTCCGTTTTTGAATTTTTGAGTTAGTCTTTTTCATCGTTCGCCTCGGTTTTGGGGAGCCAAAGTGTCAGTTTAATTTCCTTTCGTTTTGATTTGTTAGGTTTAAAAAAAACAGTTTTCAAATGAGTATTCGGTGAAAACTTAAAGTTTTCGCCGAATACTTCTCTCTTTTTCAAATAGTAGCGTCTGTTTTTTTTGTTGGTTTTCAAAGAAAGTTTTCGCCGAAAACTTATGTCTGTTCTTAAAATCAGTTTCCTTTTTTCGGTCCGATTCCAATGTATACTTGATCGCCCAAATCGGAGCTATGTAGCTCTGGTTATCCCCGAAACAAGCTGTTCACGTGTTTGGCCAGCTCGTCGCTTTTCGTCCATTTTCTTTAGTCATGTCTTCAAGGTTAGTTATTGGGTTTTCAATTTCGAATCTTTTGACATGTTGATTGTTGAATTTCGACGAGTTTAATTCTGGTCTACCTCATTTTGCGTGCCTGCTGTTTCGGTGTGATTCTTGCTGATCTGATTGAACTTAGATGATTTAGAATTCTCTAGGAGTGTTGTGTCGTGAATTTGTGCCGTAAAAAAAATTCAAAATTTTAAAATTTCCCTAAACCTTTTTTGTTCGACTTTTATTCTGTGTGGATCCGGGACACTTGTCCTGGTATCCTTTGATCTTTTTGTTGTTTTTGTTTTGTTGGATCTTGAGTAGCTACTCCGCTCCGCTCCGGGCTATCTGTGTTCATCCACTACACCGACCATCATCTTCCAGGTTCTTCGTATCTCTCTACTCTAGTTTAGTCCTGTGAGGACACAGAACCGTTTA
Source organism: Linum lewisii (assembly GCA_034768395.1). Classification (NCBI taxonomy): domain Eukaryota; kingdom Viridiplantae; phylum Streptophyta; class Magnoliopsida; order Malpighiales; family Linaceae; genus Linum; species Linum lewisii. The sequence continues at coordinate 25,013,255 of CM068301.1, read as the reverse complement.
AGTGTGGGGTAGGATTCTAGGATTATGCATGATCTTGCTTGATTTTCTGTGATCCTATGGTTCATTTTTGAAATTTATCTAGCATAGAATTGCTCAATTCTTGACTTATGATGTTAAATTGACTTCAATTTTGAACAATGACGTCTTGAATGTTCCACTTAGAACCTGTAACCAACGTGTCGGAACTAATATCAAATGAGTCTAGGTCATAACAGATCATAAATCACTCTTGTAGTTGAAACTTGAATTAACTAAATTGTTTTGCTTGTTAATCACAAAGCTCGATAACACCGTTCTAAGATGATAAATGCTAGCTTCTCCCATGTTTTTCACTCCATATTTGTTCACCTGTGATTGTGGCTAAGATTAGACGGAAATCCAATTCGAAATCTTGTGTAAAAAGTTATAACTAGCTAGGATTAAGTGACTAAATGGTTAAATCAAGTAATTAAGTTGTGCAAATCAATGCTAATTTCTTTAAAGTGCTGAAATTAAAGCTAGGCAAGCCCGAGACCTAAGTGAAGTGTTTGGGTTTAGCACTAGCATAGGCACAAATACTGTGAGCTAGGCAGGTCCAACACCTAAGTGAAGTGTTTGGTATCGAGCACTAGTATGTAGTAAATAAATGGAAAGTTTGAAACTTGAAATAAATTGTTGTTGAAATCGGTCCTAGCTAGAACATGTAACGTACAGATCTAGAAACGGATGAAGTCGAGTCGATAGCCACGTCAGTTTTCCTGCCTCCACGTCCACATCATGGCTAGAGCTTAAAGTCTTTTTGATTAGAATTGGTGTTATCGTAGTCGGTTAATTATGATTAATTATTTTGCCAAGAAACGTGCTTTGTTAAAACTACTACTTGAAGTGTGCAGAAATTAGTGAGATCAAAAACTTGTTTCGTTGATGTTCTTGTATGTGTAGGTCACTTTTTCTACGTGGAACAGTCTAAACCAAATCATTAGAATTGAATCTCAGTTTAATCTCGTGTCATTTGTGAATTTGAGTGTGTTCTAGTTTAGTTTGCTTGAGGACAAGCAAAAGCTTAAGTGTGGGGTATTTGATGACACTCGATTTGACGTGATTTTCAGCCTCATTTAAGCGACATTTCCTTGCTTGAAACGTGGTTTTAGGGGTAAAATAGCGAATATTCACTCAACTACCCTATTTCCTACCGAATTAGTTACTTTGGCCCTTTTTGGGTCTATTTGATGGTTTTTTAGTGTTTTTGTAAGAGCGCAGGTTTTTGCCGTCAAATACGTAGCCATGGCCATGTTCAAGACCTCAAAAAGTGAACCGGAATCAAATCAGAGTCAGAACCAAAATTCCAACTGCTCAGTACAAGGTTTTCGACGAGAACCCAACAGAATTCTCACCGAAAATAACTTAAGAAACTCACAGACGGAGTGAGCTGAATTACGCTGAAGTTTTCGGTGAAAAATATTAAAGTTTTCACCAAAAAGTTATGAAGAAATCGACGAAGGAAACAAAAGGCTTTGAACTAAAGTTTTCGGCGAAAACTTATAAAGTTTTCGCCGGAAAGTTCCTTATTTTATGGGACAGAAACAGCAAACCCTAATTCTACCTATTTAAAGAAGCAGCTGCAGCCAATGGAAGGACTAATCACGGATTCATAATTCATATTTTCACACAATCAAATCATACTTTTGAGAGTCAGCCGACTCTAGGGTCGATAGATAGAGTTTAGAGAGTTCGAAGAATCGTGGAGAGATCGTGACGCCATCCTTCCACCTCGGAGAGCTCGGAGCTTAAAGTTGAAGATCCAGGAGACTGAAGCTTCGCCGGAGTCGTCAGAATTAGGTTTTTCAGTTCTTATCTGTTCTTCCTCTGTATGACGATTTCCTTTGTTGCCTTTTATTTTTCTGTTATCGTTATGAGTAGCTGAACTTGTAGAGCTTAGATTAGATGAACCTTAAGTGACCCAGGGCTTTAAAGCGGTCACAGATTGGCGGTAATTAGATTCAAAGTTCAATCAGTTTCTCTTTGCATGGTTGTTTTGTTCTTCATTGTTTGTGTTTCTCTTCTGGTTGGTCGCCTAGACTAGGTTTATGCAAGCTAGGGTTAGTCGCCCGATAGCTTCCCCACTTTGGCGCATAAACTTGTCTTTCTTGATCAGCTAGTTTAGATTCTTGTTAAGCTGAGGATAGTAGCGAATGTTCGCCTCTCTTTAGAACATCAAATCAACCAATTAACCTATTCATTGGAGTGTGCCTTTCGTAGGAACCAGTTAGGGTTAATCCGCTTCAAGAGTAACTCATTAATCACTAGTAATTGCACCAATTAGTTTTGTCGTCGCAAGAAGCGACCGTACTCGGGCGGCTAATTAATCTTGGTAGTTAGATCGGATAGAGCGAACGTTCGCCAGTCTTAAACCTAAGGGTCAGGAGTTATGGTGGTGTCTGAGAACTGAATGAATGAGAATTGAAAACGGCTGGTCTTGTGATTGCCGTTGCCTTGGTGATCTAAGGGGGATTCGAAATCTAAGTTTGTCTATCTTTCTGTTAGTCAACCTTTTTAATCTTTCTTTCTTTTATTTTCCTTTGTATATTAGATTAGAAGTTGTGGAACTCACACCACGCCACAACGTGTTTAAACTTGAGTAATTTGCCAACATATTTGAGTAGACAAGAAGAAGAGACCTCGAGTAGAATACGATCTAGTCTATCTTGGTAGATTAGTTATTTATACCGCTAAAACTGCAGCTATTAGTGACCCAGGGCTTTAAAGAGGTCATGAATCGATGGTAATTAAATTCAGATTCAGTCAGTTTCTCTTGCATGTTTGATTTGTTCTTCGTTGCCAGTGTTTCTTTTCTAGCTTGATCACCTAGTTAGGATTCTTGTTAAGCTGAGGATAGTCGCGAACGTTCTCCTCACTTTAAAACATCAAATCAACAATTAACCTATTCATTGGAGTGCGCCTTTCGTAGGAACTAGCTAGGGTTAATCCGCTGCTAGAGTAACTCATAAATCACTAGTAATTGCGCCAGTTAGTTTTCCGTCATAAGAAGCAATCGCTCAGGCGGTAATTAATCATGGGAGTTAGATCGGATAGAGCGAATGTTCGCCAGTCTTAAACCTAAGGGTCAGGAGTTATGGTAGTGTCTGAGAGTTGATTTAATTAGAATTGATCGCCGCTGGTCTTGTGATCGCGAATGCTTCTTGTGATCTTAGGGGGATTCGATATTTAAGTTTGTCTGTCGTCTTGTCAAGTCAATCAACTTGTCAATTTGATTTCTGTTTTCATTTCAAATTCCCTGCTTTATAGCTTTGAAGTCGTGGAACTCACACCACGCAAACTTGTTTTTACCTGAATAAATTGCCGACTCGTTTGAGTAGTCAGTTGGAAGAAACCCTTGGAATACGATCTATCTTGCTTTGTGCTTGGTAGTTATTTGATACCCTGTTTTATAGCTCATCAGCCGCCTAGGGTTCCACCTTAGAGGCGGATTCCAACTCCTACACGAGAAAGGAATCTCCTCCCAAACTTGGGGACCGAAGAGTATAAATAAGGGGCTCAACCCTCTAACACAAGACACAATCAACATCACATATATACACAGAGATATGCTTTGTGCTGTAGGCTCCGACTAGTACGCTCAAGGCTATCGATCACCCAAAACCCTAAGGGGTACCCCCGGTACTTCTATGTCTCTCACTCATACGACCTTACCCCCACTCATAAACACTTAAACTGCTCATTCTCTTACTTCTATTTCCAATACACCTTGCGAAATATCACCCGGACGTCCACTGGAGCACAGGAGTAAGGCAATCAACACTCAACCTCTCAAACTCTCCAGGTTTGGACCTCATTGTACACCACGATCCTCATGGGCGGAACATTAGAGCACCAGATACGGGGATAAGCATCACGTTTCTCAATTGCTTGGCGAAAAATCAACCATTGAGACACCACCAACGAGCAAGACGGGAAACACCAAGGATGGTAGGAGTGTTGGCCAGAGTACTCCTGGCACCAATGGAGCGAGCAACGCCGCTCCAAAGACTTCCAGTAGGAAGATTATGATAGGAGGTATCCCCCTCCTAGGGAGAAAGCCACACTAAAAGAAAAAAGAAGCCAAGCAGTGAAACGGACAGAAGCAACCTGTAGGGTCAGCCCAAGGAGAATGACCTCCCGAATAAGAAGAAGAAGAAGAAGAAGAAAAAGAAGGGCGCACTTGGAATCTTCCTCAAATGAGCATCCTCTCACTAGCGAAACAGGTGTTGACACTGCAGAGACAAAATGAGAACCTAGCGAATCTTATCCAGGCATTTTGTACCAAAGATGGCTCTGTTAGGGGGGAACAGTTAGGAACCACCCGGAAAGAGTTGGTCAACTCCGAGGAGATGCTTCATTTGTTCCTTCCATCACATCAACCGAGCGAAGGTCAGATGATGCTAAGGCAGCCGTTGGCCAGGGCATTATTAGCAGAAGCTCTGCCAACAAACCTCTCCCCACCACTCATAGGGGTATACAAGGGAACCAGTAGCCCCTATGAACACCTGGCGATGTTCACCATCACCATGCAGGTGTACCAAGTCACTGATGTAGCGTACTGCAAGGCATTCCCTGTAATGTTCGGGGGAAGCACTCTTCAGTGATACAAGTCGCTGCAAGAAAGGATCATCAAGACATGGGATAACTTTGCCTGCCTCTTCCTTGCAAAGTTTTCCAGTCAAAGGGCGATCAAGGATAATGTTTCAATATTTTGGAAGCTCAAACAAGGGAAGGGAGAATCACTCAGAAGCTACTACGAGAAGTGGTCCCGTGCCATAACGTCATTTTTGGACGTCACACTCCATATGGAGGTCAACACATTATGTCTACCACCAAAAATGAAGAACTTATAAGGTTCATCTCATGGGGAAAGCATAAAACCCACTCAGAGTAGGATCTAAAAGTGTGCATTGAGGTAGAAGAGAGGTTGAACGCCTTTAGGGATGATTCCCCCGAGCGCCCAGAAGAGTTGGAGAGGAAGGACGAACGTTGGGAAGAGAGTGGAGAAAGAAGAAGACACAAAAAAGAGTTAAGTTATCACCCATCTAAGTACACCCACTTGACGGAGGCTAGGCGAAAGCTCCTGGCCCTCATGGTGCAGAAAAAATATGACATCTGATTGCCAGAACCTCTGAAGGGGGGGAGGTCAAAATAAGAGAGACTCCTCCAAGTATTGCGAGTTCCACCGACTGCCTAGGCACTACACGGATGACTCTCAGGATCTCATTATCGAGATCGAAAGGCTACTGGAAAAAGGGAAGCTAAGGGAGTACATCCTATAGAATAGGGCAAATGATGACGGCTGAGGATCTTCAAAGACCGAATACCATAAAGAAGGTGAACGCTCAAAGGGTTTGGAGAAAGAGTCAGGTGAAAAGAGGGGCAACGTGTTCGATCGAATAAGGGAACCCAACGATGGCCACCAGGAAGCAGGAGGAAAAGGTACAAAGGAAAAATCGCCACCATTCATGGAGGGGAAGCAGACGAAACTTCCTAAGGCTTGATGGTAGTAGGTGAATGTTGGTTGGTCAATGAAGGAAGATCCGCCACCCGAATAGCATTCGATGGTGCTGGTTTTATCAAAGCCTGGACCAAGTACAGAAGTGATGGTGATACATGTAGAAATAAACGAGCTCAGAGTAGAGAGAGTCCTCACTGACGAAGGAAGCTCGGTAGAAATAATGGCGGAGGATGTCTTTGAGAAGCTTGGACTCAATCCAGCTAAGCTCAGGCGTACCAACAGCACTTTGGTAGGATTCCCTGGCAACGACGTCCCGGTACTAGGTCTCATGGTACTGGACGTAACCATAGGAGATGAGGACCATCAAGAAACGAAGGAAGTAAAGTTCCATATAACCAAGAGGGCGTCGATCTACAACATCATTTTGGGACGCCCAAGTCTGGCAAGATTCAAAGCTATCTCTTCCCCCATACATCAGGTCATGAAGTTTGCTACCAAGAGGGGAGTCGGCATTTCCAGAGGAAACCCCACGCTTGCTGATGAACCTAAGATCGTTGTTCGGGTTCAAAAAAATAACTAACAAAGCTAACAAAGCTAGGGTAGATCGTATTCCAGGGGTTTCCTCTACTTCCTTACTCAAAGGTGTTGGCAATTTAATTCAAGTTTAAACACAGGTTGTGCGTGGTGTGAGTTCCACGACTTCTATACTAAAATACAAAGATGATTCGAAATGAGAATTAAAGCGAAGAAAGATTGAAGATTGAAAGGTTGACTAGAAAGATGACAGACAAGCTTAGACTTCGAATCCCCCTTTGATTACCAGAGCAACAGCAGTCAACAGACCAGCGATTTTCGATTCTAGTTCATTCAGTTCATCGACACCATCATAACTCCTGACCCTTAGGTTTAAGACTGGCAAACGTTCGCTCTATCCGATCTAGCTACCACGATTAATTAGCCGCCCGGGTACGGTCGCCTCTCGCAACGACTTAACTTAACTGGTGCAAATTCTACTGATTAATGAGTTACTCTAGCAATGGATCAACCCTAATCGGTTCCTACGAAAGGCACACTCCAATTATAAGGTTGATTGTTCGATTTGGTGTTTTAAAGTAAGGAGAGCGTTCGCTTCTATCCTTAACTTAACAAGAATCTAATCTAGGTGGCCAAACCAGACAAGAAACACGGAAAACGAAGAACAAATCAAACATGAAAGATGAAACTGAATGAATTTCGAATCTAATCACCGCCGATCCGTGACCGCTTTAAGCCATGGGTCACTTAGGGTTCATCTAATCTAAGCTACACAAGTTTAGCTACTCATATTCGATACAGCAGAATCAAAAACAGACAAAGAATACATCTCAGGTAGGAAGACAGAGAAGAACTGTAAAACCTAATTTCGATGCTTCCTGGCAGCTTCAATCTGCTGACTCTTCAACTCCTAGCACTGACTCCCCGAGGTGGATGGATGGCGTCACGATCCGTTCCTTGCTCTTTGAACTCTATCTACTCGCCCTGTCTCTCCCTCCGTCTTGGTTTGTGTGTGTGTGTGTGTGTTAAGTGATTCCTCCCTTTCATTAGCCGCTGAATTCTGTATTTATATCAACCCGAAATTCTCTGATTTCAACTGGGATTTTCACCGAAAATAGTAGAGGAATTTCGGCGAAAACTTCTTCCTACTCAGGGCAGTGGATTCCTTCTTACGTTTTCGGTGAAAACCCAAGGGTATTTTCGCCGAAAATACATGTGTAAATGGGGCAGGCGTTTTCTTTGACTTGAGCGATTTCTCCGGTTGATTTATGTGTGATTCTTCGGGGTTCCAAAGTCTAAGACACGTCCTTGGCTACCGTATTCGATGGCAAAAACCTGTGCTAACATAAAAACACTAGAAAACCATCAAATAGACCCGAAACGGGCCAAGGTAACACAAATGGCACGAGATAGGGCAATCGATTGAATATTCGTTATTCTACCCTAAAAACCATGTCTTAAGCAAAGAAATGTCACTTAAATGAGGCTGATAATCACGTAAAATCGAGTGTCATCACTTGCACAAAAGTTCAATGACGTAGCGGTCAAAAGGAAAGAAGCTTGTTTCACGGTGGACACAAGAGAATTCGAGGCCGAACGTCCAGAACCAGTAGAGGCAGATGAACAGGTACATACCTCTAGACACAATCGACCCTTCAAAGGTCGTGAGGTTGTCCGCCTATTCTACTCCAGAGTTTAAAAATGGCCTGATAGCACTCATAAGAAGTTACTCCGAGTTGTTCACATGGTCGCCTCAGCACATGCCTGGGATGGACGCCCAAGTCATGGAGCACTGTGATATGATCCAACAATGCTGTCCCGATGCCAACCGGTATTCCTACACCCCACCAGGATCCCCTGGCCTAGGCAAGACCCTAGGGCCTCTTAAGAAGTGCATGACTCCCAGGGCAGGCCATCCTCGAGCCCTAAAGCCAAGGTATGACAAGAAATATTGATGACACTCGATTTGACGTGATTATCAGCCTCATTTAAGCGACATTTCTTTGCTTAAGACATGGTTTTTAGGGTAGAATAACGAATATTCAATTGATTGCCCTATCTCGTGCCATTTGTGTTACCTTGGCCCGTTTTGGGTCTATTTGATGGTTTTCTAGTGTTTTTATGTTAGCACAGGTTTTTGCCGTCAAATAAAGTAGCCAAGGTCATGTCTAAGGCGTTGGAACCTCGAGGGATTGCACCAGAATCGATCAAAGGAGCCAATCAAGTTCAGAAAATTCCTGCCCGATTTACAAAGGAATTTTCGCCGAAAATACCCTAGTATTTTCGGCAAAAATATCAGCACAAATCAACTGATGTCCGGCTGAAGGAGTTTTCGGCGAAACCGTTGAGTTTTCGAACTGAAACGAAAATCACAGGAGGATGCAACCGAAGGGCCATCCATTTACACTAGGATTTTTGGCGAAAATACCTTGCTATTTTCGGCGAAAATATCAGGCAAATCCGGCCAATCTAGGGTTAAGTATAAATACTTAACCGGCGGCCCAAACAAAGGATACATCATAATATACTTTTCGTAATCAGAATTCGAAGAATTCTCTGAAGTGCTGGAGGAGAGTTGAGAGAGTATTCCGGAGTTATCGGAGAGATCGTGACGCCGTCAATCCATCCCGGAAGACGCTCGGAGCTAGGAATTGAAGATTCTCAAGATCGGAGCTGCACGGATCATCCGGAATTAGGTTTTTCAGATCCTTTTCTGTTCTTCCTTTGTATAAGATGAATCCTTCTATCATCTTTGATTCTTGTTTGTCAGATATGAGTAGCTAAACTTGTAGAGCTTATATTAGATGAACCCTAAGTGACCCAGGGCTTTAAAGCGGTCACGGATCGGCGGTGATTAGATTCAAAGTTCAATCAGTTTCTCTTTGCATGGTTGTTTTGTTCTTGACTGTTGTACTGCGTTTCTTGTCTACTTGACGCCTAGATTAGTTTCGTTGTTCTTGTGTTTCTTTTCTGATTGATCGCATAGATTAGGTTTGTGTTGAATTAGGGTTTGTCGCCAGACAGCTTCTCTGCTTTAAACATTAAAACTTGTCTTTCCTGATCACCTAGCTTAGATTCTTGTTAAGCTGAGGATAGAAGCGAACGCTCGCCTAACTTTAGAACATCAATTCAACCAGTTAACCTTATAATTGGAGTGTGCCTTTCGTAGGAACCGATTAGGGTTAATCCACTGCAAGAGTAACTCATAAATCATTAGTAATTGCACCAGTTAAGTTAAGTCGTTGCGAGAGGCGACCGTACTCGGGCGACTAATTAATCTTGGTAGTTAGAACGGATAGAGCGAAAGTTAGCCGGTCTTAAACCTAAGGGTCAGGAGTTATGGTGGTGTTTAGAAATTGATTGAACGAGAATTGAAATCCGCTGATCTGTTGATTGCTGTTGCCTTGGTGATCTAAGGGGGATTCAAAATCTAAGCTTGTCTGTCGTCTATCTGAACCATCCAATCATTCTGTCTTTCAATTTCATTTTAATTTTCTTGCATCTTAGTCTAGAAGTCGTGGAACTCACACCACGCACAACGTGTTCAAACTTGGATAAATTGTCAGCTTCTTTGAGTAGTCAATTAGAAGAAACCCTGTGGAATACGATCTGCTTAGCTTTCTAGCTTGGTAGTATTTGATCACTGTCCTACAGCTCATCAAATATCGACTAAACGCTTCACTTGCAGGTAGAAAGACTCCGAGGAAGGGAATGCTATCCCAAGCCATGTTGATGGCCGAGGGTATAAGCCCTAGCACCGAAGAGAAGCTTCAGCCCGCTCCTAGTCTGACCTCCAGGAGCCCTGAAGAAGAAGTCGGTTCTTTGAGTGACCCTCTGGAAGCATTTCTGCAGTACAGAAGGAAGAGAGCCCAAGAACCCTTGGCCCGAAGAGGAGAGCTGTCAAAGATTGAACCTGAGCCGAGGCATGAGAAGACCTGGAGTCCTTGGCCCCGAAGCATGACACTTGGGCTGACCACGGAGAGCTACGTCCAAAGCTACCTGAAGGCCTACCTAAAGCTTAGGAAAGAAGGCCCGAGCAGAAAAGGGAAGGAACTGAAGACAGGCCCGTCCCGAGCCTTAAACCAGCAGCCGGACCGATCCGAGGGATCCCAAGCAGTCGGCCAAGAAGCCCGGTCACTGAACACGCCCGAAGCCCGAAGCCCGCGACCGCCACCCGAGTCAAGCCCGGCGTTTGGCCGGTCAAGCCTACCGGGCCGCCACTCCGGCCAACCGGCCCGAGCAGCCGTACGCGGTTAGATTAGGGTTTTTGACCTAATTTAGGTCTTTTATTCTGCTTTAAAGATTACAACTATTATTTTATGTTTTATTCCTTTTTAGTAGGATTATTTAGGGGTTTTAGGAGACTATTTAGGAATAGGACTCTTTATTTTATTATTATTTAGAAGTAGTGATTAGGTAGGAGAGCTTGTTTCCTCACCTATTTAAGGAGGCTGTCGGCCACCCTTGTAGACACAAGTTTTATGAAATAAACCCCCTTTGAAAGAACTTTGTTCTGAAACCTTATTGTATCTGCATGTTGCCATACTGAAGGCCCCGACTTATCATCAAGAGCATCCATCTCTTGGCGTGGCGTCATCGACTGTACACTTCTGGTTCCCGACTATATACAGCCGACGGGTCAAAGTACTTATCCGCCCCGGTTCCCGACGGTTCTACCTCGTTGCACGGTCTCAACTTACGGTGTTTAAGGGTCGTCTGCCCACGGCTGCAGCGGTTCACATCAGTTGGTATCAGAGCACGGTTCAGCTCACGGACCACAATCTATCCCAGTCTCCAGGTTCACCTGGATTCATATCCTTTTACTGCTTTCTTTAGAAAAATAGCTTCGAAAATTCCCTTCTATTTCAATTATTGTTTCAATTTCGAGTTAAGAAAAAGAAAAGAAAGCAAGGTCACCTTGCCACGTTATTTCCTTTCGTTGTAAGTTTATTTCTAAGAAGAGGGGATAGAAAATTTGCTTCCGTTTGCTAGTACTAACCATGGCAGACGAGAGATTAGCCAAAATGGAGAACACCCTTCAGAATCTTGGAGCTACCCTGGTCCACATCCAAGAAACCCTAACCCAGCTTCGAAGAGGACGAGGCCGAGACGGCTACACCAGAAGACCCTCCCATGCCCCATGGAGAGGAGATCCGAGTACAAGCCAAGCTCCATGGAAGCCCGAACAGACCCGAGCCCTCAGCTCACGGCCAAACCCTAACCCTAGGGATTCGGCATCTCCGGTAACACTTGCACCATCTACTTATAAGTTTCAAAGCTCTAACCCATGTCCCAGTGGAATTGTATGTGTCAAATGTCAAGGAAGGGGACATATCTCAAGGGACTGCCCTAATCAACAAACGATGGTGATAAGAGAAAGAGAAATTGAGACAGACGATGAGGAGAACGAGAAGAAATAAGAAGAAGAATCAGATGAAGGAGAGCAAGTCAAGCCGAGAAGGCTTGAGAAGTTTGCAGGGTTCACTAAAAAAACCCTAGCACCCGGCGCCCCGGCCTCAGCCCCGGCCTCAGCCCCGGCACCAGCCCTGGCCTTAGCCCCGGCACCAGCCCTGGCCCCAAGCCATCGCACCAGCCCCGACCCCGACCCCGGCACCAGTACCTAGCCCCGACACTGTCCACCCAGGCCCCAGCGTCCCAACGCTCGGCCCCAACCTCGGCGCTGCCCCAGGCCCCAGCGCTCGGCCCCAGCCTCGGCGCTGCCCCAGGCCCTAGCGCCCCAACGCTCGGCCCCAGCCTCCGCGCTGCCCCAGGCCCCAGCGCCCCAGCGTTTGGCCCCAGCCTCGGCGCTGCCCCAGGTCCTAGCGCTCCAGCGCACAGCCCCAGCCCCAGCCGGCACTGCCTGACCAGCCCTGGCGCCCCAGCGCCCAGCCCCAACTGGCGCTACCCGACCAGCCTCGGCGACCCAGCACCCGGCACCGGTGTTGCCCTACCAAGCCCCAGCACCCTAGTGCTCGGCCCCAGCCCCGGCGCTTCAGCGCACGGCCCCGCCCCAGCGCTGTCCGACCAGGCCCCGCTGCCCCAGCGCCCGGCCCTGACTGGCGCCTGATGCGAACCGCTCCTCAATGAAGGGATCGACTCAACACCCAAAACTATATTACCAGCTTCACGAATCCTAACTTTTGAAACCGCGGAGAATACTTGAAATCCACTAGTATAGACTTAGGAACCCCAAGTATTCGGTCGAATTCGGTGCCACAAACAAAGGATGAATGCCTTTGATGATAAACCGGTCTAGACGACGATCAATTCCATGATGGTCGAACAGAGATTAGCAATTCCATGCTAAGAGAAAAACCGAAGTTTTGAGTGTTTATTTCTTTCAAAGTTGTCGTTTACAATGAGGCTAGACGCCTCTATTTATAGGTGAGGAAGGGAGAACAGGCTCTCCTTTTCCTCCTACGAAATAGCTAATAAAACTAATAAAGAATACAAAAAGGAGTCCTAAAAAGGACTGAAATTCGGAACTCTATTCCTACAAGGAAAAGAATCCTACTTAGACAAGAACTCCTAACTTGGGAGCCAAGTTTCCCTAAAAACAGTCTAAACGGGTTCTGGAATTATTGGCCGAATAAATACTAAACAAATTCCTAAAATTCTGATCTTTTGCAGATCCGTAGTAGACTCCATGGGCTACAACTTTGATGTTGGACATCAGTCCAAATTCTGTCTCCAAGTAGCCCATATTCGTCAATCCTTGTCGGACTAGGAATCTGTCCAGAAATCCGGGTTTGGCCCTTGTTCACTTTAGTTCTGGCCCGTAGCTTCTTAGTCGTGGGCTGAACTCTTGGCTCTCCTCCAAGGTTGGATTCTCCTTGATCCTCTCCTCTTGGATCAGGCTCAGGTGGTGGCCTGATCACAGCTCCTTGCTTGGCCTTCCTCGATCAGCATCCGAGCTCCACTCCTTGATGCTTAGGCCAAGCATCACTAGGACTTGTTCTAGCCCTATCTCCTTCAATACTCCTCCAAATCTAGATCTGTTTGTTGGAGGGTGCTCCTGAGGCTTCAAAATATCCAGCGCACTTTGTATTTCCCAAAAGGCACGGGCCAATTGTTGGCTGGGCCAAAAGTGCTTCTCTGTGGCATCCGGGCACGGGCTCGGCTCGGGCGTCGGGCTTAGCTCTCGGCCTTCTTCAATTCTGTCCAGGCCTTTTGAGTTCTGCTTCGAACAGCTCTTCAATAATGTCCACAGGAGGCTTTCAGGGATGGTTAATGGTCCAGGGCTCGTGACAATTGGTCTTGAGCTCCATTTGAGCACCTGGGCTCGTCCGGGGCTCGTTCCGGGGTCAATCTTCGGGTACCACGCTTTTCTGGCCAGGCACTCTTGGGTCCTTTGTTTCCTGTCCTCCAAGAATGTCTCTGGAGGATCCCAGGAGTGGTCAGTACCTTCAGGGCTCGTGGGAATCAGGTCAGGGCCTTGTGGTGGCCCTCGGCTCGGGGCTAGACTTGGCCCTAGGCTTGGTCGGGTGACCCGGATCACGTCATTCCCCTCTTCTTGAAAAGGATTCATCCTCGAATCCGCACCTGGTAATCCGTTAGAAATTTTAAAAATAATAACATGGACGTGTAGGATTGGACCTGGTAGTTCGTGGGCGCTCCTTGGGGTTTCGGGCCGTACCGGGACTGGTACGGGTGCTCGGGGGTGATCGGTGCACTTCGGCTGATCGGGCTGATCAGGGTACTCCGTTGGATCGGACTGATTGGGCATTGGGTGCTGGTCGGGCGTGGGACGCTTATCGGGCGCTGGGCGCTGGTTGGGCGCCGGGGGCTGCTCGGGCGCTGGTGGCTGCTCGGGCGCTGGGCTCCGGTCGGGCGCCGGGAGCGGGCGCTGGGGCGCCGGGGCTAGGCACTGGGGCGCCGGTGCTGGGCGCTCGGGTGCTGGGCGCTCGGGTGCTAGGCGCTCGGGCAGGCGCGAGCCTAGTGCTGGGCCTAAATTTTTTCCTCATCTTTTTCTTAAGACTCCACCAACTAAGGATGGGGTCCTCTTCTTCTCTCCTGATTTGATTCCTGAGTTGAGCCCACCATAAAGCAGCATAGTCAGTAAACTCAGTTGTGGCTAGGTTTACCTTTTTCCATTCGGAATAATAATGGCACTCAAAGAAGTCCTCCATGCTCCTCTCCCAATCAATGTACTCATCAGGATTTGCTTTGCCAGCAAATTTGGGTACATTGATATTCCTTCTTGGCCGCCGGGGGCCATCTCCATTCGCGGCTCCAAACTGCTCGGCGATTCGGGCCATGTTTTCAGCTATGGCAGTCAATCGTGCCTCCATAGCAATTAGCCTCTCATCTGTCATGATTAGTACAAGAAGCAACCCTTCTACAAGACAAAACCTAGATCTACTAGGAAAAGAATATGTAGACTAAAATCCTAAACCAACTAGGAAAAGGATAAAAGAATCAAGTTCTAATCCAACTAGGTTACAACTATTACAACGAAAAATAAGAACTTGGCAAGGGTGGCCTTGCTTTTTTTTTTTTGTTTTCTTTTTTTCTACTCTTCTTTTGTGTATTTTCTTTGATAGCTTGATCGGCCACCAATATTTTCTTGCCTTACAATTGAAAGACTCGAATAGAAGAACTAAAATAGATGAAGATTTTCTAAACAATTTTCTAAGAACAAAAAGTAAAGGATATGAATCCAAGAATGAACCTGGAAACTGGGATAGATTGTTGGTCCAAGAGTTGAACCGTGCTCTGATACCAGCTGATGCGAACCGCTCCTCAATGAAGGGATCGACTCAACACCCAAAACTATATTACCAGCTTCACGAATCCTAACTTTTGAAACCGCGGAGAATACTTGAAATCCACTAAGTATAGACTTAGGAACCCCAAGGTATTCGGTCGAATTCGGTGCCACAAACAAAGGATGAATGCCTTTGATGATAAACCGGTCTAGACGACGATCAATTCCATGATGGTCGAACAGAGATTAGCAATTCCATGCTAAGAGAAAAACCGAAGTTTTGAGTGTTTATTTCTTTCAAAGTTGTCGTTTACAATGAGGCTAGACGCCTCTATTTATAGGTGAGGAAGGGAGAACAGGCTCTCCTTTTCCTCCTACGAAATAGCTAATAAAACTAATAAAGAATACAAAAAGGAGT
The DNA here is from genome assembly GCA_034768395.1 of Linum lewisii. NCBI lineage: Eukaryota > Viridiplantae > Streptophyta > Magnoliopsida > Malpighiales > Linaceae > Linum > Linum lewisii. Next base: position 24,998,117 of record CM068301.1, on the reverse strand, counting down.
CCTAAAAAGGACTGAAATTCGGAACTCTATTCCTACAAGGAAAAGAATCCTACTTAGACAAGAACTCCTAACTTGGGAGCCAAGTTTCCCTAAAAACAGTCTAAACGGGTTCTGGAATTATTGGCCGAATAAATACTAAACAAATTCCTAAAATTCTGATCTTTTGCAGATCCGTAGTAGACTCCATGGGCTACAACTTTGATGTTGGACATCAGTCCAAATTCTGTCTCCAAGTAGCCCATATTCGTCAATCCTTGTCGGACTAGGAATCTGTCCAGAAATCCGGGTTTGGCCCTTGTTCACTTTAGTTCTGGCCCGTAGCTTCTTAGTCGTGGGCTGAACTCTTGGCTCTCCTCCAAGGTTGGATTCTCCTTGATCCTCTCCTCTTGGATCAGGCTCAGGTGGTGGCCTGATCACAGCTCCTTGCTTGGCCTTCCTCGGATCAGCATCCGAGCTCCACTCCTTGATGCTTAGGCCAAGCATCACTAGGACTTGTTCTAGCCCTATCTCCTTCAATACTCCTCCAAATCTAGATCTGTTTGTTGGAGGGTGCTCCTGAGGCTTCAAAATATCCAGCGCACTTTGTATTTCCCAAAAGGCACGGGCCAATTGTTGGCTGGGCCAAAAGTGCTTCTCTGTGGCATCCGGGCACGGGCTCGGCTCGGGCGTCGGGCTTAGCTCTCGGCCTTCTTCAATTCTGTCCAGGCCTTTTGAGTTCTGCTTCGAACAGCTCTTCAATAATGTCCACAGGAGGCTTTCAGGGATGGTTAATGGTCCAGGGCTCGTGACAATTGGTCTTGAGCTCCATTTGAGCACCTGGGCTCGTCCGGGGCTCGTTCCGGGGTCAATCTTCGGGTACCACGCTTTTCTGGCCAGGCACTCTTGGGTCCTTTGTTTCCTGTCCTCCAAGAATGTCTCTGGAGGATCCCAGGAGTGGTCAGTACCTTCAGGGCTCGTGGGAATCAGGTCAGGGCCTTGTGGTGGCCCTCGGCTCGGGGCTAGACTTGGCCCTAGGCTTGGTCGGGTGACCCGGATCACGTCAGGCGCCACCCGCCCAGCCTCGGCGACCCAGCACCCGGCCCCGGTGCTGCCCTACCAGGCCCCGGCGCCCCAGCGCCCGGCCCCGACTGGCGCTACCCGCTCAGTCTTAGCGCCCCAGCACCCGGCGCTACCCTGCCCGACCGCCCTAGCACCCGGCCCCGACCTGTCACTACCCAAGGCTCCCCGGCGCGTCACCACCCGACGTGGCCCCCGACCACGAGTCCGGCGCGTCCCTGCCCGAAGCTCAGCCCCGGTCCTACCCGACCGCGGCTGCCCCGACGTGACGATGCCCGACGCCACCGACCTGGCCGCCGCCACCGGCTCTCCACTGCTCACCGCCACCGCCGGCTTCCTACTGCTCGCTACCGCCTTCCCACTGCCCGACGGATCACTGCTCGCCGCCACCGCCTTGCCACTGTCCGACGCGTCACTGCCCGACGCCGCAGCCAGCTTTTCCCTGGCCGCCGCCACTTTGCCTCTGCCCGACGCATCGCTGCCTGACACCTCCCCACTACCCGGCGCCGCCATCCTGCCCGACGTGCCCTTGGTCACCTCCGGCACCCCCGTGCCCCGACCCGACGCTTCAGCGCCGGTCCCCTGTGCACCCCAGGTTCAATGGGAGATCACCTCCTGACGAGTTTTGAGAGCTGCCTCGAGCGAAGAAGATCCAGATGCTGACCCGGATGTGGAGATGAGTAAGGAGCTCTCACCCGCTACCTCCCCGAGCCTTAACATTATTATTGATAGTTTTTCAGGAGAAGGAGCGATGGAGACGGATGGAGAAGGTACTGAAGGACCCGAGTCTTGGTCCGTTGTTGACTCCAATGACACTCCTCGGTCTAAGGATAATGCTGCTGAAGATTGGAAGAGGATGATGAGTGTTAGGAAAGGACCCGAGATGGATTTGGGGACAAATCCAAGTCAAGAAGAGGGGGATGATATGATCCAACAATGCTGCCCCGATGCCAACCGGTATTCCTACACCCCACCAGGACCCCCTGGCCTATGCAAGACCCTAGGGCCTCTTAAGAAGCGCATGAATCCCAGGGCAGGCCATCCTCGAGCTCTAAAGCCAAGGTATGACAAGAAATATCGACTAAACCCTTCACTTGCAGGTAGAAAGACTCCGAGGAAGGGAATGCTATCCCAAGCCATGCTGATGGCCGAGGGTATAAGCCCTAGCACCGAAGAGAAGCTTTAGCCCGCTCCTAGTCTGACCTCCAGGAGCCCTGAAGAAGAAGTCAGTTCTTTGAGTGACCCTCTGGAAGCATTTCTGGAGTACAGAAGGAAGAGAGCCCAAGAACCCTTGGCCCGAAGAGGAGAGCTGTCAAAGATTGAACCTGAGCCGAGGCATGAGAAGACCTGGAGTCCTTGGCCCCGAAGCATGACACTTGGGCTGACCACGGAGAGCTACGTCCAAAGCTACCTGAAGGCCTACCTAAAGCTTAGGAAAGAAGGCCCGAGCAAAAAAGGGAAGGAACTGAAGACAGGCCCGTCCCGAGCCTTAAATCGGCAGCCGGACCGATCCGAGGGATCCCAAGCAGTCGGCCAAGAAGCCCGGTCACTGAACCCGCCCGAAGCCCGAAGCCCGCGACCGCCACCCGAGTCAAGCCCGGCGTTAGGACGGTCAAGCCCACCGGGCCGCCACTCGCGGTCATGACACTCGATTTGACGTGATTATCAGCCTCATTTAAGCAACATTTCTTTGCTTAAGACATTGTTTTTAGGGTCGAATAACGAATATTCAATCGATTGCCCTATCTCGTGCCATTTGTGTTACCTTGGCCCGTTTCGGGTCTATTTGATGGTTTTCTAGTGTTTTCATGTTAGCACAGGTTTTTGCCATCAATAAAGTAGCCATGGACGTGTCTAAGACGTTGGAACCTCGAGGAATCAAACTGGAATCGATCCAAGGAGCCAATCAAGTCAAACTGAAAATCTGCCATTCACACTTACAGTTTCGGCGAAACCAGGCCTCCAATTTCGGCGAAACCAGCAGTTCAAATCAACTGATGCCAACAGAAGGATGGTTTCGGCGAAATAAATCAACTGCTCGGACCGAAGACATTGAACAGCCGGCGGAGCCCTGAACTCAAAGCCAGTTTCGCCGAAACTATCCCTATGGTTTCGGCGAAAACATCAGCTCAGCCCGGCCCAACTAGGGTTAAGTATTTATACTTAATCCGGCGGCCCGAGGGAAAGGGAGGAGAGGAGATCATAATTAATCATAATACAACTTTTCGAGATCAGAATTCTCTGAAGTCTGGAGCGAAGAGTTGGAGTTCAAAGAGTCGGATAGAGATGGTGACGCCATCCCTTCCATCTCGGAGAACCGGAGCTAGGAGTGCAACTTACCAAAGATCGGAGTCTGTCAGAGTCGTCTGAATTAGGTTTTTCAGATCCTTTTCTGTTCTTCCTTTGAATGATGAACTCTTTCCTTGTCTTTGTTTCTTTTGTAATGATCATGAGTAGCTAAACCCTTTAGAGCTTAGACTAGATGAACCCTAAGTGACCCAGGGCTTTAAAGCGATCACGGATCGGCGGTGATTAGATTCGAAATTCAATCAGTTCTTTTTCATGTTTGATTTGTTCTTCATTATTCATGTTTCTTGTCTGGATTGATCACCTAGATTAGATTCTTGTTAAGCTAAGGATAGAAGCGAACGCTCGCCTTACTTTAGAACATCGAATTAAACAATTAACCTTATAATTGGAGTGCCTTTCGTAGGAACCGGTTAGGGTTAATTCACTGCAAGAGTAACTCATTAATCACTAGTAATTACACCAATTAATTAAGTCGTTGCGAGAGGCGACCGTACCCGGGCGGCTAGTTAATCTTGGTAGTTAGAACGGATAGAGCGAACGTTCGCCGGTCTTAAACCTAAGGGTAAGGAGTTATGGTGGTGTCTTAGTAATTGATTGAATGAGAATCGAAATCCGCTGATCTGTTGATTGCCAATGCTCTGGGGAATGAAGGGGGATTCAAAGTCTAAGTTCGTCTGTCATTCTTGTTTCCAACCCCTAATTCTCAATCTGCTTTAGTTTAATCTTTTTAATTTTTATGCATTTCTTAGAAGTAGAAGTCGTGGAACTCGCACCACGCACTAAGTGTTTTTCTTTGAATAATTTGTTAGTTCTGAAGTAGCCAATCATTCGAAGGCCCGTGGAATACGATCTGCTATACGCTTTTTCTTAGCATTAGTAGTTTTTATTTGGCTGAACGTCCGAACAACGACCGGAGGTCTCACCAAATTGGCGCCGTTGCCGGGGACTTCTTTTGATTGCTGAAAGAAGATCTGGCAATTTATTCTTCTACTTTCCATCTTTCAATTTTTTCCACCCACTTCGATTTTACGCCGGTATGTTTGCTTTTGTTGCTTGTAGGTTGTTCTACAGGTTCATGAACCGCTCGATTGCTCATTCTCAGTTTAAGTCGGGTAATTCTGCTTCGCCGAAGAAACCGCGAGCTCAGAAGCAAGTCATAACCACACCGCCTACACCACCTATCCCTCAAAAGATTGAGGAGTTGAAGGAGAACTCCTCATCTTCATCCGTTTCATCCACTACTTCAGATTCACCACCACCTTCTCCTCCCGTACTAGCTGCTCAGCGCACCGTGGCGGATTACTGTAGACCAAATGTGGCTTACCTCCGAGCTAGCATCGTCGTGCCACACAGCGATGACCACCCCGACGAAAAGATCACAATCTCTTTCCTGAGCATGGTCTCTAAGGATCTTCATTTCGAAGGGAAGCCGCAAGAAAACCCCTACACACATGTGGCGAACTTCCTTGACATGTACGAGACTTTTAAGAGTGGGAATCTCGGTAAGAACAATCTTTGCTTATGAGTATTCCCATTCTCTCTTAAAGGCAACGCCAAGGTATGGCTCAACTCGAAACCACCTGGCTACTACACTGACTGGGATCATCTAGCTCAAGACTTCATAGAAGAATACTATCCCCCTTCAAGAACGACATTCTACAAGGATAGTATCGCTAGATTCTCTCAGAAGGAAGGAAGGAGTAAGTTTACACGACGCATGGAACGACTTCCAAGCGCTTCTCTCTGAATGCCCTCATCACGGATTCAACCAGGGGCAGCTAGCTGAAATCTTTGCCCAAGGGATGAATGAAGAAACAGCTGAATGGGTCAACATCTTAGCTGATGGCGACTGCACGGCACTTGAACCAGAAGTTGCTCTACTTCACTTTGCGGACTGCGCATCTAAGTCCAGAAATAGGGAAAGACAGTTTGGAGCAGCCAAGAGTCAACCAAGCAGTGAAGATCAGATTAAGATCGCAGTACAGAAACAAATGGAAGAGATCCTTGGTACAACTAATAACTGGCCTAAAAAGGAAGTCAACTTCATTGATCACAGCTTCACCAGGGATAAAAGAGGCGACCCCGACTACCGTCAGTTCAGAACACCTCCTCAACAACGGGAAGGCTTCTATGAGCGTCCTCCCTACAACTTCCAACTCGACCAGAGCCAAAATCAATACATGGACAATGGTTATCAAGATCCTTCCAGATTGCCCAGAGTACAGCAGCCTCCGAATTTTATATCTGAGGACAATTGGGAGAGGAGAATAGCCAGGAAGTTTGATCTAATTACAGCAAGACTTGATGAACACGAGGAAAGATTCAACGCGCAAGCTCTTCTCAATCAAGAACAGATAGCATCTGGACAAAGAATTGAGGATATGATAAACAAAATTGTCAGTGCGATGGCTCGTCTTCCCATCTTCAATCAGGCTCCGTCTCCAAACAGCTCCACCGTGAAGAACGAGCACGCTAAGGCCGTAACAACCAGGAGCAGTGAGCAGACCAGCCCGTCTGAGAAGGAAGAAATTCCCGTTTCCGATGAGGGAGAGTGCTCGGCTATCATCCCTCAACCACCACCCATACCTATTCCAGCTAAGTGCCCCGACCCTGGTCCTTTTACTTTACCTTTGAGCATTAATGACATTGAAATCGAGCGTAGCATAATTGACCTAGGTGCTTCTATAAATGTCATGCCTATGTGTTTATATAAGAAAGTGAACCTAGGGGAATTACAACCTGCCAACATGAATTTAATGTTCGCTGACAAAACTCTAAGAGAACCTAGAGGAATGATCCAGGATGTAATCACTTGCTGTGGCCCGTTCCAGTTTTTCGTTGATTATATAGTTATGGATACTCAAGAGACATATTCTACCCTTCTCTTGGGTCGGTCATTCATGGCGACAGCCGGAATTAATGTCAATGTTCCTAATGGCTCTCTAACTGTAAGGGTGGGGAAGGATACTGCAACATTCCGTCTCAAGGACGGGATGAAATACATTCCTAAGGAAGAATTAAATTGTTTATCTGTAGAGATTGTGGAGTTGGCCTCGGTCAACTTCATTTCTAATGTTTCTTCCAGTGTTTCGAGATCAATTGACACTGCAGGTGCTGGACAGGGTACCGAGAAGAAGCCAGAAATATCGGTTCAGAAGCCACCTAAGAAGAAGAAGGAACTGCAAGCCTCTTCTAAACCACCGAGCAGACCTCGAGGAAAGAACAAGAAGACGATGACCCAAATGGTCTGGAGACCAAAAATTCCACCGTCTTCCACCGAGCCAGCTGCACCACCAATTCGTTCTGAGAAACCGGCGCCGGAACAAGTATGGAAGGAGAAGCCGAAAGCGTCTCCTAAGGAAGTACTAACGATCACCGATCCTGGTGATAACAAGCCGAAGAAGAAAGAAAAAGAGAAACCGACAGTCCTCATTCCTTCCATCGTCACACTAAAGAAGGATGACCTCTCTAGAGAGCTGTTCGGACCATTCAAGTTCGTTGATCATCTTCCCGACGGACGTACCAAACTACTACATGCAAACGGGAAGAGATTCACGCTTACCGGAGAAGTCCCGAAGCTGTACTTCATGAACTCCGACGCGAGCATGAAGGAGAATCTGAGTTGGGATGTCTCCTAATACCGTCCAGGTATCGTCCAGCTCAAGGACGTTAATAATAGAGCGCTTCGTGGGAGGCAACCCACGGTGGAGTCAGTTTTGTTTTGTTTCAACCTTGGTATTTTAGAGTCGGTTCGGGAGAGCCAAAAGTGTCAGTTTGTTTGATTTATTATTTTTTGTGAAGAGTCTGCATGTCATAGAGTCAGTTGCAAGTTGATTGAGGTCATTCCGATTTTTGTGGATTTAACTGTGATTTTCTGAAGTTGGCCGAATTTGTGAAAATATTTAAAACCCGAACAGTTCAAAATTTTCGGCGAAGCCACTACCATTTTCGGCGAAACTGATTCTTGATTTTCGAACTCATTCTTCCTGTTTCCTATTTTCGGTTCGAAAATTTTCTGATTTTGGCGAAACCATCCCAACTAAATTTTCGGCGAAACCGAACTACCATTTTCGGCGAAACCGCCTTTCAAAAATATTTCAATCCATGTTAACTTGTAGTTTCGGCGAAACCACCCCCCCTACTTTCGCCGAAACTGATTTGAAAAATCACTTAATTATTCCCTTTAAAATCCGGACCCCTCTCTCTTCTTTATCCCATTTTCGCACAGCCTACCCGAAACCCCCCCTCTCCTTTTGAAATCGCCGACCACCCTCCACTTTAAAACCCGCCGCCACCGCCGCACCTCTCTTTTTTCCGATCCCACCAAGCCCTAGAACGTTCGAATCGGAGCTTTGCAGCTCCAGTTCTCCGAAACCCCAGTTTTGAAGTTTTTCAACGATTCCTCTCACCTCGTTCATTTTTAGCAATCATGACTTCAAGGTAAGTTGTATGACTTTTCAATACGAATCTTTTGACATATAGATTACTGAATTTTGTCGAGGTTGACTTTCAGTTGACTTTTCGGTTTGCCTCGTTTTGCGTGCCGACTAGGATTGACTGGAAACTTATAGAACTGTTCTAGGATGCTTAGGGAGTTCCGTGCTTAATTTCCATATCATTTGGCCATGTGTTGCTATGCATACGATTAATTTCTTGTTATGTTGACTTTTGTGAGAAATGTCGGTTTGACTTTGAACTGTGTTGATCATTTGGCTGCCCCAAGTGTTCATTCTTGTTCATATTATCGTGCTGCCATTTGAAATAATATTTTACCGTCATTCTCCGAGTTGTGACAGTCTCGCCATGATTAGGGTCCAATATGCTTAAATGTTGACTTTCTAAATGTCGATTTGACTTTTTGAACTCTGATTGTAATTATCCGATTCTGGCTGTTCCGAAGTATGTAATTTAATGTCTATGATTACCAGTTACTCCGCTATACTTACCCCACTTAGTTTCCCTCGTTTCTTTGTGAAATTGAGTTTTTCTACTAAGTGTGGGGTAAGGTTTTGGTCGACTAATTTGGTTTCATTCTGGTTTAGGAACACCTTTGAGCGCAGGACTAAGGCGCGACTCGATGGCGCCTCGAGCTCAGGAGCTGCCGCTCCCGTCACACCCGCCATTCTGGGTCCTCCACCTGCACTCCCTCGCCATGCTGGATACCATCCCACCATCGCCCGTCTACCGAACTTCTACTTTGAGAGCTTCCAGAAGATCGAGCACATCCGTGGAGCTGACGTGCGTCCTTTATCCATGGAGTCACTCCAGGAGCATGACGAGGATTCCTACCGGAACGTGCATGACGCCCTAGCACCGGCCGGTCTCCTAGAGCTGACCACCATAGCCGCCGAGTTCCCAGACATTGCTCTCCATGAGTTCTGGGCGACATTTGACTTGGACGAGCATAAGAGGAGACGGGGCCAGAAGGTGATCACCTTCTTTCTTGGTGGGGTGTACAGGCAGCTCACCTATGATGAGTTTGCCGCTCATCTGGGCATCCCCTACGAGCACTATCACGATCACCACCTCGGCTGGGGCGATGATGATGACGACGAGGAGTTGCACGCCCTCTGGAGCCACATGACAGGCGTGTCTGGCGATCGCCTCGGGAAGAGCAACTCAGTTAAGTCTCTCTCTCACCCGCTCTATAAGTTTATTCATATGGTTTGGCGGAGGTCACTTTTATATGTCAGAGACAAGGATCGCCACCATATCCTTAAGGAGGAGCTCGTGCTTCACCGAGCCATCCGAGAGAGCTACCCTCTCCACCCCGGCTGGGTGCTAGCTCACATCTTCAGCCAGCGGACCAAGAGGAAGAAGCTACCACGCAAACTCTTGGGAGGCAACTTCATAGGTCAGCTCATCCTCTCCTTCGGCATCAGCCATGAATATGGCCCTAACATTCCACGACACCCAATTATGACCGTTGGAGGAGACTTGGCGGTCGAGTACGACTTAGAACTCGACCTCAGCCCCCATGTAGCAGCAGATCCTCCACTCCAACCTGCGGTCGAGTCGGAGGACGAAGATGATGCTGAGGAGCAGCAGCCGCAGCCGCCGCCTGAGTTTCAAGATTATATACCCTCGCCACACCATCAGGCAGGGTACATGCACCAGTCGCCGCCGCGCATTCCAGATCCATTTCCGGTGCATACTCACCAGCCGCGACATCACCCCGCGGATGTGGGAGAGTTATACGAGCGACTGCAGGAGTGGCGCATCACCGACAACGCCGCTCAAGAGGCGCGATGGACTATTATGCAGCAACATATGCGACGAGCCGACCGGCGATATGAGCGACAGCTGGAGTGGCAGCGACAGCTCGGCGACTACTTCCACTTCCCCCACCCCGACACCTCTGACCAGTGATGATCAGGTGGTGTCCTTTTCCTTGTCCTTTCTTTTTATTTATTCTTTTCGGACTTCGGTCCAACTTTTTTCTGTGTGGATCCGGGGCACTTGTCCCGGTTTCCTTTTTATGTTTTATTTGTTTTTGTTTTGTAGGCAATTGGGCGATTCCGTTTGCTTCGGGTTAGACTACACTTCCCTCTGCTCCGAGACTCCGTGCTTACCCTCTGAAATCAACCGTCCTCTTCCAGGTTCTTCCATTCCACTCTGACCTCTAGAATTAGTCCTGTGAGGACACAGTCCGACTTAAGTGTGGGGTAGGATGCTAGAGAACCTTGCATGAACTTGATTACCCTTGATTGTGTTTTGTGTGCCTCGTGATTCCATTCCACTCTCTCTAGCATTAGAATGGCTCAGTTCTTGATTTTGATGTTAAGTTGTTGTTCAACCTTTCATAATGATGCTTAGACTGCTTAACCTAAAACTTGAGAACCAACTTGTATGCTTTGATGCTAAATTGTCTGGTCAGAACAGAATTTTAAAATCACACTTGTAGTTTGTAGCCTTGATTGCATGAAAATGACCGAATCCGACTAGCAAACCAACTGTGAGCTTTTGATCCATTGCACGTAACTTGCAATTTTAATTCTTTCTGAGTGGTTTTCTGTTTACTTGAATGAGTTAGAATTTGCATGAGACCTACTCGAAACCACACGATGACACGAGTTCTAGAAGGATAGGGGCACCTAGATTCAGCTACTAAGCCAGATAGCCTACCAAATGATAAAATCCACTAGGTTTAGACCCTTGAGCTTGGCCTGTTCTTGCGGTTCGATAATACATTACAGTCATTCCCCATTTCTTTCATTCCCCGTTGATCCCTTGTGGTTGTAGTTCTAGATTGACCTACCGGAAGTCGGTTTGTGGTAACTTGCCTATAGCCATTAAACAGGTGGTCTTAGCTATTATGTCCAAACGTGTAAACCCCTCTAGCAACTAAAAGAAAAAGCGGCACAAAGAAAAATTTACAAAAAGAAAGTAAAAAGAGAAAAAGAGAAAAATTTCGAAAAAAATGAAGAAAGAAGAAAAATCAGAAAAAGTTCAAAGTGTAGTTCAAATAAAACGTTCTTCTCCCTATAAATGGAAGAACGAAGTAGAAAGAAAAGTTGAAAAGAAAAGAAAAAATTGTGTATGCAAAAGGAAAAGAATAAGTGCTAGGTTGCTTGAGGGTATCATAGGACGAGCGTTCATCATTCCACCAGTGTTTGGTTAGACGGTAGGAAGCCATAGATTAGATTCGAGGGAAGTTAGTCGAAAGCTACACCGCACCAAGCCATCATCATTCATTCCCATCATCCATCTCATTATAAACCCGAGTAGTGTAGATTTCATTACAGTCCTAGCAGGGAAGTCCTTCTTGACTAGATACTCGTGTTGTCACAGTGGTGGAGATGTGGTCGAAATGCAAACCTATGACAGAATTCGGTAACAGAGAATGATCGAGAGCAGAAACACGTCCTTAAACACAGAGAGTGAGAGTCCCCATTGTACTAAATATATCCTGTGTGAGGAGTCTGGTCAGTCAGGTCAAATTCGTGCATGATTGATTGCTAATTACTTGTCGTGTGCAGTTTATTAGTGAGACCAGGTAGTTTGGCTGATCAGTATGCATGTTAGGTTTCTTCTTATAGGATCGATCTGTCTAATAATTCATTGTGCTTGATTGAGCTCCAAATTAATCGATCTTATCATTTATGAACATGAGCGTTTCTATTCAGTTTGCTTGAGGACAAGCAAAAGCTTAAGTGTGGGGTATTTGATGACACTCGATTTGACGTGATTATCAGCCTCATTTAAGCAACATTTCTTTGCTTAAGACATTGTTTTTAGGGTCGAATAACGAATATTCAATCGATTGCCCTATCTCGTGCCATTTGTGTTACCTTGGCCCGTTTCGGGTCTATTTGATGGTTTTCTAGTGTTTTCATGTTAGCACAGGTTTTTGCCATCAAATAAAGTAGCCATGGACGTGTCTAAGGCGTTGGAACCTCGAGGAATCAAACTGGAATCGATCCAAGGAGCCAATCAAGTCAAACCGAAAATCTGCCATTCACACTTACAGTTTCGGCGAAACCAGGCCTCCAATTTCGGCGAAACCAGCAGTTCAAATCAACTGATGCCAACAGAAGGATGGTTTCGGCGAAATAAATCAACTGCTCGGACCGAAGACATTGAACAGCCGGCGGAGCCCTGAACTCAAAGCCAGTTTCGCCGAAACTATCCCTATGGTTTCGGCGAAAACATCAGCTCAGCCCGGCCCAACTAGGGTTATCTATTTATACTTAATCCGGCGGCCCGAGGGAAAGGGAGGAGAGGAGATCATAATTAATCATAATACAACTTTTTGAGATCAGAATTCTCTGAAGTCTGGAGCGAAGAGTTGGAGTTCGAAGAGTCGGATAGAGATCGTGACGCCATCCCTTCCATCTCGGAGAACCGGAGTTAGGAGTGCAACTTACCGAAGATCGGAGTCTGTCAGAGTCGTCTGAATTAGGTTTTTCAGATCCTTTTCTGTTCTTCCTTTGAATGATGAACTCTTTCCTTGTCTTTGTTTCTTTTGTAATGATCATGAGTAGCTAAACCCTTTAGGTTCACCTGGATTCATATCCTTTTACTACTTTCTTTAGAAAAATAGCTTCGAAAATTCCTTTCTATTTCAATTATTGTTTCAATTTCGAGTTAGAAAAAGAAAAGAAAGCAAGGTCACCTTGCCACGTTATTTCCTTTCGTTGTAAGTTTATTTCTAAGAAGAGGGATAAAAATTTGCTTCCGTTTGCTAGTACTAACCATGGCAGACGAGAGATTAGCTAAAATGGAGAACACCCTTCAGAATCTTGGAGCTACCCTGGTCCACATCCAAGAAACCCTAACCCAGCTTCGAAGAGGACGAGGCCGAGACGGCTACACCAGAAGACCGCCCATGCCCCATGGAGAGGAGATCAGAGTACAAGCCAAGCTCCATGGAAGCCCGAACAGACCCGAGCCCTCAGCTCACGACCAAACCCTAACCCTAGGGATTCGGCATCTCCGGTAACACTTGCACCATCTACTTATAAGTTTCAAAGCTCTAACCCACGTGCCAGTGGAATTGTATGTGTCAAATGTCAATGAAGGGGACATATCTCAAGGGACTGCCCTAATCAACAACGATGGTGATAAGAGAAAGAGAAATCGAGACAGACGATGAGGAGAACGAGAAGAAAGAAGAAGAAGAATCAGATGAAGGAGAGCAAGTGAAGCCGAGAAGGCTTGAGAACTTTGCGCCCCGGCCTCAACCCCGGCCCCAGCCCCAGCCTCAGCCCCGGCACCAGCCCTGGCCCCGGCCATGGCACCAGCCCCGGCCCCGACCCCGGCACCAGTACCTAGCCCCGGCACTGTCCAGCCAGGCCCCAACGCCCCAGCGCTCGGCCCCAACCTCGGCGCTGCACCAGGTCCTAGCGCCCCAGCGCTCGGCCCCAGCCTTTTGCGCTGCCCCAGGCCCTAGCGCCCCAACACTCAGCCCCAGCCTCGGCGCTGCCCCAGGCCCCAGCACCCCAGCGTTTGGCCCCAGCCTCGGTGCTGCCCCAGGTCCTAGCGCTCCAGCGCACGGCCCCAGCCACAGTCGGCACAGCCTGACCAGCCCTGGCGCCCCAGCGCCCAGCCCCGACTAGTGCTACCCGCCCAGCCTCGGCGACCCAGCACCCGGCACCGGTGTTGCCCTACCAGGCCCCAGCACCCTAGTGTTCGGCCCCAGCCCCGGCGCTGCCCAACCAGGCCCCGGCGCTTCAGCGCACGGCCCCCGCCCCAGCGCTGTCCGACCAGGCCCCGGCGCCCTAGTGCCCGGCCCCGACTGGCGCCACCCGCCCAGCCTCGGCGACCCAGCACCCGGCCCCGGCGCCCCAGCGCCCGGCCCCGACTGGCGCTACCTGCTCAGTCCTAGCGCCCCAGCACCCGGCACTACCCTGCCCGACCGCCCTAGCACCCGGCCCCGACCTGTCACTACCCAAGGCTCCCCGGCGCGTCACCACCCGACGTGGCCCCCGACCACGAGTCCGGCGCGTCCCTGCCCGAAGCTCAGCCCCGGTCCTACCCGACCCCGGCTGCCCCGACGCGACGATGCCCGACGCCACCGACCTGGCCGCCGCCACCGGCTCTCCACTGCCCACCGCCACCGCCGGCTTCCTACTGCCCGCTACCGCCTTCCCACTACCCGACGGATCACTGCCCGCCGCCGCCTTGCCACTGTCCGACGCGTCACTGCCCGACGCCGCAGCCAGCTTTTCCCTGGCCGCCGCCACTTTGCCTCTGCCCGACGCATCGCTGCCCGACGCCACCCCCTACCCGGCGCCGCCATCCTGCCCGACGTGCCCTGGTTCACCTCCGGCACATCCGTCACCCTCGTGCCCCGACCCGACGCTTCACCGCTGGTCCCCTGTGCACCCTAGGTTCAATGGGAGATCACCTCCCGACGAGTTTTGAGAGCTGCCCCGAGCGAAGAAGATCCGGATGCTGACCCGGATATGGAGATGAGTAAGGAGCTTTCACCCGCTACCTCCCCGAGCCTTAACATTATTATTGATTGTTTCTCAGGAGAAGGAGCGATGGAGACGGATGGAGAAGGTACTGAAGGACCCGAGTCTTGTTCCGTTGTTGACTCCAATGACTCTCCTCGGTCTAAGGATAATGCTGCTGAAGATTGGAAGAGGATGATGAGTGTTAGGAAAGGACCCGAGATGGATTTGGGGACAAATCCAAGGCAAGAAGAGGGGGATGATATGATCCAACAATGCTGCCCCGATGCCAACCGTTATTCCTACACCCCACCAGGATCCCCTGGCCTAGGCAAGACCCTAGGGCCTCTTAAGAAGCGCATGAATCCCAGGGCAGGCCATCCTCGAGCCCTAAAGCCAAGGTATGACAAGAAATATCGACTAAACCCTTCACTTGTAGGTAGAAAGACTCCGAGGAAGGGAATTCTATCCCAAGCCATGCTGATGGCCGAGGGTATAAGCCCTAGCACTGAAGAGAAGCTTCAGCCCGCTCCTAGTCTGACCTCCAGGAGCCCTGAAGAAGAAGTCGGTTCTTTGAGTGACCCTCTGGAAGCATTTCTGGAGTACAGAAGGAAGAGAGCCCAAGAACCCTTGGCCCGAAGAGGAGAGCTGTCAAAGATTGAACCTGAGCCGAGGCATGAGAAGACCTGGAGTCCTTGGCCCCGAAGCATGACACTTGGGCTGACCACGGAGAGCTACGTCCAAAGCTACCTGAAGGCCTACCTAAAGCTTAGGAAAGAAGGCCCGAGCAGAAAAGGGAAGGAACTGAAGACAGGCCCGTTCCGAGCCTTAAACCGGCAGTCGGACCGATCCGAGGGATCCCAAGCAGTCGGCCAAGAAGCCCGGTCACTGAACCCGCCCGAAGCCCGAAGCCCGCGACCGCCACCCGAGTCAAGCCCGGTGTTCGGCCAGTCAAGCCCACCGGGCCGCCACTCGTGGCCAACCGGCCCGAGCAGCCGTACGCGGTTAGATTAGGGTTTTTGACCTAATTTAGGTCTTTTATTCTGCTTTAAAGACTACAACTATTATTTTATGTTTTATTCCTTTTTAGTAGGATTATTTAGGGGTTTTAGGAGACTATTTAGGAATAGGACTCTTTATTTTATTATTATTTAGAAGTAGTGATTAGGGAGGAGAGCTTGTTCCCTCACCTATTTAAGGAGGCCGCCGGCCACCCTTGTAGACACAACTTTTATGAAATAAACCCCCTTTGAAAGAACTTTGTTCTGAAACCTTATTGTATCTGCATGTTGCGATACTGAAGGCCCAGACTTATCATCAAGAGCATCCATCTTTTGGCGTGGCGTCATCGACTGGACACTTCTGGTTCCCAGCTATATACAGCCGACGGGTCAAAGTACTTATCCGCCCCCGGTTCCCGACGGATCTACCTCATTGCACGGTCTCAACTTACGGTGTTTAAGGGTCGTCTGCCCACGGTTGCAGCGGTTCACATCACACTGCTTGACCATGGTGCCAAGCATGTACTTCAAAGGTGGCAACGTGTTACATGGGCAAGGAAGGAATTCGTGGAGGTAGAAATCAAGAAGTTGAAAGAAACGGGGTTCATAAGAGAATTCCAATACCCGGATTGGTTGGCAAACATCGTGTTGGTCAAGAAAGCAAGCGGACAGTGGAGGATATGCATCGACTTCACGAGCCTCAATGAAGCATGCCCAAGGATCTGTACCCACTCCCAAGCATAGATCTGATCGTGGATGCCACGTCAAACCACAAGGCCTTGTCCTTCCTAGACATGTTCTCGGGATATCACCAAATCCCACTACCCAAAGAAGATGCAGAGAAGACGGCCTTCATGACACCGCTGCAGAACTTTTGTTACACAGTCATGCCGTTTGGGCTAAAAATGCTGGAGCAACTTATTAGTGAATGTTAGACAGAGTTTTCTAGAATCAAATCAGATGTAACATGGAGGCGTACGTAGATGACTTGCTAGTGAAAAGTGGTCAAGCGAAAGATCATTTGAAAGATTTGAAGGAAACGTTCAAAACACTGAGAAACCAAAACCTAAGGTTGAACCCCACCAAGTGTGCGTTCAGCGCTTCGTCGGGGAAGTTTCTAGGTTTTAAAATCACGCGCCGAGGGATTGAAGCCAATCCAAAGCGAATAGAAGGATACTACAAACTCTACCCCTAGAATAATGAAGGAGGTGTAGGTTTTCATAGGACGTCTCGTAGCCATCAACCATTTCATTCCTCAAGAGTCAGAGCGGTACGCCTCGTTCTTTAAGCCACTAAAGATAGTAGCCTAGTTTGCTTGGACTAGGGAATGTACGAAAGCATTTGAATCTCTCAAAGAGTTCCTGGCCTCAACCCCACTCCTGGTGGCGCGAAAACAAGCTGACAAATTGTTCCTCTACAGCGGTAGCTCCGTCAGTGATAAGCACGGCGCTCGTTTGTCGATAAGGGAAAGAAGAATAGCCGATGTTTACTTTGGTAAGACATTGTTGGGAGATGAAGAGAGATATTCGGCCTTTGAGAAAGCGGCGTACGCTGTAATTTGCGCGTCCCATAAGCTTAGGTCGTATTTCCAGGCGCACGTCATCAATGTGGTCACAAGTCTTCCGATTAAAACTTTTCTAAGGTCGATGAGCATTGCAGGACATATGAAAAAGTGGGTCGTCGAGTTAAGCGAATACGACGTTCGCTTCTAGCCCCGTACAACAATAAAGGCACAAGTTTTAGCAGACTTCGTGGTGGAAGGATGCGTCAGGGGGATAGATGATGCAAGCGCCCGGTGGGACTTGTTCGTCGATGGTGGGTCCAACCAGAATGGGTCAAGGGCAGGAATAGTCCTCAAAAGTCCATCAGGAGTCCTCCTCGAAGTAGCCCTTAGGGAAGGCCTGGGGAACTCGAAGAATCTTCTCGACAACCTCGACATGGTAGATGAGAGATGAGAGATCGCCAACATACGTCTGCTGGTGGAAAAGGCTCAGTTGGAAAGATGGGTGAACGCCCATCTCATACCTCACCACCTCCAAGAAGGCGAGCTGGTCGTCTGAAAGGTGTTCCGCTCTATCCCTCAGCATGGAAAATTAAATGCCAACTGGGCGGGGCCGTGCAAGATAAGAGGAGTAGTAGGCCCAAACACGTTCAAACTAGAAAGCATGACGGGCGAGCCAATTTAAAAAAAGTGGAATGCCATGCATCTCCAGAAATATCAGGCAAGGGTAGAGGAGAAGTTAGTTTCCAGATTTTTATATGTAATGGTTTCGACCAGCCTATTTGTTTCTTAGTTTATCGGATTAGTTTTTTGTAATAAATTTAAAACAACACCCTGGAAGTCTAACTCCTCTTGAAGACTTAAGGCATACATTAAACTCTGAGGCTCTTGGTGAACTCTCCAGTGTGAAGGAAAGTCTAACTCCTCTTGAAGACTTAAGGCGTACATTAAACGCCAAGGCTCTGGGCGAACTCTCCAGTAGCGAGAGAATTCTAACTCCTCTCGAAGATTTGAGGTGTACATTAAACGCCAAGGCTCTGGAAGAACTCTCCAGTATGGAGGGAAGTCTAACTCCTCTTAAATATCTAAGGCGTACATTAAACGCCGAGGCTCTAGGCGAACTCTCCAGTGCAGAGGAAGTATAACTCCTCTTGAATATCTAAGGCGTAAATTAAATGCCAAAGCTCTAGGCGAACTCTCCAGTGCAGAGGGAAGTCTAACTCCTTTTGATGATTTAAGGCGTACATTAAACGTCGAGGCTCTAGTGAACTCTCTAGTGCGGAGGGAAGTTTAACTCCTCTTGAAGATCTAAGGCGCACATTAAAAGCTGAGGCTCTAGGCGAGCTCTCCAGTGCGGTGCGAAGCCTAACCTACCTCGAAGTTCTCCTAAGCTGTTAACTAAAAGCTAAAGAACCAAGCAAGCTCTCCTAAAGAAGAAAATCGTACCAGATGCGTCCACCGGAATGCCCGAAGCCACCAAGCATAATAATAAAGCAAAAAATGATGCATAAATTAAAGGCCCCACGAACAAAACATCCGCCAATGCAGAAGACAAAATGCGTACGAGAATGTAGTGTCTAAACAACAAAATAAAAGCGCACGAGGCGTATCATCCAGAAATTATAAATACAGATGCACTACAACAAAAAAGGGATGGGTGGCGGTTGTGCAACCGCCACAATTGTTTATTAATAGTGGTGGTTGTACAACCGCCACAATGTGTTCTACTTATTCTCAGCAGCTCTCTCTCTCTCGAGACGAACACGACGAAAAGTATCTCTCTCTCTCTCGAGTCTAGCCTCTGACGACGGCGGCCAGCTTCTCCTCCTCCGATGGATCCCCTGAGTCTGATGCCTCTCACCCTTCGTCGATCACGGCTCATCCTCCGTCGATCACGGCTCATCCTCCTCCTCCGTCGAGCTAGATCTCACGTTAGCTCCTCCTTACTCCGCCATCCGACGTCACCTCCTCTTCCGGAGGTAAGAATCAAATCAAATCAACCATTGCTCTGTTTCAAATCTTGGTCATCAAATTTTTAGATTCGATTATTCGAAACCCAGACTAAATCCTCGTTTTCGTTCTTGTTTTTTTCAGAGGAATTGGAGTAGAGATCCTGAAACCTCCCTCACGTCCTCTGCTATTTTGTAAAGGCTTGATGATGATGAAGGACGTTGGGCACCGATAGAGAGAGAGAGAGGAAGAGAACGGTAGAGGAACGAAATATGGAAATGGAATTTTGGGACTCGCCAGAATCTGAGTTTTACGCCAGCGAGTTTTTTTTGGGAAAGTTGACATCAACATTGGCGGGTATAACCTCCAATGTGTAACTGCCAATGTTGATTATTAGTGGTGGTTGCTGACCGCCAATAAAGTTCATTTGTGACGGACGTATTTGTGGCAGTTTTCGCTTGCAACAGTGGAGGTTATAACCGCCACTATTGTTAAAAAAAATGCCACAAATCCTTCGTTTTGTTGTAGTGACGCATG
Source organism: Linum lewisii (assembly GCA_034768395.1). NCBI lineage: Eukaryota > Viridiplantae > Streptophyta > Magnoliopsida > Malpighiales > Linaceae > Linum > Linum lewisii. The sequence goes on along the minus strand of CM068301.1, from coordinate 24,978,864 downwards.
GGGGTGCCGCTCTTCAGAAATGGTACGGAAAGGGAGTGAAACAACATATCATAAATTCAAGGTGCGAGGTCAGCTGTAGGGGCCGTTGAGGCGCTGGGTTCATCTTGCGGCGAATGAATGTGAGGCAGATGGAAGGACCCCAAGCGACTTTTTGCCTCCCTCAAGAGACCATGCTCTTCACATTCGGGCTCGGAGTCTGCATCCGCAATTCTATACCAGGTCTAATGTGAACCACTGCAACTGTGGGTAGATGACCCTTGAACACCGCAATTTGATGACCGTGCAACGAGGTAGAAACCGTCGGGAACCGGGATGGAGAGGACTTTGACCCGCTAGCTATAGAGAGCTAGGAACCAGAAGTATCAAGTCGATGACGCCACTTTAGAAGATGGATGCTTCTGACGATAAGTCAAACCTTAAGCAATGCAACAACGAGCAACGGCTTGAAGGGAAGAGAACATATGTTCTAAAAGAAGTTTATTGATTTCAAAAGTTGTGTTTTACAAGGGTGGCCGGCGGCCTCCTTATATAGGTGAGGGAACAATCTCTCCTCCCTAAAGACTACTTCTCAAATAAGAATAAAATAAAGACTCCTAATCCTAATTAGGGTCCTAACACGCCTAAACAACCCGACTAAAAAGGAATAAAAAATAAAATAATAACTGAAGTCTTTAATGTTGAATAAAAGACCGAATTAGGTCAAAAACCCTAATCCGGCGGTGATCGGCGGCTTTGGGCCGGTTGAGCTTCGGTGGCGGCCCGACGGGCTTGCTCGCTCGGGCTCCGGCTGGTCTAGGCCTTGGCCCGAGGCTTTAGTGTCATGTCTCGGGCCCTACTTCGGGTGTGTCCTGATGTCTTCTTGAATCTCCAAGAGGGTGTAGCCTTCCTTGACGAATCGATCGGCATCCTCTTCATGCCCTTCTTTACTCCAGGACTCTATGTAGGCATTAAGTTTCTCTCAGAAGGCCTTGGTCTGGCTTCGGGTAAATGGAGGCTCAGGTCGGGTCCAGGGTTTGTTGGGCTCATCAAAGTCGCCACCTGACGCTCGAGGACAACCATCATAATTTCAGTCTGGTCCCATACAAAGTCGGGATGCACCCGACGCAGGTGGTGATGCAAAGCAGTCACATTCACGTGCATGGCCACACCAGCACGCTCCCTGACTTGTGCCCTCAGTTCTGCTCTCTTGGCCTCCCAAGCCTCCTCACGCCCCTTAACTGCCTCCAGCTCACGCTCCAGGCGGGACACTATGGCGACCAAGTCCGCCAGGCTTGTCTCCAATGAGGCGACAATGTTTTTCCGATCCAAGATCTCGACGTTCTTCGCCAGGAGAAGCTTCTCCACCTCCACTTGCACACGAAAGGACGGTCAAGACATAAAGAAATCCAGAAGACATAAAAATGAAGGGGGAAATGGACACGAAGGATACCCTCGCTGCTCTCAGCTCCTCCACATCCACCTGCAACTTCTTCACCTCCTTCTCAGATCCAGGATGCGTTGACCCTGTCTCGATGTCCCGGCCCAGCCATCAACCCTTTTCTCAATGAGATAGAGGGTGTGTCTTACGCCCATCTTGACAAAGTTCTGGGAAGGAACAAGAGAGGAGTGATGACAAGGCAAGCTAGCAAAGAAGCAGACGGAAAGGAGTTCCAGATGTGAACTTACCTGCAGGTAGTAGATGGTGTCGATAGCCACCGCACTCTCTTCATCGCTGCCGGAAGGGTTGTCCAGTCCCCACTCGGTCACAACACGTTTGGCGAGACCCGGGATGGATGATAAACGTGCCTCGCCGAGATTGACCCGAGGAAAATGTACGCTCCCAAAAGAGACCGGGCAGGCTAGCAGCTCGGCGTCCTCATCAGAAGAAGACAACTCTAGGGGCTTAGAGGACTTCCCGGGCTTTCCGAACTTCCTGGCGATGGTTTCCCCCCTTTTCCCAGGTGGACCGGTGGGAGCTTTCGGAGGAAGTATCAAGGTGGAAGGACGAGGAGGGGAAACATCAACCTCATTCTCTTTGCCAGACACTAATGGTTGGGAGCGAGCAGAAGAGGCAGGGGTAGGTGCCTTACTCATGGTAACCTTCGCCTTATCAGCTGACCTTCGGACGCACGAAGTGAGCAGACCACCCGCCAGGGAATCAGCTGTACAAAACAAAGCAACAAAGTTAAGCACAAAGTACAAGAAAGTATAGAAAACGAACAAAGAAAAGACACCAGCCTCCCCTAGGAAGGAACTGCTTCAGGATGTGATAACCAACGAAAGAAAGGTCAAGTGCATATGAGTTGATACACTCGACCAACACCAACATTTGCTCGAGCTCAACCGGATCCTTATTGAAGTTGGTTATATCACTAGGAGACCAAGTGGGGGTAGGAGAGCATAACCAATAGTATCTGCATCGCTTGGCAAAAAGAAGAAGTGAGAGTAGAACCAGGATGAATAGGTCTTCATAGTGCCAGCGATTCTGCTAGGGAATTTGGAGCGCTTGGAGAAGGTAATCCCATTCGCCGAGGAGTTCAACCAGGATAATAATCGGAATAAAATGGTGTCAGGGTGAATGGACTTCTTCTCACAAGCTATGGTGAAAGCCGCGAAAGTGGCCCAGCATGCACTTGACGGCCTCCGATGGAGCACCCCAAAAATAAGAGCACATCCACCTGCCAAAGCTCCAATGGGAGGCACATCCCAAATCCAAAGGCCTTCAGCCAAACTCCGTGAAAAAACCACGGGGTAGTTGCTAATAGTGGACAAGCGACCCGAGCCAAAGTACTGATAGGACCTGGGAAAGATAGTCGAGTTCTGGGAAAGGAAAATGGCAGCATGGTTAGCCAAACAGTGAGAAAGTAGGGCGGACCCAAAATTCTGCGGGTAGACCGCTTAGCTTTCCCTGGAGTCAAGAACATGCTCGCCCAACTCTCCACGATCAGTTCGTCCATTTCTGTACACCCCTCCCTCAGTTCAAAGTAATGGAGGGGGAGAGAAAAGTCGATGTCACAGGGGAGAAACTCTCGGGGTCTCCCATTAGTGTACTTTGCCGCTAGAGCCGCCTCTAGAGCGTCGATAAAGGGGGCCTTAATGGTGCTCGGTGGAGCAGATTTGATGTACGACACCTCCTCAAAGAGGGGTAATCGATCAAATCCACAATTAGAGACACTAGCCTCTTCCTTTTAGATCCAGTTAGAGATGTGTGGCTAGAGTAGCGAGTGGATCACCCGGAGATTGACGTGGAGTGTTTGGCGTCATCACTCGAATCAGACCTCTCATGGTGGTTTGCTTCGGTGAGGGGGTAGGAACATCCAGGAGGGTCCGACGTTCAGGAGAGACACGAAGGATTAGCATGAGATTTTTAACCGGGAAGACAGTGATGAGAGGCAAGAAATTAGTAAAAGGAAGCCTTACCACCTCCCACTGGGGCAGAATGCCCAGGATCGAAAAATGCTACCCTCTCTCACAGACAAACAATAGCGAAGACCAAATGGTACACAAAGAAAAAGTGAAAAAGTAAAAGAAAAAGGATCTTACTTGAGCTATCAGACATGGCGTCGAAAAGCCATCGACGAATGAGCTGGAAGGCGAAAGCAAGGATAAAACACCAGAGGACGAAAAAGTAAAGGAATTGATTGTTTTTGTCGGTTGAAAGGAAAGATTAAAGTAATATAAAGGAGGAAAGGAAGAGGGGAGTATTTAAAAAAGAACATATGGGCTAGCGAAGCGACGCCTCTAAAATTCCTGACAGGAAAATCGTGGTGATCAAGGCAAGAAACACTACTCTAGATACTCCTAGCATCACACTATGGGGATACGAGGCGGTCATGGAAAAAAAGAAGCCCCGCCTAAAAAACCCAACCCCGTTGGGACGCATGGCAAGTAGGAGAAACCGCCACCTAAGTCAAAAGGATTTGCTCTGCTGGCAAACCAAGGAGGCGAGAAAAAGCAGAATTTCCTGGAAAGCGTATTAGTTGGGGAAGTCATCGACAGTCATCATTGGCGAACATGATGATGTCAACACTCGGCGAACGCACCTCGCGTTCCAGCGGACACCATTTTCACGGCGTACATGTCATCTATTTCCTTAGAGCGCGATATAGAAGCTTTTCCTTGCGCCAAGCTTCTAAATCACACTCGAGGGAAGTTGATGGGCCCAAGCCTAGTTGTTTGGTGCCAAGGACCGGCATACGTCTCGACGGACAGATACAGCAGACCTGAACCCTAGGCCCAGCAGCCGCCATTGGTTTCAGATAAGTCACTCAAGTCGCGCGGGTTTCTGACCCACCACAGGAAGATGAAAACCGTAGCCGCCTAGGGTTCCAACTCAGGGGCGGAGTCCAACTCCCACACGGGAAAGGACTCTCCCATCAAACTCGGGGACCGAAGAGTATAAATAAGGGGGCTCAACCCTCCAACACAAGACACAATCAACATCACACACACACACAGATACGCTTTGAGCTGTAGGCTTCGGCTAGTACGCTCAAGGCTATTGATCACCCAAGACCCTAAGGGGTACCGCCGATACTTCTCTATCTCTCACTCATACGACCTTACTCACACTCATAAACACTTAAACTACTCATTCTCTTACTTCTATTTCCAATACACCTTGCGAAATATCGCCTGGACGTCCACTGGAGCACGTGAGTAAGGCAAACAGCCCTCAACCTCTCAAACTCTCCAGGTTTGGACCCCACTGTACGCCACGATCCTCATGGGCGGAACATGACCCAATAACAATCATTTCAAGGTGGACAGTGTGGACTCTTACCAGTTCTATCATTAATCAAGTAGTCACAATAATTAAACCATCCAACAAATCCATCCATGAATTCCCTCATTAAATCCATCAAATCCATTCACCAAGTCCATCATCGGTTTCCAACCACAATCCATAGATCACAACCATATCAAGGGTAAACGGCTAGTAATTTTGCCACCCCACCTGCATAAAACAAGGGAGAGAGGTAGTCATGTCGGAAGTACTAGTGTTACCCTCTTGTACATCCCTTTTCAGAACGATACCCTAAACCCTAAACCATCCTGCTGCAACCACAACTGGCAATGACAAATTCACATACAGAAATACAACTCATCCCATCCTGTCTCTCATTTCTAATTAAATTCGTTAGCCATCATATTTCATCATAATCCCCACAACACATATCAAACAACACAATCAACACTTAGCAATCACATGATAGTTATCCGATTTTACTCTCTCAGATTCATGCAAACCTAATTTCAATCTAAGTCAATTTTCAACTCCTCATGTTACCCATCTTATCCTATCGATGCTAAGACCTCACTTGAAATAGAAGACGAGGCTCTAAACGTCTTCTAGATTCCCAGATTAACGAATTCACCATCTCCCAAAACGTAGCTTTTCCACTTCCTCACTGACAACACTTCACTCCAAAACTCTATAATTCGGTATATTCTATCTCTTCCTCTCATGGCCAAGAACACATAGGAAGAACGGCGCCTTAATCGGACACCCGTAGCTCCCAGAATCAACCTTCAAAGATTTGCAAAACTTGGTTCGTCAAAAAATATTTCATGAAGGAGGAGAGATATTGAAGTTGCCAAAACCGGTCAAAATCTATCCTTTTATATGCAGGTCAAACAACATGGTTTGTTGTATAACACAAGGCATGATTCATGTAGAAACACGGCGTGTTTCACAACTACACGGTCGTGCGGTTTTAGAAGCATTCACGATCGCGGTTCCCGACAATTAAAGCACGGCCGTTTATCATAGATACACGACGTGTATCTTGAAGACACATGGCGTGTTGTCTTTTTTGCAGTGTGAAATCCTTATATGGAAAGCCTTGAATTCCTTGTCTTTTCTTCCGTTCGGATGAGAATAAATCAAGCCTTGATTAATATGACCGTTCCTAATAATCTGCTAAAGCAAATCAAATATCTGGCAGCCTCTCTGGTTCAATGTTTTCTTTTGGCAGGTTTAAATCCTCAAAGCACACCAACATGGAAATAGGAGCGTGATGACGAAGTATTTATACAAGGAACTGTGCAAGCCAAAGCTCTCCACTTGTTAATCCTTTACCAAATCAATCAAAGAAAGTCAACCGAGTTCGAGTAGGGAGCCTTGTTTGTTTATTTACTTTAATTCAGGGGATTGGTTCTTAGCAGGGAGCTAAGCTGGTTTTTATATATGGGGAGTATATTGAAAGGGTTGTTTAAATCCTCTTTGTAACTGTGTGTGAAGGTTTATTAATAATAGTGACTATCTCGAAGGGAAACCTTCAAGATTGGACGTACAACAGAGCTCTAACCCTGGTGGAAACCCTGGTGGAACCACCTCTCCTGTCCAACTTCCTCTCCAGAGGAAGCTCTACAAAGCAGACCGATTCTCTTTGAATCTCTACTTCATCATTTTCACTCATGGGCCTAAGTCAATACTCGGCACATTTCATAATTGCGCCGAGTCCATTGATCCGCCTGGAAGTCGATAAGACTGAAATCTTCAGTCTTCCACTTAGCTTCCTTTTCGTGTTTCCTCACAATCCAAAGAGAAAGTGATCAGTCAAAGTTCATCTGAGGGAGATCTAACTCAACAATTCGTATCATAGCGTTTGGATGCTAATATGCATCTCCACCTACAAGCGAGAAAGATCCACTAATCTCGTCCCACTTGTTCTCGATCATTTCTCTGCTATGAAATCTTTGTCAAACTCCATCTCTCCTATTATTTCTGTTTTCTCGCAGATGGGTTCTCATAGAATCGACCTCCGAAGTTTGAAGGTGCTCACTATGGGTACTAGAAGAATCACATGAAGCTTTTTATTAAATCTACAAATCTAGCGCTTTGGAAAATTGTGATCGAAGGTCCGATTGAGGTTAAAACGGAGGCTGATAAATGGACTAATGAAAACATGAAGAATGTTCAAAAAAATGCTTAAGCTATGAACCTGATGTACTGCGCATTGGGTAAGGAAGAATTTTATCGTATTTCTAGCTGCAAATCTGCTAAGGAAATTTGGGATGAGTTGTGTGTTACTTATGAAGTAACTGATCTGGTCAATTCATCTAGGATAAACACGATTAAGCACAAATTTGAATTGTTTATGATTAATCCAGGAGAGTCCATTAAAGAAATGTTAGATCGTTTTTAGAATACTGTTAACAAGTTGAATGCTTTAGGAAAAACTTATGAAAATGAAGATTTGGTTAGAAAGATTTTGTGGTCACTGCTAAAGCAGTGAAGACCTAAAATTACTGCTATAGATAACCTGTTTGGATCTTCAACTACTCATGAAGACTTAAACGAGAGGATGAGAGTAATGATTCTAAATAGGGGTGGCGATTTTATCGAAGTCCGCGGATGCCCACCCGATCCATCTGAACGGATAACATTTAAATGGATATCCAATTAAAATGGATGGATCAATATCAAATCCATTTAAATTGGATTGAATGTGGATTTTATCCAAATGGATTAGGTTTTATCCAATTACCCATAAACCAATATCCATAATTTATATCCAAAAATATTACCCGACCTAATACTCACCGTCATAGCCGATTCTTCTTTCTTGCTCGCGAATCAAGTTACTTGTGTTTTCTTACTACTGAAATTAAATCTGCTACCATCAATTAGCTGTAACATTTTTGTTTTTGTTAGAAAAATAGCACTTTGTCCCCTCTATTTGCCAACTTAATAAATAGCCCCATATACTAGAAATCGCTCTTTTTACCATATTCTTCGTGATACCTACCTAACCAACTCTTCATCTCCTAACTTTGATATCTCTCTTTGTCGGTGTGTGGATGTGTCCAAATTTAATGTTAATAAGACGAAAGTTGAAACGGAAGGACCAAAACGGAAAAGTAGGAGGGGGTAAAACGAGTGATTTATAGTATAGGTGGCTATTTGTTAAGTTGGCAAAATAGAGGGGGTCAAAGTGCTATTTTCCATTTTTGTTATTTGGTGGATGCCACTATAACAGTGGCTGTAACTTGAACTGAAATTGTATTCCTACAATTTGAATTTTATATTGGAGATTTGGATTTTAGTTAAATGGATCACCCAAATTCGATCCAAATCCGACATGAATTAAATTTAAAATCCATATCCGATCCAATCCGATCCAAATAAAATCTGATCCATTTAGTGTTGATCCATATCGAATCCATTTAAATATGGATCATATTGGATATGGACAAAATAATCCACGGATGGGTAATCGCCACCCCTAATTCTAAACTAAAAAAGTCAATTGCTTTTAAAATAAATGTTGAAAATAGTGGTGATGAAATTAACAATTATGATGATGAGGAGCTTGTTTTGCTTTCTAAGAATGTTAGTAAACTTCTTAAGTTAAGAAGAGATAGGAATAAAACAAATAGCATGTCAAAAGGAAAGGAATTTGATAGCTCTAGGAATATGAATGATGAACAGTCACTTAACAATGGGACTAAGGCTTTGAAAAGGAATAAATGGGAGGCTAGTAGTAGTAGTAGTTGAGGTTCCGTTGGTTGTTTCAAATGTGGCAGGATGGGATGCATATAAAGGCTGAATTCTCTCTGGATAAAGAAAGGGCTTTTCAATCAACTTGGAGTAATAACGATGATAGCGAAAGTGACTCTGATCAAGCTCAACAGGCTCTTATGGCAATTACTTCCAGTGAAAAAAGACATCTCCTCTGAAGTTTGCTCAAAGGTAACATCTGAACCTCTCCTTTTGGATACTGATCACTACAAAAAAACAGCTCTTTTGCGTCGGTTGAAACGTAGCAATTTAGCGTCGGTTGGTCAACAACCGACGCTAAATAGTTGACTTCGCGTTTTAGCGTCGGTTGTTAGTCGACCGACGCTAAACTTAGCACATCTAACAAAATAATCTCCAATAGTGTCTATTTAATTAACTTTGGTTTGTGAAACCCATTTGTGTCATCACTGTGCAGCCTCGGATTTTGGAGCTGATGCAGGATCCCACAGTCCCGACATATCCTTCTGCGAACGATGCACTCGGACTTGTCTATCCGAAGGAGCACAGTGGTAGAGTTCGCGGTATGGGAACTGGCGTGACCCCCTCCCAGGTAATGTAATGTAGTATATGATATATGTAAATTTAAAATAGTCAAATTCTAATTATTTGTTGTCTTTGTCTATTCAGGTTAATATGAGTAGGAGACGTGGTGGAGCAGCCGGTGGATCGAGCCAGGGTAGTAGTTCAGCTACTACCACTCACATCTTCGGCCATTGTCCCGCCGATGATCGAGTGAGGGCGTTGGAGGCAGAGGTCCAGCGCTTGAGCCATCTAGAGGAGGAGGTTCAGCGGCTCAGCCAGTTGGTGGGTTCATCTTCTAAGGGAAAAGGGAGTATGCCCCCCTCAGACATGGACTCGTACGATGACGAGGAGGATGATGAGTAGATAGCATGTGTTTTTAGATGTTTTAGGGGGATGTTTAAGGTGCATGTGTTAGAACAATGTTTTGAGTACAATGTTTTAGGACGATGTTTTCAACATTTATATACAGTATGTTTAGTGATTGGAAAAGTGAATTGTGAAAATGGAATTGATGCATGCAGGGTAATTTATGCAGGTATTGGCACTAGAAGAGTATGAGAAAACGAAAAAAGCAAGCAGAATTCTGCCCACTGGAACCTATAATAGCGTCGGTTGGACCTGTAATAGCGTCGGTCACAACCGAAGATTAATTATAATACAGGTCAACGCGTGGTTGACCAGACACACGCGGTTTAGCGTCGGTTTGCCAATTTAGCGTCGGTCAAACGTATGACCGACGCTATGTTTTAACCACTGAGTCGGTTGGTGGTTCGATCGGAACACTATAGCGTCGGTTGACACGCATTTTAGCGTCGGTCGACCAAATGACCGACGCTAAAATTTAGCGTCACCAGATCTGGCGTCGTTTCAGCCGACCGACGCTATTTATTTTGGCGTCGGTCATGACCGACGCTAAAACGCGTGTATGACCGACGCCAAACAGCTTTTTTTGTAGTGGATGCTGGAACTGAAATAGATCTTAAGGAAATTATTAGTGAAATACAACTTGACTGTGAAAGAGTTGAAACTAAATATCGAGAATTTCAAAATGAATTTACTCTTGAAGAAGAGAAAACTAGGAAACTTGAATTGGAAATTGCTACTTTGTTCAAATCATGTAAAAATGTTAAAATTAACCAAAGAAGGCTGTTAATTCAAAACAAAGTGTCAAAATCAGAACTTAGAAATTGGTCAGCCTATCCAACTCAATATTACTTACAGCGTTATTATAGCTTAAAGAGTATTTTTCATCAAGCTAATTTGCAAACAGTTATACAATAGTGGAATACTTGTTTTGGTTTTGGTAACCCTTGTTTTAAGTATGTTAAGTTTCAAAGAAAAGAGGCATCCAAGGAAGTCTGGATACCAAAACAAAAATGACTACCTTTGGTGCAAATATATCTTCAAGCAGCGATTTTTTAGGAAAATGAATGGGTGCTTGACAGTTGATGTTCGCATAACATGACTGGTAATGAAAATCTTTTCTCTTCTCTTAATAAAGTTGACAAGGGTATGGTTAGTTTTGGTGACAACAGATCTTGCATAATTGTTGGAAATGGTCAAGTTGGTACAAATCAAAAGGTTCTTTTAAATGATGTTTTGCTTTTTGAAGGTCTTAAACATAACCTGTTATCAATTAGTCAAATTTGTAGAAATGGTAATATTGTTGTTTTTGAACCTGATGTGTGCTATGTTAAACAGAATCATAATGATAGAGTCATTTTTAAGGGCAATAAAAGGGAGATATTTATCTGGTTAATCTTAGTCACATTAATAATTTTGACAAGTTCTGTCTCGTTTCTGTTAAAGCTGAGGATAAACTTGCATGACATAAGAAATTAGGTCATGTTAGCATCAATGTGTTAGCAAGATTAGGAAACTTTAATCTTGTCAAGGGTTTACCTAAGCTAGATTATACTAAGAATTTTTTTGTGATGCTTGTGCTAAAGGTAAACAAACCAAGACTTCTTTAAAAATGAAAACTGATATCTCTACTAATCATTGCCTTGAGTTGTTGCATTTAGATTTGTTTGGACCGACAAGTACCATGTCACTTTGAGGTAAGTACTATACGTTTGTCATTGTGGATGATTACTCTAGGTTCACCTGGATTTATTTACTTTGTCATAAGGATGAAACTTTTCAGAAATTCTGCTCCTTTGTTAAGACAATTCAAAATGAAAAAAGGGTTGAATGTTGCTTGTATTCGAAGTGATCATGGTGGATTGTTTATTAGTCATGACTTTGATATTTTATGTGAGAGTCTTGGAATTAAGTAAATTTTTCTGCACCTAGGACCCCTCCACAAAATGGAGTAGTTGAAATAAAGAATCGTACCTTAACAAAAATTGCTAGAACTATGTTGAATGATTTTGGTTTACCTAAAGTTTTTTGGGGTGAAGCGGTGAATACGGCTTGCTATATTAGTAATAGGGCATTAATTCTTAAAAAATGAAACCAAACTCCGTATGAGATTTGGAAGCGAAGAAAACCAAACATCAGTTACTTTAGACCCTTTAGTTGTAAATGCTTTATTTTAAATACAAAGGATCTTCTTGGAAAATTTGATGCAAAATCAGATGAGGGTGTGTTTCTTGGTTACTCTAATCACAGTAGGGCCTATTGTGTGTTTAACAAATGAAGCTCAAAAGTTGAAGAATTTATACATGTTGTCTTTGATGAAACTGCCTGTCTAGATATTGACTTATAGGAGATTCATGATGATGACTTCGGACTCACACAGTTCAATGAAGATAGTGATTCTCACAAGGTTCTTGAAACTGTGATCATTGATCCTTAAACTGAAGAAAAAGTATCTATATCTCAACCAAAACCACCTTAGTACATCTCAAAATGATATCCTTCTAAGTAGGTCATTGGATCCCTTGGCACAGGTTTGACAACTCGTTCAAAAAGAGTTTATTCTGCTTTTGTTTCGACTATTGAGCCAAAAAATATAAAAGATGTCTTACTTGACGAATGTTGGATAAATGCCATGAATGAAGAACTTGTTCCATTTCAAAGAGTCGATGTATGGGATTTAGTTGAAAGACCTAAAGATAGGCAGATTATAGGAACTAAATGGTTATTTAGGAATAGATATGATGAAGAAGGTGTAATTGTTAGAAATAAAGCTAGGCTTGTCGCACAAGGGTATTGTCAGGAAGAGGTAATTGATTTTGATGAGACTTTTGCTCCTGTTGCTAGAATTGAAGCTATTTGCTTGTTGTGTGCCTTTGCTAGTCTTGATAAGTTTAAGTTATATCGAATGGATGTCAATAGTGCTTTTCTAAACAGAATCTTAAAGGAAGAGGTTTTTGTTTCCCAACCTTCTAGTTTCGAAATCATAGTTTCCCAGATCACGTTTTTAAGCTTAAGAAAGCCATGTATAGGTTAAAACAAGCTCCTAGGGCTTGGTATGAAAAACTCAATTCCTTTGTTACTTGTGAAGGTTTTAGCGGATGACATGTGGATAAAACGTTGTTCATTTATCATTCTGGACAACATATTTTGTTTGTATAGGTATATGTTGACGATATCATTTTTGGATCCACGACACCCACTTTGTGTCAAAAGTTTGGAATTAAGATGCAAAGCCAATTTGAAATGAGTATGATGGGTGAATTGACTTTCTTTCTTGGTCTGCAAATTAAACAGTCTAATATAGAGATTTTTCTTTCTCAAACAAAGTATTGTCTTAATATGCTTACCAAGTTTGGAATGACAAACGTTAAAATTAGTTCCACTCGTATGTCTACTTCTATTAAACTTTGCAATAATATTGAAGGAAAAAGTGTGAGCAATAAACTCTATAGAGGAATAATTGGTCCTTTACACTACCTTACTGCTAGTAGACCTGACATTGCATTTAGTGTAAGTGTTTGTGCTAGGTTTCAATCTTCTCCTAAGGAGTGTCATATGGCTGCTGTTAAAAGAATTTTTCGTTACCTCGAAGGGACTAGTAATTTAGGACTCTGGTATCCTGTTTGTGCTTTTCTTGAACTGATTGCTTACTCTGATTCAGATTTTGCGACAAGTATTTCCGATCGACATAGCAAATCTGGTGCTTGTCAATTTCTCGAAAATTCCCTTATCTCATGGTTTAGTAAAAAAACAAAACTGTATGGCTTTATCTACAACAAAGGCTGAATATGTCAGAGCTAGTAGTTCAAGTACAAAAATTGTCTAATTAAAATCACAACTTAGCGACTTTGGCTTTAAAAATTCTACTATTCTGTTACTTTGTGATTATACTAGTGCTATCAATATTATTAAAAATCTTGTTCATCACTCACGCACCAAGCATATTTCAATTAAGCATCATTTTATTAGGGAACTTGTCCAAAATAAGGAAATTGTGCTTCAATTTGTTAACACAAAAAACCAATTGACGGATATTTTTACAAAATCTCTGCTTGTTGACAGATTCGTCCGTATTAGGACTTGTTTTGGAATCATTGCCTTGAATGATGCATTAAACGTCATTACTTCCTTACCTTAATAACTATGACTAATTCTTCCTGTTTTGAATTTTTCCTTTTTCTCTCTTCGCCTTGAATCCTTCCGTTTTTGCTTTTCACCTTCCTTTTTAACTTGTGTCTCCATTCTCCTTTAAAAGACAGAGTTGTATTCTTCTTTTCCTCACTTTTCTCTTCTTCCTTCTCATGGATTTCTTTAAGCCAGAAATTGCCTCCATCACCATGTCCCACGTTGTGTACACCAACGACCATATGAGAGATGCCTCTCACAGGGCTATCTTCAACAACTTCTTCCTTGGCCAAACCATTATCACCCCCACTGTTCTGGATACTACTCCATTCAGTCGATACAACCTCAACCCTGATGCCTCGATTTCTGCTCTTGGATGGAGCCCAATCATTAAGGAGAAACCAACCAAAGTCTATCCTGATGTAATTTATCAATTCTACGCCAATTTGAAGCTTGGAGGACATGTATCCGCTGGAAAATTCATTACTTGTGTTGATGGACACATCATCGTAGTTACTCCTCTTCTCCTTGCTCAGGTTTTTCGTCTTCCTCTTTATGGTGATTCCATATCCACTCCAGATGAGTTTTACCTCATTGATTTTAATCCATCTGTTGTTCTTAGCCACTAGACTAGAGAAACTTATTCTGATCAAGCTTTCTCTATTGCTTCTAAGCTTCCAGACAATCTCAAAGTTTTTCATTTCTTTCTTACTCAAATTCTCCTTCCCCGTTCACATGGTCAATTTTTGGTTACACCAATGGATACCTGGATTATGCACTCTACTGTTACAAATCGTCACTTGAATTTTTGCAGCCTTATGTTTGCCACCATGGTAAATTTTGGCAACCCTGATGTTAAGGATGACTTACCCTTCGGGGCATTCATCTTTGCATTTATGGAACACCTTGGAATTCCTCTCTAGGATCGTTACTTCTCCTCACACAAGGTGGACCATCTTCGTGCTCAACCATGGTGGCAAACATGGAACGCCTACGGAGGACATGTTGAGCACGAAGATAGTCCACCTTGTGTGAGGAGAAGTAATGATATTGGAGAAGAATTCAAAGGCGTTCCACAAATGTAGAGATGAATGCCCCGAAGGGTAAGTCATCCTTAACATAAAGGTTGCCGAAATTTACCTTGGTGGCAAACATAAGGCTGCAAAAATTCAAGTGTCGACTTGTAACAGCAGAGTGCATAATCCAGGTATCCATTGGTGTAACAAAAAATGGACCATGTGAACGGGGAAGTAGAATCCGAGTAAGAAAGAAATGAAAAACTTTGTTATTGTCTAGAATCTTAGAAGCAGTAGAGGAAGCTTGATCAGAATAAGTTTCTCCAATCCAGTGACTGAGAACAGCAGATGGATTAAAATCAATGAGGTAAAACTCATCTGGAGTGGATATGGAATCACCATAAAGATGAAGACGAAGAACATGAGCAGGGAGAAGAGGAGTAACTACGATGATGTGTCTATCAACATAAGTACTGAATTTTCCAGCGGATAGAGGGCCTTCAAGCTTCAGATTGGAGTAGAACTTATACACTACGCCATGATAGACTTTCGTTGGTTGCTCCGTGTTTACTAGACTCCATCCAATAGCAGCAATCAAGGCATCATGGTTGAGGTTCTATCGACTAACGGAGAAGATTGAAACCTAGCACAAACACCTACACTAAATGCAATATCAGATCTACTAGTAGTAAGGTAGAGTAAAGAACCAATCATTCCTCTATAGAGTTTATCGCTCACACTTTTTCCTTCAATATCATTGCAAAGTTTAACAGAAGTAGACATACGAGAGGAACTATTTTTAACGTTTGTCATTCCAAACTTGGTAAGCATATTAAGGCAGTACTTTGTTTGAGAAAGAAAAATCCCTGTATTAGATTGTTTAATTTGCAGACCAAGAAAGAAAGTCAATTCACCCATCATACTCATTTAAAATTGGCTTTGCATCTTAATTCCAAACTTTGACACAAAGTGGGTGTCGTGGATCCAAAAATGATATCGTTAGCATATACTTGCACAACCAAAACTGTTATCCATAATGATAAATGAACAACGTTTTATCCACATTTCCTCTGCTAAAACTTTGACTAGTAAGAAAGGAACTTAGTTTATCATACCAAGCCCTAGGAGCTTGTTTTAACCCATACAAGGCTTTCTTAAGCTTATAAACATGATCTGGGTAACTATGATTTTCGAAACCAGGAGGTTGGGAAACAAAAACCACATCCTTTAAGATTCCATATAGAAAAGCACTCTTGACATCCATTTGAAACAACTTAAACTTATTAAGACTAGCAAAGGCACACAACAAGCGAATAGCTTCAATTCTAGCAACAGGAGCAAAAGTCTCATCAAAATCAATTCCCTCTTCTTGACAATATCCTTGCGCGACAAGCCTAGCTTTATTTCTAACAATCACACCTTCTTCATCAAATTTATTCCTAAATACCCATTTAGTTCTAATAATCTGCCTATCCTTAGGTCTTTCAACTAAATCCCATACATCGGCTCTTTCAAATTGAACAAGTTCTTCATTCATGGCATTTATCCAACATTCGTCAAGTAAGACATCTTTTATATTTTTAGGCTCAATAGTCGAAATAAAAGCAAAATAATCTCTTTTTGAACGAGTAGTCAAACCTGTATCAAGGGATCCAGTGACCTACTCAGAAGGATGTCATTTTGAGATGTACTGAGGTGGTTTTGGTTGAGATATAAATACTTCTTCTTCATTTTGAGGATCGATGATCACAGTTTCAGGTTCCTTGTGAGAATCACCATCTTCATTGAACTGTGTGAGTCCGAAGTCATTATCATCAATCTCCTATAAGTCAATATCAAAATAGGAAGTTTCATCAAAGACAACATGTATAGATTCTTCAACTTTTGAGTTTTGTTTGTTAAACACACAATATCCCCTATTGTCATTAGAGTAACCAAGAAACACACCCTCACCTGATTTTGCATCAAATTTTTCAAGAAGATCCTTTCTATTTAAAATAAAGCATTTACAACTAAAGGGTCTAAAGTAACTGATGTTTGGTTTTCTTCCCTTCCAAATCTCATACGGAGTTTGGTTTCATTTTTTAAGAATTAATGCCCTATTACTAATATAGCAAGCCGTATTAACCTCTTCACCCCAAAAAACTTTAGGTAAACCAAAATCATTCAACATAGTTCTAGTACGATTCTTTATTTCAACTACTCCATTTTTTGGAGGGGGTCCTAGGTGCAGAAAAATTATGCTTATTTCCAGGACTCTCACAGAAAAATATCAAAGCCATGACTAACAAACTCTCCACCATGAGCACTTCGAATACAAGCAACATTCAACCCTTTTTTCATTTTGAACTGTCTTAACAAAGGAGCAGAATTTCTAAAAAGTTTCATCCTTATGACAAAGTAAATAAATCCAGGTGAACCTAGAGTAATCATCCACAATGACAAACGTATAGTACTTACCTCCAAGTGACATGGTACTTGTTAGTCCAAACAAATCTAAATGCAACAACTCAAGGCAATGATTAGTAGAGATATCAGTTTTCATTTTTAAAGAAGTCTTGGTTTGTTTACCTTTAGCACAGCATCACATAAAAAATCCTTAGTATAATCTAGCTTAGGTAAACCCTTGACAAGATTAAGGTTTCCTAATCTTGCTAACATACTGATGCTAACATGACCTGATTTCTTATGCCATGCAAGTTTATCCTCGGCTTTAACAGAAACGATATAAAACTTATCAAAATCATTAATGTGACTAAGATTAACCAGATAAGTATCGGGTCAAATACTTAAGTAGTCCCAAAACTTTGGGGCGAGTTAGAAACTAGTCCTGAAATTTCTTTTTGTTGTAGTCTCACTCCTTTAGTTCGGATTTTGTTACGAAGTGGTTATTTGCCACATCATCTGGTCCATGTAATTTAAAATATAATAAAATACTATTCTCAGCTTGAATCAAATTAAAACCTCTAATCGAACCGGCCAACTTAACCTAAAACCAAAAATCTCTAATCCCCAATCAATTTCATCCTAACCTAATCGGAAACTAAAACTAGAGACTAGTGATTCATCAAGGAGGACCGCCAATATTTTGATTGACTGGAATAGGACTTCAGATTGATGATTTGCAATAGGTTGGATGGAAACTGCGATTGGAGTAGAATTCGGATTTAGAGCTCTAGTGTTGAATAGTTTGGCAATTTTGGATCCGGAGATGCCAAATCTACGCCAGGAGGAGGCGGTTAACTCGGTGTTCGAGCTTTGTCGTCTATTGGTGAAACCCAACCGGATCGAGAAGTTCTGGACCGATCAAGGCGATGAAGCCGAAGATTGTTACAGTGGTGGAGCAGGAATCAAACCACAATGGGGATTTGGGGGTTTCGGGGTCGTTTATGTCGGCTTGTAAAGAGCATGATAGGTTTGATGTGGCGAAGAAGGTGATGGAGGAAGTGTTGAGAGTTGTGAAGCCGGAGAGTGATGGTGGGATTTACAGTCAGATGTGTGATTTTTATGTTAAGAATTGCATATGGGAGGATGTTGAAAGGATGAGGAAGCTGATGGCTAATCGAAATGTGAGGAAAGTTAGGGGGAGTAGCTTTGTTAGGAGTAAGACCGAAGAGGGTTTACAGCTGACAAAATCATATTCACAAGAGAACAGATGAAGAAATGGATGGATGAACTGGTGTTGTTGTTGCTGGAAGAAAGATTGATTGGGGATTTAAAATTTTTGGTTTTAGGTTAAATTGATCGGTTCGATTAGAAGTTTTAATTCGATTCAGGCTGAGAATATTATTTTATTATATTTTAAATGAAGTGGACCGGCTGACGTGACAAATAGTACCACATCGTAGCAAAGTCTGAATTAAGGGACGAGACTACAACAAAATGAAGTTTCAGGACTAGTTTCTAACCCGCCCCAAAATTTCGGGACTACTTAAGTATTTGACCCGATAAATATCTCCCTTTTTGTAGCCCTCAAAAATGACTCTATCATTATGATTTTGTTTAATATAGCACACGTTAGTTTCAAAAACAACAGTATTACCATTTCTACAAATTTGACTAATTGATAACAGTTATGTTTAAGACCTTCAACAAGCAAAACATCATTTAAAAGAACCTTTTGTTTTGTACCAACTTGACAATTTCCAACAATTCTGCAAGATTTATTGTCACCAAAACTAACCCTACCCTTGTAAACTTTATTAAGAGAGGAGAAAAGATTTTCATTACCAGTCATGTTATGCGAACATCCGCTGTCAAACACCCATTCATTTTCCTAAAAAACCGTTGCTTTGAGACAAATCTGCACCAAAGGTAGTCATTTTTGTTTTGACATCTAGACTTCCTTGGATGCCTCTTTCTTTGAAACTTAACACACTTAAAACAAGGGTTACCAAAACCAAAACAAGTATTGCACTCTTGTATAACTGTTTGCAGCTTAGTTTGATGAAAAATACTCTTTAAGCTATTATAACGTGGTAAATAATATTGAGTTGGATAGGCTGACCAATTTCTAAGTTCTGATTTTAACACTTTGTTTTGTATTAACAGCCTTGTTTGGTTAATTTTAACATTTTGACATGATTTGAACAAAGCAGCAATTTCCAATTCAAGTTTCCTAGTTTTCTCTTCTTCAAGAGTAAGTTTATTTATAAATTCATGATATTTAGCTTCAACTCTTCCACGGGCAAGTTGTATTTCACTAATAATATCCTTAAGATCTATTTCAGTTCCAGCATCAGTATCATACTCAGAAGTCTCAATATCCAGAAGGAGAGGTTCAGATGTTACCTTTGAGCAAACTTCAGAGGAGATGTCTTTTTCACTAGAAGTAACTTTAGGTATCATCGATATCACTCCAAGTTGCTTGAAATGCCCATTCTTTCTTAGCCAGAGGGCATTCATCCTTTATATGTCCCATCCTGCCACATTTGAAACAACCAACGGAACCTCCACTACTACTACTAGACTCCCTTTTATTCCTATTCAAAGCCTTAGTCCCATTTTTATGTGACTGTTGATCATTCATATTCCTAGAGCTATCAAAATTCCTTTCCTTTTGAACTACTATTTGTTCTGTTCCTATCTCTTCTTAACTTAAGAAGTTTACTAACATGCTTTGAAAGCAAAACAAGCTCCTCATCATCATAATTGTCAATGTCATCACCACTATTTTCAACATTTTGTTTAAAAAGAAATTGACTTTTCTTGTTTAGAATCATCACTCTCATCCTCTCATTTCAGAATTTCTTCATGAGTAGTTAGAGATCCAAACAGCTCATCAAAGTCAATATCAACAAGCTTCTTCGACTCTTCTGTAGTAGTAATTTTAGGTCTTCACTACTTTGGCATGGACCACAAAATCTTTCTAACCAAATCTTCATTTTCATAAGTTTTTCCTAAAGCATTCAACTTGTTAACAATATTCTGAAAACGATCTGACATCTCTTTAATTGACTCTCCTGGATTCATCCTAAACAATTCAAATTCGCGCTTGAGCATGTTTATCCTAGATGATTTGACCAGATTAGTTCCTTCATAAGTAACACACAGCTCATCCCAAATTTCCTTCACAGATTTGTAGCTAGAAATATGATTATATACTTCCTTACCCAATGGGCAGTACATCAGGTTCATAGTTTGAGCATTTTTCTGAACATTCTTCATGTCTTCATTAGTCCATTTATCATCCTCCATTTTAATGTCAATTGGACCTTCGATAATAATTTTCCAAAGCGCTAGATTTGTAGATTTAATAAAAAGCTCCATGTGATTCTTCTAGTACTCATAGTGAGCACCATCAAACTTTGGAGGTCGGTTCTGAGAAAACCCATCTGCAAGAAAAAACAGAAATAGTAGGAGAGACGGAGTTCGACAAAGATTCCATAGCAGAGAAATGAGAGAGAACAAGTGGAATAATATTAGCGGATCTTTCTCGCTTGTCGGTGGAGATTCATAGTTAGTGTCCAAATGCTCTGATACAATGTTGAGTTAGATCTCCCACAAATGAACTTCGATTGATCGCTTTCTCTTTAGATTATGAGGAAACACGGAAAGGAAGCTAAGTGGAAGACTGAAGATTTCAGTCTTATCGGCTTCCAGGCGGATCAAATGGACTCGACAATTGTGAAATGGGTCGAGTATTGACTTAGGCCCAGGAGTGAAAATGATGAAGCAGATATTCAAAGAGAATCAATCTGCTTTGTAGAGCTTCTTCTGGAGAGAAATATGGACAAGAGAGGAGAGAACTAGAGACACGGGATTTTACGTGGTTCCACCGGGCTTAGAGCTCCGATGTACGTCCATGCTCGAAGGTTTCCCTTCGAGATAGTCACTATTATTAATAAACCTCCACACACGGTTACAAAGAGGATTTAAACGACCCTTTCAATATACTCCCCGTATATCAAAACCAGCTTAGCTCCCTGCTAAGAACCAATCCCCTGAAGCAAAGTAAATAAACGAACAAGGCTCCCTACTCGAACTCGCTTGACTTTCTTTTACTGCTTTGGTAAAGGACTAACAAGTGAAGAGCTTTGGCTTGCACGGTTCTTTGTATAAATACTTCGTCATCACGCTCCTCTTTCCAGGTTGGTGTGCTTTGAGGATTTAAACCTACCAAAAGAAAACATAGAACCAGAGAGGCTGCCAGCTATTTGACTTGCTTTGGGAGATTATTAGGAACGGTCATACACTACAAAAAATAGTTATTTAACGCGCAGCAGAAAATGCGTTTAACAGCGACCGCGTGCTACTGTTAAATTGGCCAATGGGAAAGGCATTTAATAGCGTCAATATGTGGCCGCGATTAAATGCAATATTTTAATAGCGGCCATTGGCCGCTGTTAAATTATGCCATCGAACAAAATTAATTGCCAGAGCTCTAGCGATAGAGCCAGAACTCCGGCGACACCCCACTATGATCTTCTTCTTTTTTCTCTCGTCGGAGGTAGATCCAGCGGAGGTCAATCATTCGGCGGAGGTAGATCCAACGGAGGTCAATCATTCGGCAGAGGAAGATCCAGCGGAGGTCAATCATCTTCTTTTCTTCTCTCGTCGATTTTGATGGAGGATCTTGATCACTACAACATAATGAGGGTTTACTCGAAGGCGATAGGGCTGCATGCCACTAAGCTAGTGGCAGGCGGGGTGGGCTTAGTGGCAGGCAGCCTAGTGGGCTGCGAGTAAGAGCAGGCCTGCCAGCTGTTAGTCGCAGGCGGCCTACGAGTAACAACTGCCTGCGAGCTGTTAGTCGCAGGCGCACCTGCCACTAACAGCAGCCTACCAGTTGTTATTGTATTGTACTGGTATTGTATTATAATGTATTGTATTGTATTCATCTAGTACTCTATGTGTTTGAATTATGTATTATTACTATTGTAGGATCATGAATGTATTATGTGTGTGGTGTTTGATATTTCATAATGTTTTTTGTTCAACGATTTGAAATCATTTTTAATTTTGGTATCGTAGTCATTCGAATCCATCAACGACCCAACCCAGTAAACCAATCGGCCCAACCCAGCAAACTAATCGGTCCAGCCCAGCAAACCAACCGACCTACCCAGCAAACCAACCGGCCCGGCCCAGCCCGACAAGCCCCAGCCCAGCCCAGAGCTGTGGTTAGTGGGAGGCGCCTGCCACTAACCTTAGTGGCAGGCACGTGGTTAGTGGCAGACGACTACCACTATGCTTAGTGGAAGGCTAAAAGGTTAGTGGCAGGCGCCTCCCACTAAGCTTAGTGGCAGGCACGTGGTTAGTGGCAGGCGCCTGCCACTAACCACAGGCCTGCGAGGATCTTACGCGCAGGCGGAGCCTGCCACTAGTTGGGCTTCCTCGCAGCTTCTTTACTCGTAGGCCCAGTTGTTCTTAGTGGCAGGCCCCGCCTACGAGTAAGCGCTATGTTTAGTGGCAGGCTGCCTGCCACAAATCACGATGCGACCTGCCACTAAATCGTCCATCTATTGTAGTGGATGAGAAGGTTCGGCGGTTGATTCGCTAGCTTCCGACGATCGTGAGATCCCTCGACTTTGGATTCCTCAACACAGTAACAAAGAAGAGGACAGTAGGAAGGAGGAGGAGGAGGAAAAGAAGAAGAAGAAGAAGAAAAAGAAGAGGAAGAAGAGGAAGAAAGAAGCCATACCTACCACTATCGTTGCCGCCTTCGTTATTGATCGCCGCCTCCACCTCCGTTATTGACCGCCGCTACTTCTGGATTCTGACAAGGAGGAGAACAAGGAAGGAATGAAGATGGGAAGAAGATCAGTCGCCAGAGCGACGAACAGTTGTGATTAATTCCAATTGTGTTTCCTAAGGATCGATCGGACGGCTTAAAAGCTCGATCCATGTGCAAAAATTTAACAGCGGCTGGTGGTCGTTGTTAAAATTTTTTATTTAACAACGGCCACTTGGCTGCTATTAAATTACTAGTGTTACGCAAATTTAACAGTGGCCGCTGTTAAATAACTATTTTCTTGTAGTGATATTAATCAAGGCTTGATTTATTCTCATCTGAACGGAAGAAAAGACAAGGATTTCAAGGCTTTCCATGTAAGGATTTCACACTCCAACAGTCTTCACTGTACAGCATGCTTGATTGTAACTTCAACCCGACTTACCCACGAACGTCTCAAACTTTGATGGGACCTCAAGAGCACTGATTCCAATGCCTTGATCACGCGAACTCTAGTTCCAGATCGTCCGGTTGGGAGGGGATGTTACAAGTCTACACAACTCAAAGATTTCATCCCCGGAATCACAACCTATCTCATCCTAGCAACGCAACACAGAAACTGCAGCAAAAATGTAGCAGTTTAAGCACCAAATTACTACCCAAAATTCACATTAACGGCCCTAAAAACTTCTGCCTTCTGAGGTCGACATTTCTCACAATCCTAATTCTTACCAACACACAAACACACTCGAAACACCAAACACAGCTCACACCCAAAAGCACAACCAAGAACACAACCCAAACAAGGTAAGAATTAAGAGCAACAAGAAGAGCACTAAAGAGAGTAAGTACCTGAAGCATAAGCTTCCATCAAATTCGGGTACCACCTTCTCATGCTCTCTTTGGTATCCCAAGTCGTCGACTCGCTCTCATGGTTCCTCCAAACCACCTTGAGTTGTGGAATCTGCTTACTTCTCAGTGTCCAAATCTGCCTATCAGCGATTGCCACCAGCTTCTCCTCATAAGTGAAATCTTGTTCGATCTCTACTTCCTCTGGCTGTATCACATGAGAGGAATCCCCGTGATACTGCTTTAGCATGCTAACTGGAATACATTGTGTATAGGTTCTAGCTCGCTTCGTAACGCTAGAACGAAAGCAACTGGACCATACTTAACCAAAACTTAATAAGGATTGATGTAACATGGCGCCAACTTTCACTTTTGACCAAAACGCATCAAGCCTTTCCAAGGCGACTTTTTCAGGAACAGTTTTCACCTACTTCAAAACTCAGCTCTCTAGCACGACCATCTGCATAAGACTTCTCCCTGTCTTGAGCTCCTCTTAACTTATCTTTAATTACCTTTACAAGGTCAGTTGTTTCTTGAACAATCTGAGGACCCATCAACACTCTAGCATCCTCTTCATCCCAACACAGTGGAGTGTGCCTTTCGTATATAACATATATTTAGACTTAAGGGGTTTGGATATATCAACTTCCACACACATTCTAGCATAGTTTCCTCTATATCCATAAAGGGTAGTATGATCAATCCTCACAGTTTTGCCAGTGGAGTCTCTCATCAGTCTAAGGATTTCCGTGTCGAAGCATCCATTCAACAAGGTCTGTTGTTTCTTGAACAATCTGAGGACCCATCAACACTCTAGCATCCTCTTCATCCCAACACAGTGGCGTCCTACACTTCCTCCCATATAGAGCTTCAAACGGAGCAGACTTTAAGCTATTATGGTAGTAGTTGTTGTAAGCAAACTCAACCAATGGCAATAGTTCAGTCCAAGGGGTCTGAAACTCCATAGCACAACTCCTCTAAGGTAAGAATTGTCCCCTCCGATAGACAATCCATTTGAGGATGATAAGCCGTCAAAAATTAAACTTCGACCCCAAAGAGGTACGTAATCCTTCTCAGAAATGAGTTGTGAAACTCGGATCACGGTTAGATACAATGGTCTGAGGTACGTCGTGCAGCCTTACCACTTCTTCGATGTAGAGCTTAGCCAACTCTTCCACACTTGGCTTAAACTGAATGGGTATAAAGTGGGCGACCTTCGTCAAGCGATCCACAATAACCCAACCTGCATCCTTCCCTTCTCGGATCGGTGAAAAACCCGATACAAAGTCCATGGTGATATCTGCGAATTTCCACTTCGGGATGGGTACAGATTGCAACAATCCACCTAGAGCTCTATGCTCACCCTTCGTTTTCTGACAAACCAAACAAGTTGACACAAACCGAGCTACATCCTTCTTCATACCCAACCACCAAAAAATCACCTTAAAGTCGTTATACATCTTAGTTATCCTAGAATGCATAGCATACATTGAAGAATGGGCTTACTCAAGCATCTCTTTTCTCAACCTTTCCACTTCTAGCACACACACACGACCTTTGTACTTTAACAAGCCGCCAACTATTTCGAACCCATTGTCCAAACCTTTCTCGACCTCTTCTCTAATAGCCACCATCTTAGCATCTTTGAGCTACTCCTTTCCAATTCTGTCGTTCAACAAGGGACGAATGTTGAGCTTAGCAAGCAACCGCCCAACACCGCATCTCAACCCTCAGAGCTCTAAGATCAAACAACTCCTTTCGACTTAGGGCGTCGGCTAAGACATTGGCCTTACTAGGGTGGTATTCAATGGTGTAGTCGTAGTCTTTCGGAAGCTCTACCAAACACCTCTGTCTATTATTCAGCTCCTTCTGATCTATGAGATGCTTAAGACTCTTGTGATCCGTCATTATCTTAAACGTCTCGCCATATAGGCAGTGTCTCCACAACTTCAAGGCGAACACCACCACAGCTAACTCCAGATCATGGGTTGGATAGTTCACCTCATGCAATATTAGATGACAAGAAGCATAGGCGACTACCTTCCCATTTTGCATAAGCACGCACCCCAAACCTTGCAAAGAAGCGTCACTGAACACCACATACTCTTCTCCTTCTACTAGCAAGGTGAACACCGGATCTGAAGTCAACCTCTTGTTTAACTCCTCGAAGCTCTTCTGATACGCCTCAGTCCACTCCTACTTCGACTCCTTCCTGAGCAACTTATGGAGGGGCGCCTCTATGGTGGAGAATCCTTCAAAAAACCCCATGTAGTAACCATCTAAACCAAAGAACTTCTCAGCTGCTACACATTGATGACACTCGATTTGACGTGATTATCAGCCTCATTTAAGCGACATTTCTTTGCTTGAGACATTGTTTTTAGGGTAGAATAACGAATATTCAATCAATTGCCCTATCTCGTGTCATTTGTGTTACCTTGGCCCGTTTCGGGTCTATTTGATGGTTTTCTAGTGTTTTTGTGTTAGCACAGGTTTTTGCCGTCAAATAGCGTAGCCATAGACGTGTCTAAAGCATTGGAACCTCGAGGAATCAAACCGGAATCGATCAAAGGAGTCAATCAAGTTCAAACCGAAAATCAGCCATTCACACTGACAGTTTCGGCGAAACCAGGCCCCCATATTCGGCGAAACCAGCAGTTCATTCACACTGAGGCCAAGTGAAGGATGGTTTCGGCGAAACCATTAAGCTATTCGGACCGAAAATTATGAACAGCCGGCGGAGCCCTGAACTCAAAGCCAGTTTCGCCGAAAATCTCCTTGTGGTTTCGGCGAAACCATCAGCTCAGCCCGGCCCAATTAGGGTTAAGTATTTATACTTAACCCGGCGGCCCGAAAAGAGGAGATATACACAAATCATAATACAACTTTTGGAGATCAGATTTCTCTGAAGTTCTGGAGCGAAGAGTTGGAGTTCGAAGAGCCGGATAGAGATCGTGACGCCATCCCTTCCATCTCGGAGAACCGGAGCTAGGAGTGTAACTTACCGAAGGTCGGAGTCTGTCAGAGTCGTCGGAATTAGGTTTTTCAGATCCTTTTCTATTCTTCCTTTGAATGATGAACTCTTTCTTTGTCTTTGTTTCTTTTGTAATGATCATGAGTAGCTAAACTCGTTAGGGCTTAGACTAGATGAACCCTAAGTGACCCAGGGCTTTGAAGTTGTCACGGATCGGCGGTGATTAGATTCGAAATTCAACCAGTTCTTTTTTCATGTTTGATTTGTTCTTCATTGTTCATGTTTCTTGTCTGGATTGATCACCTAGATTAGATTCTTGTTAAGCTAAGGATAGAAGCGAACGCCGAGTTCCCAGACATTGCTCTCCAGGAGTTCTGGGCGACATTTGACTTGGACGAGCATAAGAAGAGACGGGGCCAGAAGGTGATCACTTTCTTTCTTGGTGGGGTGTACAGGCAGCTCACTTACGATGAGTTTGCCGCTCATCTGGGCATCCCCTACGAGCACTATCACAATCACGATCACCCCTATGAGTTTGCACGCCCTCTGGAGCCACATGACAGGCGTGCCTGGCGCTCGCCTCGAGAAGAACAACTCAGTTAAGTCCCTCTGTCACCCGCTCTATAAATTTATTCATATGGTTTGGAAGGGGTCACTTTTATATGCTAGAGACAAGGATCGCCACCATATCCTTAAGGAGGAGCTCATGCTTCACCGAGCCATCCGAGAGAGCTATCCGCTTCATCCCGGCTGGGTGCTTGCTCGCATCTTCAGCCAGAAGACCAAGAGGAAGACGCCACCTCGCAAGCTCTTCGGGGGTAACTTCATAGGGCAGCTCATCATCTCTTTCGACATCGGCCACGAGTATGGCCCACACCTCCCACGACGCATTGTTAGGACCGTTGGAGGAGAGCTGGCGGTGAAGTATGACTTGGAACTGGACGTCAGTCCCTATGTAGCAGCAGATCCTCCACTCCAACCTGAGACCGAGTCGGAGGAAGAAGATGATGCTGAGGAGCAGCAGCCACAGCCGCCGCCCGAGTTTCAAGATTACATACCCTCGCCACACCATGAGGCAGGGTACATCCACTAGTCGCCGCCATACATTCCAGATCCATACCAGGCACAGCAGCCTCAGCCTCGACCGCATCCCGCGGACATTGGTGAGCTGTACGAGCGACTGCAGGAGTGGCGCATTGAAGATAACGCCACTCAAGAGGCGAGATGGACTATTATGCAGCAACGCATGAACCGCGCCGAGAGGCGCTATGAGCGACAGCTGGAGTGGCAGCGACAGCTCGGCGATTACTTCCACTTCCCCACCCCGACACCTCTGACCAGTGATGATCAGGTGGTGTCCTTTTCCTTATCCTTTCTTTTTATTTATTCTTTTTCGGACTTCGGTCCAACTTTTTTCTGTGTGGATCCGGGGCACTTGTCCCGGTTTCCTTTTTATGTTTCATTTGTTTTTGTTTTGTAGGCAGTTGGGAGATTCCCTTTGCTTCGCTTGGGTAGATTATCTCCGCTCCGAGGACCCGTGCTCATCCCCTACACCAATCATCTCGGTCCAGGTTCTTCCATTCTACTCTGAACTCTAGAATTAGTCCTGTGAGGACACAGTCCGATTTAAGTGTGGGCTAGGATGCTAGAGAACCTTGCATGAACTTGATTGCCCTTGATTGTGTTTTGTGTGCCTCGTGATTCCATTCCAGTCTCTCTAGCATTAGAATGGCTCAGTTCTTGATTTTTGATGTTAAGTTGTTGTTCAACCTTTCATAATGATGCTTAGACTGCTTAACCTAGAACTTGAGAACCAACTTGTATGCTTTGATGCTAAATTTCCTGGTCAGAACAGAATTTTAAAATCACACTTGTCGTTTGTAGCCTTGATTGCATGAAAATGACCGAATCCGACTAGCAAACCAACTGTGAGCTTTTGATCCATTGCACGTAACTTGCAATTTAAATTCTTTTTGAGTGGTTTTCTGTTTACTAGAATGAGTTAGAATTTGCATGAGACCTACTCGAGACCACACGATGACATGAGTTCTAGAAGGATAGGGGCACCTAGATTCAGCTACTAAGCCAGATAGCCTACCTTAACGATAAAATCCACTAGGTTTAGACCCTTGAGCTTGGCCTGTTCTTTCGGTTCGATAATACATTACAACCATTTCCCATTTCTTTCATTCCCCGTTGATCCCCTGTGGTTGTAGTTCTAGATTGACCTACCGGAAGTCGGTTTGTAGTAACCTGCCTATAGCCATTAAACAGGTGGTCTTAGCTATTATGTCCAGACGTGTAAACCCCTCTAGCAACTAAAAGAAATCGGCACAAAAGAAAAAATGTACAAAAAGGAGAAAAGAAAATTTTCGAAAAAAAAAATGAAGAAAGCAGAAAAATCAGAAAATAATAAAAGTTTCAAAGTATTGTTCAATAAAACGTTCTTCTCCCTACAAATGGAAGAATGAAGTCGTAAGAAAAGTTGAAAAGAAAAAAAAATGTGTATGCAAAAGAAAAAGAATAAGTGATAGGTTGCTTGAGGGTATCATAGGACGAGCGTTCATCATTCCACCAGTGTTTGGTTAGACGGTAGGAAGCCATAGATTAGATTCGAGGGAAGTTAGTCGAAAGCTACACCGCACCAAGCCATCATCATTCATTCCCATCATCCATCTCATTATAAACCCGAGTAGTGTAGATTTCATTACGGTCCTAGCAGGGAAGTCCTTCTTGACTAGATACTCGTGTTGTCACAGTGGTGGAGATGTGGTCGAAATGCAAACTTATGACAGAATTCGGTAACAGAAAATGATCGAGAGCAGAAACACGTCCTTAAACACAGAGAGTGAGAGTTCCCATTGTACTAAATTTATCCTGTGTGAGGAGTCTGGTCGGTCAGGTCAAATTCGTGCATGATTGATTGCTAATTACTTGTCGTGTGCAGTTTATTAGTGAGACCAGGTAGTTTGGCTGATCTGTATGCATGTTAGGTTTCTTGTTCTAGGATCGATCTGTCTAATAATTCATTGTGTTTGATTGAGCTCCAATTTAATCGATCTTATCATTTATGAACGTGAGCGTCTCTATTCAGTTTGCTTGAGGACAAGCAAAAGCTTAAGTGTGGGGTATTTGATGACACTCGATTTGACGTGATTATCAGCCTCATTTAAGCGACATTTCTTTGCTTGAGACATTGTTTTTAGGGTTGAATAACGAATATTCAATCAATTGCCCTATCTCGTGTCATTTGTGTTACCTTGGCCCGTTTCGGGTCTATTTGATGGTTTTCTAGTATTTTTGTGTTAGCACAGGTTTTTGCCGTCAAATAGCGTAGCCATAGACGTGTCTAAAGCATTGGAACCTCGAGGAATCAAACCGGAATCGATCAAAGGAGTCAATCAAATTCAAACCGAAAATCTGCCATTCACACTGACAGTTTCGGCGAAACCAGGCCCCCATATTCGGCGAAACCAGCAGTTCATTCACACTGAGGCCAAGTGAAGGATGGTTTCGGCGAAACCATTAAGCTATTCGGACCGAAAATTATGAACAGCCGGCAGAGCCCTGAACTCAAAGCCAGTTTCGCGAAAATCTCCTTGTGGTTTCGGCGAAACCATCAGCTCAGCCCGGCCCAATTAGGGTTAAGTATTTATACTTAACCCGGCGGCCCGAAAAGAGGAGATATACACAAATCATAATACAACTTTTGGACATCAGATTTCTCTGAAGTTCTGGAGCGAAGAGTTGGAGTTCGAAGAGCCGGATAGAGATCGTGACGCCATCCCTTCCATCTCGGAGAACCGGAGCTAGGAGTGTAACTTACCGAAGGTCGGAGTCTGTCAGAGTCGTCGGAATTAGGTTTTTCAGATCCTTTTCTGTTCTTCCTTTGAATGATGAACTCTTTCTTTGTCTTTGTTTCTTTTGTAATGATCATGAGTAGCTAAACTCGTTAGGGCTTAGACTAGGTGAACCCTAAGTGACCCAGGGCTTTGAAGTGGTCACGGATCGGCGGTGATTAGATTCGAAATTCAATCAGTTCTTTTTTCATGTTTGATTTGTTCTTCATTGTTCATGTTTCTTGTCTGGATTGATCACCTAGATTAGATTCTTGTTAAGCTAAGGATAGAAGCGAACGCTCGCCTTACTTTAGAACATCGAATTGAACAATTAACCTTATAATTGGAGTGTGCCTTTCGTAGGAACCGGTTAGGGTTAATCCACTGCAAGAGTAACTCATTAATCACTAGTAATTACACCAATTAATTAAGTCATTGCGAGAGGCGACCGTACCCGGGCGGCTAGTTAATCTTGGTAGTTAGAACGGATAGAGCGAACGTTCGCCGGTCTTAAACCTAAGGGTAAGGAGTTATGGTGGTGTCTTAGTAATTGATTGAATAAGAATCGAAATCCGCTGACCTGTTGATTGCCAATGCTCTGGGGAACGAAGGGGGATTCAAAGTCTAAGTTCGTCTGTCATTCTTGTTTCTAAACCCTAATTCTCAATCTGCTTTAGCTTAATTTGTTTTAATTTTTCTGCATTCCTTAGAATTAGAAGTCGTGGAACTCACACCACGCACAACGTGTTTTCCTTGAGTACTTTTTTAGTTCTGAAGTAGCCAATCAATTGAAGGCCCGTGGAATACGATCTATCCTAGCTCTTGAGCTTGATAGTTATTTGATAGAACCAGCTCAGCACAACGACGGATCCATCACACATCCTTAGGTGGATACCATTTAACCACATCTTCAATCTTCTTAGGATCAACTTCTACTCCCCTCTTAGAAACCACGTGCCCCAAGAACAACACCTCCTCCAACCAAAACACACACTTAGAGAACTTTGCAAACACTATTGCTCCCTCATCTTCTGAAAAAATAACTCTCAAGTGTCCTTCATGATCCTCCTGATTCTTCGAAGAGATGAGGATGTCATCAATGAATAAAATGACAAAATTTTCCAATTACTCAGGGAAGACTTTGTTCATGAACGCATCAGGAGCATTGGTAAGACCGAATGGCATCACAAGAAACTCATAATGTCCATATATGGTCCTAAAGACTATTATCGATACCGAGCTGATGACACTCGATTAGACGTGATTATCAGCCTCATTTAAGCAACATTTCTTGGCTTAAGACATGATTTTTAGGACAAAATATCAAATAATCACTCAACTGCTCTATCTCGTGCCATTCTAGCTACTTTGGCCCATTTTGAGTCTATTTGATGGTTTTCTAGTGTTTTTGTGATAGCACAAGTTTTTGCCATCAAATAACGTAACCAGGGACGTTTCTAAAGCATTGGAACTTCGAGGAATCGCTCCGGAATCGATCCAAGTAGTTAATCAAGTCAACACAAAGCCTGCCGAGCTTTAAAAAGAAGTTTTCGGCGAAAACCGAAGGAGTTTTCGCCAAAAATATATGAAGAAACCTGCAGAGCCTAGAAGGAGAAGTTTTCGGCGAGAAGTCCAAGTTTTCACTGAAAACTCTAGGTGAAATCAAAACAGAAGAAGCAGTCGACACGAGCCCGGGTTTTAAAGGAAGTTTTCGCCGAAAACTCCCCAAGTTTTCGGTGAAAACTAAGTTGTTTCCCAGCCGAACACGGATAGATATAAAAGAAGAAATTGCCGGCTATAGAAGAGACTTCATACTTACTTTTTGGAGAAAAATTCCAAGACTTAGAATAGAGAGAGAAAGAGTGAAAAGAGTTTGAGGAGCTAGGAGAGGATCGTGACGCCATCTTTCCATCTCGGAGAGCCCAGTGCTAGGAGTTGAAGATCTAGTAGATTGAAGCTTCACGGATTCGTCGAAATTAGGTTTTACAGTTCTTCTCTGTCTTTCCTACCTGAGATGTATTCCTTGTCCGTCTTTGATTTTCCTGTATTGAATATGAGTAGCTAAACTCGTAGAGCTTAGATTAGATGAATCCTAAGTGACCCAGGGCTTTAAAGCGGTCACGGATCGGCGGTGATTAGATTCAAGTTCATTCAGTTTCTCCTTCATGTTTGATTTGTTCTTTGTTCTCTGTGCTTCTTGTCTGGTTTGGCCACCTAGATTAGATTCTTGTTAAGTTGATGATAGTAGTGAATGTTCGCCTCACTTTAGAACGCCAAATCATCAATTAACCTATTCATTGGTGTGTGCCTTTCGTAGGAACCAGTTAGGGTTAATCCACTTCAAGAGTGACTCATGAATCACTAGTAATTGCACCAGTTAGTTTTGTCGTCGCAAGAAGCGATCGTACTCGGGCGACTAATTAATCTTGGTAGTTAGATTGGATAGAGCGAACGTTCGCCAGTCTTAAACCTAAGGGTAAGGAGTTATGGTGGTGTCTGTGAACTGAATGGATTAGAATTGAAAACCGCTGGTCTGTTGATTGCCAATGCTCTGGTGATCTTAGGGGGATTCGAAATCTAAGCTTGTATGTCGTCTCTCTAAGCCAAACAATCAATCATTTTGTATTTTCATTTCATTTCAGTTTTCTGGCATCCTAGTATAGAAGCCGTGGAACTCACACCACGCACAAACTGTTTAATCCTGAATAAAATTGCCAACACATTTGAGTAAGCAAGTGGAAGAAGCCCGTGGAATACGATCTGTCTTGCTTTGTGCTTGACAGTTATTTGATTGCACTGATGAACGTCAGTCATTGTGATGCATTCAACCAAATAAACTAACAAAGCTAACAAGCTAGGGTACGTAAATCGTATTCCACGGGCCTTCTATGATTGACTACTCCAAAAACTAGCAAAATACTCGAATGTAAGCACTTCGTGCGTGGTGTGAGTTCCACGACTTCTAATTCTAAGAAATGCAGAGAAATTTAAAAATTAAACTAAAGCAGATTGGAAATTAGGGTTGAAAACAAAGATGACAGACGAACTTAGACTTTGAATCCCCCTTCGTTCCCCAGAGCATTGGCAATCAACAGATCAGCGGATTTCGATTCTCATTCAATCAATTACTAAGACACCACCATAACTCCTTACCCTTAGGTTTAAGACCGGCGAACGTTCGCTCTATCCGTTCTAACTACCAAGATTATAATTAGCCGCCCGGGTACGGTCGCCTCTCGCAACGACTTAACTTAACTGGTGCAATTACTAATGATTTATGAGTTACTCTTGCAGTGGATTGACCCTAACCGGTTCCTACGAAAGGCACGCTCCAATTATAAGGTTAATTGTTCAATTCGATGTTCTAAAGTAAGGCGAGTGTTCGCTTCTATCCTTAGCTTAACAAGAATCTAATCTAGGTGATCAATCCAGACAAGAAACATGAACAATGAAGAACAAATCAAACATGAAAGAGAAACTGATTGAACTTCGAATCTAATCACCGCCGATCCATGACCGCTTTAAAGCCCTGGGTCACTTAGGGTTCATCTAGTCTAAGCTCTAAGAGTTTAGCTACTCATGTTTATCACAAAAGAATCAAAAGCAAAGAAAGAGTTCATCATCCAGAGGAAGAACAGAATAGAATCTGAAAAACCTAATTAAGACGACTCTGACAGACTTCGATCTTCGGTAAACCGCAATCCTAGCTCCGAGTCTCCGAGGTGGAAGGGATGGCGTCACGATCTCTTTCCAGCTCTTCGAACTCTAACTCTTCGCTCCAGAAATTCAGAGAATTCTTGGAATTGTGATTATGAAAGTATGTTATGAGGTATATTGATTTGGGCCGCCGGTTAAGTATTTATACTTAACCCTAATTCAGCCGGATTTCTTCTATTATTTTCGCCGAAAATACCTTACTATTTTTGCCAAAAATAATCGTGTAAATGGACGGTCCTTTGGCTGAATTCTCCTGTAAATTTTGCTTCGGCCGAAAACTTCCTTCAGTTGGCCTTAGTTGATTTGTGCTGATATTTTCGCCGAAAATACTAGGGTATTTTCGGCGAAAATTCCTTTGTAAACCAGGCAGGAATTTTTTGAACTTGATTGGCTCCTTTGATCGATTCCGGTGCAATTCCTCGAGGTTCCAACGCCTTAGACATGACCTTGGCTACTTTATTTGACGGCAAAAACCTGTGCTAACACAAAAACACTAGAAAACCATCAAATAGACCCGAAACGAGCCAAAGTAACACAGATGGCACGAGATAGGGCAATTGGTTGAATATTCGCTATTCTACCCTAAAAACCATGTCTTAAGCAAAGAAATGTCGCTTAAATGAGGCTGATAATCACGTCAAATCGAGTGTCATCAAAATGTCGCTTAAGAAAATATTTAGTAAAATGGGGAACTCTCGCTCTCTGTATTTAAGGACGTGTTTCTGCTCTCGATCTATTTGTGTTACTGAATTCTGTCATAGGTTTGCAATTCGACCACATCTCCACCACTGTGACAACACGAGTATCTAGTCAAGAAGGACTTCCCTGCTAGGACCGTAATGAATTCTACACTACTTGGGTTTATGATGCGATGGATGATGGGAATGTATGATGATGGCTTTGTGCGGTGTAGCTTTCGACTAACTTCCCTCGAATCTAATCTATGGCTTCCTACCGTCTAACCAGACACGGGTGGAATAATGAACGCTCGTCCTATGATACCCTCAAGCAACCTAGCACTTATTTTCTTTTAACACATTTTTTTTCTTTTCTTTTCTGACTTTTCTTTTGACTTCGTTCTTCCATTTGTAGGGAGAAGAACGTTTTATTGAACTAAAACTTTGGCTTTTCTGATTTTTCTTCTTTTCATTTTTTTTTTGAAGCTTGCTTCTTTTCCTTTTTCTTTTGTACCGATTTTCTTTTAGTTGTTAGAGGGGTTTACACGTCTGGACATAATAGCTAAGACCACCTGTTCAATGGCTATAGGCAGGTTACCACAAACTGACTTCCGGTAGGCCAATCTAGAACTACAACCACAGGGGATCAAACAGGGAATGAAAGAATGGGAAAGGGATTGTAATGTATTATCGAACCGAAAGAACAGGCCAAGCTCAAGGGTTTAAACCTAATGGATTTTATCGTTAGGTAGGTTATCTGGCTTAGTAGCTGAATCTAGGTGCCCCTATCATTCTAGAACTCGTGTCATCGTATGGTCTCGCGTAGGTCTCATACAAATTCTAACTCATTCAAGCAAACAGAAAACCACTCAGAAAGAATTAAAATTGCAAGTTACGTGCAATGGATCAAAAGCTCAGATTTGGTTTGCTAGTCGGATTCGGTCATTTTCATGCAATCAAGGCTACAAACTACAAGTGTGATTTAAAAATTCTATTCTGACCAGGCAGTTTAGCATCAAAGTACACAAGTTGGTTCTCAAGTTCTAGGTTAAGCAGTCTAAGCATCATTATGAAGGTTTGAACAACAACTTAACATCAAAAATCAAGAACTGAGCCATTCTAATGCTAGAGAGACTGGAATGGAATCACGAGGCACACACAAAACACAATCAAGGGCAATCAAGTTCATGCAAGGTTCTCTAGCATCCTACCCCACACTTAAATCGGATTGTGTCCTCACAGGACTAGAATTAGAGTTCAGAGTGAAGCAGAAGAACCTGGACCGAGATGGTTGGCGTAGGGGATGAGCACGGGTCCTCGGAGCGGAGGGAATCTACCGAAACGAAGCAAAGGGAATCTCCCTACTGCCTACAAAACAAAAACAAATGAAACATAAAAAGGAAACTGGGACAAGTGTCCCGGATCCACACAGAAAAAAGTTGGATCGAGATCCAAAAATAATAAATAAAAAGAAGGGACAAGAAAGAGGATACAACCCGATCACTGCTCGTCAGGCACGTCGGGAGGTGGAAAGTGGAGGTAATCCCAAGGCGATCGCCAGGCACTCCAGTCATGTGGCTCCAGAGTGCATGGTACTCCTCCTCGTCATCATCGTCGCCCCAGCCGAGGTGATGTCCATGATAGTGCTCGTAGGGGATACCTAGATGAGCAACAAACTCATCATAGGTGAGCGTCCTGTATACTCCACCCAGATAGAAGGTAACAACCTTCTGGCCTTGCCTCCTCTTGTGCTCATTCAGATCAAAGGTCGCCCAGAACTCCCGAAGGGCGATGTCTGGGAAGTCGGCAGCTATGGTGGTCAGCTCTAGGAGGCCGGCCGGGGCTAGGGCGTCATGCACGTTCCGGTGGTAGTCCTCGTCGTGTTCGCTGAGGGACTCCATGGAAAGAGGGCGTACCTTAGCTCCCCGAACATGCTCGATCTTCTGGAAGCACTCGAAGTAGAAGTCAGGTAGACGAGCGATAGTGCGATGGTACCCAGCCCGACAAGGTAATGTTGAAGGAGGGCCCTGAACGGCGGGTGTGACGAGAGCGGGGCTCTGGAGCTCGAGGCGGCATCAAGTCGTGCCTTGGTCCTGCGCTCATAAGTGGTGTTCCTAAAACCAGAATGAAACCAGATCAGTCAAACTTAAAACCCTACCCCACACTTAGTAAAAAAACTCAATTTCACAAAGAAATGAGGAAAACCGAGTGGGGGTAAGCAAAGCAGAGTAACTGGTAATCATAGACAATAAAATACATGCTTAGGAACAGCCAGAATTGGATAAGCACAATCAGAGTTCAAAGAGTCAAACCGACATTCAGAAAGTCAACACTATATCATAATGAACCCTAATCATGGCAAGACTATCACAAAGCGGAGAATGACGGTAAAATATGACCTCAGATGGCAAACACAATAATCTGAACGAGAATGAACACATACGGCAGCCAAATGATCAAAAACAGTTCATGGTCAAACCGACATTTCTCACAAGTCAACATCACAAAGAATCAATCGTATGCATAGCAACACATGATCAAATGATATGAAAATTAAGCACGAAACTCCCTAAGCATGCTAGAACAGTTCAACAAGTCCAGCTAACCTAGTTCACACGAAATCAGTCGGCACGCAAATCGAGGCAAACCAAAAAGTCAACCGAAAGTCAACCCCGAAGAAATTCAGCAGTCAATATGTCAAAAGATTCGTAATGAAAAGTTCTACAACTTACCTTGAAGCCATGGATGCTAAAAACGAACGGTTTGGGAGAAATCGGTGAAAAACTCTGAAAACAAGGGTTTGGGTGAACTAGAGCTGTAGAGCTCCGATTCGAACGTTCTAGGGCTCAAAATGATCGGAAGAGGACAGGGAAGGGAGCGGCGGTGGTCGGCGATGGCAGTGGCAGTCGAAAATGGTGGCGGCGGCAAAAATATGGTGGGCGGCGGTCGGCGTTTGAGAAAACAGGGGAGGTTTTGGGTTTGGTTCGAAAATGAAAGAAGGAAAAGAGAGAAGGTAAAATCCGGATTTTAAAGTGAAAATTTGGGTGATTTTCAAAGCTATTTTCGGCGAAAATAGTAATGAGTTTTTGCCAAAATTGTATGTTCAAATGCACTGCCGGTTTTCAAAGAGCATTTCGCCGAAAATGGCAATTGTTTTTCGCCAAAAAAGTGAAACAGGAAGGGTCGGAAAACTCAATTGGATTTCAAAGGGGGTTTTCCCCGAAAATATGGTTATTTTCGCCGAAAATATTGAACTCTACGTTTGAAAATATTTTCGCAATCCCGGCAAACTTCAGAAAATCACAGTTAAATCCACAAAAATCGGAAAGACCTCAATCGACTTGCAAACGACACTACGATACACAGACTACACACGAAAAATAAGAACACAAAAAACCTGACACTTTTGGCTCCCCCAAACCGACTCTAAAACACTAAGGTTGACATAAAACAAAAACGGACTCCAGCCGTGGGTTGCCTCCCACGAAGCGCTCTTTTATTAACGTCCTTGAGCCGGACGATACCTGGACGGTATTAGGAGACATCCCAACTCAGATTCTCCTTAATGCTAGCATCGGAGTTCATAATGTAGAGCTTCGGGGTTTCTCCGGTGAGCATGAATTTCTTCCCGTTCGCGTGTAAGAGCTTGGTTCGTCCGTCGGGAAGGTGGCCAGTGATCTTGAATGGTCCGAACAGTTCTGTCAAAGGATCGTCTTCCACAAGGAAGACAGTGGATGGAACGAGAACGATCGGCTCCTTCTTTACTTTAATCTCTGGCTTGATATCACCAGGATCGGTGTTCGTCAGTATTTCCTTAGGAGATGCTTTTGGCTTCTCCCTCCATACTTGTTCCGGCGCCGGTTTCTCGGAACGAATTGGTGGTGTAGCTGGCTCGGTGGAAGGTGGCAGAGCTTTTGGTCTCCAAACCATTTGAGTTTGCTTCTTCTTATGATTCTTCCTTCTTGACTTGCCAGACTCCTTGCTTGGTGGTTTAGAAGAGGCTTGCAGTTCCTTCTTCTTTGACGGCTTTTGAGGAACAGGTTTTTGTTTCTGCTTGATAACCTGTCCAGCACCTGCAGTAGCAACAGATCTAGGCACACTAGAAGGGACATCAGTAATGGAGTTGACCGGAGTCAACTCCACAGTTTCAACAGCTGAACAATTGAATTCTTCATTCTTAGGGTTATATTTCATTCCGTCTTTAAGGAGGAACGTTATCGTGTCTTTACCAACCCTCAAAGTCAAAGAACCATTTGGAACGTTAATATTCATTCCAGTAGTAGCCATGAAAGGTCGTCCTATGAGAATGGTAGAATCATCCTCACTAGTGTCAATGATAACAAAGTCAGCTAAGAACGTGAAAGGACCACATTTAGTAACAACGTCTTTAATCTCTCCCTTAGGGGTTTTAAGTGATCTATCAGCAAAGATAAGTTGCATACTAGGCGGTTCAAGTTCTCCTAAGTTCAATTTTTCAAATAAGCTCGCAGGCATAACATTAACAGATGCACCAAGATCAACCAAACAACGCTCTATCTCAACATCATTAATGACAAGAGGTAGAGTGAAAGAACCAGGGTCAGCACACTTAGTTGGATATGGAGAGGAAGGTTTCTTGATACGAATGTCAGGATATCCTTCTTTATTCCCCTTCATGCCAGTCTCGATCCTTGCATTTGGCAGCAATGCTCTTGGAAAAGGAGGCTTCACGACGTACGGTGCAAGAGGAGGATCATCCTCCTTAGGCGCCGGTTTTGTTCTTCCTCTTCCTTTTGAGATTCAGCGATCCTGCACAAAACAGAACAAGCATCAGCAGATAGACTTGTAAATTTTTGGGCGGTTACCATCTTGGCTTGCTCCTTTCTCAGATTCGGCTCTGTCTGGCTCGGAAGTTGGCCAAATGGTCGACCGGATGCCAGCATGCTCGAGATGTTGTTCACAACTTGCTCAATTCTTTGGCCGGCGGCTATCTGTTCTTGATTGAGAAGAGCTTGAGCTTTAAACTGACTATCATGATCATCAAGCCTGGTGATGATCTGGCTAAGCTTCCTGTCCAGGTCACTAACGTTGTTTTCTCTCTGATGTTGCTGCCCTGGATAGGTGTTATTCAAGTATTGGTTCTGGCGGTTGCCAGGTGCAGTTCCATAGTTGCCCGGATTTCGATGCGGCGGCTAGTAGACACCTGCCGGCGGATGGTTAGGTTTCTGATCCTGAGCTGGACCAGCTGGGCGGTTATTCTGGTTCTGGTTATGGTTGGCGCCATTATTGTAGGGAGGTTTGTCTTGATAGTTCCCTTGCTGCCTGTAGTTGCGGTAGCCAGCATAACCATTCTGATTATAAACGAAGCCTTGTTGAATGAAATTTACCCCTTCAGCAGACCTGACTTCTGCCTTACCAAAATTCTGACAACGGCCTCCGTTATGTGCGCAAGCTTTACACCATTCGCAATCGGCAACGTAGACAGAAGCTGCCGGCGGTTTGATTGGTGTGGTAGACTTCTTCAAATGCTTCTCTACTTCTACCTTGATAGTAGCTTCAAGATCTAGCTTGCTCCTTCATCCTTCAGATTGTCGTTCCCAGTTCCTTGACTTGGAAGCACAGTTTGCGAAGTGAAGAAGAGCAGCTTCAGGTGTAAGTGTAGTGCAATCTCCTTCAGCTAGAGAATTGACCCACTTGGCAGATTCTTCTCGAAGTCCTCGAGCAAATATTTCAGCTAACTGCCTTTGCTCGAATCCATGATGCGGACAGTTGTAGAGAAGTTCTTGGAATCGATTCCAAGTATCATATAAGTTTTCTCCTTCTTTCTGGGAGAATCTGGCAATGCTGTCCTTGATGGTAGTTGTTCTGGCTGGCGGGAAGTATTCTTCAACGAAGTCCTGAGCCAGAGTATCCCAATTAGTGTAGTAGCCAGGTGTTTTTCCAGTAAGCCACCTCTTAGTAGGGCCTTTCAGAGAGAACGGGAAAGCTCTCAGACAAAGAGTTTTTTTGTCGAGGTTTCCGTTCTTGAAAGTGCTGCAGAGATCAAGGAAGTCTGCAAGATGAGTGCACGGATTGTCTAGGGGCCTGCCTTCAAATTGTAGATCCCTGGAGATCATGGTCAAGAATGGAATCTTGATCTCATAGTCAGGATCTCCTTCAATGCGCGGAACGGCAATGGCAGATCGAACGCTAGTCGCGCTCGGCTTGTTATAGTCTGCTAGACTCTTCTATGCAGGTGGTGGTGG
The DNA here is from genome assembly GCA_034768395.1 of Linum lewisii. NCBI lineage: Eukaryota > Viridiplantae > Streptophyta > Magnoliopsida > Malpighiales > Linaceae > Linum > Linum lewisii. The sequence goes on along the minus strand of CM068301.1, from coordinate 24,937,879 downwards.
TGGTAGTTCTCCATTTGGTGGTGGTGGTGGTGGTAACTGATCGTCCATGGTAGGAGATGGAGGAGGTAAAAGTGATGCGGTGTATGAAGCGGATGAATATGACGGTGAAGACGGAGATGAGGAACTCTCCTTCAGTTCCTCGATCTTGATCGGAGTGACGGGTGGATTGGATCAGCCTCTCTTCAAAATCTGTGATCGTAGAGGTGGAGCAGAACTGCCTGGTCTCTCTATACTCTTAGCCTGTTCGGTTTGAGAGCAACTCCAAGGACGGTGAGGCATACCTGTAAAACTACAGATCACAAAGACAAACAAAACCAGTGTAAAATCGAAGTGGATGGAAAGGTGAAAGATGGAAAGTAGAAGAATAAATTGCCAGTTCTTCTTTCAAACAATCAAAAGAAGGTCCCCGACAATGGCGCCAATTTGATGAACGTCAGTCGTTGTGATGCGTTCAACCAAATAAACTAACAAAGCTAACAAGGTAGGGTAGATCGTATTCCACGGGCCTTCTATGATTGACTACTCCAAAAACTAGCAAAATACTCGAATGTAAGCACTTCGTGCGTGGTGTGAGTTCCACGACTTCTAATTCTAAGAAATGCAGAGAAATTTAAAAATTAAACTAAAGCAGATTGGAAATTAGGGTTGAAAACAAAGATGACAGACGAACTTAGACTTTGAATCCCCCTTCGTTCCCCAGAGCATTGGCAATCAACAGATCAGCGGATTTCGATTCTCATTCAATCAATTACTAAGACACCACCATAACTCCTTACCCTTAGGTTTAAGACCGGCGAACGTTTGCTCTATCCGTTCTAACTACCAAGATTAATTAGCCGCCCGGGTACGGTCGCCTCTCGCAACGACTTAACTTAACTGGTGCAATTACTAACGATTTATGAGTTACTCTTGCAGTGGATTAACCCTAACCGTTTCCTACGAAAGGAACGCTCCAATTATAAGGTTAATTGTTCAATTCGATGTTCTAAAGTAAGGCGAGCGTTCGCTTCTATCCTTAGCTTAACAAGAATCTAATCTAGGTGATCAATCCAGACAAGAAACATGAACAATGAAGAACAAATCAAACATGAAAGAGAAACTGATTGAACTTCGAATCTAATCACCGCCGATCCGTGACCGCTTTAAAGCCCTGGGTCACTTAGGGTTCATCTAGTCTAAGCTCTAAGAGTTTAGCTACTCATGTTTATCACAAAAGAATCAAAAGCAAAGAAAGAGTTCATCATCCAGAGGAAGAACAGAATAGAATCTGAAAAACCTAATTAAGAAGACTCTGACAGACTTCGATCTTCGGTAAACCGCAATCCTAGCTCCGAGTCTCCGAGGTGGAAGGGATGGCGTCACGATCTCTTTCCGGCTCTTCGAACTCTAACTCTTCGCTCCAGAACTTCAGAGAATTCTTGGAATTGTGATTATGAAAGTATGTTATGAGGTATATTGATTTGGGCCGCCGGTTAAGTATTTATACTTAACCCTAATTCAGCCGGATTTCTTCTATTATTTTCGCCAAAAATACCTTACTATTTTCGCTGAAAATAATCGTGTAAATGGACAGTCCTTTGGCTGAATTCTCCTGTAATTTTCGATTCGGCCGAAAACTTCCTTCAGTTGGCCTTAGTTGATTTGTGCTGATATTTTCGCCGAAAATACTAGGGTATTTTCAGCGAAAATTCCTTTGTAAACCGGGTAGGAATTTTCTGAACTTGATTGGCTCCTTTGATCGATTCTGGTGCAATTCCTCGAGGTTCCAACGCCTTAGACATGACCTTGGCTACTTTATTTGACGGCAAAAACCTGTGCTAACACAAAAACACTAGAAAACCATCAAATAGACCCGAAACGGGCCAAAGTAACACAGATGGCACGAGATAGGGCAATTGGTTGAATATTCGCTATTCTACCCTAAAAACCATGTCTTAAGCAAAGAAATGTCGCTTAAATGAGGCTGATAATCACGTCAAATCGAGTGTCATCATGCACGCATTACAACGTTCATCACGAGCCTTCCTCCACCTTCAACTGATGGTACCCTGACCTTAGATCAATCTTAGAGAATAATGCTTCTCCTTGCAATTGATGAAAGAGATCGTCTATCCTTAAGAGGGGATAGCAATTCTTGATCGTTGATTTGTTCAAATTGACCCTTCCTTCTTCTTCACAAATTGAACCGGTACTCCCCAAGGAGAAAAGCTTGGGCGGATGAATCCTTTGTCCAAAAGCTCCTACAACTGTTCCTTCAACTCTTTTAGTTCAGCTGGCGCCATTCGATAGGGAGGAATGGAGATTGGAGCGGTTCCAGGAACCAACTCTATGTTGAACTTGACTTCCCGCTCAATTGGTGCCCCAGACAACTGCTTGAACACATCAGCGAACTCACGAGCTACTCGCACCTTCTCAAACTCCTCACTTTGCTCAACTGACACTTGCACCAACAAAACCTCACACCCCTCTCATATTAGCGAGAAAGTCTGCATCGCTGAAACCAACTCCATAGGCGTTGAATCCCTCTTTCATACACCTTTGAACACCACTTGACTGACACCTTCTACCTGTAGTAACACCTCCTTATTTCGAAAATCAAGCAATGCTCCTTGCTTACCCAGCCAATCCATGCCAAGAATGACATCGAACTCGTTGAATGGAAGCACCACTAGATCAGCTGGTAGTTCTGCTCCTCCAATTAGCACCTTACAACCTTTCAACAAGCTATCTACCCTGACCGAAGTCCCCAAAGGAGTTCTCACACCCCAACTAGTTCCCAAGATACTAGCTACCACACCCAAACTATTCAAACATTTCTCAGAAACAAAGGAATGGGACGAGCCCAAATCATACAAAGCGTAAATGGAAAGATCAAAGATGGAGATCGTATCGGTCACCACGTCATTTGCATTCTCTGCTGCACCTCTAGTAAGAGCAAACACCCTTTCTTGATCTCCTCCGGCTCCAACATGTATGGTAATGACTCTAGTCCCCCCTACCAATGCTCGAAGCACCACGATCGAAACTACCTCCTCCTCTTCCTCCATAGCTCCCAGATGGAGCTCTAGGACCTTGCACCGATCCCACAGACTGAGTCGGATTAGCCCTTCTGGTTGGGAAAAATTTACTCTTATGGCCCACCTTGCCACAAACATAACACGTCACATGAACTAGCGTCACCAAATGGCACTCCCTGAAGTGGGGCTTCCCACAGGTGCCACAAATGGATAATCCAGACGGTGCCCCACCCGAACGAACCAAACCAGCACCACGAGCATTGCACGTTGCACTCCTATGATCTGGTCGGCCATAAGTGAAGTAGGTTATCACACTTCACTATGGAGCAGACTGAGCACCCCTGAAACCATAATAGGATGTTTGCACCCTCTTAGCCGGATGGCTATAAGTGATTGAAGGAGAAGGCTGAGCAAATTCCTTCCTCTTCTTTTCGTCCTTCTTCTTCAACTCCAACCTTTCCCTCTCCAGTGAAGCGGCCTTCACCGTCATCAAACTTCTCATGTCAGCGGAGGTGACACCCTCCTGAATCTCCACCCTCAAATCGTTCTTGAACTTATTGATGAGCTTCCTCTCACGGTTAGTCTTCTCGTCGTACCACTTAGAGAGGGAGGTAAACTCTATGTAGTAAGTGAGAACATACTTCTCACCTTGCTCCATCCCCATGAACTCCTTAGCCTTCTACTCATGCCAAAGGTCCAAAAAAACTAGTCTCGGAACTCCTCCACAAATTCATCGAACTCCATCTCTAGCGGAACAACCCGACTCTGCGGCATCAACTTCCACCAATCCAAGGCATGACCCTTGAACAGGAAGGTCGTGGCTTGCACTCGTACCCCTTCATCAAGCCCCATCTGCAGGAACTTATACTCACACTCCTGAAGCCACTACTCCGCAGCCGCAGGATCGGCCACTTTGCCACTGAATTCATTGAAATTCCAACCCTTCAACAGACTTGGTTGGAACCTAGGAGCTCTACCTCCAAACCTCGAATCACAAGTCGAACGGCTTCCCATAGCTTGGCTAGATTCACTACAGGAAGACATTAAAACGTTTTAGTTGACCACTTAAGACAAGACTCAAAACAGTTCAAATCGTTTCCTCTTTCAAAACTTCCCACCTATTTTAAAATATTTGAAAATCTCTGGAAAGTCGGTCCTGTCCCTTCAAAGAGTGCGTAATAGCTCACTGATCGAGCGCCCTTGCGCCGAAGATGAACGGGGCTAAGCGATCTACCGAAGCTGTTGGATGTAAAAATGCATCGGTAGGGGAGCGTTCCGCCTTAGGGCGAAGCACTCGCGTGAGCGGGTGTGGACGAAGCGGAAGCGAGAATGTCGGCTTGAGTAACGCAAACATTGGTAAGAATCCAATGCCCCCCTTCTCCCTATGAAGTTAATTACTCCCCGAGGAGAAAGAACGATTCACCAATACAATAGCAACTAACCAGGCTCTGATATCATTTGTAACACCCAACACGAATAAACCCGGTGAAACCCATGGTTAAACCAGTTATGAGTGTTACTAATGAAACAACACAAAAATCAAAATAGAAATCCAACGTTTAAAATAAATGAACTGAAAGAGGCTTCCCAATAAATGAAATCTCAGTGTAAAACTAATAAACAATAAATCCAAATACAATCCTCAAAAGAGTACAAATCCTCAAATAACAATAGCCAACTAAAATGTAAAAATGGAAATAAGTCAACTCTGAGTGTATCGCCAATCTTCACCTCATAGCTTCAATTGCAACCTCCTCAAAATCAACTGACACACGTGAACTCCAGCACCACCTACTAGCCACGAGAACCTAAAAGGGGAAGAGGGGGAGATTAGTTTCCTAATGAAACTGAGTGAAACCCAATAGGCTTAACTATGCGTCGAACTACGCCTTAAGGAACTATCCCAGCACTGTACACAACATAATAATCAGTGGGGTCAATTCTAGTTTATTTCATTTTTAAGCTCTCATAACAGTCTGTGTGATCACCCAAAATCATTTCTCTACGCGAGCGTCAATAATACACAATACCACGTTAAGTAAATCAGATCAATACATAACTCACATCCAACCTCAATCATCAGCATCCATTCACATCAACACACACTCATGCATTCAAACACAATTCACAGTTCACAACTCACAAGTTAAATTCTATGTGTGTTATTAAGGCGCCTAGGAGTTGCTCCACACCACCACTGTCGGCCACCACAGACGCACTCTCACTATGGAGACGCCAGCGACCCTCTACCGCAGGAGGATCTAATTCCAAATCCCTGGCACCCCGCCAAGGTGATCTACCCCATGTAGACCGGACTCAATAACAACCATATCAAGGTGGGCAGTGTGGATTTCTACCAGTTCTATCATTAATTAAGAAGTCACAACAATTAAACCATCCAACAAATCCATCCATCAATTCTCTCATTAATTCCATCAAATCCGTCCACCAAGTCCATCATCGATTTCCAACAATAATCCATAGATCACACACATATCAAGGGTAAACGGCTAGTCTTTCCAGCCACCCCACCTGCATACAACAAGGAAATAGGTAGCCATGTCGCAAGTCCTAGTCTTACCCTCTTGTACATCCCTTTACAGAACGATCCCACATTGGCAGGACCATCCTCCAGCAACCACAATTGGCAATGACGAATTCACATACAGAAATACATCTTATCTCATCCCATCCTATCTCTCATTTCTAATTCAATTCGTTAGCCATTATATTTCATCATAATCCCCATAGCACATATCAAGCAACACAATCGACACTTAGTAATCACAAGACAGTTATCCAATTTTACTCTCTTAGATTCATGCAAACCTTATTCCAATCTAAGTCAAGTTTCAACTCCTCACGTTACCCATCGTATCCTATCAATGCTAAGCCCTCACCTTGAATAGAATATGAGGCTCTAAAGGTCTTCTAGATTCCTGGATGAACGAATTCCCCTTCTCCAAAAATGTAGTTTTTCCCCTTCTCACTGACAGCACTTCACTCCAAAACTCCAGAATCTGAGACATGCGATCTCTTCCTCTCGTCGTCAGGAATGCATAGGAAGAAACATCGCCTTAATCGGACACCCGTAGCTCCCGGAATCAACCTTCAAATTTTTGGTACATCAAAAAGTATTTCGTGAAGGAAGAGAGAGATTGAAGTTGCCAAAACCCGTCCTTTTATGTGCTGGTCAAACAACACGACTTGTTGTATAACATACGACGTGTTTCATGAAGAAATACGGCGTGTTTCACAACTACACGACCATGCGGTTTTAGAATCATTCACGACCGCGGTTCCTAGGAATTAAAGCACGACCGTGTATCTTGAAGACACACGGCGTGTTTCACAACTACACAGCTGTGCGGTTTTAGAGGCATTCATGACTGCAGTTCCTAGGAATTAAAGCACGGCCGTGTATCCTAGATACACGTCGTGTATCTTGATTGTACAGCATGCTCGATTGTAACTTCAACCCGATTTACCCACGAATATCTCAAACTTTGATGGGACCTCAAGAGCACTGATTTCAATGTCTCGATCACCCGAACTCTAGTTCCGAACCATCCGGTTGGGCGGGGATGTTAGAACAACTGGTTGTGCAGACGCTGAAGAGGAGGAGGTGGCAGCGCTTCTGCTAAGCTTGCGTTGGATGCGAGGTATTGGTTATGATAAAGTTCTATTTGAAACGGGCAACCTAGAAGTAATTCAAGCAATCAACAGACAAAAGTCGAATGTCACGGAAATTAGCAGAATGGTCGGGGGTTTGCCAGTCAATTTTGGAGTCTCAACCTCTTTACAAGGTAATTTGGGTTGGAGAAATTGTAATGTCACCGCTCATGAACTCGCTCGTAGGTCTCGTTATCTTGCGTCCTCGATTTCGATCTCCACGCCTCCTGATTGGTTACTAGAGTTTGTAAACACTTTTTGCTCAGTTTCTCATAAATACATGCAGTACACCTTCTTCAAAAAAAAAACTATGAATAATTAATTTTTTTTCGAGCACTCCCACGAAAGAGAGTACCAAGATCACCTAGACTAAAGGAGAAGGGTATGGACGGTGTGGGGGGTTTTCTCATAAATACATGCAGTACACCTTCTTCAAAAAAAAACTATGAATAATTAAATTTTTTTTCGAGCACTCCCACGAAAGAGAGTACCAAGATCACCTAGACTAAAGGAGAAGGGTATGGACGGTGTGGGGGGGGGCAAGAGTTGCGGCAATGAGTCCAAAGAAAAAATCAAAGTAGAAGTATTGAAAAGTCATTCAATTAATCTTAATTGTTCAGCAATAAAAGTTGAATAGATAAAGCATTTTAATAAACAACCAATTCCACCGCAACCATTGGGCCAAACCGAAAATTCTTGGAGAGAAACCAACCAACCAGAGTAGAGTGACAAATCCAACCAATCGAACCCGAAGAGAGAGCATCTGGAGAAAGAGGGCGAATCAAAGGGAGAAACGGCAGTCCTCCCAACCAGCGGAGTTCCGATCTGGAGATGGGAACAGGAACCAGACCAACAATCCACAATATGCAAAAGAGAGAGAGTAAAATCGCCATGAAGGCGTCATCAGGACTCAACAGAGCCTGTAAATTAAACAACGGGAGACTCGTGACTGTCATCGTGCCACAACCGTATGACCCTAAAGGCCACCGTACAGAAGGGAAAAACAAAGAGCACAAAATTGAGAGGGCGGCGAAGAGAAACGGGAAAAAGGAAAGAGGGGGGACAGCAGGGGGGAATCCGGAGCCTCGCTTCAAACACCGGCGAGCAAGCCAAGGACGGCGAGAACAAGGGAATCGGGAGAAATCGAGAGAGAGAGAGAACTATGAATAATTAATTAATGTTTCTAATCATATTTTTGTAACCTACAAGAGTTTTTTCTTTTAAGTCTACCTGTACAAGAGTTAAACAATAGTCATACTTCAGTTTTTGGCTAGGAAAGTACTACGTTAACAAGGATAATTTCTATTTATTCTTTCAAGTTGCCCCGTGTCTGATTGTATAATCGTCTGCAGTAGCAACTGGTGGTTCTCCGTTGCAGTTTGAATGTGAATTGTCAATGTTTATAACTACTTCCTCAACAGCAGCATTAATGTCATGTGACTCTGAAGAAGAATCTACCGTAGGAAACTCAGTCTGAACAGAGTACGCTGAAGGACTCAACACATTCAAATCCGAAAGATGAACCTCTCCATTCCTGTCCTCCCTGAAAGTATGGCTTTGAAGATCCTTTTTGTCAAAGATTTTCAAAAGATTCAGAGTCCTTCTCCATAAGGAATGCTTAGATGAATGATCCTCCTCCTCTACATGTGGAAACAGCAGAACATTCCTGTGCTGGTAAATAAAAGTGACAGCAAAGATGAGGAGTGCTGAAATTGCAGCAACTCCAGCAATAAGGAACAGACCCCAGAAGCTATTTAGGCCCAGCTGACTCCCTGGAGAAACTGAAGAACTTGATTCAGGGCATCTGCTCCTTTTACCAAACCATGCTTTCTCAAATTTGCTCATCTTATCCCCCTCAGTTACATTCAGAACGGCTCTGGAAATGTCAGCAACTAATGGAGAACCTTTGGGGAAAACCTGCATGTTGATATTATACTTGGGTATTATATTTTTTTTTCAAGAAAACAACGAAATTGAGATTCTTTAATTGAAACTTACAAATCCAAAGCCGTCAGTTTTATAAGTAGGGTCGATCATGGTGTACTTGGAGCAGTGCTTTGCTAGGAAGAGCTTGATGTAGGGGACTTCGTCAAATGAGGCAGCAATTCTTCCTTTGTTGAAAAGCAAGTCACAGTCATCTGAGTTGCTATAAGGTATAAGCTTGTCATGTTCGAATCCTAATCGCTCAAGGAGACCCAGAACGAAGGACCCATTCTGATACCCAACAAAATCCCCTCTCCTCAGGAGTTCATTTATGTCTGTAATGGTGGGTTGGAGCTGCTGCACTGTCAAGAGGCTGGTGAAACTGGCTGTGTAACTCTGAGTTAAGATTAGCACCACAAAGCACCATATGATCACTACTGTCCTCGCCAAGTTGCTCACCACGTTCTCTCCTGCAAAAATGTTTTAAGGTGCAGAATTACAATTAATTTGTGGACACAAAAAGAGAGTGCACTTGGGGAATTAGTTTACTACTTAATACTTACGGTGTGCGAAGACCATGGTGGAGAAGGAAAACCAGAAGCTAGTTCCAGCCTGATGGGAAGGAGGTCCTCTGAAATCCTTATTGATTCTGTGCTCCAACACCCACACCACAAACCCAATGAAAAGGAAGAACAAAAATGTGGTCACCCATAGATCCCACGTCAATGGCTTCAGGAACACCCATGTGTTCTTATTTCCATTTGGTTTGATTGGCACCACCATTGATACTCCTGACTCTGTGTATGGCAATGTGAAATCAATGTATAGTGACCGGTTGGCAATGATGGTTGTATCTGCCACCACGCCGTCGAACTTCTGGTTTAATCAAAGTATAAATTTTGTCAGAGGAGAGAATGATTCTAGACTTGGAAACAAATACGTATGATGTATATAAAATGTAGCAAGTTGATTGAATTTACCCCTAAGAAGACCTGGTAAACCAAGTCGTTGTATGATCCAGCGCTTTCTCCATCAGCGTTGGCGAAAGGAACATACTCAAAGGGAGAGCATAAGGCAATGCTTGGACGACAGCTTCAAAAATGTCTATGCAGTATCCAGTCACCGTTGTCTTGTTAGTGACAGGATCGGTTGTGATGGTAACGAACTCGCTGAAACCAGTTTTCACAGGCACTCCTATTCTCAGCTTTTTCCCATTTGTTGGGATCTCAAAACCTTTGGGAACGGAATCTGGATCCCCAGGCCATATCACTGTTCCATGGTTCCCCCTGCTTGATGATGTAGATGATTTCGTAATTTCTTTGGAAAGCCCCTTTTCACTACTCCAAAACCCAATCCCTCTGGCTCCATTACCATTCACATTCACTATCTGGTAAGCAGAATCTCTCAACTCCCCATTCTTAAGTAAAAATTCACCTGCCAGCCCTTGGAAACTTGTTATTGATAACTTTGCAACAAGATCTAGACCATTTCTGGAAACCCCTAAGCTCTCGAAATCTGTGGAACTATTGCTTGAAACGTTGCCATTTGCAAAACTCAAGTTAGTAGCAGCAGAAGCAGCAATACTACTCTCGACTGCCATGGCTAATGCCACCGTAGCATCATATGCCCACAACCCATAATTGTTTAGGTCAGCATCTACAAACTCTGGATGTTCCTGGTGGAATTTTCTCTTCCACCTAACACGAAAATCTGCCACTTGTTTTGTCACGGGCACATAAGGTTTTACGCCCAGAACACCTTGCATTGAGTCAAGACCAGAACGGTCCATAGAGGGCAAGAAATTAGTAATTCCATCCGTCATGATCCAGACATAACCTCCTGACATCATTCCAACTTGTTTGGCTTTGACAAAAAGCCTAACCCCGAGACTGAAGGACATGTGGACGATGAAGACTCTAGTCTGCATCGTCATAAGCTTGTAGAGCTCCTCTCCAATTTGGTCATCTGTGGCAAATGGGGAAATCTTGCTGCGGTATGGGACACGGGCATTCACATCTCCCAGTGCATCTATTAGGTATGGGATGACTCCCTCTCCGTATTCGTTGTCAATGTAGACTGGGACAGCTTGTCTCCAACCAAAGGATTTCACAATGGCGGCTATGGCAGTGACTTGAGTTGAGTCCATTGGTGTAGCACGGAAGAAATATGGGCTGTGTTTGGAAGATAGGGTTGGACTTGAAGCAGAGAATGAGATGACTGGAACGTGAGCCTTCTCCCCTAACTCTATGATGAAATTGGCTTGCATTGATGTTTCCGGCCCCAATATTGCCTGTACTTCCTTCTTCTTTATCAAATCTTGAGCTGCACATATGTAGTTTTATATTTGGATATTAGCAAATAGCAGACAGAAAAAATTATGGAATTACAAACTAACTACTAGTAACAACACTACGAGTTCGTGTCAGACTGGGCGCGCTTCAGATATTTCTCAATTTAAACAAAATCTACACCATTAGATTTAGGTTCACTCTTTTGACTAACCTAAGCGTGAATTTTTAAAGGGGTGGTCAGGTCTTTTGCTATGTAATTTTAATTTTTTTTTATTTTTAAATATTCTCTCCCCTACTTCCTCTGGTCATCAGTTATCGACATTGACTTTTTGTTGACCGATATTGACCTTTGGTGCCTCTTGTAACTAGTTACGAAAGTTTTTAACTAGTTACGCAGGTTAGTAACCAGTTTCATGCATTCGTAACCAGTGTAGTTAAAATCGCGATTTTAATCATAAAATCGTACGATTTTACGATCTCACCTATGAGAAACGATCCTGATTTCACTACAAAATCGTGGGTCTTCAAAATCTGGTGAAATCACGAAAAAAATAGTTAAAATCGTAAAATCAGCCATTTTAACGATTTTATGCGATTTTTTTTATTTTTCTAGACAGTCCAAAATTTCAATGGTTCAACTTTGGGTTGGTTTGGTTTTTGGTTCAACCCGAAACTCTGAACCATTTTCCCAAATCCCATTTTCCTCTTTCCACCAAAATAACGCTGCTGAAGCTTGAACTCTAATTCATTATTTCACTCGTCCTTTTCTTCAAACTCCAAACATACCCGGCGGCACTGCTCCAGCTCTCAACTGGTGCTTCTCCTCAGGAGTAAGTCACCAGGTTCATTGGCGTCAGCGACTTCCTCCTATCCTTCGGCGAGCTGCTTTCCTTCTGTGCTGAACTGTCGACTGATTCGCCGGCGTCCCTTCACCATCGAGCATCTTCCCTCAGTCCCTCCTTCTCTTTAAATCAGTAAGGTCAGCAACTCAGCATCAAGCCTTCCTTCTCCCCTGCTTCAAGTCGACAAAATTTCCTCCCCTGCAATCCAGTAAGTCATCCTCTCCTTCGGCCATTCCCATCGATTCACTCCTTCCCTGCAAGTCTAATTAACTCAGCATGCCTAATTAACTTTATCTCTGCTCCCCTGCTTGCAGACCTAATTAACTCATAGGCTCATAGCTTCCTCTTTCCCGAACTTGAAGTAAGGAGGCTACGTCAGAAGTTCAGAACTTCAACTCACCAATTGGTTTTTCTACCCTGCTTCAAGTAATTACTCCGCAATCCTTAGTTCCTCATTTCATTTTCACTAAGCCAACCATGTACTCATCCTTCTATCCATATTATTAACTCATTAATTCACTCATCTTTTTGCAAGACATGTCTTTGGGTGGTGGACGTGATAACGCTTATGTTTATGCTTCTGCATCAAAGTCAAAACAGCTGAAAAGGAAGAAAAATGCTCCGAAATTGAAAAGATTCAGGTTGGGAATATGCAACAGATATTGAAGGTGATTCAAAGAAAAAGAAGTGCAAATTCTGTTCCAAGGTATTCTCTGGTGACATTTATTGCTTCAAACATCATCTCGCAAGAACAAAGGAGAATGTAGAGCCATGTAGGTGTTCCAGATGATGTTTGAAAACAAATATTAGACATCTTGGATTTGAATTTAGAGGCTAAGGAGGCAAGGAAAAATTTGTTGCATAGAGGGATTAGTATTACTGCTGCAACTTCTGGTCTCAAGAGACTATCTACTCAACTCTTGGTGCAAGTGGTTCAAATAGTTTGCTTCCTAAGCGTACTCAAACAACTATGAGTATGTTACTAAAGAAAGATCTTAGAAGGGATGCAGCAAAGAGTATAGCTAGATGGTTCTACTTAACTGGTACAACGTTTAAATGGATGAGAACAATCAAATGGATTGTAATGAAGTAATAGACTAATAGTGACTTGGTGAGTGGTGATCATGTACTATAAACGTGAATGAGGACTTTGTATTGTGGTGATATGGTATGTTTTGTGTAGTGTGAACGTGTGGTATGGACGTATGGTGTGTGCTTATGAAATTTGGAATGTAATGAAGTAATGAACTATTAACTTTTGTTAAGTTATTTACTTACTTATGCACTTATGCTTATGCAATTCATGTTGGGTGTTTGAGTATTAATTGTTTTAAGAGTGTATAATTCTAAGTTTATTAACATTTGATGTTTATTCATAAGTATTTATATATTTTTTTAGTTGGTACATAAAATCTTACGATTTTACGATTCCGATTTTACCCAAGTTTTCAATTTTACTTGGAATCGCGCTTTTAACTACATTGTTCGTAACTAGTTACAAAGAATAACCAGTTACTCGAGAAAATTACTAGTTACAGAAAATATAAATAGTTACACACTTACATTAGTAAGTAGTTTAAAAAAAACCAATTACTTGAGACAAATATTTAGTCACATAAAAAATAACCAGTTACACATTTACACTAGTAACTATTTACATAATTTAATAACCAGTTACAAGACGAAATAACTAGTTACAAAAAAAATTAACTGCTTACACCCTCACATTGGTGACTAATTAAATTATAAAATAACTAGTTACACAATAAGATATAACTAGTTACACGAGTTTCTCTAATGAGTCTTGTAACTAGTTACGAGCAAAAATAACTAGGTACACATTTTTTTACTTATGTAACTAGTTACACGACTTAATTAGTAACTAGTTGCACTACTTACATAACTAGTCCTCGTGGATGGCTGTAGAAATGGAGTGGAACCCATCGAGGCGGGGGGGTCTTGAGAGGCCCCATGTTGTTTATGACATCAAGGATTTCATCCCGAGAAATGGGAAGCAGTAGACGCCCTTCGTCATCCTCTAAAATTTTCGGCCCATTGAGAGTTGCAAGAATCTCTTCTGCGTCGTCCTCTTTATAAATATTACTGAAGAATTAGATTGCCAGCTTAACAAGCTCTGGTTCCTCCGTAATGCACACACCCACCTCATTTTTTAGCTTGTCAATGCGACTCTTAGCTCTTCTTCTCAGAGTCGAAGCATGACAAAACTTCATATTACAGTCTCCATAGACCATCCAGTTAGTTCGGGCCTTTTGAATAAAGTTCTTCCTTACATAAGATTTCCTCGAATTTTATCTATATCTCTTCACAGTCCACGGCAGCGGCGACATTATGTGAAACTCCTTGACGTTCCTCTAGCTCGAAAAGCCTTTTCGTAAGTTTGTCCTCATGAACACTTAAATTCCCAAACACCTTTGCATTCCACTTGCGGGCTTTAGATGTAAATTCAATAGTTGAAAGCTTAGATTTTCCCCTTGAATCCACGTAGACGATAGAAAAGGATTGAAATCTTTGTGGGTCAACCAAGGAGAAGCAAACTGAAATGGTCTTGGCTACATCAAATTTTCTGGTTAGGAGATCTCAAGAAATAACGATCAATTGTCTGACTTTACCCTAAACACATGATTCACAACCGTAGAAGGAAATCATGCTTTTCATACAAGGTTGAACAAGAAACAATCATGCCTTTCATGCACTGCTCCCCATTTTCAAGTGAACCTCTGCCCTCGAAAACCACCGTCAACAAGCTAACAATCCTTTACCATTTTAATAAATTATTTGTGTTTCCCGAAACAGAAAAGCCACCTCCCCGTTTATCATTCGATGACATCAACATGTTCAATTCACCTGCCATAAGCCAGAGAATCATAATGGATCTTGCTAGTCCCCTCAATTCACCTGCTCGCGAGCTGCCAAGCTCGACCTCACGTAGATAGCTATAATATAGAAATGATACACATCCGAACGACCCCCTTTCAAGTGTATGAACTAATCTGATGATTCTTTGACTGAAATCGACACTAGGCACTACAAAAAATGCTGCATTTAATAGCGGCAGAAATGACGTTTAACAACGGTGACCAATGCGAAATAAATATATTAGCAGGAAATATAGGCCGCGGTTAAATCTTTTTATTTAACAGCGTGTTTCGTCGGGAACAAAAATTGGTCGGAGCTTTTGCGATAGAGCCAGAACTCCGGCGACACTCAACAAAGAAAAGGAAACTCGACGGTGGCGGCGACGGTGGTTGCAATGGTGATTCTAGCGAGCGACTTGGTGAAGGCGGCTTCAAATCGGCGGCGGTGGTGGTTGCGATGGTGATTCCATCTAGCGGCTTGGTGAAGGAGGCTTCAAATTGGCGGTGGCGGTGGTTGCGATGGCGGTTCCAACGAGCTACTTGGTGTAGGCGCCTTCAAATCGGCAGCGGCGGTGGTTGCGAAGGTGATTCCAGCGAGCATCTTTGTCGGAGGGTTCCTAAACCAAGGACAAAAAAAGGTTTGGTTTTAGAAACGGGTTGAAGCGATGAAAGGGGAAGAAGCATCGTCGGAGTTCTGGCTCTAAGAAGAAGAGGAAGAAGAAGAAGAAGAAAGCCATACCTACCACCGCCGTTGCCGCCTTCGTTATTGAATCGACGCCTCCACCTCCGTTATTGACAGTCGCTTCCTCTGGATTCCAACGAGGAGGAGAACAACGAAGGAATGAAGATGGGAAGAAGATCAGTCGCCTGAGCTACGGACGGTTGTGATTAATTTATTTGTGTTTCCTAAGGATCGATCAGACGGCTTAAAAGCTCGATCCATGTGCGAAAATTTAATAGTGACTGGTGGCCGCTGTTAAACTGTTTTATTTAACAGCGGCCACTTGGCCGCTGTTAAATTACTAATGTCAGGCAAATTAGTGAGGTTTTGTTTCTGAAGCACCCAAATGCCCCTAGCAAAGCCCACTAAGTCAACCCTTACACAAGCATCGAACCCCAACTTGCTCAAAACATGCTCCGTTCGAGCCCAACTAATTATGTCTCTAAATAAACACAATGGTAGGTTGGAACTTCTTATTGTACGCCCGAAAGGAACTTTTTGTGGCTAGCGCCACAATAATTCCACGAAAAGATGTGAAAACATGATGCAAAGGAAAATCATGTTCTAAACCACTCACAATGAGGGCCAAGACTTAACTACTTTTGACAGTGACGGTGATCCCTCACAATCAACTAGAACTCCCTCATCATAACTCGGTGATTCCTCTCACAGGGTATAATCCTCTCATTTCCCTTCAAAACTATCTCTAACTCCATTATAAGGTTTCTTCTAAGTCCCCATGTTACCTCTGTGATTGCCCATCTGCTTCTCACCATTTCCAACAATCCCATTGTCTTTCTTTCGAATATCCCTCGATTTGAAAGTCGTTGAAACTGTACTACCTTTATCACCTTTCCCATTCACTTTGGCATACCTCAGAGGCACTGCAACAACCTTTCCCCTTGATGTTTTAGGTATTCTTGTCGACCTCTATTCTTTATCAGATGATATATAGGTCGTATTCGTCGCAGTATCCTGACTCCCCGTGCACTACTTCTTAATATTCTTAGTTGGTTCTTTGAGGGGAACCTGTCTCACTTTATTGGTACAAGCTCAGGTTTGGGGCAGACACCGTCAAATCATTGAAGATCGGGTTGGTGTAGTTCTTCTCATCCGGGGGTGTTTCCTCTTCCATATATACCTGGGGATTTAGGTTTTGGGCAATCATCCGAGTTATGACCATACCTACCACAGTCAAAACAGATAACGTGTAATCCCTCATATTCAACCTGTTGAACTCTCCTCCGTATATAACATATATTTAGACTTAAGGGGTTTGGATATATCAACTTCCACACACATTCTAGCATAGTTTCCTCTATATCCATAAAGGGTAGTATGATCAATCCTCACAGTTTTGCCAGTGGAGTCTCTTATCCGTCTAAGGATTTCCGTGTCGAAGCATCCATTCAACGGGTTTGGGAGGCAAACCCAAACTCTCAAGTTATTAATAGTTATTAATATTAGGGCATTATGCCATTTGATATGAATCCTCGCTTTTTCATACTTTGGTATTCCCACCGTGGGGCAGTCTTGATCATCTTCACCATCGTCGTTCGAGTCGTCAGAGACAATACATTCATAGTTCATGAAATCATCGCTCTTCCTACTAACCATGACAATGTCTTTGAAGGAGAGACATGTTCGAACGTGTTGGGACGACATTCTGTGGCTAGGTTTCTCCGATTATGTGGTATCTTTTCCTACAACACCCTCTGTGTTTGATGTCTTCAGCTTCTTAACAATCTTGACCTACGAAGTGTGAATGACACAAGTTGGGATATCCAGCGATTTTCCTTTCGACAGCGAGGCTGGAAAACATCACAAGTTGGGATATCCAGCGTATTTCACCATACTCTTCGTGATACCTCCCCAATTTACATCCATAACCAATGCTTCATCTCTTACCTTTGATATGTCTCATTGTGGGTGTGTGGATGTGTTCAGATTTAACTTTAAGAAGACGAAAGTTAAAATGGAAGGATCAAAATGGCAAAGTAGTCGAAGTAGGACGGGTAAAAAAAGCGAAATATAGTATAGGGGACTATTTGTTAAGTTGGCAAAGTTTTTGGGGCAAAGTGCTATTTTCCCTTTTCATTTTGACTAATAATTATTTGAGTATCGCTCACTTCACAATTTCTAAAACCAATAAGTTCTGTTTGACCCATTCTTTCTTTTAATTTTTTAATTTTTTTTTATCACAAATGGTAACTTTTAGTTTAGGATTAGTAGTAATATAATATGAGTGGTGTTTATACATTTGTACAGAGGGAACAGGTAGTATGACATTGACAAGTCCTCCTAACTAACTCTTATTCTTCTTTTAATATAACCAACTTCTTAAACTATGTTTATTTTTAATCATAAAATAATGTGAATGCTGTTAATTAATTTTTGGTAGGATATAAAGCTGACCACGGACAGGACAGCCAAACAACGGAATAGTCAGAAGACCGAGCTCTTTTATTTGCGAATTGGGCAAGAAGAAGAAGTAGTCAAGCACTAGTAGCATTAATATAAAAAGAAAGGATAATAGGCTAGAGGTTTTTGTACTATTGAAAGATAACAAACAGTCTCTTTTACTATTAATTGCACCAAACAAGTTCCTCTATTTAGAACACATACAAATAAGCTCTTCCATTACAAATGTGACAAACAGCGTTACTGAATTCTTGACATGTCACTGACCCGTAGATTGTTAGAGTTTACACGTCAGCCGATTTGGAATGTCAGCAACCCTAAACAGTGTCGTTTTAAACTATTTGGATTATCGGTTGCTAATAACCCTGAGTCAAAATGGAGCCGTTTAGGGTTGCTGACATTCCAATCGGCTGACGTGTAAACTCTAACAACCTATGGTCAGTGACGTGTCAACTATGTCAACAATTCAATAACTCCGTTTGTCACATTTGTAATGGAAGGGTTTATTTGTTATATGTTATAAGTAGAGGGGCTTGTTTGGTGCAATTAATAGTACGGGCCTATTTATTATCTTTCAATTGTACAAGGAGCTCTCGACCTATTATCCCTACAAAGAAATATTTGATTTATATAAAACTAAGCATAGTATAATTAATTAATCAATTATAGAGAGAGAATCGGCCAACCATTGCTGAAGAGTTGAATTTTTATAATTTTGATGCACATCCGACTGATTGATACTTGATTTATTTTAATTTTGTATTTGCAATTTATGTACTTCAAAATTTTAATAAGTTCAAATTCAAGGATGTATTTGATTCAAATAATTTTTTTTATTTTATTTATATCCAAACGCTAAAATTTAGTATTTCAAATACAAATCACTTTATCAAAATATACCTGAGGCTAAAATTTTCTTAACTATTATTTTGTGTGGTTAGAGGAGCAATATAGCACCATAAAATAATAAATTTAAATTTTCCATTTCAGGGAAAGATTGTCAATTCCTAATGAACCCTCCTCAACTCTTCAAATTGTAAAGTCAACCAACTAAATTGCAGGAGGAGTTAAGAATCCATTGAATTCTCGAAGAAAGAAGGGAAACTAATAGTAGCTAGTTTTGGCGACCGCAGCATATCTCTATCGATAGATCATTAGACCGGAATTAAAGTAAAGTGTACCTGAGGCAGCCGCAGTAACAACATCTCCACGTGAATTCCTGATGTTCATGATGATCCGTGTTGTATAGTTAGGGTGTGATGCGTAGAATTCAGAGGCCGCCATTTGTGCGCAACTAAGCCCCATCTGCCCCACCAAGTTTGTTATGTTCAAGTCAAGAATCACTCCAATGTTCACCTCAATGTTCTGCGCCATAGCCGGAGAAATACTGTTTATAACGGAATAAACTGTGGCGACGATCATCAACCGTAGACAAAGATTTGAAGGACGGCGGACAATTCCAAGCGCCATCGATCGTGATCTTAATTTGATTTAAGTTTTTGTATGAATTGCTTAAGGTGGGAAGCGATCAATCAGTTTAACAACTAGCTATCTCTTGGTATTTATAACAGAAACAATTGGACAATAATGATTCAACTAGAGTTGGTAATTTAATTAAGTATCTGAGATGCTAAGTTATTATTTATTAATATTTGTTGAGGGATACAAACTGAAGAAAATGTCAACTTCATTCGTGAGTAGCAATTGCATCGAAATTTCTAACAATGATGCTTAAGTCAGTACCGTCCCCGTCGGCTTGGTCTTCGCTACTCTTGCCAAGGGGCTGCAAACCAGCTGAATCAAGCAAAATTTTTCCCGGCTCGAGCTCAGCTCGTTTATTTTTTGCTCGGTTCGGATTCGAATCGAGTTTTAATAATCGAGCTCGAACTCGATTTGTTTAAAATTTGTCTGATTCGGGCTCAGCTCGATCTTGTTCGTTAAGAATAGTAAACGAACATTCAAACGAGCCGGCTCGTTTAAAATTCCACTCGTAGACAAGAGTTCGGCTCGTGAACAAGAGCTCGGCTCGTTTAACATAAAAAATGAATTAGAATACAAAAGTTGTTTTCAATCATCCAAAATTTAGCGTTTAAAGAGAGATAAAATCAACCATTCCAAGTTTACGAAATAAGACTTTATGAAATGCATAACAATCAACAATAAAACTATTCATGATCCAAAAAATTTATATTTTAAATTGTAATTTAGATCTAAATTCTAATTAATAAACTCACTAACTTTATATTTTAAATCTAAATTATAATTAAAAACTCATAAACTCACTAAACTTTATATTATAAATCTAAAATTTTAATCTAAATTATAATTAATAAACACATAAACTCACTAAACTCTAAAATTCATTAGATCCTAATTCACTAAGCTCTATAACACGTCAAACATGTGATAGACTGGTAGATAAACTAAGTTATAAACCCTATTAATGTACCCTAAATCGATATTTACATTCTAACAATCAACAATAATATATAACGTCAATTCATATCGACATAATCCTAAACCCTAAGCCTTAAACCTTAAACTTTAACGTCAATTAATATCAACATAATCTTAAACTCTAAACCCTAAACCCTAAAATTTAACGTCAATTCATATCAACATAATCCTAAGTTCACATACACTAACTACATAATGTGTTATCGCCAAACCCTAATTCACTAAACTATATAACGTGTTATCGTGAGACCCTAATTCACTAAACTGTATAGCGTGTTATCGTGAGACTCTAATTCAATGAAATCTATAACACATCAAACGTGTGATAGATAAACTAAGTTATGAACTCTATTAATGTACCCTAAATTGATATTTACATTCTAACAGTCAACCCTAAGCTATAACATCAATTCATATCAACATAATCCTAAGTTCGTATACACTAAGTCTATAACGTGTTATTGTCAAACCCTAATTCACTAAACCATATAACGTATTATCATTAAACCCTAATTCACTAAACTCTATAACATGTTATCCCTAAACAGTAATTCATTAAACTTTATGATATGTTATCATGCCAAATATGCAATAGACAATTTAAGTTAACAAATATATAAAAAACCAAAAGTCTCAACCATATATTGATCACGCCCGATTGCCTTACTCGACAAAAGGTTATTTTCTACATATAATCCAATTAGAACAGGTATAGTTAAAGGTAAAAGTGTGATTCGTTCGATTAACCTTCATAGTAGTTAATGGATCTTTTTATGTTATGTTAATTAACCTTAAATTCTATCAATGAACTTGTTCACGAACTTATTATATAGGTACGATCTTGTTCACGAACCTATAAACGAATCAATTCACGAATATTACTAACAAGTTTGTTCACAAAACTATAAACGAACCAGTTTGTGAACTGTTATATGAATATGTTCGCGAACAATAAATGAGCATGTTCACGACAAGGCTCGTCGTGCTATCGAGCCGAGCCGGTTCGCGAACAAGCCGAGTCGAACCCCCCTCAGCTCGGATTTGGCTCGTTTACAAATGAATCTGTTTGCGAACCGGCTCACTTCGAACCAAATCGAGTCACAAACATATTTTTTCGGAGCCGAATGTCCAGCGAATCTCGAGCGGCTCTGTTCGTTAACATCCCTAGTCTTACCCGTAGATGCCTTGGTAGCCTATTTGTTTGTCCGGGAACAAATTAAGCGGCTCACACAAACAAACGAACAAAAAGTTCATTAGAGAAACCCAAAAACATTGCTTCAGCCGTTTGTGAAGTTTAAATAGGACAGCTAATATTTCCTTAAAATGGTGCACATCAAGGTTACGATCCGAAAGTAGCAGAAATCCAATCTTTTCTTAAAATTAGTATTAGTTCTCATATTTTCAAAAATAATGGTTGATTATTAGTAATGATTTTGTTTTTGAAATTACTTTTTGAATTAATTGGATTAAAGTTAACATATTAATTATATTTACTATGTTATGAGTTCAATAGTTCAAATTTATCATGTAATAGCACGAATTATTGGAAATTTTTTACGCCGAATTTGAGATAAAATTCCAACCGAGCATTGGCATCTCGAGGGACGCGATGGATCCATCGCTAATAGACCTGCGGTGGTTCCCATGCTTGGTGGAGGAGAAATCGAGGAATTCATCAACCCACGAGAGTTTTTTGTTGTTGTTAATGTTGGCTACGGAGGAGGAAGGGCGGCGCGCCGACGCGAGGGAATGCATGAGTTTGTGGTTGGAGAAGAAATTTATCCAAGATGGCAACCACCCACAATCCCACCCACCACCACAATGATGAAAACAGAGGATGGAAATCTGATTGAAAACATTGAACGAAAAACTGAGAATGAAATCGGAGGAAGCAAAATGGGCAAGATTAGAGATGAATGAATGAAGGGAGTAAGGTGGGGTCACATGGTGGGAGAATGGACAACTATCTCCAGCTATGGAAGAGAGTTATGTTCGTCAAATAACGTGCTAACTAGTTCATATAACTGGAAACTAGTTGTCAACTAAAAACACTTCTTAACTAGTTATTTATTCATGATATTAACTAAGTTAACTAGTTAACTAATTTTGATAACTAGTTATCACCTAAAAATTTGAGAATTATGAGAGAACAATGAAATTTATCGTGTTTCATCAACAGAATGTTGACTAATCCACACAAAGAGAAGGAGAGGAATATTATTAGAGACTGAAAGGGATGAAAAACCATATGAAACACTAATTGAGAAAACATAATTAAAAAGGAATATTATAATTTCCATAATTAATGGAGTAACCAATCACTACAAGAATTCTGTCTTTCTGTCTTTCTGCAACGAAAATTTGGAGACAGGCAATTTTTCGTCGCTAAAGGAGTCTTTTTTGCGACGGATAACAATATTTCGTTGCAGATAGTTGTTTCTCTTTAGAGACTAATATATTCGTCGCGATAAGTAGTTGTTTGCTACGGATTTAATACACTGTCGATATAGGTCTATTTTTGTGACGATTATTTCGTCGCAAATGGTGTCAATTCTTTGGCGACTATATTTCCGTTGCCATAAGTCTATGATAGACATGCTTAAAAATGGTTTGCTTTGTGCAAGTATCGAACCCTTGTCATTGGTTGAACACTTTACCACTTGTGCTGGCATAGATTTTTGCTTATTTGTCTTTCAGATTATATATTTATCGAAATGTGTTAATGGGACTAAAAGAAATAGTGCGTACTTCATATTTCAGCTAATGGTTTCTCCAAGAATCTTTTTTTCTCTGCGTGACAAGGGTTTCATCGGTTCGCCGGTTGTCTTCTTTGCCTCTTTCGGCGCTTTGACGATTATCTCTGCTGCGAGTTCCAACCTCCTCGTCGACCATGATCTGCTGTCCAAAGTCAAGATCACGGAGCTGAACTTCCTGCATTGGATCTGACCTGGTTTCACCTTCATAGATCGAGGCCTGGTGATCGGAGACGGATAAATGGCCACGGAGGTGGACAATGAGGACGACGATGGCGACTCTTTCTTGTTCGTTCCGCATCGGCATGGGTTGGAATCGAGCATGAATCGGAGGAGCTCTCCGAGCTTAACCAACTGAGTCCGGCTTAGATCTCTGTAATATCGGACTGTCCGATTCAATTCCTTTTACTCCATCTACTTCAATGATTGGATCAATATGTAGAGAAGAGAGAATCCCGAGAGCTCTGTGGTAGTTCTGATCAAATTCACTGAAGCTCCCCCGATTGAACTGGTACCCTCACTTCTCGAACCACGAGTGTCCGTATGCGATGTCGTATAGCAGCTGGAGATCCATCGTTTTCTTCCTCAACTTGAGCATTAAGAATAAGTTTACAAAGGACTTGGCTGGAGGAGATTTAGTAAGCTTTTATCTTTATTGGTTCTCTTTCTCTTATTCTAGGGTTTTCTACATTATTATCAGCTCATTCTCTTTGTGTTGATTCTGCAGAACACATCAAGCAATTAGGAAAATCCCCTACTTCAATGCTCCAATCTTTCTGAAGAACATGACTCAGATTGGTAAAGTTGACGAGATCTTTGGGCCCATTAATGAATCTGTAAGCGCTCTTATATATATCTCCATCTTGTAATGTTAGTTTGCAGGCCACCATTTTGTTTTCAGTGTGATTTCGATGCTATCATCTTTTATTGTTGAAGTTTTTCTCCATCAAGATGATGGAAGGCATAGTGGCGAATTCTTACACCCCTAGAGACAAATTTTACATTGATCCCAATAAGCTTCTGCCTCTTGCAAGATTTCTATCACAACCTAAGTATGTTTTCTTGTCCATTCATGTTAGTCTTTCTGCCTGTTTAAGTTTTCTTACTGTTGAAATTGATCTGCAGCAGTTTAAGTACATACTGTCTAGTGTTAATAAGTTTAACATCCACACTGAATGATGATTCTGAGGAATGTGGTCGTAGGGATGTTGTTCATCACTGTGATTGATCCGACTGCTTTGATTGCTTTCTACACTGACTAATCCTAGCTTGTTTCTCGTGTTTTTCGTTTTCAGGTGAAGTACTTGAGAGAGCCGAGAACCCAACCAAGTGTAGGTTTCTCGGCGTGAGCTTGTAGATTATGGCCGACGATATCATCCTCCAACCAACAACATTGATTCTGAAATGTAAGTTCGATTATGGTAGTGGAGATTTCTAATCTAAATGGTTTACGGAGGTTTGTTAATCTAAATGGTTTCAAGGTTTTGGAATTTAAATGGTTGTGGAGATTGAATTTAAGTTGAGGAAATCTTTGTATTTTACCTGTATTCTTGAATAGAAGTTGGATGATTAAGCTTCACTAGATTGACTCTTCATTTTGACAAGGAAATCTCTATATTCTATTATGCTCAAATTAGCTCATTTTTACCTTTTGTCTTGTTGTTCTTTGATTAGTCTAGCTATGATTTTGTTCATCTTCTTTTAGGTTTCGAGTTACTATAGTTACGAAGTGGTGATATCAGTTATCAGATATGGACTTGAAAGTAATCTAAGAAATAATTCATTTGATATGCCTGCAGTAGTAGTGTGCCTGCAATTCAGTTTCCTTCTTTCATATATCTTTAATAAGATTAACTATGGACCTTATTAAGATGTTCTAAACTACACGTGTGTATTTATATCACATGTCACCACTTGACAATAAGTGTTTAAAACCATGATGATAAGCAATTTGTAGAGACATTGAGTTTTAGGAAGCAAGAACTCAATGCCAGATGCTTATTAATCTGATGCTTCAGATTGGCACCATACTTGACTCGAGGGGGTTCTCCATCTCAGTTGTTCTCACTCAGTTCCATGCTTAGTTTCGTGAACCATCCAGATTCTGATTTCATATCGCTACCAGATAATTTGTTCTTGTGCAATAATTCGAATTCAGTAAGAAGGCATATACCTTTGCATGCTATTAAGATTGAAACCCAGGCCTATATGCTTATCCAGATATGTTGAATGGTATCAGCAAGCCGAAAAAGGAAATGATGCCTTCAGCTTGCAGAATTCTGGATATCAGTAGCTCAATTGCAGCTCAGCAAGCAGAAAAATATCGACTGCAGTGGTCAGTTGCACAAATTTATCACTTTGGAAATGCTGATTTTTTGTGAGGTCTATAACAAGTTCTTCTGTTCAGAAGAAGAAGACGGGACTGCTGCTCATAGTAGGTCGATTTTCGAAATCAACTTCCACCATTTTTCTCATTCAGCAGCACAAGATGTTCAGAGGGAAACCAGTGGCAGCCCTTCATCCTTTCTGCGGTAAATCTCACCTTTTGGCTAATTGATTGGATTGTTTTTGTTATGTTTCATGATGTCTTTGAATGGTCATATATAGACATAGTGTTAAAGCTTATATATAATATGAAGTCTTGTTTCACATGTACTGGCATGAAGAGAGTATTGTTGAGGAAATCAGATGAGATGAGGGTTTGATACCAAACCCTCATATCGAGTGCAGTGAGGGCATCTTTCAGTCACATTGAATGAGGAGCAGAGGAAGGGAACTGTTCTTTGCTTCACCCAGTAATCTCAAAACTAAAAGAAAAAAGTGTAAAAGCAAGCAGGTAAGGTAAGTTACTTGTGAATTCTGTTTTCCCCCTTTCCTCCCTAATAGTTATATACTTTTACAGTAACATTAATCATAAGCTAAGTACTGACTGGTAGATTAGTGAATAGAGATGATTTTATGGGTCAATCCATAATAGTGACAAGTTAAATATATCATATATGCATACAATCATGATGATATCAGATTGTGGAACCATTATAGTGAAAGTTAAACTAATTATTCCAAAAGGGAGAGCCTCCACCAAAAGGGTAACTCGATGATTCATCCTTTCGAGCCATGACCTTCAGCTTCTAGAGTCTGTGGAGTATGAGCAACGGATCAAGCATATTGAAGAAGTGGAGTGGTCGGATGCAGACCCTGACTTGCTAACAAGTGGTGTGGTTAGTGTGTTTCTTTGATTGCTTTATTTGTGAACTAGAATCAAATGATTAGCATTCAGCCTATTTTCTATGCTATAGGTACATTTGTCATTTTATGGTTTGCAAATACATTCAACCTACTTGTATTTTCTATGCTATAGCTACTATTTGCCTATTTCGTAAGATTGCATTAAAGTAATATTGGCTACTTGTTTATGAATTTTGCAGGGACACTCCCGAGTTGATCAGATTATTAGACAAGTTATTTTGTTCACGGGATATTGTATTTACTTTGGAATGAAATTCTTAAACATATTTCTTTGAATTTTCTTTTGGATTGAATTATATATATGAACTTATGGTCGTTTGTTTGAGGGAATCTGGGAAGGGAATTCAACCCTAATTCCCTTTCTATAGGGAATTTAAAACATTCCTTGTTTGTTTAGCCCAAAACAAGGCCCAAGAATTCAATTTCGAAATCTCCGAAGAATCCTAATTCTCCAATTCTGAGATTTTGAAATCCTTATTAGTTGTCAGGGAATCCTTAATTCTCTGATTGATTTACACTCACTACCCTCCCTTAGCTTGGCTACCCACCGTGTAACCCTAACGACTCTCCTGTTCCCGCCGACCAACTGACGACTCACCGGCATCATCTAACTACGACTTCTCCCTGCCGACTGGAGGTAGGTTTCTCTATCCCTTTTTACTCTTCTTCTGTTTCATCTTCAACTGTTCATATTGATCGTATCTTCTTCTGCTTGTTTCGTTAATATTGATTGTATCTTCTTCTTCTGCTTGTTTATACACTCTTCAGTCTTTTCTCTCTTGCCGCTGAATAATCGTTCAATCTTCTTCTTCGGCTTTCGTTCTACTTTATTGAAAAAGCTTCAGACTTCAACGCTTCCACCACTGTGCTGACTGCTGTTGCTTATTCAAAACAATACTTCTTCATTACTTTACCCATCACGTGCTACTGCAATTTCTTTTGTCTTCTTCTGCAACTTGTTATGCTTAAATGGTTTGTTTAGAAAATGCATATCACAATTGTCTTCTTTTATCCATCACGTGCTGCTGCAGTCCCAATTGTATTGTTCATTTGTTTAACTTTGCTTACTGTTTCATACCTATAATATTCAGTTGTAGTCTAATTGACACCAATTTCCTACTATTGCTGTTCAAATACCGAATTGCTATGATGTTCATTCGTTTCAATGACTATTCACTACACCTGAAATTGTAGTCAACATAATCACTATCTAGCACACCCTTCAACAACTGTTGTTAACTCTATTATTGCCCTCTTTGTTTATAGGTTAGGAATGGCTAGATTGCGCAAGTTACCTATGGTACGTCAACGGAGAATAGTAGCAGTAGTTTCTGTAGTCCTACAACTATTATTTATCCTCATTCTGTTCTTAGCACAACTGTGTGAGATACTTATCAAACGTAGGTATCCCAATACTATTTCCCAAAATGGACCCGATATAGTGGAATGCTACAGTAGGAGGATTAAATTTGTTAAAAATGCTACCTCAAATACCCACAGTTTGAACCTCATAAGGATGAACCGTAGGTTGTTCAAAAGGTTGTGTGAATTACTTGTAGCCGAAGGTGGACTGAAAAGATCCAAACATGTAGACATAAAAGAAATGGTTGTCATGTTCTTGCACACCATAGGGCACAATGAGAAAAATAGGATACTACAAGCACACTTATTTCGGTCTGGTCAAACGATTTCAAGACACATCCACAAGGTTCTCCGTGCAGTTCTCAGACTGAATCGTGTCCTGCTTTGTAAAGCCGAGCCTATTCCTGAGAATTCTAATGACTCTAGATGGAAATACTTTAAGGTAACTTTAGAAACATCTATGAATAAAAAGTATATCAATGCATATACTCTTTCTCAATTTGTCACTAATATGCATTGAAAATCTTATAGAATTGTTTAGGAGCTCTAGATGGCACACATGTCAAAGTTCGAGTAATTCGGGAGGATCAGAATAGATATCAGGACAGAAAAGGAGACGTGTCCATCAACGTGTTGGGTGTTTGTAACCCAAACACTGAATTCATATATTGCTCGGCTGGATGGGAAGGTTCTGCTCATGACGGACGCGTTCTACGTGATGCTTTGAGTAGACAAAATGGGTTTAGGGTCCCTACAGGTACACCTTCTCATATCCTATAATTTAGGTTCTGAATATCCCCTCAAAGTCTAATGCAATAAATAAATCTTGTGTTATAGGAAACTATTACTTATGTGATGCTGGTTATGCCAATTCTGAAGGATTCCTCACACCATTGAGAGGTCAGAGATATCATTTGACTGAATGGGCTTCAAACCGACCCCGGACCGCGGAAGAATACTACAACATGAAGCACTCTAAGGCTAGGAATTGTATAGAAAGAGCTTTTGGTATTATCAAGATGCGGTGGGCAATCCTACAGGACACTACTTGGTTTCCTGTAGATGTGGTAGCAGACATAGTGAATGCTTGTTGTTTGTTGCATAACTTCATCAAACGTGAGCAAGGAGTCGATGCATTTGAGAGACTGTATGCAGCTACGGAGCACGAGACTGTTACAACCCCTAGTGTAGTAGATGATGTTGAATCCATTTCTACAATTCAACCAACTGCTGAGTGGAAACAGTTTAGAATTTCAAAGGCACAAGAAATGTGAAACAATAGATCTAGGCATTGATTTTTTTCGTATTTAGATTGACATGTTGGGTTGTTCTTCCTATTAGTGACTATCTAAGTATTCTATCTTCGTTTTTTTATACTACATTTGTTTCCCAACATTAATATGAGAATATGAGAATTTCTAAGTTTTCACTTGGTGCATATCACAATTGTTTAGTAATGTGTACTTGTATGATTTGTGTTTGTCAAAAACTTGTGCTACTAATCACATCTTCTTTTTTTAATTGTACATTGTTGTTGTATTAGCCATGACGTCAAAGGAAAAAGATGGACGGGGATATAAAGGATGGACCCCACAATTGGATGCCACTTTATTGAAGTGTTTGACTGTGGTGAAGGTTAATGGACTGATTGAAAATGGGAAGTTTAAACCTGGCGCATATAAGGCTGTTGAGAAGCTTCTGAAGGGTTTTCATCCAGAGGCTGGAATTAAAGCTGACCCTCATGTTAAGTCACGAGTGAAGACGGTGAAAAAACAGTTTGATGCAGTACACCTTCTGAAGTCTCAAAGTGGTTTTGGGTGGGACGATGAACTAAAGTGCCCAGATATTGAGGATCAAGTGTACAACGATTTTGTCGTGGTATGTTGTATTAAGAATTGTTATATTCTGTCATTTACTGTTATGTTCATGCATTCGTCTGCGTGTGTGTACTACTACTGTTTGTTGTTTGCTTTTGATCATGCCTTGTTTCTAATTTGTTTCTTCAGTAGCATGATTAGCATATTCGGTTAGTCAATCTGTTTCATTAACTTTGGTTGATTTGCATGATTAGCATATTCTGTTAATCATTTTCTTTTCGGTAGTTGTTTCCTTTTGGTATTGAATCTTTGTCTTTCCATACTTAGTTAAATGCATTCATGTTTTTAGTATGGACATGGATTGGCGTTCACTGCATGCTTCCATGGGTTAGCATGTTTTGCATACTATTTTAATCTACATGACTTTGTTCTTCTGCACGTAATCAGTTTGCATGAAAAAGGATTGGCAATTTTGAAAATGTAAATTAGGCATGTTGTTCACATTTTCGGCTTCGCTTTCTTGTTTTGCAGAAGCATCCAGAGTGTGCCAACAAAAATCGAGTTCCATTCCTAAATTATGATGAGTTACTTGCAATATTTGGGAAAGGGAGAGCGACTGGATCCAATGTGAAGCAAATCACAGACCCTGCACCAGAGCCATCGCCAGATAATGTGCATGAGAAAAATGAATCATCATTTGTGCGGGAGACTTCCCCAGATGAGATGATAACGGCAATTGAGGATAATTTTGTCAATGATATGCTTAACACAGAGAATGGTACGCAACCAGAACTAACCCCTAAGAGGGGCGCTGAAGAAAGTCCCGTAGATGCTAGCACACACACTAAGAAGAAGAAACGTCAAACACAAGATGAAGCTTTTGCAGAGGATATAACAAGCAAGTTAGCTGCAAGGTTTGAGCCAATGATCAACAGGACCATCGAGGCACTTGGTGGGATGTTAGCATAGGAAACCGTGGTTGAGTTGAGGGAGAGAGATACATTGGTTGAAGAATTGAAGAAGCTAGATGGGATTTCTGAAGAACAAGTTTTTGATGCTACTCTGCTTCTATTGGAGAGTGATAACAAGCTACGGATGTTTTATCGTCTCGACACAAACGATTCGAAGAAGAAGTACATTCTACGTTTGCTCCGTTGAATGAATCCTATCGCAGTTTGATAGACAATTTTGATGCATTTGTTTCATTTCGAATGGTTAAGTTATCATGTTATGGTGCACTGTTATTTTGACAGACACTTTTGCTGCAATTCTTTCGATTTCAAAACAATAATGTTGGAGGAAACATATTGGATGGTTAAGTTTAATATTAGAAGTTTGAGAAATTTGATTATGTTGTTTGGTGAGTTGTAAAGGAGAGAGGTTGTTGTTCTCTTTCTTCTTTTCCATGTTTGTATTGCTGCAGATTAGTAGCAGCATAACAAAGCATTTTTGTGATTTTTTTTGCTTGTTCATTGTCTACGAAACAGGTGGCATGGTAGTCATTCATGTCTTGTTCTCTTTGTGAGTGGATCTGTTCAAAGTACCTACAATAGTTTTTTTGGGGTTAAAATAAAATGGTTATGAAACTAAGGATTGAAAAATAAACAAGCTGTAATAGTGAATTGCTTGTTTTGGCGCTACATTTGTTTCATGATAGTTGTGATTGAAGGGCAGTATTGTCTTTTTACTTTTAATTAAATTCCACCTAATAAATAATTTCACTCTAAAATTGGTATCCAAACAAGGATTTGAATTCTTTCTCAAATTGAATTCTAGGGAATTAAATTCTCCTTAATTCACCCAAATTCTCTGAGAATTGGAATTCCCTCAAACAAACGACCCCGTAATACCCACTCATGATACATTCTAATTTATTTTGGATTATGAGATTGAAATATTTTAAACAATATATTAGTTATATTTCTTTGTTAAAAAATGTTATATTTCTATGTGCATTAATAATATATGAGCTGAAATTGTGTTTGTAATTAATTTCTAAATAGTCAGAAATGTTGGCAACTAATGTGACTATTAACTAAAAAACTAAACAAACATTTTTAAGTTTGTGACGGAGAAATTGGTTGCACAAAAGAAATAGAATCAATGACAAAAAAATTGGTCGCAGATGAGTGAAACTATTTGCGACCAATCAGTGGTCGCAGGAGAATATTAGTATTTGCGACCAATCAGTGGTCGCAGGAGAATATTAGTATTTGCGACAAACAACTGGTCGCAAAAGAGTAATTATTTGCGACGACTTTTGGCGTTGCATAAAATATAGATTTTGCGACGAATTCCTAAATTCGTCACAAAGATGCTTCTGTGACGGCATATTGCCGACAAAACCTTGCGACGACCAATTTCGTCGCAAAAAAGTTTTTGGGACGGATTTTGGAGTTTTTGCGACCAATTTTCGTGTCGCAGATTGTGTGATTTGTTGTAGTTGGCGACAAGTAGAGAGAGCTTTTGTCAACAAATCTACAAGTTGATATTCAGAGGTGAGATAAGAGAGAGATATCTTTCCACGGGCGACAAGGTCACGAAATGTAGTGTATATGGGTCTCGATATGTTTAGTCTGCTCATGAAGAATATGTTTAGTGACTATCTGTATCGTGCTAGTGTTATCTGCAAAGAGCTGTACTGGTAACTCGACGACAACCCCAAGATCACCAAGAAGTCAAGTTATCCAAACAACTTCAGAACATACTTCAGACATCGACCGATTTCAGCTCCAGTGGATGACTTGGAGACACGATTGTAACACCCTCACTTTGAAATAAACCAAAATACCCTTTACCACAATGGAAAACGTAAAACCAAATTATGGTGCTACACTTAACTAAAATAATTTAACAAAATGTCTTGGCCAAGGAACTTGAAAATAATTGAAAATAAAAGTAAATGCTACTTATAAAACTTTTAATAAAATTCATAATCTTAAAATTATAATTCAACCACAAACATTTGGAAAACTTAAGTGAAAACAAGTCTCGCAAGTTTCTTAATAAAACATTAAATCATGAAAAACATTCGTCTCAAGTCCCAGTCCTACATTACTGAATCAGCTCCTCAAGAGTCAAGACTCAAGCTATTTACACCTAAAATTATTTTGAGCAAATACCACATTTGAAAAATATACGAAAACAAATTGCTTTATTAGGCCATTAACTACCTTAGTAATCAAACAACTTAAATTGGGCCATGACGTCAAGTTTTTGGCCCAATCACCCTTTCGCGCATTGCTCTTCACCCCTCACTTTTTGATTTATTTTTGTGTTAAATCTGTCCAGTATAGTATTTTGGTCATAACTCTTTCGTCCGAACTCCGATTGATGCAAGGTCGGTGTCTTTGAAAAGATAATTTTGTTGCAAGGTTGTTGTCTTTGGAAAGATAATTTTGATGCAACTCCAATTGATGCAAGGTGGGTGTCTTTGGAAAGATAGCCAATCAAAGAGGAAGGTTGTCCATCAAGAGGGAAGGCTCTCCATCAAGGACGAAGGCCTTCTCGTCAAGAGGGAATGAGAGAAGCCTCTTCATCAAGATCGAAGGGGGAAGCCTCCTCATCAACGAGGAGGTCTCTCCATCAAGGAGGAAGGCCTCCTCATCAAAAGGGAAACCCTAAGGACGATTCCAAGGCTCCCCATCAAGAGGGAAACCCTAAGGACGACTCCATGGTGATGATGTCACCATGTCGACCTACTCGCTAAAGGGAATCTAAGATTCACTCCATGATGATGATGTCATCATGTCGACCTCCTTGCCAAGAGGGAAGCATCATGCCGACCTCCTCCTCATGATAAAACCCTAGGGGCCGACGTGGCCAAATCAAACCATAAGGGTATCTGCATGAAGCCACCAACGTCTACTCATCCAAGGCAGTTGAAAAGAGGAAACTGTCACCACCACGATGATAACCACGTTCAAGAGATAGGAAGTAACCTCCGTGGCAGTTACTTCCTTCACTTGCAGCTACCACTAATATTTTCCCATAAATATGAGAGGTATTCGAGAGAGACAAGCCCAGACACAATCACACACGCAGACACTCTGCCCAAATTTCTACTTTTCTCTGCAACTTCAGTTTCAGTAGCCATAGTTGCCTTTTCTTTTGGAGCTCTCTCAGAACCTCCATAGGAGTAGTAGTAGCAGTAGCAATAGACATATCCAAAAAAAATTCAAACACCTGTAACATCCCCGCCCAACCAAACGGTTTGGAACTCGAGTTTGGGTGATTGAGGCATTGGAAACGTTGTTCTTGAGGTCCCATCAAAGTCCCGGATGTTCGTAATTAAGTCGGGTTAAAGTTACACGTCCTGCATGTTGAAAATTTGTCGAGTTGCCAGTGTGTGATACACGCTGTGTATCATGATACACGATCGTGTATCGTGATACATGGCCATGTATCATGGCTTGACAATAAAAAATGAATTTTTGGACGGATTTCTGCAAGTTCCCCCTCTCTCCGAAAACCCTTATGTCGAACCAAGGTTTTCTTAACTTGAAACCTTGATTCAGGGAGCTACGGTTGTAAGATTAAGATCTGTTTTCTCCTGTGCGTTCCTGGCGACGAGAGGAAGAGATCGCACATCTCGGTTCTGGGTATTTTGGAGTTAGGCGTTGTTAGTGAGTGAAGGAAGAAGCTACATTTTTGGAGAAGGAGAGCTTGTTCGTTCGAGTTTCTATAAGTTGTTTAGAGCCCCATCTTTTTGTCAGGTGAGGGTTTAGCATACGATAGGTAGTGTTGGTCAATGTGAGGAGTTGTAATTCTGAGCTAGATGAACTTAGGGATTGCATGGAAAATTGAAGAGAGTAAAATGGGATAACTGTTATGTGATTGATATTTTATTGATTGTTGATGATTACAATTGATTGATTGTTGATATATGCTGATTTCCGTGACGCTGTTGTGGGGATTGGGGTAAATGATTAATGTGGATGATAAATGGATTGGAGTTAGTAACGAGTGATAGTAGGGTTGGGATTATGAGCTTGTGAATGTACATACATGTATTTTGCTATCAGTTGTGGTTGCAGGAGGATGGCCCTGCTTATGTGGGGTCGTCCTATTAATGATGAACATGTGGATGGCCTTGCCAATGTGGGGTCGTCATATGAAGAAAGAATGGGAGGGTAACCCTGGACTCACGACATGGCTATCCCTGTACTTGTAGGTGTGGGTGACCGGTGAGCTAGCTGTTTGCCCTTGTATGGTTTTATGCATGAATTTTAGGTGTAATTGATTGAAGTGGAAAACGTGGAATTAATTGATTTGGGTGAAATGATGTTAGGTGATGAATTGGGTGTATTGATGATTGTGAATTGTGAAGTGATTGATGAGAATGGATGTGTGTCGGAATTGGTTGAATTGTGTTTGAAATCGAGTTAAACGAAATGTGTGGAAATAGGTGGAAAGTGATGGAATTAATGAGGGAATTGATGGTTGGAATTGGATGGTTTTGATGAGGAAATTGAGGGATGGATTGATAGATGAATTTGTTCGTTGGAGTAATTGTCGTGATTAATTGAAATGATAGAATCGGAAGGAGCCAACGTTACCCCAAAGATATGCGATTGAGTCCGGTCTACATGGGTATATCACCTTGGTTGGATAGCGAGGATTAGTTTTGACTCAGGTCTACATTGGTAGATCACTTTGGTCGAGTACCGAGGATTAGTTGCTAATCCTGAGGGATTTTATTTTTATGTTGAAGAAGATAGTATTACTAATAGTCAAAGTAATCATTTGCACCGCGACAAAAAAGTAACTTGACAAAGAGTATAAAGTATGTGTGTGTGTTGATGGTGAATGCGAGATGAGATGTGATGTGATGTTGAACTGTATGTATGTGATGTAATGTTGAATTGTATGTATGATGTTTCCCTGTTATATATTGTTGTGGATGTGAGTCGTGAATGTTGAACTGAGAACTGCACCTATGTGATCACCTAGACTGCTTTAGGGAATTAAAACTGGTAAAGGCTGAGTCTGATTCCATTGTCTGTGTGATGTGAGGAGTTTGAAATCACTTCTTTTGAGGTTCGACACATGGTTAAACAAAGTGGGTTCACTCAATTTCAATAGGAAATTCATCCCCCCTTTCCCCTTTCAGGTGGCGTGGTTAGTGAGAGTGAGTTGAGGTTCAGGTGTTTCGGTCAATTTTAGAGTAGTTGACGATTGGAGCTATGAGGTGAAAATTGGTGATCTACATTAGAGTTGACTTTTCCTTTATTTTTACCTTTTCAGTTGACTATTGTGGTTGGGGATTTTGTAATCGTTTAGGGGATTGGATTTCAGATTTTGGTTTATCGGATTGTACTCGGATTTTATTTATTGGAGGTCTCCTTCAGTTTTGAACTTTAATAAGAGTTGTTTTATTTTCCTTTACCTTTTTACTCGTTTGTTAAAATGTTGTATCGTCGAGTGACACTCACACCGGTTCAACCATGTGTTACCCGGGTCAGCTCGGTACTGGTGTTACAACACCCTCGTTTGAACTTTGTTTGGAGAGGTGTGAACCGTGTAATTAATCCTTGTTCCAAGAAGTCAAAAGTGCATTTATTGTGTTCAAACACAAAAGTTTCTACCACCAGAAACAAATTGACACGCTCGGTGGGACCTTGTGTTTGATATCATGGCTTCAAGGCGAAAGAACCTAGAAGGTGACCTTCCATCCGGATCTGTGGAGGAGCAAGTGGCCAACATTGAACATGGCCAGATAGTTGAAGATGTTGCTGGAATCCATGGCGGCGACAAGGAGGCTAGGCCACAGCCTATGGCGCCAAGTGCTGATGTAGGTGAGGCAATCATGTCACTCCGTCAGACAATGGTGGAGCACCGCCAACTCATGGAGGCTTCAAGGCAGGGAATGCCCGCCAGGTTAACTCTCAGATTTAATCTTTAAGTTCTCATGTTGAAAGACGTTTAAGTCAAGTATTTGATGCAGTTAACAAAAATCAAACTGATTTTTAAGAGTTTAGAAAAAAAAAATTAACGACGCCTTTAGTTCAGTCTAGAGCCTTACCACCTGATGGTCTAAGATCAATGAACAATGGCGTTGGGAATTTAAGCCCTCATCCTACTGGTGGCCGGAATGGCCAACCATGGCAGGACAACCTCTCACCTCCAATAACAAATCAGCCACCTTTCCATCAACATGGGAATAATGGCAAAAATCTTGCCATCGCATCCAACACCCATGTTGAGCAACTGCCTACCTTAGGTTTTGCTCGACAACATATTCTAGAGGCTAGGCCATATGTGGCCCCTGACCGTCCATTCAATATGGATCAAGTACCACCACGTCCTAACGTGGAGGCACCCCACGTGCATATCCACCATCACCAATACCACCCGAAGTCAATCGATATGGTATGGATCCAACAAGATTAATGCCACCACCTATGGGCAACCACCATGGTTAGTACATGATAATAATAATTTAAGGGAATAGGTGGCACAACTGCTTAATGAGCATCTTGGCCTTGGAGGGAGGCCAGCCATGCCGCATGTGTATTGAAAGCATTATCCAAAGTGGGTGGATAGACACCATCCCTTCCCTAGAGGCTTTAGGGCACCCGAATTTACCACCTTCACGTGGACCGGTAATCAGTCTACCGAGGAGCATGTTGGACGATTTACTGTCCAATGTGGTGATGTAGGTGACTTCATCAAGCTTAGGTTGTTTGGGATCTCGTTGACAGGACCAGTGATGAACGCTGCAGAAAAGCGGTCGATCAAATACTACCAAGCTGTGAAGCTAGGCTAGATCGTATTCCATGGGTCTTCTAATATTGACTACTCAAAGAAGCTGCCAAATCACTCAGGTTTAAACACTTCGTGCGTGGTGGGAGTTCCACGACTTCTAATCTATGAAAAAAAACAAGGAAATTAAAAATTTAAACTAAGAAACAGATTGGAAATTAGGGTTGAAAACAGAGATGACAGACGAACTTAGACTTCGAATCCCCCTTCGTTCACCAGAGCATAGGCAATCAACAGATCAGCGGATTTCAATTCTCATTCAATCAATTTCTAAGACACCACCATAACTCCTTACCCTTAGGTTTAAAACTGACGAACGTTCGCTCTATCCGATCTAGCTACCAAGATTAATTAGCCGCCCGGGTACTGTCGCCTCTCGCAACGACTTAACTTAACAGGTGCAATTACTAATGATTTATGAGTTACTCTTGCAGTGGATTAACCCTAATTGGTTCCTACGAAAGGCACACTCCAATGATTAGGTTAATTGTTCAATTTGATGTTTTAAAGTAAGGCGATCGTTCACTTCTATCCTTAGCTTAACAAGAATCTAATCTAGGTGATAAATCCAGACAAGAAACATGAACAATGAAGAACAAATCAAACATGAAAGAGAAACTGATTGAACTTTGAATCTAATCACCGCCGATCCGTGACCGCTTTAAAGCCCTAGGTCACTTAGGGTTCATCTAGTCTAAGCTCTAAGAGTTTAGCTACTCATGTTTTTCACAAAAGAATCAAAGACAGTAATAGAGTTCATCATACAGAGGAAGAATAGAAAAGGATCTGAAAAACCTAATTAAGACGACTCCGGCAGAACTTCGATCTTCTGGTAAACTGCAATCCTAGCTCCGAGTCTTCGAGATGGAGGATGGTGTCACGATTTCTTCTTGGCTCTTCGAACTCTAAACTCTTCTTCAGAGCTCTTGAGAATTCTGAGAATTTCGGTATTAGTTGGTAATTCTGATTCTGAAAAATCATCTCTTTTTATTTGGGCCGCCGGTTAAGTATTTATACTTAACCCTAATATCGCCGGTTTTCTTCTAGAATTTTCGCCAAAAATTTGAAGGAATTTTTGCCGAAAATTCCTTTGTAAAGTGGGTTGTCCGTCGGCTGTTTTCTCCTGTGTTTTTCGGACGTCGGGTTCTAGGTGAAAACTTCATGTTTTTCGCCGAAAACTTTACTTGGTTGAGCTCAGTCGGATTGTGCTTGGATTTTTGCCGAAAACCTTAGGTATTTTCGGCGAAATCTTCAGTGTAAAGCGGGCAGGAATTTGTTTGACTCGATTGGCTCCTTGGATCGATTCCGGTGCAATTCCTCGAGGTTCCAACGCCTTAGACACGTCCTTGGCTACTTTATTTGACGGCAAAAACCTGTGCTAACATAAAAACACTAGAAAACCATCAAATAGACCCGAAACGGGCCAAGGTAACACAAATGGCACGAGATAGGGCAATTGATTGAATATTCGCTATTCTACCCTAAAAACCATGTCTTAAGCAAGGAAATGTCGCTTAAATGAGGCTGATAATCACGTCAAATCGAGTGTCATCAAAATACCCCACACTTAAGCTTTTGCTTGTCCTCAAGCAAACTGAATAGAAATGCTCATGTTTACAAATGATAAGATCGATCAAATTGAAGCTCAATCAAACACAATGAATTATTAGACAGATAATTCCTAGAACAAGAAACCTAACATGCATACAGATCAGCCAAACAACCTGGTCTCACTAATAAACTGCACACGACAAGTAATCGTACCCAATTATGCACGAATTTGACCTGACCGACCAGACTCCTCACACAGGGAAAATATAGTACAATGGGAACTCTCACTCTCTGTGTTTAAGGACGTGTTTATGCTCTCAATCATTTTCTGTTACTGAATTCTGTCATAAGTTTGCATTTCGACCACATCTCCACCACTGTGACAACACGAGGAACTAGTCAAGAAGGACTTCCCTGCTAGGACTGTAACGAATTCTACACTCCAAGGGTTTATAATGAGATGGATGATGGGAATGTATGATGATGGCTTTGGTGCGGTGTAGCTTTCGACTAACTTCCCTCGAATCTAGCCTATGGCTTCCTACCGTCTAACCAGACACGGGTGGAATAGTGAACGCTAGTCCTATGATACCCTCAAGCAACCTAGCACTTTATTTCTTTTCTTACACATTTGTCTTTTCTGACTTTGTTCTTCCATTTGTAGGGAGAAGAACGTTTCATTGAACTAAACTTGAAACTTTTCTGATTTTTCTGCTTTTTCTTCTTTTTCGAAATTTTCTTTTATTTCTCTCTTCTTTTTCTTCTTTTTTTTTCTTTGTGCCAATTCTTTCCTTTAGTTGCTAGAGGGGTTTACACGTCTGGACATAATAGCTAAGACCACCTGTTTAATGGCTATAGGCAGGTTACCACAAACCGACTTCCGGTAGGTCAATCTAGAACTACAACCACAGGGGATCAACGCGGAATGAAAGAATGGGAAATGGCTGTAATGTATTATCGAACCAAAAGAACAGGCCAAGCTCAAGGGTTAAACCTAATGGAATTAACGTTTGGTAGGCTTAGTAGCTGAATCTAGGTGCCCCTATCATTCTAGAACTCGTGTCATCGTGTGGTCTCGAGTAGGTCTCATGCAAATTCTAACTCATTCAAGCAAACAGAAAATCACTCAAAAAGAATTGAAATTGCAAGTTACGTGCAATGGATCAAAAGCTCACAGTTGGTTTGCTAGTCGGATTCGGTCATTTTCATGCAATCAAGGCTACAAACTACAAGTGTGATTTTAAAAATTCTGTTCTGACCAGGCAATTTAGCATCAAAGTAAACACGTCGGTTCTCAAGTTCTAGGTTAAGCAGTCTAAGCATCATTAGGAAGGATTGAACAACAACTTAACATCAAAGATCAAGAACTGAGCCATTCTAATGCTAGAGAGACTGGACAGGAATCACGAGGCACACAAAAATACAATCAAGGGCAATCAAATTCATGCAAGGTTCTCTAGCATCCTACCCCACACTTAAATCGGACTGTGTCCTCACAGGACTAATTCTAGAGTTCAGAGTGAAGTAGAAGATCCTGGACCGAGATGGTTGGCGTAGGGGATGAGCACGGATCCTCGGAGCAGAGGGAATCT
Organism: Linum lewisii; assembly: GCA_034768395.1. NCBI lineage: Eukaryota > Viridiplantae > Streptophyta > Magnoliopsida > Malpighiales > Linaceae > Linum > Linum lewisii. The sequence goes on along the minus strand of CM068301.1, from coordinate 24,897,571 downwards.
ACCCAAGCGAAGCAAAGGGAACCTCCCAACTGCTTACAAAACAAAAACAAATGAAAGATAAAAAGGAAACCGGGACAAGTGTCCCGGATCCACACTGAAAAAAGTTGGATCGAAATCCGAAAAGAAGGAATAAAAAGAAAGGACAAGGAAAAGGACACCACCCGATCATGGCTGGTCAGGGGCGTAGGGGGTGGAAAGTGAAGGAAATCGTCGAGCTGACGTTGCTACGCCAGCTGTGCCTCATACCGCTCGTCAGCGCGGTGCATGTGTTGCTGCATAATAGTCCATCTCGCCTCTTGAGCGGCATTGTCAGTGATGCGGCACTCCTGGAGACGCTCATACAGCTCTCCAACATCCGCGGGGTGCGGTCGGTGCTGCTGGTGAGGCGCCTGGTACGGCTCTGGAATGGGCAGCGGCGACTGGCGTGCATACCCTGCCTGATGATGTGGTGAGGGTATATGATCATGGTATCTCGCCTCTGGCTGGAGATGCTGCTCCTCAGCATCATCTTCTTCCTCCGACTCTTTCATATGCTGGAGGGGAGGATCTGCTGCTACCTAGGGACTGAGGTCCAGTTTGAGGTCGTTCTCGACTGCCAAATCACCTCCAACGGTCCGTACTCTGCGTCGTGGGATGTTCGGGCCATATTCTTGGCTGAGACCGAAGGAGATGATGAGTCGGCCGACAAAGTTGCCTCCCAGGAGTGAGCGAGGTGGCCTCGACCTCTGAGTCTTCTGGCGGAATAAGCGTGTCCATCCGGGATGAAGAGGATAACTCTCCCAGATGGCGCGGTGAAGAAGAAGCTTCTCTCGGCTGATATGGTGGCGGTCCTTCTCTGGAGCATACAAAAGAGAACGACGCCAAACCATGTGAATGAATTTATAGAGAGGGTGAGATAGAGACTTAACTGAGTTATGCTTCGTGGTTTGATTGCCGGGCACTCCAGTTATGTAGCTCCAGAGCGGGTCGTACTCCTCTCCGTCGCCATCGTTGTTCCCCCAACCGAGGTGATGACCCTCGTAGTGCTCGTGGGGAATCCCGAGACGAGCTGCAAACTCATCATATGTGAGTGTCCTGTACACCCCGCCTAGATAGAAGGTGACGACCTTCTTGTGCTGCCTGCTCTTGTGCTCGTCCAGATCGAACATCGCCCAAAACTTCTGGAGAGCGACGTCTGGGAAGTCAGCGGCTAATGTGGTCAGCTCCAGCAGTTCAGCATGTGTCAGTGCATCGAGCACGTTCCGGTGCTAGTCCTCATAGTGATCGAAGAGTGACTCCATAGATAGTGGGCGAACACCAGCTCCAGGAATATGCTCGAGCCGCTGGTAGCACTCGAAGTAGTACTGGGGTAGGCAAGCAACAGTGCGATGGTACCCCACACGGCCAGGGAAAGCTGGTGGAGGGCCCTGGACAGCGGGTGTGATGGGAGCGGGAACTCGGGAGCTGGAGGCGGTGTCAAGTCTCTGCTTGGTCCTGCGCTCATGAGTTACATTCCTAAGCCAGAAAACAAACCAGATTAGTCAAACTAAAACCCTACCCCACACTTAGTAGAAAAACTCAATTTCACAAAGAAACGAGGAAAACCGAGTGGGGTAAGCAAAGCAGATTAACCGATAATCACAAACAATTAAAACACATGCTTAGGAACAGCCATGATGGAATCATCATAATCAAAGTTCGGAAGTCAAACCGACATTCAATAAGTCAAAGTAATGGAACATTGAACCCTAATCATGGCAATACTAGCACAAAGCGGGAAATGACAGCATAGTGCATAACTCAGATGGCAAGCACAACAATACAAACGTGAATGAACACATATGGCAGCCAAATGAACATAGAAAAGTCAAGGTCAAACCGACATTTCTCATAAAGTCAACACCGCAAAGAATAGGTCTTAAGCATAGCAACACACTAACAATTGGTATTATAATTCAGCACAATACTCCCTAAGCATGCTAGATCAGTCCAAACCATTCAGCTAACCTAGTTCACACGAAATCAGTCGGTACGCAAATCGAGGCAAACCGAAAAGTCAACCGAAAATCAACCCTGACGAAATTCAGCATTCAACATGTCAAAAGATTCGGAATGAAAAGTTCTACGACTTACCTTGAAGCCATGGGTGCTGAAAATGAACGGAGAAAGAGAAATCGGCGAAAAACTTGAAAATCTAGTGTTTGGCTGAACGGGAGCTCTAGAGCTCCGATTCGGACGATCTACGTCTTAAAATGATCGGAAGAGAGAGGGGAGGGAGCGGCGGCAGTCAACGACGGCGGCGGCAGCTTGTCGGACGGCGCGGTCGAAAATGGTATCGACAGCGGCGAGTTATTTTAAATAGGGGGAGTTTTTGGCTATTTTTTTCGAAATTAAAAAGTGAAGGGAGAGAGAGTGTGACCGAGAATTTTAATAGGGAACGGTTGTCCAATTTTCACTCGAGTTTTCGGCGAAAATAAGTGCAAGTTTTCGCCAAAAACCCAAGGCAAAACAGTCTGCCGGTTTTCAAATACATTTTCGCCGAAAACTCAAGGAGTTTTCACCGAAAAGTTGAGTTAAAAATGTCTGGAAAACACAGTGGGATTTCAAAGAAATTTTTGCCGAAAATAGGGTGGGTTTCGCCGAAAATTTTGACCTGTACGATTGAAAATATTTTTGCAATCCCGGCAAACTTCAGAAAATCACAGTTAAATCCAAAAAAATCGGAACAACCTCAAACAACTTGCAATTGACACTATGACACACAGACTACACACGAAAAATAAGAAATCAAATAAACTGAGACTTTTGGCTCCCCCAAACCGACTCTAAAATACTAAGGTTGACACAAATGAAAAACTGACTCCAGCCGTGGGTTGCCTCCCACGAAGCGCTCTTTTATTAACGTCCTTGAGCTGGACGATACCTGGATGGCATTAGGAGACATCCCAACTCAGGTTCTCCTGAACGCTAGCGTCAGAGTTTATGAAGTAGAGCTTCGGGGTATCTCCGTTAAGCACAAATTTCTTCCCGTTAGCATGAGTGAGCTTGGTACGCCCATCGGGACGGTGATTGGTAACCTTGAGTGGTCTGAACTGTTCTCTTGAGAGTTCATCCTTCTTGAGTGTTACGATGGAAGGAATGAGGACTGTCGGCTTCATCTTCTCCTTAACATCCGGCTTCGCTTCACCGGGATCCATAGTCTTTGGAGTTTCTTTAGGAGATACTTTCGGCTTCTCCTTCTTCTTCTGCTCATGTGCCGGTGGCTTGTCAGGAACTGGTGGCATGGCTGGCTCGGAAGAAGATGGTGGAACAACTGGTCTCCAGACCATTTGAGTCTTCTTCTTTTGATTCTTTCCTCGCGGCCTACTGGACTCCTTGCTTGGCAGTTTAGAAGAGGCTTGCAGTTCCTTCTTCTTTGGTGGCTTCTGAACCGAAATGTCAGGCTTCTTCTTCACAACCTGTTGAATATCTGCAGCAACAACTAATCTAGAAACACTGGAAGAGACATCAGTAACGGAGTTGACCGGAGTCAACTCCTCAGTTTCAACAGCTAGACAGTGAGATTCTTCATTCTTAGGAGCATATTTCATACCGTCCTTAAGACGGAATGTTATCGTTTCCCTACCAAACCTCAAAGTCAAAGAACCATTTGGAACATTAATTTGCATTCCGGATGTTTCCATGAAAGGTCGACCTATAAGAATGGTAGAATCCTCTTCACTAGTATCTATGATCACGAAGTCAGCTAGGAAAGTGAAAGGACCACATTTAGTAACAACGTCTTTGATTTCTCCCCTAGGGGTTTTCAATGATCTATCAGCAAAGACAAGTTGTATGCTAGTCGGTTCAAGTTTCCCTAGATTCAATTTCTCATACAGACTCATAGGCATAACGTTAATAGACGCACCTAAATCAACCAAACAACGCTCTATCTCAACATCATCAATGACTAGAGGTAGAGTGAAAGAACCATGATCAGAACACTTAGCTGGATATGGAGAGGAAGTTTTCTTGCTACGAATGTCAGGATATCCTTCTTTGCTCCCCTTCATGCCAGTCTCGATCCTCGCATTTGGCAGCATTGCTCTTGGAAAAGGAGGCTTCACATAGTACGGAGCAAGAGGAGGATCATACTCCTTAGGCGCCACTTTCTGTGCTTCCTTCTTCTCCAGAGTTTCAGGGATCCTGCATAAATCAGAGGAAACATTAGTAGGTGGATCAGTAAAATCTTGAACAGTTACCATCTTGGCTTGCTCTTTTCTCGGATTCGGCTCTGTCTGGCTTGGAAGTTGGCCAAATGGTCGACCAGATGCTAGCATGATCGAGATGTGGTTCACAGCTTGCTCAATTCTTTGACCGGATGTGATCTGTTCTTGATTGACAAGAGCTTGAGCTTTGAACTGACTGTCATGATCATCAAGTCTGGTGATGATCTGACTAAGCTTCTTGTCCAGGTCACTAACGTTGTTCTCCTTCTGGTGCTGCTGACATGTATAGGTGTTATTCAAATATTGATTCTGGCGATTGCCAGGAGTAGTTCCATAGTTACCCGGATTGCGGTGTGGCGGCTGATAGACACCTCCCGGCGGATGGTTAGGCTTCTGATCCTGAGCTGGACCAGCAGGTCGGTTATTCTGGTTCTGGTTATGGTTGGCGCCATTATTGTAGGGAGGTCTGTCTTGATAATTCCCTTGTTGCCTGAAGTTGCGGTAGCCAACATAACCGTTCTGATTGTTGTTGAAGCCTTGTTGAACAAACTTGACTTCTTCGGCGGACCAGACTTCTGTCTTACCAAAATTCTGGCATCGGCCTCCATTATGCGCACAAGCTCCACACCATTCGCAATTAGCAACATAGACAGAAGCTGCTGGCGGCTTGATTGGTGTGGTAGACTTCTTCAGATGTTTCTCTACTTCTGCCTTGATAGTAGCTTCGAGATCGAGCTTGCTCCTTGATCCTTCAGATTTTCGTTCCCAGTTCCTTGACTTGGAGGCACAGTTCACAAAATGAAGAAGAGCAGCTTCAGGTGTAAGCGTAGTGCAATCCTCTTCAGCTAGGGAATTGACCCACTTAGCAGATTCTTCTTGAAGACCTCGAGCAAAGATTTCAGCTAACTGCCTCTGCTCGAATCCGTGATGAGGACAGTTATAGAGAAGTTCTTGGAATCGATTCCAAGTATCGTACAAGCTTTCTCCTTCTTTCTGGGAGAATCTGGCAATGCTGTCCTTGATAGCTGTTGTTCTTGCGGGAGGGAAGTACTCTTCGATGAAGTCCTGAGCCAGAGTACCCCAATCAGTGTAATATCCTGGTGGTTTGCCAGTAAGCCACCTCTTAGCTACGCCTTTCAGAGAGAACGGGAAAGCTCTCAAGCAAAGAGTGTTCTTGTTGAGGTTTCCGTTCTTGAAAGTTCTGCAGAGATCAAGGAAATCCGCCAGATGTGTGCACGGATTGTCTAGTGGCCTGCCTTCAAACTATAGATCCCTAGAGATCATGGTCAAGAATGGAATCTTGATCTCATAGTCAGGATCTCCTTCAACGCGCGGCACGGCAATAGAAGATCGAACGCTAGTCGCGCTCGGCTTGTTGTAGTCAGCTAGACTCTTTTGTGCCAGTTCTTCTTTCAAACAATTAAAAGAAGTCCCCGGCAACGGCGCCAATTTGATGAACGCTGCAGAAAAGCGGTCGATCAAATACTACCAAGCTGTGAAGCAAGGGTAGATCGTATTCCACGGGTCTTCTAATATTGACTACTCAAAGAAGCTGGCAAATCACTCAGGTTTAAACACTTCGTGCGTGGTGGGAGTTCCACGACTTCTAATCTATGAAAAAAAAACAAGGAAATAAAAAATTTAAACTAAGAAACAGATTGGAAATTAGGGTTGAAAACAGAGATGACAGACGAACTTAGACTTCGAATCCCCCTTCGTTCACCAGAGCATAGGCAATCAACAGATCAGCGGATTTCAATTCTCATTCAATCAATTTCTAAGACACCACCATAACTCCTTACCCTTAGGTTTAAGACTGGCGAATGTTCGCTCTATCCGATCTAGCTACCAAGATTAATTAGCCGCCCGGGTACGGTCGCCTCTTGCAACGACTTAACTTAACTGGTGTAATTACTAATGATTTATGAGTTACTCTTGCAGTGGATTAACCCTAATTGGTTCCTACGAAAAGCACACTCCAATGATTAGGTTAATTATTCAATTTGATGTTTTAAAGTAAGGCGAGCGTTTGCTTCTATCCTTAGCTTAACAAGAATCTAATCTAGGTGATCAATCCAGACAAGAAACATGAACAATGAAGAACAAATCAAACATGAAAGAGAAACTGATTGAACTTTGAATCTAATCACCGCCGATTCGTGACCGCTTTAAAGCACTGGGTCACTTAGGGTTCATCTAGTCTAAGCTCTAAGAGTTTAGCTACTCATGTTTTTCACAAAAGAATCAAAGACAGTAATAGAGTTCATCATATAGAGGAAGAACAGAAAAGGATCTGAAAAACCTAATTAAGACGACTCTGGTAGAACTTCGATCTTCCGGTAAACTGCAATCCTAGCTCCGAGTCTTCGAGATGGAAGGGATGGCGTCACGATCTCTTTTTGGCTCTTCGAACTCTAAACTCTCCTTCAGAACTCTTGAGAATTCTGAGAATTTCGGTATTAGTTGGTAATTCTGATTCTGAAAAATCGTCTCTTTTTATTTGGGCCGCCGGTTAAGTATTTATACTTAACCCTAATACCGCTGGTTTTCTTCTAGAATTTTCACCAAAAATTCCTTTGTAAAGTGGGTTGTCCGCCGGCTATTTTCTCCTGTGTTTTTTGGACGCCGGGTTCTCGGTGAAAACTTCATGTTTTTCGCCGAAAACTTTACTTGGTTGAGCTCAGTCGGATTGTGCTTGGATTTTTCGCCAAAAACCTTAGGTATTTTTCGACGAAATCTTTAGTGTAAAGCAGGGCAGGAATTGGTTCGACTCGATTGGCTCCTTGGATCGATTCCGGTGCAATTCCTCGAGGTTCCAACGCCTTAGACACGTCCTTGGCTACTTTATTTGACGGCAAAAACCTGTGCTAACATAGAAACACTAGAAAACCATCAAATAGACCCGAAACGGGCCAAGGTAACTGATGTGACTTTAATTAGTGCATTTTAGGCTTATGAATGACCTTTGAAATGCCCGTGTTTGATTCTTAAATGCCGTGCTTAATGTGTTTTTATCGGAGTTTTGTGCTTAGTGCTATTCTGTTGCACGGTTGCCACTTTGAGGCCAATTCCATGTCTATTGGAGGTGTTTTCTTTGTATTTTCAGGTCTTGACATTGTAGTACTGGTGACAAGGAGCACGTAGGATCAAACGGAGGTCAATCGGAGCTAGGACGGAGGAGATATGGACGTGGCAAAATCGAGCCTTCTGCAGAGTGCAGGGGTGCACGCCGTGCAGGTGTGCACGCCGTGCATGATGCACGCCGTGCACCGTGCACGGTTGGTGCACGGGCTGTCCAGGATGCTCCGAAAGAAGATTCAGCTCCAAGGTGCACGCCGTGCAGCCTTGCACGCCGTGCACCCTGCACGCCGTGCAGGGGTGCACGCCGTGCACTTCCCCCTGCACTTTAAATACCCACGTTTTTCACTCTTTTGGGGGAGGAAGGCTATCTCTTGAACCCCAAATACATTTCCACGAACCCTAAAACCCTAGAGCACGTTTTTGGAGCAATTTGAAGCTATTGGAGCTAGGATTGAAGCCAACAAACCTTGGGAGAAGTGCTTGCAAGTGGAGAAGTGAAGATCATCTCAAGGATTCATCCATGGTGTTCTTGGTGACCATTCTTCCTTCTTTTCTCTTTACTCCCTTGGCCATGTGTGGCTGATTTTCTAGGGTTCATCTTGGATGGGTAGATTAGTTGTGCTATGATAGAGGAATGATTGTATAGAACTTGCCATGATTGATCTTGGTTGTATGAGGATGATTCCTAGACTTGTTCTTAATGCCATTTTATGCCATGTTTGCTTAATTTGGTCCATTCATTGTGATTTGATGCATGAGAGTGCTTGGATTGCATAGATTGTAGGTCTAGGGATTGAAGTGAGTGTGTTCTAAGAGATTAGATCATCTCAATTCAACCATAGTTGCATGATTTCTCACTTGTGCATTTTATCGAACACTTGGTGTGCATTAGGATTTTCACTCAATTGAACTTTGATTAGTCTTTGGATGATTCTCTTAGTGTTAGGACATTGACATGAGAGTGTGGTGTCTAGCCTAGTGGTCATAGAGTCATAGGAGAGGGTTTTGTAGCTTGGCATTTCATCAAACACCTTTAATGCATCCTTAGTCACTTAGCTTGAGAGCGAGAGCCTAGGTTGAGTGGTTCTAGGATAGGGATTTAGTGCGACGAGAGTGCATTGAGTCTATAGAAGTGAAATGCGTGGTCATTCGATTGCTTCCTCGAGCATGTTTGGCTTGTTTGTGCATTTGTACCTCTTGAGCATGATGAAACTACCCACCAAGAGAACCCCCTTTGTCTTTGATTTGCACCCTTTTGTTTTGCTTTGTTTGTTTAGTTTTCTTTATGTTTTCTTTTGTTATTCTTTCAAACCAAATCTTATTTTAAATGAATAGACCGTCTACGAGGAATGTGAGTAGAGGCCATTGAGAGAACCCCGTGGAATACGACCTTGGTAAACACGTGTTATCAAGTTTTTGGCGCCGTTGCCGGGGACTTTCTCAATCCTTTGAAAGCATTTAGTAGTGGACCGTTCTATTCACTTCCTTCCGTTTTAGTTTTGCTTCTTTATTGTTTGTTTTTGTTAATTGTTCTTAAGGTTTTGTTATCCCGCATTGTTGTACTACTTGGTTGTGTTTGTTGTGCGTGTTTGTAGGTCCCTTATCCACCTATCTAGTTCATGGGAGCAAGGTTGCAAGTAAGATGAACTCGTGGAATGGAAATCAAGGTTATGGTCCCTATCAAGGGTCGAATCCATCTCCTAATCCATATCATGGTAATCCTACTTCATCCAACTACTACCAAGGAACTTATGAGGGAGATAGCCAATGGTGGGATCAAGAACAACAAGCTTCAATGCCAATGTGGAATGAACAATGTCCCTATCCATCTCCACCCTACCATCAAGTCTTGCCGGAGTATTATCTAGAAGATTTCACAAGTCAAGAACAACATTCTCCACCGCCTTCAATGTTAGAGGAGCTCTTTAAGATGGTTAGAGAAAGCGAGCGCCCTCAAGAGGATTTCACAAGCTGTGAGCAACCCTCTCAACCTCCTTCTATGTTAGAGGAGCTCTTGAAAATGGCGAAGGAAAGTGAGCGTCCTCGAGAGGAGTTTGTAAGCTATGAGGAACCTCCTCCACCTCTTTCCACACTTGAGGAAGCTTTGAAGATTGCGGAAGATAATGCGAACCAACTCAATCGTTTAGCTCAAGGCGTGACACTCATCAAGGAAGCTCTAGAGGAGGAACAACAATGTCCATCTCCCCCCACAATTGAGGAGATGTTGCAAATGGTGGAAGATAATGCGGCTCGGTTGGATCGTTTAACTCAAAGTATGAAGCTCATCTCCGACATCCTTGAACCGGAAGTGCTTGTCATGGAAGAAGAAGAAGGTGAGTCTCCCCAAGAAGAGTTCATGAGCCATGAGAAACCTCTTCCATCTCCTTTCATGCTAGAGATCGTACAAATTGCGGAGGATAATGCAAACCGAGTTAACCGCTTATCTCAAAGCATAGAGCTCGTCACGAAGATTCTTGAGAATGAACGACATCCCAATCATTTGGAGTATTTTTATGATGATGAAGATGACGCTTGTGAACCGGAAGAGCTTGACACGGAAGAAGAGTTGGTAGTGGAGGAGATTGAGGAACATGTTCTTCCCGAGGACACACCAAGTAACGATGATGTGGGGTATGAAGAACCAAGGAGACTTGAGGATGAAGACCCTTTAGAAGAGGTGAGAGATGATTTGGAGACGCTTGAAGAAGAGGTGGCACCGAGAGTGGTGCACGAAAGTGAACAACACCACCCTATTGAGGTCCCACCAAAGGTTGTGAGTACTCTTAAATCTTCTTGCTTGATCATGAAGTACTTGTGTCAAGGAGACGGACACAAGCTTCATAACCTCCCCTAAGGTGATAATGGAAGAGAAGTCGTCCATGTGTGAACCGGAAGACTCCTTGAGTGGCATCACCAACTTGGAGACAATGGAACTCAATGGAGGCTCCCTACCATACTTTCTTCCTCAAGCTTCGACACTCAAAGGTAGCAAGCCACCCCAAGGTCTCAAGTGCTATACAAGCATCAATGTGCATTGGCTAGTCTACCATTCCTCCAAGATGCTACTTGGAGCTCAATCTTCATCATGGAAGAAGCTACTTGACATCAAGGAGGTACTAAGTTGGACACCATAACACAGGTATCGTCGAGCTTAAGACGGTAACCAAGCGCTTCTTGGGAGGCACCCCATGTTATCTTTACTTTTATTGCTCTTGATTGCTCTTTTTAGTTTTTGTGTTGTTTTAGCTTTTTGAATAAGGTTGGCAAGCATTTTGGATCACTCTTCACCAAGGAACATCATGGAACTTTTTCACCTCTATTACGTCCTATGCTCCTCTCTACCAACGCGGTAACTTCGTTCCACCTTACCCTCTCTCTCTTGATCATTGAGGACAATGCTCATGTTAGTCGTAGGGGAGTTTGAGGTTTGGTGTGATTATTTGTGGTAGAGATATAATCTTATGCTTTGATGATTTGCATGATCTTAATTGAATGTCGAATTCCTCTATTGTAGAATCGTTCGATTCTTGACGTTTGATGTTTAATTGACTTCAAGTCTTCGCAATGATGTTTAGATTGTTCCACTTAGAACCTATAATCGGCATGTTAGCATTAATATCAAATGAGTCTGGGCCAGAACTGAGATTTTATTCACTCTTGTATGTTGGTTGATTGGTTGATACGTGTTTTTATACCACTCGATAACACCGGTCTAGGATGATGAAGGCAATCAGAATTTCTTCCCCTCTTCCATGTTTTTCATTCTCTTTTTGATCTTTCGTGATTGTGGCTTGAGATCAGACGGAATCCAATTCGAAATCTTGTACGGAAGTTGTAAGGGGCTAAGGATCAAGTGGCTAAATTGTGAAGTAAAAAAAAAAAAAAATGCTCAAAAGAAAAGCTAGGCAAGCTCGGCACCTAAGTGAAGTGTCGGGTTGAGCACTAAGCAAAAGGGCAAAGGCTGTGAGCTAGGCAGGTTCAACACCTAAGTGAAGTGTTGAATCGAGCACTAGTATGCAGTAAGAAAAAAAAAGAAGAAAGAAAAAGAGTTCTCAAGTGTAGCCCTTGATCCTAGCCAGAGTTGTAAAGTGCGGATCTAGAAGCGGATGAAGTCGAGTCGATAGCCACATTCACGACTCACGATCCATGTTCCGATTTCAAGTCCTTTTGATTAGAGTCGGTGTTTTCGTGGTCGGTTTTGCTGTGTCCCAATCAACCACTACTTGAAGTGTGCAGAAATTGGTGAGGTTTAGACTTGTTTGGTTGATGTTCTTGCATGTGAAGGTTTAGTTTGTTCGTGGAACAGTTTAAGCTAAATTGTGATTGCTTGAATCTCAATGGACCGAACTTGTCATTTGTGAACTTGGATGTTTTCTAATTCATTTGCTTGAGGACAAGCAAAGCTTAGTCGTAGGGGAATTTGATGTGACTTTAATTAGTTCATTTTAGGCTTATGAATGACCTTTGAAATGCCCGTGTTTGATTCTTAAATGCGGTGCTTAATGTGTTTTTATCGGAGTTTTGTGCTTAGTGCTATTCTGTTGCACGGTTGCCACTTTGAGGCCAATTCCATGTCTATTGGAGGTGTTTTCTTTGTATTTTCAGGTCTTGGCATTGTAGTACTGGTGACAAGGAGCACGTAGGATCAAACGGGAGGTCAATCGGAGCTAGGACGGAGGAGATATGGACGTGGCAAAATTGAGCCTTCTGCAGAGTGCAGGGGTGCACGCCGTGCAGGTGTGCACGCCGTGCATGATGCACGCCGTGCACCGTGCACGGTTGGTGCACGGGCTGTCCAGGATGCTCCGAAAGAAGATTCAGCTCCAAGGTGCACGCCGTGCAGCCTTGCACGCCGTGCACCCTGCACGCCGTGCAGGGGTGCACGCCGTGCACTTCCCCCTGCACTTTAAATACCCACGTTTTTCACTCTTTTGGGGGAGGAAGGCTATCTCTTGAACCCCAAATACATTTCCACGAACCCTAAAACCCTAGAGCACGTTTTTGGAGCAATTTGAAGCTATTGGAGCTAGGATTGAAGCCAACAAACCTTGGGAGAAGTGCTTGCAAGTGGAGAAGTGAAGATCATCTCAAGGATTCATCCATGGTGTTCTTGGTGACCATTCTTCCTTCTTTTCTCTTTACTCCCTTGGCCATGTGTGGCTGATTTTCTAGGGTTCATCTTGGATGGGTAGATTAGTTGTGCTATGATAGAGGAATGATTGTATAGAACTTGCCATGATTGATCTTGGTTGTATGAGGATGATTCCTAGACTTGTTCTTAATGCCATTTTATGCCATGTTTGCTTAATTTGGTCCATTCATTGTGATTTGATGCATGAGAGTGCTTGGATTGCATAGATTGTAGGTCTAGGGATTGAAGTGAGTGTGTTCTAAGAGATTAGATCATCTCAATTCAACCATAGTTGCATGATTTCTCACTTGTGCATTTTATCGAACACTTGGTGTGCATTAGGATTTTCACTCAATTGAACTTTGATTAGTCTTTGGATGATTCTCTTAGTGTTAGGACATTGACATGAGAGTGTGGTGTCTAGCCTAGTGGTCATAGAGTCATAGGAGAGGGTTTTGTAGCTTGGCATTTCATCAAACACCTTTAATGCATCCTTAGTCACTTAGCTTGAGAGCGAGAGCCTAGGTTGAGTGGTTCTAGGATAGGGATTTAGTGCGACGAGAGTGCATTGAGTCTATAGAAGTGAAATGCGTGGTCATTCGATTGCTTCCTCGAGCATGTTTGGCTTGTTTGTGCATTTGTACCTCTTGAGCATGATGAAACTACCCACCAAGAGAACCCCCTTTGTCTTTGATTTGCACCCTTTTGTTTTGCTTTGTTTGTTTAGTTTTCTTTATGTTTTCTTTTGTTATTCTTTCAAACCAAATCTTATTTTAAATGAATAGACCGTCTACGAGGAATGTGAGTAGAGGCCATTGAGAGAACCCCGTGGAATACGACCTTGGTAAACACGTGTTATCAGTAACACAAATGGCACGAGATAGGGCAATTGATTGAATATTCGCTATTCTACCCTAAAAACCATGTCTTAAGCAAGGAAATGTCGCTTAAATGAGGCTGATAATCACGTCAAATCGAGTGTCATCAACCAGCCTTTGCTTGGTATGTCAACATGCCTTCCAACTCCATACAAAGTTGGCAACAGATGGAGCAGATTTTCCATGCCCAATTCTATAGATTTGAGTTAGAGGTTTCCATGGCAGACTTGGCACGTATGCGCCAGCAGCCAGGAGAGTCAGTTAAGAGTTTCTTGACTATTTTCAAGAATGCTCGAAACCATTGCTTTTTCAATCTAACAGAAAGAGAGTTTGTCAAGCTGGCTCAAGGAGTATTGAACTTTGAACTTAGGAAAAAATTCCAAGATCGAGAGTTCTCTTACTTGTTTCAACTCATGTCATGTGGTGTTAGGCATGAATCTCTTCTCCATGAGGAGGAGAATAGGAGGAGTGTGATGAGCCAATCGTACCTTGGACACGACCAGAACTACCCCTGACACGAAGCCAGGTCAAATCTTTCAAGAACCAGATCAATTCCTACTTGGAGTCATGGAGTAAGGGTGGCCACGAAAAGATGATCACAGGTTCACTAGAGAAGGCTACACCCTACTAGAGATGAATGCACCAGAGCCCCGGCACTGGGCCGTACTGCTGATGCTGAGACCGCACCGGCCCCAGGCCGAGCCGAGCACTAGCACCGGAGCCTTACGACGAGCCTTGGAGAATCAGAGTTGCACCGAAGCCAGAGACAACCCCTAGGAGGATGATGACCCTCATCCAGGCCAAAGAGATCAAGCACAAGGCCGAACCAGCCAAGGGCCGAGAGCCGACACTGACACCGGCACAGGGCCGAAGCTAGAGCCCGTACGAGAAGCACTTAGAGCCGAGCCTCAAAAGTACTCGTTCCTTTCAAGATTCCTTTGGCTCTAAGTAATCCCTAAGCCCTAAGGATAAACATCCATTAGTCCCAGCCCAGCCTGAAGACATATGCCACGAAGACACGCGGGACATGGAGCTGGACTGAGCCAAAGTGATGTCGACCCGAGACATCGCGGCGCCATGACCGGATGCTGATCCGAGATAGCTACGGACAAGGATGCTGATGCTGGACGCGCCCCGGGTCACGACACAGAGTCCTAGCGCGCTAGGGAATCCGGATGCCACACGGAGTCCTACTTCGATACGGATTCCTATCCGGATTAGGAAGAAATATGTGCCACACGTGCCACCCAGTGTTTCAAAGTCCATTTAGGAGTAGGAAACACAGGAATGACGAAACCTAGTCAAGGACGAACTTGTCACACCCCATCCATCTCCTACACGGACTAGGACTCCACTCCGGCCCTAGGGTTTTGCCGGTTTTGCTGGATTAGTTATTTTTAGCCTTTTTAGAGTTTTACTTTGAATTTTCTTCCTTATTAAACTACTTAGGAATTGTTTATCCTATTTTAGGAGTTAGTTACGTAGGAGGAGTATGAGAGCTTGTTCTCCGTTCCTCACTTATAAATAAAGGCATAATTCCTCAATGTAATCACAACTTACATCTTGAGAATTTTATAAATCAGAACTTCAGTTCTTTGTTCCCTTTCAAGTCTTTGATCGTTATTGCTAGGCTTAGGGTTTAGGTTTATCGTAACTTGAGGTATTCACCCTCAACTGTGTGGCACCATTCGACTTGGACACTTCGGGTTCCTAGCTATATACAGCTAGCGGGTCCAAATACGCTCCACCGGCACAAGGCTAGCTTGTTGTTGTTGAACATCAACTTACGGTGGTTAGGGTCACTGCCCTCGGCTGCAAAAGGTTCACATCAGTTAGTATCAGAGCACGGTTCAACTCTTCGACCACTTTATCTTTTATCTTTCTTGTTTTTATAAAAATTTTGAAAACCCCTAAAAAGTTTCATTGAAGTTTGCTGATCTTGTCTGTTTCTTTGTTTCAGAAAATTGTAAGGAAGAAAAAGCTGATGGCCATAAAAATCCATCAAGAAAAAGAAAATACAAAAAGAGGTGCAAAAACAGAAAAGTGACCCAACCAAAGCAAGGCCACCTTGCCAAAGTTTCGTTTCATTATAGGTTGATCTTAAAGAGGAGAAGTTTTTCAAAATTTTAAGTAGCTTTTGTTGCTTAGGTTTTCATTGAACCAAAACCCTAATATTTTCATAAACTGTTTGCTTGTGTTCTATTCTTCGAGTCATAGAAAAGATTGTGCTTGGAGCAGAGATATAATCCTAAGTGTCTAGGTCTTGTGTTGTCACACATTGCGATATTTTCTTAACTTGGTAGCCTAGAAGAAACTTGAACCTACTTGAGCTGAACTTGACTGTGTTCTGATTTGCTATACCTAATTGAGTGCTTACTTTAAATTCTAAACACGAGTGGTAAAATCAGAGTGTGTGAGGTTAGTTCATTCATAGGTTGAGAGATTGGGAGGCCTTTATTGGAAGAGGTCATGGCTACCATGGCCCAGACCCTCGCCAACATCCAGGCCATGATGGTTCGAATCAAAGAAAGAAGGACCGGCACCGGCACCGGCACCAGCACCTGCACTGGCCCCAATACCGGCCCAGCGGCCGACCGCAGCACCGGCACAACGCCAGGCACAGCGCCCGACCCCAGCCCTGACATAGCGCCCGACCCCAGCCCCGACATAGCGCCCGACCCAGTACCGGCACCAAAACCAGGCCCAGCCCCGGACAACTACCTAGCCAAGCACTACCCAACACCGACGCCAGCACCAGTACAGTGCCTGGCCCCAGATTCGATACCAGTGCCCAGCACCAACCAGGTACTCGGCCCCTGGTCCAGTACAACATCCGGCCCGTGCCCCGACGCCGAAACACTGCCAGATCACACTCGACGATTCCCCATCATCTCCAGGCAAATTTTGAGTGCTCAACCAGTAGACGAAGGGTGGGAACAGAGGGATAACCTATTCCATACAAGATGTGTGGTCAAAGACAAGATTTGTAGCATGGCCATTGATGGAGGGAGCTGCGCAAACGCGGTCATCCTAGCCTTGGTGGAAGGATTATGCCTACAAACCCAGAAGCATCCCAAGCCCTACAAGCTATATTGGCTCAATAACTATGGAGAGTTTAGGGTCACACGACAGGAACACGTACCTTTTACCATTGGGAGGTATACAAATTTCATCCTTTGTTATATTGTTCCTATGGAAGCTGCCCATGTATTACTTGGACGTCCTTGGCAGTTCGATAGGTACTCAAAGAACAATGGGAGGACTAATAGATACCCTCATCCATGGATAAACGAAGTACAAACTCAGTCCCTTGTCACCCACTAAGATCCTTAAAGATCAACTAGAGAGGAAAGTGAGTCGAGAGAAGAAAGAGAGAGAGCTCAAGAAACGAGAGAAGAAACGAGTGTACCCTTGAGTGTAAAAATAAAAATCAAAGACCCAAAAGGTCATAGAGCTAAAAAAAGAGACGCTAAGAGGAGAGAAAACATGTTAGCCACCCGTAGTGAGATCAAACAAACCCTAGTTCATAGCAGCCCCTTGTGATCATTCGTTACAAGGAGTGCTTGATTTCGAACCGTAACACCTCTCTGCCTAGTGTTGTTACTTCTCTTTTGCAGGAATTCGATGATGTCTTCCCTGAAGAGATTCCAAGTGGATTGCCACCAATTAGAGGGATTGAACATCATATTTACTTAGTGCCCGGATCATCCTTGCCCAACAAGGCAGCCTATAGAATGAATCCTAAAGAAACCAATGAGATCCAGAAACAAGTGGAGGAGCTGATGGACAAGAGATATGTAAGGGAAAGCATGAGCCCTTGCGCCGTACCAGTCATCCTTGTACCAAAGAAGGAAGGCACTTGGAATATGTGTATCGACTGTCGTGCCATAAATAATATAACAGTTAAGTATCGACACCCTATCCCTAGATTAGATGATATGCTTGATGAATTGCATGGCTCTACTATATTTTCAAAGATTGACTGAAAATCATCCTATCACCAAATCCGAATGAAGGAAGGTGACGAATGGAAAATAACTTTCAAAATCAAACTAGGTTTATATGAATGGATGGTCATGCCTTTTGGTTTAACGAATGCACCTAGCACCTTCATGAGATTAATGAATCCAGTTCTTAGGTAATTCATAGGGAAATTTGTTGTGGTTTACTTTGACGACATTATAATCTACTCTAAAACCCTAGATGATCACTTAAAGCACTTGAAATCAGTCCTAGAAACCATAAGGAAAGAACAATTGTATGCTAACATGGCCAAGTGCACCTTTTGCACAAATCACCTTGTCTTTCTTGGCTTTGTTGTTAGTTCTACAGGAATCAGGGTTGATGAGGACATGATCGAAGCTATCAAGTCATGGCCAACACCTCAAAGAATCACGGACGTCCGAAGCTTTCACGGATTGGCTAGCTTCTATCAAAGATTTGTAAGGGACTTCAGCACCATTACTTCCCCCTCATGCCTGTCATCAAGAAGAACACTCCATTCAAGTGAGCGACAGCCTAACAATAAGCTTTTGAAACCCTAAAGAAGAAGCTCATCGAAGCCCCCATGTTGATGCTACCAGATTTCTCAAAACCATTTGAGATTGAGTGTGATGCTTCGGGAGTAGGTATTGGAGCTGTTCTGATGCAAGAGAAGCGGCCTATAGCCTACTTCAGTGAAAATTTTAGTGGCGCCACCCTCAACTACCCAACCTATGATAAGGAACTCTATGGCTTGGTGAGAGCCCTTAAAACTTGGCAACACTACTTGTGGCTCAAGGAGTTCATCATCCATACGGATCATGAATCCCTCAAATATTTGAGAGCTCAACACAAGCTCAACAAGAGACATGTTAGGTGGGTTGAATTCATCGAATCATTTCCCTACACTATCCAATTCAAGCAAGGTAAGGAAAATGTAGTGGCGGATGCCCTCTCTCGAAGGTATGCCCTAATTTCTGTCCTTAGCACTAAATTTATTGGCTTCAAATACATTAAGGACTCATATGCTACTGACCTTGATTTCAAAGATATTTTTTAATCTTGTGAACATGGAGGATTTGGTAAGTTTTACAGGCAGGATGGTTACCTTTTTAAGGAGTCCAAACTATGCCTACCTAACCATTCATGAAAGATTGTTCTAGTAAGGGAAGCACACGGTAGAGGACTCATGGGACACTTTGGAGTGATTAAGACCGTAGCCTGCCTTAAGGAGCACTTCCGTTGGCCCAAGATGCGCCATGATGTAGAGAAGCTCATAGCACAATGCTCCAAATGCCAACGAGCTAAGTCACATCTTCAACCTTATGGGTTGTACTCTCCTTTACCTATTCCTTAACACCCTTCGATTGATTTATCGATTGATTTTGTGCTAGGGTTACCTAAGACTAGAAAAGGAAGAGATTCCATCTTTGTGGTAGTTGATAGATTTTCTAAGATGGCCCATTTCATTGCATGCCACAAAGCTGATGATGCATCCTACATTGTTGATCTGTTCTTTAAAGAAGTAGTTAGGTTGCATGGAATACCAAAGATCATAGTTTCAGATAAGGATTCAAAATTCCTAAGGGGTCGTTTGGTATGGGCTATCTCGAATACCATGATATTCGAGATAGCTAGTTACTAAGGGGTTAATGAGTTTTAAAGTCACTTTGTATAACATTCATGTTTGTTTAGGAGGTTATCTAGGGACAATTAACTATGCAATTACAATCTAGCCCTTATTTTTGTCCATAGTTAGTTTATAACAAATCTCCCTCCCCAAAGAAAAGCCTCAACCCACATTGCAAAGATCTGCTACTTTCCCCCTTCTCGACGACCGGTACAAAGCTCCGACTGCATCATCCGTCCACATCTGCTACCACTACTTTAATTTGCTCGGCTGGTACAAAGTCATGCAATCTACAACTTAACACCTTAAACCTTGTACACTGAATTAAATCCTTCAATCTTATGAAATAGCCAAAAATCAAATGATAAATGAAAAAGATCTCAGCACGAGAGCTTCAGTACACAATTCCCCTCCCGCCAGAATTCAAAGATCAAATTGTTATGAGGGAAAATGGGTTTACTTTGCCAGCCAAGTTCTCAAGGAACTTGATCTTCTTCTCAATTAACAAGTTGCGGGACTTTTCACTATCATCTGCGCAAAACGACATTCAGCAGAGCTCAACAAGTCAAAGCAAACCAATCCCAGCCCAGAAATTCTCATGGAGATCCACCAATTTCAGCTTGTCCTCCGCAGCTAGCTCACCTCTAGCTCATCCAATGAATACTTTGCAGGATCAACTCTAAGATCCCTTGATTCCCTTCTTCATCTTCAAATCCTGATTCTTCCCATTTTGTGGGTTCGTTAGTTGCGCCAAGATCGGACGCCGAGGTCGGAGAGTTTGGATTCAGGATGGTTTCTAACGATCTCTGACGGAGTTTGGACGCCGGATTAAAGGTTGGAGGAAGGTGGTAAGAGAGAGGAAGATATTAATGAGTGGCATGTAATAGGACAAGAATAAGAGGGCAAATTTGTCCAGAAATTACAATAGCACTCTTGTATTTTAGAAATCCACCTCTTTAGGTGGATATCAAACTCCCCACTTTTAGCACCAATAGCTAGATAATTAGGTGAAGAAAAAACAAGGCTAATTGCAAATAGCATGGTATTGGGTACTATTAATATCAATAGCACCCTTACCAAATGACCCCTAAGTTGTTTTTGGAAAACTTTGTGGAGTAAGTTAGGCATTAAAGTCATGTTTTCAACCACATGCTACCCACAAACAGATGGTCAAAATGAAGTAGTGAATAGATCCTTATCACAAATGCTTAGGGCTGTAATCAAATCCAACATTAAGTCATGGGAAGATTGCTTGCCACACGTTGATTTTGCATATAATAGGGATGTTCATTCAGCCACTCATTACTCCCCCTTCGAACTTATTTATGGATTTAATCCTTAACCCCTTTGGATTTGTCACCACTGTCTATACATGAGATCTTAGATGCAGATGGCCAAAACAAGGCTGAGTATGTTCGAAAGCTACATGAGAAGGCTGATGACACTCGATTTGACGTGATTATCAGCCCCATTTAAGCAACATTTCATACCCTTTGATGCCATTTTGACGAGTATTTGGTGCATTTGTCGTAACTTTGTGGTTATCGGCTCCTAGTGCGTACATTGTCCATTTCTTGGATATTTTTACCCCTTTTGTGAGCTTTTATGTTGAGCCCCAGGTTACCACATTAAAGAGGACTTTCTCATTAGTCCAACGCTTCAAACGGGGACCAAATCGGAGTTCAAACGGAGCGGGAATGATCGAAACAAGTTGGAACTCTGCACAGTCCAAAATGCTGCGTTTTGGAGCTTACATGGCGTGTAAGCTAAATGCACTGTGAGCTTACATGCCGTGTAAGCTCCCCAGACGGAAAATCCTCTTCTTTTCCAACAAGGAAAGGGTTTTTGGGGGTATTAATAGACTTTTCGAAGCCAGATTTGTAAACATTCAATTTAGAGGGATCAGCCACGACTTGAGGAGAGTTGAGAGAGTATTCCGGAGCTATCGGAGAGATCGTGACACCATCAATCCATCCCGGAAGACGCTCGGAGTTAGGAATTGATGATTCTCAAGATCGAAGCTTCACGGATCATCCGAAATTAGGTTTTTCAGATCCTTTTCTGTTCTTCCTCTGTATAAGATGAATCCTTCTGTCGTCTTTGATTCTTGTTTGTCAGATATGAGTAGCTAAACTTGTAGAGCTTAGATTAGATGAACCCCAAGTGACCCAGGGCTTTAAAGCGGTTACGGATCGGTGGTAATTATATTCAAAGTTCAATCAGTTTCTCTTTGCATGGTTGTTTTGTTCTTGATTGTTGTACTGCGTTTCTTGTCTAGTTGACGCCTAGATTAGTTTCCTTGTTCTTGTGTTTCTTTTCTGGTTGATCGCCTAGATTAGGTTTGTGTTGAGTTAGGGTTTGTCGCCAGACAACTTCCCTACTTTAAAACATTAAAACTTGTCTTTCTTGATCACCTAGTTAGATTCTTGTTAAGCTGAGGATAGAAGCGAACGCTCGCCTCACTTTAGAACATCAATTCAACAGTTAACCTATTCATTGGAGTGTGCCTTTCGTAGGAACCAGTTAGGGTTAATCCGCTTCAAGAGTAACTCATAAATCATTAGTAATTGCACCAGTTAAGTTAAGTCGTTGCGAGAGGCGACCGTACCCGGGCGACTAATTAATCTTGGTAGTTAGATCGGATAGAGCGAACGTTCGCCAGTCTTAAACCTAAGGGTCAGGAGTTATGGTGGTGTATAAAAATTGATTGAACGAGAATTGAAATCCGCTGATCTGTTGATTGCTGTTGCGTTGGTGATCTAAGGGGGATTCGAAATCTAAGCTTGTCTGTCGTCTGTCTGAACCAACCAATCATTCTGTCCTTTAATTTCATTTTAATTTCCCTGCATCTTAGTCTAGAAGTCATGGAACTCACACCACGCACAACGTATTCAAACTTGAATAGATTGCCAGCATATTTGAGTAAACGATTAGAAAAACCCTGTGGAATACGATCTATCTTGCTTCTAGTTTGGTTGTATTTGATCACTGTTCTGCAGCTCATCAAATTGGCGCCGTTGCCGGGGACTCTTCTATATTGTTTGAAAGAAGAGTTGGCATTTTATTCTTCTACTTTCCATCTTTCATTTTCCATCACACTTCGATTTTACACCGGTTGTGTTTGTTTTTGTCTCTTGCAGAACATAGCTGATACAGAATCAAACTACTTCCGTTCCATCCTTCCTTTCCGCAATGGCTGCTTCAAAGAGTCTTGTGGACTACAGTAAGCCGCGCGCATCTAACATTCGGTCTCCCATCACCGTGCCTTCTAATGACGACGATCCTGACTATGAGATCAAGATCCCTTTCCTGGGCCTAATCTCTAGGGACATTCAATTTGAAGGAAAGCCAGATGATAATCCTTGCACACATCTATCTGACTTCCTGGCTGTCTGTGAAACTTTCAAGTCTGGGAACCTCAATAAGAACGCTCTATGTCTTCAAGCCTTTCCATTCTCACTTCGAGGCGCCGCAAAGAGATGGCTCACTAGCAAGCCACCCGGTCACTACACCAACTGGGAGGATCTTGCTCAGGAATTCGTAGAGGAATACTTCCCTCCTTCCAGAACAACTGCTTACAGGAAAAACATCTCAAGGTTCAGACAGAGAGAAGGAGTAAGTTTATATGATGCTTGGAAGGAATTCCAGGAACTCCTCTACGATTGCCCTCATCATGGCTTCACTCAGATGCAACTAGCCGAGTTCTTTGCTTGGGGTATGAACGAAGAGTCATCTGAATGGGTTAATTCCTTAGCTGATGGAGACTACACCACACTCACACCAGAAGCTGCTCTTCTTCACTTTGCAAACTGCGCATCTAAGTCTAGAAATTGGGAGTGACAGTTTGGAGCAGCTAAGAGCCGACCAAGCCGTGAAGATCAGATCAAGATCGAAGTACATAAAGAAATGAAGAAGATCTTCGGTACAACGAATAACTGGTCTATAGGGGAAGTGAATTTTATTGATGAAGATCCCCCTAGATTCACCGAAGGACAGCAACCTCAGAATTATACGTTTGAGAATACTTGGGAAATTGAGGTAGACAAGAAGCTCGACCTGATCTTGGCAAGACTCGATGACCACGAGGAGAGATTCAAGCTTCAAGCCCTCTTAAATCAAGATCATGAAGCTCGAGGTCAACGAGTGGAGAGCATGTTGAATAACATGTTTAGCCTGCTAACTAGTAGCCCCCTCCTTAATCAATCATCAGTTCAAGACGACTCTACCATTAGGAAGAAGCCGTCAAGGCCATCTCCACAAGAAGCGACAAGCAATTAGCTGGTCCTGCAGCTCCTGATCCGGCCATAATTCCTAATGCTATAGCTATTGACAAGCCAGAGATCGAGGAGGAGGATAAAGAAGAAGAGGAGGAGGTGACTGCCCCGCCTCCCCTAACAAAGACATCACCTGCGCCACCTCTCCCTCCATATCAGCCTCGAATTCCGTTTCCTAAGGCTGTGCAATCAAAGGAGAAAGATCATGATACCCGTACAGAAAGTGGCATGGGTACTTGAAGAACACAGATGTCAATATACCAGTTACTGATGCTATCCAGATGATACCGGAGGCTGGAAAAGTTGCAAAAGATCTTGCGAAGAACAAGAAGAAGGGAGAGTTGTCTTCCGTCTCCCTCGAGGAAGAATGCTCCGCGATCCACAGCCAGACGATCGCCATACCTCCCCCAGATAAGTGTCACGATCCCGGTGCTTTTACTTTGCCTTGCACTATTAATAATGTGAAAATTGATCGTAGTTTAATTGATCTAGGTTCTTCCATTAATGTCATGCCTACCTGCTTGTATGAGAAATTAAACCTAGGAGAATTGAAACTGATTAGCATGCATTTAGTGTTTGCCGACAGATCTGTGAAATTACCTAGGGGATTGATAGAAGACGTGGCTGTCAATTGTGGTCCTTTTACTATTCTGGCTAATTTTGTTGTTATGGATACCCGAGGGGAAGATGTCACTCTTCTCCTAGGCCGACCGTTCATGGCAACAGCCGGTATTACCATTAATGTCCCGAATGGCTCGTTGACATTAAGGGTCGGCAAGGATACCATGACATTCCGTCTCAAGGACGGTATGCAAATCCCTGTCAAAGAAGAGGCGCATTGCTTATCTGTTGAGGCTGTGGAGTTGGCTTCGGTCAACTCCGTTACTAATGAAAAATCTAGAGTTTCTTCAGAAATTTGCTTGCCAGATGTTGGACAGGTCCCTATCCTGAAGAATGAGCTGCCGGCACAAAAGTCGAGAAAGAAGGAGGATCTGACAGCATTCCCCCTTGAATCACCAAAAGTTAAGGATCCCGGAGAGACGAAGGAGAAAGGGAAAGGAAAGACGAAGGAGGTTTGGGGGCCAGTCATTAAACCGCCTTCTACCGAGCCACCAGGGAAGAATGATCCTCTGAAGGACGCCTCTTTGAAAGAACTGTTCAAGCCTTGTAAAAATTCTAGTCATCTTCCCGAAGAACGAACCAAGTTAATTCACGCAAACGGGAAGAAGTTCACACTTGCCGGAGGATATTTCATGAACTCCGACTCGGGCCTAAGAGAAATCCTGAGTTGGGATGTCTCTTGATCGCCATCCAGGTATCGTCCGGCTCAAGGACGTTAAGCAAGAGAGCTTCGTGGGAGGCAACCCACGGCTTGAGTCATTTTAAATTTATCGAGTCAGTTTTGATTTATTTTGAGTCATTTTTAGAATTTTGTGTCGAGTCGGTCGATTCCGGATGATAGAATAGTCAAAAAATATATTTTGGGTGTTATTTGGGTTGAATATTTTGTTTGCAGGAAGAGGAGTGACCAATTTGCAAGAAATTGGCCAAAATCCGGAATAGAGAAACCAAGGAGAGCTCAAAAACACGGTGGGTTTACATAGCCATGTACCCACCCGTGTAAGAGCTTACATGCCATGTAAGCTATTGCACTACACAGCTTACACGCCATGTAAGCTCAAAAAAATCAGAGGTATGTCCCCTTATCCCTTCTCATTTTCGGATTTTCCCCTCTCTCTCTTCGTTTCTCTCTCCCAAAAATCCTCTCAACTCTTCCTCCTCCTCTCACTCAAACAACACCCAACCACCACACAAACCCACCAGCCGGACCTTCCTTTCCCTTCGCCGCCGGCGACACCACGTTCGCCTCCTCCCGTCCGCCGCGTCAACCGGAGCTGCAGCCGACAGCAACAGCCGCGCCCCTCCTGCCGTCCGCAACCACCCGACGCCACCCCACTCGCGCCGTCCACTGCGTCAGCCACCAACAGCCAGAGCTGCTACTCCGACATCCCTCCAGCAGCAGCCGCCGGCGACCACGACCAAACCCGCAGCAGCTTCAGCTCAACTCGAGTTGAAACTCGAACCAGCCACCCCCTTGTTTTTTCTTTGATTTCGTGTGTTTGAGTCGACATTCAGGTATGTATATCACCTTCCCTACCCTCCATGATGCTTTAATCAAGGTATATGCCATGAAAATCGAATTTGCAGGTGTTGAATCGGATTTGAGTTCTTGAGCTCAAGAACCCTAATTTTTCAATTTTGGGGTTTTGTGAAATTGACTTTATATAAATGAAATTGATGGTATAATATGCTCGTAGTTTGAATCGGGGGTCATTTTGACTTTGTTTGCCTATCCAATTGTGAAATTTCATAGACTTTCCATACCGATTTTTGTCGGAATTAGGGATTTTTTATTATGGACGAAATTGGATGAATTTTTGCTTTGTGATTGATCTTGTGATGATTATAAACATGTATGCATGCTTGTTCTCGAATATCTCTACCCTAATTAGCTCGTATGACGTATTAAGGTTCACTTTGTGCATATCGATTTCATGAGTTGTGATCTTGGCTTGTGTGACTTATATGGATGATTTGGACTTACTTATTACTTGATTGTGACTTAAGTTTGAACTGCAATTGGCTATTTGCTTCCATGATGATCTTTGCCAAGTTCGTTAAATGCCTAAATGTTGATCTTGCTAAGTGTGTTTAAGAGCTAAAAATGTGCCTAGGTGATTGTGCCTTCACTTGTTGACATATTCACTTGCAATCTTTGAACTTAGTTTCATTGATGGTTGCGCGGTTGTCATTGATCAATAATCCCCTCCTTGCTCAAGTTGATTCATAGGATTATGTTCAATTGTTAGACCACTAAACTTGGCATTATTTGTTTGTTATTTATTTTCAGGATGGGAAAATCCAAAGGGAAAGGAGTTGCTTCTTCTTCTTCCGTCCCACCTCCGGCGAAGAAACTGAGAGGAACCGCAAGGCACGACACCCTCCAGGTGGCTTCCCCGCCGGATAACATCCCCAGCATACGACTTCAGCGGACTAGAGCGCGAGCTTAGGGAGATGAGAGCAGATTCTGACGCGCGTTGGGAGGCTACTCAGAAGTGGCAACAGGAGTCTGACGAGCGTTTCACCAGCCTCCAGGAGTTGCAGCAGCAGATGTACCAGTCACAGCTTCAGTTCTTTAGGCAGTTCCAGCCGCCGGATGATAGCCAGCACCCTCCACCCCAATTTCAGAATTTTTCTTTACTTTTCTTATCATCCGGAACTCTGTACTCTTTGTTTTTGTTAGTGTCAGTTTGTATTGTTTTGGGTCATTGTTGAACCTTTGTGGTCGGTCGAGTCTTCTGTACTCCAACTGTTCTAATCGTGTGATGGATGCTTTCTTATTATGTTTTCAGGTTATAACTCAGAATTCTCTATGGTTCTATCCACGTCTATACCCTCGATGTCTCGCCTGCGCCATCTCTGACGCCCTCATGCTCGTATTACGGTACCCATGTACACTTTCCTTCTCTTTTTGTCTGGTCCATTGAGGACAATGTCTGATTTAAGTGTGGGGTGGGGATTATATTTCTGAGGGATGCTATTTGTCTGTGGCATTTGTGAGATTTCTCTAGCATATAATTGCTCAATTCTTGACTCGTGATGTTAAGTTAGTTTTTAATTTTTCATAATGATGTTTAGACTGCTTAACCTAAAACCTGTAATCAACTTGCTTGCATCAATGCTAGATTTCCTGGTTAGAACAGAAAAGCTTATCACTCTTGTAGTTTTTCACTTTGATTGCATGATAATGACTGAATCCGACTAGCAAACCAACTGTGAGCTTTTGATCCATTGCACATAACTTGCAATTTCAATTCTTTTTTAGTGGTTTTCTGTCTTCTTGAATGAGTTAGAATTTGCATGAGACCTATTCGAGACCACACTATGACACGAGTTCTAGAATGATAGGGGCACCTAGATTCAGCTACTAAGCCAGATAGCCTGCCTAACGTTAAATCCTCTAGGTTTAAACCCTTGAGCTTGGCCTTTCTTTCGGTTCGATATACATTACAGCCATTCCCCATTCTTTCATTCCCCGTTGATCCCTTGTGGTTGTAGTTCTAGATTAGCCTACCGGAAGTCGGTTTGTGGTAACTTGCCTATAGCCATTAAACAGGTGGTCTTAGCTACTATGTCCAAACGTGTAAACCCCTCTAGCAACTAAAAGAAAAATCGGCACAAAGAAAAAAAAGAAGAACGAAAAAGAAAGAAAATTCAAAAAATAGAAAAAATTCAAAGTTTCAAAGTTTATAGTATAGTTCAATAACGTTCTTCTCCCTACATATGGAAGAACGAAGTCAAAAGAAAATGTAAAGAAAAGAAAAAGAAAATATGCAAAACAAAGTGCTAGGTTGCTTGAGGGTATCATAGGACGAGTGTACACTATTCCACCCGTGTTTGGTTAGACAGTAGGAAGCCATAAGCTAGATTCGAGGGAAGTTAGTCGAAAGTTACGCCGCACCAAAGCCATCATCATACATTCCAATCATCCATCTCATTATAAACTCTTGTAGTGTAGAATTCGTTACGGTCCTAAGTAGGGAAGCCCTTCTTGACTAGTTACTCGTGTTGTCACAGTGGTGGAGATGTGGTCGAATTGCAAACCTATGACAGAATTCAGTGACAGAAAATGATTGAGAGCATAAACACGTCCCTAAACACAGAGTGTGAGAGTTCCCGTGTACCAAATATTACCTGTGTGAGAAGTCTGGTCGGTTAGGTCAGAGTCGTGCATGATTTGTGTTTGCTACTTGTTGTGTGCAGATAATTAGTGAGACCAGGTTGTTTGGTTGACGTGTAAGCATGTTAGGTCACTTGTTCTAGAAGTAGCAGTTTAATGATTCATTGTGATTACTTGAACCTTAACTTGATCAATCGTGTCATTTGTGAATCTGAGTGCGTTCTAGTTCAGTTTGCTTGAGGACAAGCAAAAGCTTAAGTGTGGGGTATTTTGATGACACTCGATTTGACGTGATTATCAGCCCCATTTAAGCAACATTTCATACCCTTTGATGCCATTTTGACGAGTATTTGGTGCATTTGTCGTAACCTTGTGGTTATCGGCTCCTAGTGCGTACATTTTCCATTTCTTGGCTATTTTTACCCCTTTTTTGAGCTTTTATGTTGAGCCCCAGGTTACCACATTAAAGAGGACTTTCTCACGAGTCCAACGCTTCAGACGGGGACTAAATCGGAGTTCAAACGAAGCGGGAATGATCGAAACAAGTTGGAACTCTACACAGTCCAAAATGCTGTGTTTTGGAGCTTACATGGCGTGTAAGCTAAATGCACTGTGAGCTTACATGCCGTGTAAGCTCCCCAGACGGGAAATCCTCTTCTTTTCCAACAAGGAAAGGGTTTTTGGGGGTAGTAATAGACTTTTCGAAGCAATATTTGTAAACATTCAATTTAGAGAGATCAACCACGACTTGAGGAGAGTTGAGAGAGTATTCCGGAGCTATCGGAGAGATCGTGACGCCATCAATCCATCCCGAAAGATGCTCGGAGTTAGGAATTGAAGATTCTCAAGATCGAAGCTTCACGGATCATCCGAAATTAGGTTTTTCATATCCTTTTCTGTTCTTCCTCTGTATAAGATGAATCCTTCTGTCGTCTTTGATTCTTGTTTGTCAGATATGAGTAGCTAAACTTGTAGAGCTTAGATTAGATGAACCCTAAGTGACCCAGGGCTTTAAAGCGGTCACGGATCGGCGGTAATTAGATTCAAAGTTCAATCAGTTTCTCTTTGCATGGTTGTTTTGTTCTTGATTGTTGTACTGCGTTTCTTGTCTAGTTGACGCCTAGATTAGTTTCCTTGTTCTTGTGTTTCTTTTCTGGTTGATCGCCTAGATTAGGTTTGTGTTGAGTTAGGGTTTGTCGCCAGACAGCTTCCCTGCTTTAAAACATTAAAACTTGTCTTTCTTGATCACCTAGTTAGATTCTTGTTAAACTGAGGATAGAAGCGAACGCTCGCCTCACTTTAGAACATCAATTCAACCAGTTAACCTATTCATTGGAGTGTGCCTTTCGTAGGAACCAGTTAGGGTTAATCCGCTTCAAGAGTAACTCATAAATCATTAGTAATTGCACCAGTTAAGTTAAGTCGTTGCGAGAGGCGACCGTACCCGGGCGACTAATTAATCTTGGTAGTTAGATCGGATAGAGTGAACGTTCGCCAGTCTTAAACCTAAGGGTCAGGAGTTATGGTGGTGTATAGAAATTGATTGAACGAGAATTGAAATCTGCTGATCTGTTGATTGCTGTTGCCTTGGTGATCTAAGGGGGATTCAAAATCTAAGCTTGTCTGTCGTCTGTCTGAACCAACCAATTATTCTGTCCTTTAATTTCATTTTAATTTCCCTGCATCTTAGTCTAGAAGTCGTGGAACTCACACCACGCACAACGTATTCAAACTTGAATAGATTGCCAGCATATTTGAGTAAACGATTAGAAGAAACCCTGTGGAATACGATCTATCTTGCTTCTAGCTTGGTTGTATTTGATCACTGTTCTGCAGCTCATCAAATTGGCACCGTTGCCGGGGACTCTTCTATATTGTTTGAAAGAAGAGTTCTTCTACTTTCCATCTTTCATTTTCCATCACTCTTCGATTTTACACCGGTTGTGTTTGTTTTTGTCTCTTGCAGAACATAGCTGATACAGAATCAAACTACTTCGTTCCATCCTTCCTTTCCGCAATGGCTGCTTCAAAGAGTCTTGCGGACTACAGTAAGCCGCGCGCATCTAACATTCGGTCTCCCATCACCGTGCCTTCTAATGACGATGATCCTGACTATGAGATCAAGATCCTCTTCCTGGGCCTAATCTCTAGAGACATTCAATTTGAAGGAAAGCCAGATGATAATCCTTGCACACATCTATCTGACTTCCTGGCTGTCTGTGAAACTTTCAAGTCTGGGAACCTCAATAAGAACGCTCTATGTCTTCGAGCCTTTCCATTCTCACTTCAAGGCACCGCAAAGAGATGGCTCACTAGCAATCCACCCGGTCACTACACCAACTGGGAGGATCTTGCTCAGGAATTCGTAGAGGAATACTTCCCTCCTTCCAGAACAACTGCTTACAGGAAAAACATCTCAAGGTTCAGACAGAGAGAAGGTGTAAGTTTATATGATGCTTGGAAGGAATTCATGGAACTCCTCTACGATTGCCCTCATCATGGTTTCACTCATATGCAACTAGCCGAGATCTTTGCTTGGGGTATGAACGAAGAGTCATCTGAATGGGTTAATTCCTTAGCTGATGGAGACTACACCACACTCACACCAGAAGCTGCTCTTCTTCACTTTGCAAACTGCGCATCTAAGTCTAGAAATTGGGAGAGACAGTTTGGAGCAGCTAAGAGCCGACCAAGCTGTGAAGATCAGATCAAGATCGAAGTACAGAAAGAAATGAAGAAGATCTTCGGTACAGTGAATAACTGGTCTATAGGGGAAGTGAATTTTATTGATCAAGATCCCCCTGGATTCACCGAAGGACAGCAACCTCAGAATTATACGTTTGAGAATACTTGGGAAATTGAGGTAGACAAGAAGCTCGACCTGATCTTGGCAAGACTCGATGACCACGAGGAGAGATTCAAGCTTCAAGCCCTCTTAAATCAAGATCATGTAGCTCGAGGTCAACGAGTGGAGAGCATGTTGAATAACATGTTTAGCCTGCTAACTAGTAGACCCCTCCTTAATCAATCATCAGTTCAAGACGACTCTATCATTAGGAAGGAGCACGTCAAGGCCATCTCAACAAGAAGCGACAAGCAATTAGTTGGTCCTGCAGCTCTTGATCCGGCCATAATTCCTAATGCTATAGCTATTGACAAGCCAGAGATCGAGGAGGAGGATAAAGAAGAAGAGGAGGAGGTGACTGCCCCGCCTCCCCTAACAAAGACATCATCTGCGCCACCTCTCCCTCCATATCAGCCTAGAATTTCGTTTCCTAAGGCTGCGCAATCAAAGGAGAACGATCATGATACCCGGTACAGAAAGTGGCATGGGTACTTGATGTGAACCGCTGCAACCGTGGGCAGACGACCCTAACCACCGCAAGTTGGAGATCGTGCAACGAGGTAAAACCTTCGAGAACCGAGGCGGATGAGTACTTTGACCCGTCAGCTATATATCAGCTGGGAACCAAAAGTGTCCGGTCGAAGACGCCACTTCAGAAGATGGATGCTTCTGACGATAAGTCAATCCTTAAGCGATGCAACAACGAGCAAAGGCTTGAAGGGAAGAGAACATATGTTCAAACAGGGGTTTATTGATTTCAAAGTTGTAAGTACAAAGTGAGGCCGGCGGCCTCTATTTATAGGGAGGGAACAAGCTCTCCTCCCTAAAGTCTAACTCCTAAATAATAATAAAATAAAGAGTCCTATTCCTAAATAGTCTCATAAATCCCCTAAATAATCCTACTAAAAAGGAATAAACATAAAATAATAGTTGTAGTCTTTAAAGCAAAATAAAAGACCTAAATTAGGTCAAAAACCCTAATTCGGCCACGGTTGGGCTGCTCGGGCCAATTGGGCCATGGTGGCGGTCGTGGGCCTGACCGGCCGGGCGCCGGGCTTGCTTCGGGCGGCGGTTGCGGGCTTCGTGCTCCGGGCTGCTTCAGTGGCCAGGTCCTTGTCCATAAGTCATGTTCTTCGTGATCGGCTCCATAGAACTCATTTGATCGGCCCGGCTGCCGGTTTAGGGCTCGGGACTGTTCTCTTCTTGGACCTTCTTCCTTTCCGCTCGGGCCTTCTTCTTTAAGCTTCAGGTAGGCCTCCGAGTATCTCCTGGTGTAGCTCTCCGGGGGTTGAGTCGATCTAAGTGTCACATCTCGGGGCCTTGGACTCCAATTCTTCTCATGGTTCGGCTCAGGGTCATTCCTTGGAAGCTCTCCTCTCTTGGCCAGGTATTCTCGGGCTCTCTTCCTCCTATACTCCAGAAATGCTTCCAGAGGGTCACTCAAAGGGCCTACTTCTTCTTCAGGGCTCCTGGAGGTCAGGCTAGGAGCAGGTTGAGGTTGTTCTTCCTTACTAGGGTTTAGATCCTTGGCTAGCAGCATGGCCTGGAATAACATTCCATCTCGTGGAGCCTTTCTACCTGCAAGGGATGGGCTTAGTTTATATTTCAGATCGTACCTTGGCTTTAGGGCTTGAATATGGCCTATCTGAGGCTCTTTATGCCTAGTGTGAGGTCCTAGGGCCTTATCTCTGCCTGGTGACCCTGGTGGGGTGTAGGAGTACCGGTTAGCATCAGGGCAGCATTGTTGGATCTCATCATTCCCCTCTTCTTGCCTTGGATTTGTCCTCAAATCCATCTCGGGGCCTCTTCTAGCAGTCATCACCCTCTCCCAAACTTCAGCGATCTTGTTGGCCACGGTCGGGGATGATTCAGCAGCATCTTTAGACTTAGGAGTGTCACTTAAGTTAGTAACGGACCAAGGCTTGGGTCCTTCAGCGCTTCCTCCATCAGTCTCCATAGCTCCCTCTCCTGAAAAAACTATCAACAATAATGTTAAGGCTCGGGGAGGTATTCGGTGAGAGTTCCTCACTCATTTCCACATCCGGGTCAGCATCCGGATCTTCTTCACTCGGGGCAGCTCCTAAAATCTGTCGGGAGGTGATCTCCCATTAAATCTTGGGTGCACAGGGGATCGGCGGTGAAGCGTCGGGTCGGGGCACTGGGGTGCCGGGGGCAAGCCAGGCCGCGTCGAGCAGAGCGGCGGGTTCGGGCAGTGGGGCGGCGGCGGCGTTGGGTAGTGACGCGTCGGGCAGTGGGAAGTTGGCGGCGGCGGGCAGTGGGAAGTGTGCGGCGGCGGGCAGTGGGAAGTTGGCGGCGGCGGGCAGTGGAGAGCCGGCGGCGGTGGGCAGTGGAAAGCCAGCGGCGGTGGGCAGAGGTGCGCCTGGCAGGTCGGGGGCATCGTGCATCTTCGCGTCGGAATCGTCGGGCAGGTGCTCATCGGGAGGGTCAGGTAGTGGCACGTCGGGGCCGGCTAGGGCCGCCCCGAAACGTCGGGCAGTGTTGCGTCGAGGGGGCGTCGGGTGGCGACGGGCTGGGGCCAAGCAAGGTTGCGTCATGGCCGAGCAGTGGGACGCCGGGGCCAGGTGCTGCGGCGTCAGGGCTGGACAGGGCCCTGTCGGGGGCGTCAAGGCCGGGCAGTGGTGCGTCGGGGCGGAGTGCTGGGGCGCCGAGGCCGTGTCGGGCAGCGACTGGGCGGGGTGCTGGAATGCCGGGGGCGGTCGGGGCCGGTCGGGCATCGTCGGAGCGGGGCACTAGGGTGCCGGGGACGCCGAGGGCGAGCCGGGCAGCGTCGGGAAGGGGGTGGACAGGGCGGCACCGAGGTCAGGCGGTGTCTGGCCGGGGTCAGTCAGGACGGCGCCGGGGTCATGGGGCCCGTCGGGTGCTGGTTCCGGGCGCGGAGGCGCCGGGGCTGGGTCTGGCGTCGGGCGCTGGTCTGGCATCGGTGGCTGGTCGGGCGCCGGGCGCTGGTCGGGCGCCGGCGCTGGTCGGGCGCCGGGGCCGCCCGGCCGCTGGGCGCCGGTCGGGCGCTGGTGGCGCCGTGGCTGGGCGCTGGGGCTTCAGGCTGGGCGCTAGGGCGCCGTGCTGGCGCTGGGGCGCCGGTGCTGGGCGCTCGGGCGCTGGGCGTTCGGGCGCTGGGGCTGGGCGCTGGGGCGCTGGTGCTGGGCGTTGCTCGGGCGGTGGTGGCGCCGTGAATGGGCGCTGGGGCGCCGGGGCCTGGTCGGGCAGCGCTGGGGCTGGGGCCGAGCGCTGGGGCGCTAGGACCTGGGGCAGCGCCGAGGCTATGGCCGTGCGCTAGGGTGCTAAGGCCTGGGGCAGCGCCGAGGCGGGGGCCAAGCGCTGGGGCGCTAGGGCTTGGGGCAGTGCCGAGGCTGGGGCCGAGCGCTGGGGCGCTAGGGCATGGGGCAGCGCCGAGACTGGGGGCCGAGCGCTGGGGCAACGCCGAAGTTGGGGCCGAGCGCTGGGGCGCTAGGGCCTGGGGCAGCGCCGAGGCTGGGGCCGAGCGCTGGGGCGCTAGTGCCTGGGGTAGCGCTGGGGCTGGGGCCGAGCGCTGGGGTCTGGGGCAGCGCCGGGGCTGGGGCCGAGCGCTGGGGCGCTGGGTACTGGTGCCGGGGCTGTTGCCGGGGCTGGTGCCTTGGAGCCAGGGGCTCCTCTTCCACTAATCGGGCGAAGTTCGCCTGTAACTGTTGCATGATTCGGGAAGCATTCCCCATCAGAGCTTCTATCTTGGCTAGTTTCTCGTCTGCCATGGTTAGTACTTGCAAACGGAAGCAAATTTTCTATCCCCTCTTCTTAGAAATAAACTTACAATGAAAGGAAATAACGTGGCAAGGTGTGACGTGATCCGGGCCACCCGACCAAGCCTAGGGCCAAGTCCAGCCCTGAAGTGACTCCGGGCAGCCGACCGGCTACCAATGCCTACTCCTACACCCCGCCGGGGTCACCCACAAGGGCAAAGGCCTTAGTGCCTTATAAGAAGCGCTCAGAACCTCGCCAGCACCTTAAGATAAACCCTCAGAGGTTTACCAAGCCCCAGCTGGTGGTGAGTTTCAAGTACAGCCCTACCCGAAGAGCTCAGCAAGCACGGATGAGCGTTCGGACCCAACCGGCCCTAACTTGGGGCCCGGCGCCCATAGCGGCCAAAGAGCCTGGCTTGGCCGACACTTCAGGTACTAAGCCTAATAACCCAGGAGGTGCTACACAACCCTGGGACCCTCTAGAGGCCTTCTTGGAGGAACGCCGATTGAAGAAAGCCCAGCCCCGACCTGAGGGAGCTCCAGTCAGCCCTACCCCGAGCACTCCTTCGGCCTTAGCACCAAGGCTAGGGTTCCAAGAGCTCAAGGACCAGATGCTGACCTTAGGGGAACCTCTAAGGACCTTCCTAGACAACTGGGATAAACAGGGAAGGCCCGGCCTGAGCTTATCCGGAGAAGGCCCGAAGACAGGCTGCACCCGGGCACCAGCCTCGGCCTCAGAAGGCCCCAATCGGGCCCCAGCACCGAACCAGCAAGGGACTCAGCCCCTGAGAGGTTTAGCACCCGCCCTCAACTCCACACAAGGCCTAGAGCCAAGCCTAGGAGCTGCCAGCCTAGGAATCACGAGGGAAATGGAGGAAATGAGGAAATGGCAAGACGGCCGAACGGGCAGGCCGAGCAAGAACCCCGGAGGCCGACCGGCATCAGCATCAGACCCGCCGGAGCCCAACTCAAGAAGCTCCGGTCATCACCCAGCCCGAACAGTCGCCGCCGCCGCCAATTCCACGCTCGATAGCAAATAAGTCTTATTATATTCTAAATAGGACTTAGGCTATTATTTTATTATTTTAGAGTTATTTTCCGAGTAGGAAACGTGAGCCTGTTCACGATTTCCCTCACCTATAAATAAGAGGCTTCGGCCTCATTGTAAACACGAACCCCTTTGAATCAATTAATCAAGTAAGAACTTTGTTCTCTCAATTCTTTAGTTTTATGCTGCGTGCATAGCTTAAAATAGGTATTATCGTTAGAAGTATTCCCCTTCTGTCGTGGAGCCATTCCTGGACACTTAGGGTTCTCGGTCAATCGCGGCCGATGGGTCCAAGTACTTTCCCGCCCCGGTGCCAACAGTGATCGAGCGAAGGTTCAAGACTACCGGTGGTTAGGGTCGTCTGCCCACGGTTGCTGCGTTTCACACCAGTTTTGGTATCAGAGCTTCGGTTCAACTCGACCAAATCTATCCCAGTCTTCAGGTTTGAAAACCCTGAATTCATATCCTTTACTTTTCAGTCTTAGAAAATCCTAGAAAAACCCTATCTTTCTTTGTTTTCGTGTTATTAGAAAATCAGTTTAGAAAATCCATCTGTTTTTCATTCTTGTTCGAAGCATTGTAAGAAAAAGAAAAGAAAACAAAAAGAAAGGCAATCTTCCCTAGGGTTTCTCGTTCATTATAGGTTGATCTTAAGAAGAGGGGTAGATAGATATATTTTGCTTCCCTGTTCTATCAACTAACATGGCAGACGAAAGACTCAACCACGTAGAGGCCAACGTTCTCAACATCACTCAAGTTCTGAACACGTTACAAGAATCTATGGCCCGAATGGAAAGGATAGCCGCGGAGCAAGGATTTGGGAGGGACAGACCTCGCGGCGACCGAGAGCGGGAGGACAGAAGACCGCCCCAAGATGTTGACGACGATGTGAGCAGCCTCAAGCTCACTGTACCTAAGTTCAACGGAAAGACCAACGCCGACAACTACCTGGATTGGGAAAGAAGCATGGAGGACTTTTTGGATTGCCACAACTACTCCGAGAGAAAGAAAATCAAGGTGGCGACCATAGAATTCACCGACTACGCCGCCTTATGGTGGAGTCAGTACCGGCGACAGATCCTCAGAGAAGAAGAAGAACCCGTTGGAACATGGAGAGAATTAAAGAGAATCATGAGGAAGAAGTTTGTATCTGCTGCCTATACAAGAGACTTGCATATCAAGCTACAAACCCTAAGACAAGGCAGTATGTCCGTGGAGGACTATCACAAAGAAATCGAGATGCTCGTAACACGGCTTGATCTTAAAGAGGATGATGAAGCTAGTATAGCCCGTTTTACCAACGGCCTACAAAGAGATATCATGCATCAAGTCAACATCCTCCACTATGTTGACTACGAAGACTTAGTAACCTTGGCAATCCGAGTAGAAAGAGAGATCAAGAACGGCTTTGGCAAGAGGACTGCACCACCCACCACTAGCACGTGGAAGGGAGCAGCCAGTACCAGCCAGCCCCCATGGAAGGCCGGCCCTAACCGGGCTCAAGGCGGCAAACCAAACCCTAGCACCACCGCCAACCGGGTGACACCAAGCACTACCCCTACTGTACCGAGTACTAACCCTAGGCCTAGCGGCATTGTTTGTTTTAAATGTCAGGGCCGAGGACATGTAGTGGAGTGATCCGGGCCACCAGGGCCGACCCGACTGATGTCAACCCGCCCCCGACACTAATGTCGGGCCAAGACTACACCAGGCTTAGGCCTACACCAGAACCACCTCCGGAGCCTTGGAGAGTCAAAGCCCCAAGTCCCGACCCTGAGCCAAGACCAGCCCTGAGCCGAGGGCCTCCACTAGGCCCTGACCTGATTGCCACAAGCCCTGGAGGTAAAGAGGAGCATGGGGAGTCTCTAGGAGCATTCCTAGAGCATTGGCGATTGAAGAGAGGAAAGGGTTCGGCTGGAACTCACTGGAGCCCGAAGACAGGCCCTAGAGCTGATCGAGGACTAGGCCTAGTACCTAAACTAGGCCTCACGCCAAGTACCACGAGCCCCAGACCAGTACCAGCCATTGAAGATCCCTTAAGAGCACTCCTGAAGACCTGGCCGAAGCAGAAAGCAGAAGGCTTGGCCAGAATTGACAAAGGCCTAGTACTGAGCCATCCCCGTGCGCTGGACCGAGCGCCGGGCACCACAAAAGCGTGCTTTTGGCCCAGCCAACAATTGGACCATGCCTTTTGGGAGTTTACAGCATGCCTGGATAGCTTGAAGTCTCAGGAGCACCCTCCAACAAACGGAGCTGAATTTGGAGGTGTATTGAAGGAGATAGGGCTAGAACAAGTCCTAGTGATGCTTGGCCTAAGCATCAAGGAGTGGAGCTCGGATGCTGATCCGAGGGAGCCAATACTAGGAGCTAGGATCAGGCCACCTCCTGAGCCTGATCCAAGGAAGGATGATTTACCATTTATGATACGGGAAATGGAGAAAAGAAGCCAAGAACATCCGAACAAGGAATCCTAATCAAGCTAGGATTTCCCGGTTTTGGACAGATTTCTAGACTGACGAAGATTGATGAATATGGGCTACCTGGAGACCGAATTAGGACTGATGCGCAACACGAAAGTTGTAGCCCATAGAATCTTCTAGAAGTATGCCAAAGGGATTAATTTTATGAATTAATTTACTATTTATTCAACTGATTCTTCCAGAACCCGTGTAGCTGTTTTTTAGGAATATTTCAGCTTTCTTTATTAGAGTTCTTGTTTAGGTAGGAGTCTTTTCCTTGGGGAACAAGGCTCCGAATTTCAGTCCTTTTATATGTATTTCTTTATTAGTTTATTAGCTATTTCATAGGAGGAAAAGGAGAGCTTGTTCTCCCTTCCTCACCTATAAATAAGAGGCTTTGGCCTCATTGTAAGACAGACTTTTTCCAAACAACTTAATACAAATCAGAACTTTGTTCTTCAATTCTTTAGTTTTATGCTGCGTGCATAGCTTAGAATAGGGGTATTATCAACAGAAGTATTCCCCTTCTGTCGTGGAGCCATTCCTGGACACTTA
This sequence comes from Linum lewisii, assembly GCA_034768395.1. Classification (NCBI taxonomy): domain Eukaryota; kingdom Viridiplantae; phylum Streptophyta; class Magnoliopsida; order Malpighiales; family Linaceae; genus Linum; species Linum lewisii. Next base: position 24,859,027 of record CM068301.1, on the reverse strand, counting down.
GGGTTCTCGGTCAATCGCGGCCGACGGGTCCAAGTACTTTCCCGCCCCGGTGCCAACAGTGATCGAGCGAAGGTTCAAGACTAGCGGTGGTTAGGGTCGTCTGCCCACGGTTGCGGCGGTTCACACCAGTTTTGGTATCAGAGCTTCGGTTCAACTCGAGGAACCACAATCTATCCCAGTCTTCAGGTTTGAAACCCTGAATTCATATCCTTTACTTTTCGTTGTTAGAAAATCGTGAAGAAACCCTATGCTTAGAAAATTTGCTAGAAAAACTTCATCTATTTCTTTCTTGTTCGAGTTATTTGTACGGCAAAGAAAAGCTGGTGGCCATCATACCATCAAGAAAACCCTAAAGAATTTGAGAAAAAGAAAATCAAGCAAGGCCACCCTTGCCAAGTTTATTTCTTTCGTTGTAAGCTTGTTCTTAAGAATAGGGGATAGAGAAAATAGAAAATAGAAAATTCTATATGAGCTTTCGTTGCTAGGGTTTTTGGTGAACCGTACCCTAATATTCATAAGAGTCGGAGGTCTTGTATTTTCGTGTATATCAACTAACCATGACAGAAGAAGAATTGGCATTTCTAGAGGCTACCTTGCCAACAATATCACGTATATTGGCCAAGATGAAAGACACGGTCGAAAGATGGGAGAGAAGAGCAGAAGAAGATTATGGCGCCAAAACAGGGCCAACCTTAGGCCAGCACAGGGCCAGCCCCAGGCTAGCATTAGACCAGCACAGGGCCAGCCCAGGGCCAGCATCAGGCCAGCACAGGGCCAGCCAAGTGCCAGCATTAGGCCAGTACAGGGCCAGCCCCGAGCCAGCATCAGGCCAATACAGGGCCAGCACCAGGCCCAGCGCCTGCCCAACACCGGTCCAGCACCCGGCCAGCACTAGGCCCAGCACTAGGCTCAGCGCCTGCCCAGTACCCGCACAGCACCAGGCCAGGACTAGGCTCAGCGCCTGCCCAGCACCAGCCCAGCGCCTGCCCAGCACCAGCCGACCGCCAGCACCAGCACTAGCCCAGCGCCCGGCACTAGCACCAGCGCCAGCACCGGCCCAGCGCCCAGCGCTAGCACCAGCACCGGCCCAGCGCCCAGCGCTAGCACCAGCACCGGCCCAGCGCCCAGCGCTAGCACCAGCGCCAACACCGGTCCAGCGCCCAGCGCTAGCACCAGCCCCGCACCCAGCGCCAGCCCCGCGCCCAGCACCGGCACCAACCCCGGCCCCAGACCCGGGACCAGCCTTCGCACCAGCCCCGGCGCCCGACCAGCCTCCGGAGACCGACCAGTCCCCGGCGCCCGACCAGCACCAAGCGCCCGACCAGCCCCCGGAGCCTGACCAGCGCCCAGCGCCCTACCAGTGCCCGGCGCCCGACCAACGCCCGGAGTCCGACCAGCCCCCAGCACCCGAGGAGCGCCCAGCACCCGAGGAGTGCCCAGAGCCCAGCGCCCGACCGGAGTCCAGCGCCCGAACGGAGCCCAGCGGCCGACCGAAGCCCAGCGCCCGACCGGACCCCAGCGCCCGACCGAAGCCCAGCACCCGAGCGGACCCCAGCACCCGACCGAAGCCCCCGTGCCCGACCAGCGCCCAGCGCCCGACCATCGTCCGGCGCCCGATCAGCGTCCCGCGCCCGACCAGCACCCGACGCCCGACCATCGACTGGCCCCCGACCAGAGCTCGACGCCCGACCAGCGGCCAGCGCCCGACCAGCGCCCGGCGCCCGATCAGTCTGATCGCACGAAGTGCCCTGATCAGCCCGATCAGCCGGAGTGCCCCGATCACCCAGGTCACCCCCGAGCACCCGTACCAGTCCCGGTACGGCCCAAAACCCCAAGGAGCGCCCACGAACTACCAGGTCCAATCGTACACGTCCATGTTATTATTTTTAAGATTTCTAACGGATTACTAGGTGCGGATTCGAGGACGAATCCTTGTCAAGAAGAGGGGAATGGAGTGATCCGGGCCACCAGGGCCGACCCGACTGATGTCGACCCGCCCCCGACACTAATGTCGGGCCAAGACTACACCAGGCTTAGGCCTACACCAGAACGACCTCCGGAGCCTTGGAGAGTCAAAGACCCAAGTCCCGACCCTGAGCCAAGACCAGCCCTAAGCCGAGGGCCTCCACTAGGCCCTGACCTGATTGCCACAAGCCCTGGAGGTAAAGAGGAGCATGGGGAGTCTCTAGGAGCATTCCTAGAGCATTGGCAGATGAAGAGAGGAAAGGGTCCGGCTGGAACTCACTGGAGCCCGAAGACAGGCCCTAGAGCCGATCGAGGACTAGGCCTAGTACCTAAACTAGGCCTCACGCCAAGTACCACGAGCCCCAGACCAGTACCAGCCATTGAAGATCCCTTAAGAGCACTCCTGAAGACCTGGCCGAAGCAGAAAGCAGAAGGCTTGGCCAGAATTGACAAAGGCCTAGTACTGAGCCAGCTTTGTGCGCTGGACCGAGCGCCGGGCACCACAGAAGCGTGCTTTTGGCCCAGCCAACAATTGGCCCGTGCCTTTTGTGAGTTTACAGCATCCCTGGATAGCTTGAAGTCTCAGGAGCACCCTCCAACAAACGGAGCTGAATTTGGAGGTGTATTGAAGGAGATAGGGCTAGAACAAGTCCTAGTGATGCTTGGCCTAAGCATCAAGGAGTGGAGCTCGGATGCTGATCCGAGGGAGACAATACTAGGAGCTAGGATCAGGCCACCTCCTGAGCCTGATCCAAGGAAGGATTCTTTACCATTTATGATACGGGAAATGGAGAGAAGAAGCCAAGTACATCCGAACAAGGAATCCTAATCAAGCTAGGATTTCCCGGTTTTGGACAGATTTCTAGTCTGACGAAGATTGATGAATATGGGCTACCTGGAGACCGAATTAGGACTGATGCTCAACACGAAAGTTGTAGCCCATGGAATCTTCTAGAAGTCTGCCAAAAGGGCTTAATTTTATGAATTAATTTACTATTTATTCGGCTGATTCTTCCAGAACCCGTGTAGCTGTTTTTTAGGAATATTTCAGCTTTCTTTATTAGAGTTCTTGTTTAGGTAGGAGTCTTTTCCTTGGGGAACAAGGCTCCGAATTTCAGTCCTTTTATATGTATTTCTTTATTAGTTTATTAGCTATTTCATAGGAGGAAAAGGAGAGCTTGTTCTCCCTTCCTCACCTATAAATAAGAGGCTTCGGCCTCATTGTAAGACAGACTTTTTCCAAACAACTTAATACAAATCAGAACTTTGTTCTTCAATTCTTTAGTTTTATGTTGCGTGCATAGCTTAGAATAGGTATTATCAACAGAAGTATTCCCCTTCTGCCGTGGAGCCATTCCTGGACACTTAGGGTTCTTGGTCAATCGCGGCCGACGGGTCCAAGTACTTTCCCGCCCCGGTGCCAACAGTGATCGAGCGAAGGTTCAAGACTAGCGGTGGTTAGGGTCGTCTGCCCACGGTTGCAGCGGTTCACACCAAGTACAGCCCTACCCGAAGAGCTCAGCAAGCACGGATGAGCGTTCGGACCCAACCGGCCCTAACTTGGGGCCCGGCGCCCATAGCGGCCAAAGAGCCTGGCTTGGCCGGCACTTCAGGTACTAATCCTAATAACCCAGGAGGTGCTACACAACCCTTGGATCCTCTAGAGGCCTTCTTGGAGGAACGCCGATTGAAGAAAGCCCAACCCCGACCTGAGGGAGCTCCAGTCGGCCCTACCCCGAGCACTCCTTCGGCCTTAGCACCAAGGCTAGGGTTCCAAGAGCTCAAGGTCGGGATGCTGACCTTAGGGGAACCTCTAAGGACCTTCCTAGACAACTGGGATAATCAGGGAAGGCCCGGCCTTAGCTTATCCGGAGAAGGCCCGAAGACAGGCTGCACCCGGGCACCAGCCTCGGCCTCAGAAGGCCCCAACCGGGCCCCAGCACCGAGCCAGCAGGGGACTCAGCCCCTGAGAGGTTTAGCACCCGCCCTCAACTCCACACAAGGCCTAGAGCCAAGCCTAGGAGCTGCCAGCCTAGGAACCACAAGGGAAATGGAGGAAATGAGGAAATGGCAAGAGGGCCGAACGGGCAGGCCGAGCAAGAACCCCGGAGGCCGACCGGCATCAGCATCAGACCCGCCAGAGCCCAACTCAAGAAGCCCCGGTCATCACCCAGCCCGAACAGCCACCGCCACCGCCAATTCCACGCTCGATAGCAAAGGCGGCGCCGACTTTCCTAATTTGGCCAGCACGTGAGCGGAACACCAGACCGGACCCGCCGGATCTGCCGAATTAGGGTTTTAGCCAGCTTTTGTATTATTTTAAGACTTTAAGTATTTTATTCGGATTTTCTTCTTAGTTTCGATTCTTTAGGAGCAAGTAAGTCTTATTATATTCTAAATAGGACTTAGGCTATTATTTTTGTTATTTTAGAGTTATTTTTTCGAGTAGGAAACGTGAGCCTGTTCACGATTTCCCTCACCTATAAATAAGAGGCTTCGGCCTCATTGTAAACACGAGCCCCTTTGAATCAATTAATCAAGTAAGACCTTTGTTCTCTCAATTCTTTAGTTTTATGCTGCGTGCATAGCTTAGAATAGGTATTATCGTTAGAAGTATTCCCCTTCTGTAGTGGAGCCATTCCTGGACACTTAGGGTTCTCGGTCAATCGCGGCCGACGGGTCCAAGTAGTTTCCCACCCCGGTGCCAACAGTGATCGAGCGAAGGTTCAAGACTAGCGGTGGTTAGGGTCGTCTGCCCACGGTTGCGGCGGTTCACACCAAGCCCCGAGCCGAGGGCCACCACTAGGCCCTGACCTGATTCCCACGAGCCCTGAAGGTACTGACCACTCCTGGGATCCTCCAGAGACATTCCTGGAGCACAGGAAACAAAGGACCCAAGAGTACCTGATGTGAGCCGAGCCACCAAGGCCGGCGCGGTCACAACACTACGGGCACCCGGCCAGGAAACCTCCACGAGAGCGCCGGACAAGGAGAATTTAATGCCCGTTCAGCCTAGAGACTGAGGCCGAGCGAGGACTACACCGGCCCCAGACCTACACCGGCACCACCTCCAGAGCCTTGGAGAGACAAAGCTCCAAGTTCAGGCCCCATGCCAAGCCTAGGGCCAAGTCCAGCCCCGAGCCCCGATAAAGGCCTAGCACCTAAACTAGGCCCCATGCCAAATGCCACGAGCTCTAGACCGACACCAGACCCTAAAGACACCCCTAAGGTACCCAGGGAAGAAGGCTCGGAGCAGAACTCAAAAGGCCTGGACAGATTTGAAGAAGGCCCCAAGCTAAGCCTGCCACAGGCACAAGGCCCATGCCAGCGCCCGTCAAAGGAGCACTTTTGGCCCAGCGAACGATTGACCCGTGCCTTTTGGGATTTTCCAAAGGCACTGGAATCCTTATGGCTGCAGGAATACACTCCAACAAACGGAGCTGAATTTGGAGAAGAATTGAAGGAGATAGGGCTAGAACAAGTCCTAGTGATGCTAGGCCTTAGCATCAAGGAGTGGAGCTCGGATGCTGATCCGAGGGAACCAATGCTAGGAGCTGTGACCAGGCCACCACCTGAGCCTGATCCAAGGAGGGATGGAATACCATTCATGATACGGGAAATGGAGAGGAGATGCCAAATACATCCAAGCAAGGAATCCTAATCAAGCTAGGATTTCCCGGTTTTGGACAGATTCCTAGTCTGACAAGGATTGACGAATATGGGCTACTTAGAGGCAGAATTTGGACTGATGTCCAACATGAAAGTTGTAGTCCATGAAGTCTACTAGTGATCTGCCAAAGGGCTTAATTTTCCGAATTTATTTGCTATTTATTTGGCTGAATCTGCCAGAGCCCGTTTAGCTGTTTTTTAGGAATTTCCAGCTTTTCCTTTTTAGTGTTTGTGTTTAGGAATGACTCTTTTCCTTGGTGAACAAGGCTACGAGTTTCAGTCCTTATTTTTGTATTTCTTTATTAGTTTATTAGCTAATTCATAGGAGGAAAAGGAGAGCCTGTTCTCCCTTCCTCCCCTATAAATAAGAGGCTTCGGCCTCATTGTAAGACACGTTAAGTCGTCATCAATTGATATTTCAGAACTTTGTTCTTTTTCCTTCAAGTCTTTGCTCGTTGTTGCTTAGCTTAAGGTTTGGTTTATCATCGAAGGTTATCACCCTTTGTTGTGGCACCAATTCGACTGAATACCTTGGGGTTCCTAAGTCTATACTTAGTGGATTTCAAGTATTCCTCCGCGGTTTCAAAAGTTAGGATTCGTGAAGCTGGTAGTATAGTTTTGGGTGTTGAAGCCGAGCCCTTCAGTGAGGAGCAGTTCGCATCAGTACCTGGCCATAAAAGCGTGGTGCCCGAAGATTGACCCCGGAACGAGCCCCGGACCATCCCATGTGCTCAAATGGAGCTCAAGACCATTTGTCACGAGCCCTGGACCATTCACCACCCCTGAAAGCCTCCTGTGGGCATTACTGAAGAGGTGCTCGAAGCAGAACTCAAAAGGCCTGGACAGAATTGAAGAAGGCCGAGATCTAAGCCCGACGCCCGAGCCGAGCCCGTGCCCGGATGCCACAGAGAAGCACTTTTGGCCTGGCCAACAATTGGCCCGTGCCTTTTGGGAAATTCTAGCAGCCCTAGATGGCTTGAAGTCTCAGGAGCACCCTCCAACAAACTGGAGTGATCCGGGCCACCAGGGCCGACCCGACTGATGTCGACCCGGCCCCAACACTAATCTCGGGCCAAGACTACACCAGGCTTAGGCCTACACCAGAACCACCTCCGGAACCTTGGAGAGCCAAAGCCTCAAGTCCCGACCACGAGCCAAAACTAGCCCTGAGCCGAGGGCCTCCACTAGGCCCTCACCTAATTGCCACAAGCCCTGGAGGTAAAGAGGAGCATGGGGAGTCTCTAGGAGCATTCCTAGAGCATTGGCGGATGAAGAGAGGAAAGGGTCCGGCTGGAACTCACTGGAGCCCGAAGACAGGCCCTAGAGCCGATCGAGGACTAGGCCTAGTACCTAAACTAGGCCTCAGGCCAAGTACCACGGGCCCCAGACCCATACCAGCCATTGAAGATCCCTTAAGAGCACTCCTGAAGACCTGGCCGAAGCAGAAAGCAGAAGGCTTGGCCAGAATTAACAAAGGCCTAGCACTGAGCCAGCCCGTGCGCTGGACCGAGCGCCGGGCACCACAGAAGCGTGCTTTTGGCCCAGCCAAAAGTTGGCCCGTGACTTTTGGGAGTTTCCAGCATCATTGGATAGCTTGAAGTATCTGGAGCACCCTCCAACAAACGGAGCTGAATTTGGAGGTGTATTGAAGGAGATAGGGCTAGAACAAGTCCTAGTGATGCTTGGCCTAAGCATCAAGGAGTGGAGCACGGATGCTGATCCGAGGGAGCCAATACTAGGATCTAGGATCAGGCCACCTCCTGAGCCTGATCCAAGGAAGGATGCTTGACCATTTATGATACGGGAAATGGAGAGAAGAAGCCAAGTACATCCGAACAAGGAATCCTAATCAAGCTAGGATTTCCCGGTTTTGGACAGATTTCTAGTCTGACGAAGATTGATGAATATGGGCTACCTGGAGACAGAATTAGGACTGATGCTCAACACGAAAGTTTTAGCCCATGGAATCTTCTAGAAGTCTGCAAAAGGGCTTAATTTTATGAATTAATTTACTATTTATTCGGCTGATTCTTCCAGAACCCGTGTAGCTGTTTTTTAGGAATTTTCCAGCTTTCTTTATTAGAGTTCTAGTTTAGGAAGGAGTCTTTTCCTTGGTGAACAAGGCTCCGAATTTTAGGCTATTATTTTGTTATTTTAGAGTTCTTTTCCGAGTAGGAAACGTGCGTGACGAGCCTCCTGTTCCTTGGACACGCCCCGAACTACCTTTCACCCGAAGTCAATCTAAGGCCTTCAAAGAACGGCTCACCCTCTACATGAAGACTTGGAGCCAGGGGAAACACGATGAAGATGTTGATCGACTAATCCAAACCAGATACACCCTGCTGACCAATAGAGCAGTGCCCCGACCGGCCGATCGGACGACGGATTTAGCACACGGGCACCCCGAGCATCACTCGGCATCGGCCCCACATCAAGCCCGAGCCCTGGGAGGTTTAGCACCCGCCCTCAACTCCACACAAGGCCTAGAGCCAAGCCTAGGAGCTGCCAGCCTAGGAACCACGAGGGAAATGGAGGAAATGAGGAAATGGGAAGACGGCCGAACGGGCAGGCATAGCAAGAACCCCGGAGGCTGACCGACATCAGCATCAGACCCGCCGGAGCCCAACTCAAGAAGCCCCGGTCATCACCTAGCCCGAGCAGCTGACGCCGCCGCCAATTCCAAGCCTGATAGCAAAGGCGGCGCCGGTTTCCTAATCTGCCCGCGCGTGAGCGGAACATCCGACCGGACTCGCCGAATCCGCCGGATTAGGGTTTTAGACGGCTTTTTGTATTATTTAAGTCTTTTAGTATTTTATTCGGATTTTCCCTTGTTATTTCGATTATTTAGGAGCAAGTAAGTCCTTTAATTCTATTTAGGACTCTTGGCTATTATTTTATTATTTTAGAGTTATTTTCCGAGTAGGAAACGTGAGCCTGTTCATGATTTCCTCACCTATAAATAAGAGGCTTCGGCCTCATTGTAAACTCAGACTTTTCCAATCAATTAATCAAAGACAGAACTTTGTTCTTCAATTCTTTAGTTTTATGCTGCGTGCATAGCTTAGAATAGGTATTATCAACAGAAGCATCCATCTTCTGTCGTGGAGCCATTCCTGGACACTTAGGGTTCTCGGTCAATCGCGGCCGACGGGTCCAAGTACTTTCCCGTCCCGGTGCCAACAGTGATCGAGCGAAGGTTCAAGACTAGCGGTGGTTAGGGTCGTCTGCCCACGGTTGCGGCAGTTCACACCAGTTTTGGTATCAGAGCTTCGGTTCAACTCGAGGAACCACAATCTATCCAGTCTTCAGGTTTGAAACCCTGGATTCATATCCTTTATTTTCAGTCTTAGAAAAATCCTTGAAAAACCCTATCTATCTTTGTTTTCGTGTTATTAGAAAATCAGTTTAGAAAATCCATCTATTTTTCATTCTTGTTCGAAGCATTGTAAGAAAAAGAAAAGAAAACAAAAAGAAAGGCAATCTGCCCTAGGGTTTCTCGTTCATTATAGGTTGATCTTAAGAAGAGGGGTAGATAGATATATTTTGCTTCCTTGTCCTATCAACTAACATGACAGAAGAAGAACTCGCCCTGCTCGAAGCCACCCTACCAACGATCGCTCAAATTCTAGTTCAGATGAAGGCGTCAATCGACAGGATCAAACGGGCATTCGAGGGACAACCAGCTCCCGCACCGGCGGTTGACCAGCACTTAGCACCCGGCAGGCCCCTGGCATCTGACCGGCCTCCGGCGCAGCACCCGGCCCTAGCGGCTGACCCGTCTTCGGCGCCCGAAGAGCGACCCACTCAACCGTCTGATTCCCCGATAGGGAACATCAGCGGCTCCGCCGACACTACCTCCGGTCAATCATTAAGCCACCCCCCGTCCAGTGGAGGATCGACCACCGGACCCCCTCCAAGCGCCGTCACCACCAGGATCACTCGAGCTATGGCCCAGGCCGCACAGTCGAGGGTTTCTTTGCATCCGACCGAGCCCCAGCTCTCACACCTTCGGCCGCCTATACCTAATTCTCTGCCCGGTCCCGATGACCTGGCAGACCCCAGTGGCACTCACGCCACCTGCTGGCGTACGCGATCCAAACAGACCCCTCGGTACTCTGCCGTAACCCGACGCTCCTTGGCGCCCAAACCCTAAGCAATGGCCAGGAGCAGAGAGACAACCTATTCCACACCCGATGCGTCATTAAAAATAAAGTTTGTGGTTTGGTCATAGATGGCGGCAGTTGTACCAATGCTGTTAGTCAGGATCTTGTATCAGGGCTTCATCTACATACCCAAAGGCATCCCCACCTTATAAACTACATTGGCTTAGTAACTGTGGGGAATTGAAGGTCACCCGCCAATCCTACATTCCGTTCAGCATTGGAAGGTACGCTGATCAAATCCTATCTGATGTCGTACCAATGGAAGCTGCCCATGTATTACTTGGCCGACCGTGGCAGTTTGATAGGTTCTCCAAACACGATGGAAGAACCAATAGCTACAGCCTCGTCCATAAAAATACCAAGTATAAGCTTAAACCTCTCTCTCCATCAGAAATCTTACAAGACCAAATAGAGAGGCGAGTCACGCAAGAAAGAAAAGAGAGAGAACTACAAGAAGATAAACAAAGGCGGCCAGAATGAAACCCAAGCCTTCAACCCGAAACCCTAACCTCTACTGGGGCCACCTCCCTGGGAAGCCAGAAGAAGGAAGGACTGATCGCCACCTCTGGGGATATCAAACACGCTCTAATAGCCCGAAGGCCTATGGTGGTGATCCGATATAGAGACTGTCTTAATACTAACCCCAGCTCAGCACTACCTAGTGTTGTTTCATCTCTCTTGCAGAACTACCAAGATGTCTTCCCAAAGGAAGTCCCTAGCGGGCTACCCCCACTTAGAGGAATCGAGCACCAAATCGATTTGATACCCGGGGCAGCCCTACCAAATAAAGCTGCCTACCGCACCAACCCGGAGGAGACCAAGGAGATCCAGTCACAAGTTGAGGAGCTAATGAACAAAGGATATGTGCGAGAGAGCATGAGTCCGTGTGCCGTTCCAGTCATTCTAGTCCCGAAGAAAGAAGGAACATGGCGAATGTGTGTTGACTGCCGAGCCATTAACAATATCGCAGTTAAGTACCGACACCCCATTCCCCGACTAGATGATATGCTTGATGAACTACATGGGTCTGCCATCTTCTCCAAAATAGATCTTCGATCCGGATATCACCAAATCCGGATGAAAGAAGGGGATGAATGGAAGACTGCTTTCAAAACCAAACTAGGGCTATATGAGTGGATGGTCATGCCCTTTGGCCTAACCAATGCCCTAGCACCTTTATGAGACTCATGAATCAAGTCTTACGGCCTTATATCGGTAAATTTGTGGTAGTATATTTTGATGACATCCTAGTCTATTCCAAAAACTTAGAAGATCATTTAGGACACCTCAAGGCCGTCTTAGAGATTCTAAGAAAGGAGCAATTATATGCCAACATAGCTAAGTGCACTTTTTGCACCGATCACCTTGTGTTCCTTGGTTTTGTTGTCAGCTCTTCAGGAATAAGGGTGAATGAGGAGAAGATCAAAGCCATCAAGTCCTGGCCGACCCCACAAAGCATCACAGATATCCAGAGTTTTCATGGGTTGACTTGTTTCTATCAGAGATTTGTCCGAGACTTCAGCACTGTAGCTGCTCCCCTCACGGCGGCAATCAAACGAGATCTCCCCTTCCATTGGGGCCCGAGTCAGCAAGCCGCCTTCGAAACCCTCAAGCAAAAACTGACCGAAGCACCCCTCCTCAAGCTCCCAGACTTCAACAAGCCCTTTGAGATTGAATGTGATGCATCCGGAGTAGGAATTGGTGCTGTCTTTATGCAAGAAGGAAGACCCATCACCTATTTTAGTGAAAAACTTAATGGGGCACCCCTCAATTATCCGACCTATGACAAGGAACTCTACGCCCTTGTCCGAGCCCTTAAAACTTGGCAGCATTATCTATGGCCCAAAGAGTTTATCATTCATACCGACCATGAATCCCTCAAATACCTCAAGGCCCAAGATAAACTCAACCGAAGGCAGGCCCGATGGGTAGAGTTCATTGAATCATTCCCTTACATCATCAAGTTCAAACAAGGTAAAGAGAATGTGGTGGCCGACGCCCTTTCCCGAAGATACACCCTCCTCTCTGTCCTCACCACCAAATTCATTGGATTCGAACACATCAAGGAACTTTATGCTGACGACCAAGACTTTAAAACCATCTTTGAAGCATGTGAACAAGGCGGGTTTGGCAAGTACTATCGACATGATGGGTACTTATTCAAAGCCAACAAGCTCTGCCTTCCCAACCATTCCTGCCGGACAGTATTAGCCTTAGAAGCGCACGGCGGAGGACTCATGGGGCACTTCGGGGTAGCCAAGACGGTAGCTACCCTCAAAGAACATTTCTACTGGCCCAAGATGCGCCATGACATGGAAAAACTCATTGCCCAATGTTCTAAGTGTCAACGGGCCAAGTCCCATCTCCAACCCTACGGGTTGTACACCCCTCTTCCGATACCCGAACACCCATGGGTAGATATCTCCATGGATTTCATTCTAGGACTCCCCAAAACTCGGAAAGGAAAAGACTCCATCTTTGTTATCATTGACAGATTTTCAAAGATGGCCCACTTTATTGCATGCCACAAGGCCGACGACGCTTCTAACATCGCTGACTTGTTCTTTCAAGAAGTCATCCGACTCCATGGGATCCCTAAGACTATTGTGTCGGACCGGGACTCCAAGTTCCTTAGCTACTTCTGGAAGACCCTCTGGGCCAAGATGGGGACTAAGCTCATGTTCTCTACAACATGTCACCCACAAACCGACGGCCAGACCGAGGTGGTTAACCGATCACTCTCTCAGATGCTCCGAGCTATCATCTTGATGACACTCGATTTGACGTGATTATCAGCCTCATTTAAGCTACATTTCCTTGCTTGAAACGTGGTTTTAGGGGTAAAATAGCGAATATTCACTCAACTACCCTATTTCCTACCGATTTGGTTACTTTGGCCCTTTTTGGGTCTATTTGATGGTTTTCTAGTGTTTTTGCGTAAGCACAGGATTTTGCAGTCAAATAAAGTAGCCATGGACGTGTCTAAGGCATAGGAACATCGAGGAACTGAACCGGAATCGATCAAAGGAGCCAATCAAAGTCAAACTGAAAATCTGCCCATTCACACTTACACATTCGGCGAAAACAAGCTCACATCTCGGCGAAAATAACAGTGTAAACTGTAACATCCCCGCTCAACCAAACGGTTTGGAACTCAAGATCGGTAGACTAGGGTACTGGAATCAGTGCTCTTAAGCTCCCCTTGAGTTTTGGGTCATTCGGGTTTAAGTTGGGTTGAAGTTGCAAAGAGGGGTACGGTGATGCACCAAAAAGTGCCGATTTTGGGCCCTGAAGTGCGCAGGCGCACTTTTAGAAGTGCCAGGCGCACTTTTCAATTTATTCAGCAAACTTTCGGCGGAATATTCAAAATGTGCGCCTTTTAGGGGTCAATGTGCGCCGGCGCACTTTTTGACATACCAGGCGCACTTTTCGTGCATAAAAGGACGGATTTGCATGGAAATTCATAACTTCTTTCCCCTTTCTCTCTCCCCGAAAAGCCATTGACGAACCTAGTGCGAGCAATCTTCGAAGGGTGATTCCGGGAGCTGTAGAGGTCGGAATTGAGTTCCGTTTATTGCTATGGATTCGTAGCGACGAGGAGAAGAGATCCCTAACCTCCATTTTGGGTTTCTGGGTGTAGGTCGTGAGTAGTAAGGAAGGGTAGAGCTACGAGTTTGGTGGTTGGGAATCGAGTTTCTGGGGAACTAGAAGACGATTAGAGCCTCGTCTTCTATTCCAGGTGAGGGCTTAGCGTTGTGTAAGTAGTTTGGACAGTGTGAGGAGCTTCAATTGGACTTAGAACAAAACCTAGGTTATGCATGAAAATGATGAGCGTAAAAGGGGATAAACTGTTCTGTGAATGTACTTGATTGCTATTGATGATTGCCGTGGTTGATTGTTGTTGTTGATTGCTATGGTTTGGGGTTGGGTGTGAACTGAAGTGAATTAAGTAATGAATTGACATAGAAATGAGAATTAGGATGGTTGGGAAATGAGTGCGGGTGCTATGATATTATGAATCGCTGGTTGTGGATGCAGGAGAGTTGCCCTGCCAATGTGGGGTCGCTCTGAATAAGAGGAATAGGTGGGTGACCCCTAGACTCATGACATGGTTTCCCCTGTACTTGCAGGTGGGGGAGGCCGGTGAGCTAGCCGGTTATCCTATTGATTGTGATGTGTGTGCTGTGAACATGACAGGGGCATGGAGGACGAGATGTGTTGTGAACTATGGACTATGAATGAGATGTGGCTGATTTGTGTTGTATGTTGGTAGTAGATGTGATGTATGAGTTGAGAATGTGATGTTGAGAATTGTATGTTGGAAATAGAACCGGAAGGAGCCCACACTACCCCACCCGAGGTACTGGTTGTTGAGTCTGATCCATTGGGGTGGATCCCCTTGACATGGGTGTCAAGGGAGTGATGAGATTGATGATGAGATTGATGATGATGATGATGGTTAATGAGAACGCGTTCCCCATGAGGTAGGGGAGCGCGAGGACTTCCCATACGGTAGGGAAGTGCGTCGGCCGGCCGGTGGTGGTGTGGATAACTCCTTGGCGCCTAATAACTCACCTAGATAATATGAATGTGAATGTTTGTGTGCTTGTGGTTGTGGTAGTGACTTGGTTGATGGATGTGATGTGATGATGCTGTGTGTGCCGTGGATTGATGTATTAATTCTGTGTGATTCTGTTGTTATGAATTGTGCTTGAGAACAAGAACTGACCAACCTGATCACCTAGACTGCTTTTAGGGAATTAAAATATGGAAAGGGGGGTTGGGTTTGGTTCCATTGTTGGATGGCTTGTGCGGAGTTGGGACCGCTCCATAGAGTAGGACAACGTGTAGGTAGGCCCAGTGGGTTCACTCAATTTCAATAGGAAATTGATCCCTTTTCCCCTTTCAGGATCTCGTGGCTAGTAGAGGTAGCTGAGGAGTTTGAGTTCGAGGTTGATTTCGTGAAGTTCTGGATGGATGTCATGAGGTGAAGACTGGGATTACGCGGAGTTGACTTTTCTGTTCATTTCAGTTGACTATGGGATTTTGGGGTTCTTTTTATGTACTTTCTGATTAATGTTGGTTTGGAGGATTTATGATGGATTGGATTGTACTCGGATTTCAGTTTCGCGTTTCTATGGAGGCCTCCCATGTTTTTATTGTCTTTTGATCACCGCCAATTTCACTGTTTTACCCTTGTTTTTACTGGGTAGTACCTGGGACCGGCTCAACCACGGTTTACTCGGGTTGATTCGGAACGGGTGTTACAAATGGTATCTGAGCCTGGTTTGTCGCTGTTGTACCGGTTGATTATCTTCTCTCTTTGGGGAGTAATTAACCTCGTTGGGAGGGAGGATGAGACATCGGTACGGGACCGACATTCCAAGGGTTTTTGTCAAACTGTTTTAAATGGGTGGGATGTTTTGAAATCAAGTGGTGAATTGAGTTGTTTGAAGTTTCTTGAGCGGTCAACTGAAATGTTTAATGTCCTCCTGTAGTGAATCTAGTCAAGCAAGGGGAAGTAGGTCCACTGGGAGCTCGGGTTTTGGAGGAGGAGCTCCTAGGTTTCAGCCGAGTCTGTTGAAGGGATGGAATTTTAAGGAGTTCATTGGGGAAGCAGCTGATCCTGAGGTGGCAGAGCAGTGGCTCCAGGAATGTGAGTACAAGTTCCTGCAAATGGAACTTGAGGAAGGGTTGACGGTGCAAGCAATGACTTTTCTGCTTAAGGGGCATGCACTGAATTGGTGGAGGTCGATGCCACAGAGTCGAGTGGTTCCGCCAGAGATGGAGTTGGATGAGTTTGTGGAGGTGTTTCGTGATCAGTTTTGCCCGGACCTTTGGCGTGAGGAGAAAGCCAAGGAGTTCATGAGTTTGGAGCAAGGGGAGAAGTCCGTTCTGGCATATTACATAGAGTTCACTTCTCTCTCTAAGTGGTATGATGAGCGGGCCAACCGGGAGAGGAAGTTCATTAACAAGTTCAAGAATGGGTTGAGAGTGGAGATTCAGGAGGGAGTCACCACCGCTGATATGGGGAGTTTAGTGTCGGTTAAGGCGGCGGCGTTAGAGAGGGAGAGGTTGGAGAACCGAAAGAGGGAAGAGAAGAAGAGGAAGGCAACTGCCCCGCCTACTCAGTCTGCCATTCACAGTTACCCGGCGAAGAGAACTCAGACTTCTTTTTCTGGGTTCAGGGGCAGCCAGTCGATGCCAACGAGGGGTACGATGACTTGTTTCACTTGTGGCCGACCAGGTCATAAGAGTGTGGCTTGCCCTGCTCGTACTAGTGGCACAGTCCGTTCGGGAGGAGCACTGTCCGGGTTACCACTATGTGACAAATGTGGGAAGCATCATTTCGGAGTTTGCCATCTGTTGGCAGGTGTGACCTGTTACACTTGTGGGCAGCGCGGACACAGGAGTCTGAACTGTCCAACCAAGAGAGCTACCCCAACTCAGTCTGTGGGATCGGTGCAGGGCCCTAGAGCTCCGTCTGGGAGTTACGGAGGGAGAGGAGGAGGCAGCTTTGGTAGGGGTGCTGGACGAGGGATGGGAGCTAATGCCACACCTGTTGGAGCTGGAGGGGAGCAAGGGAGGCTTTATGCTCTTACCAGGGGTGCGGCAGAGAATGCGAACGATGTGGTGACTGGTATGATCTCGATCTTGGGCCTTTCAGTTTATGCCTTGTTTGATTCGGGGTCAACCCATTCCTTTGTATCTGAGAAATGTTTGAGTAGTTTGGGTGTTGTAGCTAGTAGTTTGGGTGTTAGTTGGGGCGTCAGAACTCCTTTGGGGACTTCTGTTCGGGTGGATAGAGTGTGTAGAGGGTGTAAAGTGTTAGTGGGAGGTGTAGAGTTCTTGGCTGATTTGGTGGTGCTTCCTTTCAATGAATTCGACGTTATCCTCGGCATGGATTGGTTGGCTAGGCATGGGGCTTTGCTTGATTGTCAGAAGAAGGAGGTGTTGCTTCAGGTGGGAGGTGTCGGCCAGGTGGTGTTCAGGGGTGTTAGGAAGAGGGAGTCCGCACCTATGGGAGTAATTTCAGCAATGCAAGCTTTTTCTCTGATTCAAGAAGGGTGTGAGGCTTTGTTGGTGCAAGTGTCAGTTGAACGGAATGAGGAGTTGGAGAAGGTACCTGTAGCTCGGGAGTTCGCGGATGTGTTTGAGGAACTACCTGGGGCACCGATCGAGCGTGAGGTGGAGTTCAATATAGAGTTTGTCCCTGGAACTGCTCCAATCTCTATTCCACCTTATCGCATGGCACCGGCGGAGTTAAAGGAGTCGAAGGAGCAATTGCAGGAGCTCTTGGATAAGGGGTTCATCCGCCCAAGTGTATCACCGTGGGGGGCACCGGTGTTGTTTGTGAAGAAGAAGGATGGGTCGATGCGGATGTGTATTGACTATAGGCGGTTGAACAAGGCGACGATCAAGAATCGTTACCCACTTCCAAGGATAGACGATCTCTTCGATCAATTGCAAGGGGCTGAAGTGTTCTCGAAGATAGACTTGAGGTCGGGTTATCACCAGTTGAAGGTGGAGGAAGGATCGGTGCCAATGACAGCCTTTAGGACCCGCTTATGGACATGGTAAGTATTGGTTACCAAGGTCGTATTCCTCGAGGTCCTCTCATAAGCTCGTACTCACAAAGTTCATGAACGGTCTAAACATTTGGAATTGAGTTTTGGTTTTGAAAGAGAACAAATCAAACGCATAAACAATGAAAAACTAACAAGGTTAAAGCAAGAAGAAAGTTGGAACAAATCAAAGAAAAAGGGGTTCTCTTGGTAGGTAGTTTCATCATGCTCAAGATGAATAATTGAACAAACAAGCTAATCAAGATCGAGTTTGCACTCGGATGACCATGCATTTCACTTTTTTAGACTCGATGCACTCTCGTAGCACCTAATCCCTATCCCAAAACCACTCAATTTAGGCTCTCGCTCTCAAACTAAGTGAAAATAGGATGCATTCTAAGTGTTTGATGAAATGCCAAGACACAAGACCCTCTCTTAAGACTCTATGACCACAAGGCTAGGCACAACACTCTCATATCAATGCCCTAACACTAAGAGATTCACCCAAAAGGCCTTTTCAAACTCAATTGAATGAAATTCCACATGCACACCAAGTGTTCGATAAAATGCCCAAGAGAGAAATCAAGTGAAAATGGTTGAAATAAGATGATCTAATCTCTTAGAACACACTCACTTCAATCCCTAGACCTACAATCTATGCAATCCAAGCACTCTCATGCATCAAATTACAATGAATGGACCAAATTAAGCAAACATGGCAAAATATGGCATTAAGAACAAGTCTAGGAATCATCCTCATACAACCAAGATCAATCATGGCAAGTTCTATACAATCATCTCTCTATCATAGCACAACTAATCCACCTATCCAAGATGAACCCTAGAAACTCAGCCACACATGGCCAAGGGAGTAAAGAGGAAAGAAGGAAGAATGGTCACCAAGAACACCATGGATGAATCCTTGAGATGATCTTCACTTCTTCACTTGTAGCACTTCTCCAAGGTTGGTTGGCTTCAATCCTAGCTCCAATTGCTTCAAAATGCTCCAAAAACGTGCTCTAGGGTTTTAGGGTTCGTGGAAATGTATTTGGGGTTCAAGAGATTGCATATCCTTTCAAAATGGCCAAAATCAAGAGTATATATAGTGCAGGGGACAGTGCACGGCGTGCACCTATGCACGGCGTGCAGGGTGCACGGCGTGCAAGGCTGCACGGCGTGCACTGTGGGGCTGAATCTCTTCGGAGCCTCCTGGACAGCCCGTGCACCAACCGTGCACGGTGCACGGCGTGCATCATGCACGGCGTGCACACCTGCACGGCGTGCACCCCCTACATTCTGCAGACGGCTCGATCTTGCAAGGCTCACATCTCCTCCGTCCTAGCTCTGATTGACCTCCCGTTTGATCCTACGTGCTCCTTGTCACCAGTACTACAATGCCAAGACCTGAAAATACAAATAAAACACCTCCAATAGACATGGAATTGGCCTCAAAGTGGCAACCGGGCAACAGAATAGCACTTAGCACAAAACTCCGATAAAAACACATTAAGCACGGCATTTCAGAATCAAACACGGGCATTTCAAAGGTCATTCATAAGCTTAAAATGCACTAATTAAAGTCACATCAAATTCCCCTACGACTAAGCTTTGCTTGTCCTCAAGCAAATGAATTAGAAAACATCCAAGTTCACAAATGACAAGTTCGGTCCATTGAGATTCAAGCAATCACAATTTAGCTTAAACTGTTCCACGAACAAACTAAGCCTACACATGCAAGAACATCAACCAAACAAGTCTAAACCTCACTAATTTCTGCACACTTCAAGTAGTGGTTGATTGGGACACAGCAAAACCGACCACGACAACACCGACTCTAATCAAAAGGACTTGAAATCGGAACAAGGATCGTGAGTCGTGAATGTGGCTATCGACTCGACTTCATCCGCTTCTAGATCCGCACTTTACAACTCTGGCTAGGATCAAGGGCTACATTTGAGAACTCTTTTTCTTTCTTTTCTTTTCTTTCTCCTTTTTTCTCTTACTGCATACTAGTGCTCGATTCAACACTTCACTTAGGTGTTGAACCAGCCACTTGATCCTTAGCCCTTACAACTTCCACACAAGATTTCGAATTGGAATCCGTCTAATCTCAAGCCACAATCACGAAGGATTAAAAAGAGAATGAAAAACATGGAAGAGGGGAAGAAATTCTGATTGCCTTCATCATCCTAGACCGGTGTTATCGAGTGGTATAAAAACACGTATCAACCAATCAACTAACATACAAGAGTGATAAAATCTCAGTTCTGGTCCAGACTCATTTGATATTAGTGCTAACATGCTGGTTATAGGTTCTAAGTGGAACAATCTAAACATCATTGTGAAGACTTGAAGTCAATTAAACATCACACGTCAAGAACCGAACGATTCTACAATAGAGGAATTCGACATTCAATTAAGATCATACAACAAATCAGAACATAGCTTTAGACTTCTACCGACAAATAATCACACCAAATCTCAAACTCCCCTACGACTAACATGAGCATTGTCCTCAATGATCAAGAGAGAGAGGGTAAGGTAGAACGAAGTTACCGCATTGGTAGAGAGGAGCATAGGACGTAATAGAGGTGAAAAAGTTCCATGATGATCCTTGGTGAAGAGTGATCCAAAATGCTTGCCAAACCTTATTCAAAAAGCTAAAACAACACAAAAACCTCAAAGAACAATTAAAAACAAAAGATTAAGGATAACACGGGGTGCCTCCCATGAAGCGCTTCTTTAACGTCTCTAGCTAGACGAAAACACAAGGAATAAGCTAAGTAAAACCATCCCAACTCATTACCTCCTTGAAGTCAACATCATTACCTTCGCATGGCACACGGAACTTAAACAGGACCTTACCAACTTCGGGAGGAATGAGCATGAGTTTCCCGGATGGTGAAGTGGAAGCAATGGAGAAGGGGCCAAACCACTTGGAGTTGAGCCTTTCATCGGGTGGCTTCTGAGACTTGTTCGTCTCACCCATTGGTGCAGCTTCCTTGCCCTTCTCGGGTGACTTCATTACACCTTTCTTCTTAGCCTTAGGTGGTGTCTTCGGGAGCACGAACGGTGGAGACTCCCTCACTTCATCCGTCTTTTCCTGCACATCACTAAGAGCAAACAACTCCGCAAGACTATGACGGACAAGGTTAGTGCTATTAGTAGCCGAAGTAAGCTCATGCGGATTCTTAGGATCATGGTGACTAGCATAAGACAAAGTAAACTCCATGCCATTTGAACGGTCAAAGATCATGCATTCATTATCGACCCTAAGTGTAAGTTTACCACCGTAGACATCAATCAAAGCACGAGAGGTTGCTAAGAAAGGTCGTCCTAGAATCAAAGGCACATCGGTACCACCCATAGCATCTAGAATAACAAAATCCACAAGGAATTCAAAAGCACCAACCTTAACCAACACATCTTCGACAATACCTCGAGGAGATGTCACAGATTTATCCGCTAATTGAACATTCATTGGAGTTGGTTTTAGTTTCCCTAGGCCTAACTTCTTAAACATGCAATACGGCATAACATTGATACTAGCACCCAAATCGGCTAAGCCTCTACTTATTGCATGCTCACCAATAGTGCAAGGAATAGTAAAGCTACCTGGATCCTTAAGCTTTTCCGGTGGCCTCTTAGAGAGAATGGCGGAGCATTGTTCGTTGAGCTTTGCCGAAGTCACATCCGTGAGCTTGCGTTTGTTGGTGAAGATCTCTTTCATGAACTTCGCATATTGAGGCATCTTGGTGATTGCTTCCCCAAAAGGCATTGTAAATTGCACCTTGTCGAGAATCTCAACAAACCTCTTGAAATCTTTTTCCATGGAATCCGGCTTCAAGCGAGAAGGATAAGGTGGTTTAGGCTTGTACGGAGGCACAACCGGTGCGGGAGGAGAGACCGGAGTGGCACTCGTCGTAGCCTCTTGAGAACCAACCGTATTGGTCATCTTAGAAGCTTCTTTAGCCTTGGCTCTTCTATCTTTAACCTCAATCTTATCCGTGTCATTATCGGAAACAACGTCTTCAACTATAACCAAATCATCATCTTGAGCACTTACCGCTTTAGGCGTTGGGTCTTGGACTTGCTTACCACTCCTCAAAGTTACCATCATAAGCTCCTCGGGAGCCTTGGGGTTGACTTCGGTATTGGAGGGTAGGTTACCCTTTGGTCTCTCCGAGAGTGCCTTAGAAATATATCCTAATTGGTTCTCCAAATTGGCAATTGAAGCTTGTTGATTCTTAATGAGTTGGATCATTGCCGCATTGGTGTCTTCTTGAGAGATCGAAGAACCACCCTCCTTATTTTGAGGAGGCTTGTTGAACTCGGGTGGTCCTTCACCTCTATGGTTGTACATTCCCGGTGGGGAAGGACCTTGGAAACCTTGACTTGGATGTCCACTTTGATTCCATTGATTTCCCCCTTGGTGCCCTTGACCTTGGGGTCCTCCTTGAGTCCCTTGGCTACCTTGGTTTAGGTTACTTCCTTGAGACCATTGGTTGCCTTGATAACCCCTATAACCTTGATAACCTCCTTGATTTCCTTGGTTGTAGCCCTTGCCATAACCGCTACCTTGACTCCCTTGGCCTTGGTAACCTTGGTTAGACTTGTTGTACCAAGGTCGGTTATAGTTACCTTGATAGTTACCTTGGGGCTGAAATTACCATGGAAACCTTGACCTTGTGCGAAGCTTACCTCCTCAAGGTCGCCTTGGCCAAGCTCAGGAATGGTGGAAGGACAAGCACTAACATCATGATCTTGACCCCCACAACCCTCACAACAATATATAGAAGCAACCGGTGGATTACCCACATGAGATGATTGGATCTTGGAGGGATGCTTAGGCATGCTTAGGTTACTTACTTGTGAAGCCATGGCATCAATCTTGGACATAAGGAGAGCAATCATGGGATCATCTTCATCTCGGTGCCCCGGTAACTTAGGCTTCTTCCCATAGGTGGATGAATCCTTTGGTGCATCAACACTTACGGACCGAGAGTCATAGTGCGTGTCACTTCCATACTTAGACTTAGGAGGTTGTTGTCGAGACCAACTCCTTGTCTTGTTGGCCATCTCCGCGAAGAGTTCTAGAGCATCTTCGGGAGTAAGCATCCTTAAGTCACCTCCGGCGGCTTGGTTGATCATCCTTGTATTCTCAAAATCAAGGGACCTAGCAAAGATGTCCGCCAAGCTCCATTCGGCAAAGTTGTGATGAGGACAAGACCGAAGAATGGCTTGGAACCTATTCCAAGTCTCATGGAAGAGCTCTCCCTTGTGTTGTATGAAGTGGTTAATGCGATCCCGGATTGCATCCGTCATATAGGGAGGAAAGAATTCTTCAAGGAAAGCTTCGGCTAGGCCCTCCCATGTAGTGAATGTTCTACTTGGTTGGTTCTCCAACCAAGACTTGGCTCTACCTTTGAGTGAGAAGGGGAAGAGTCGGAGTCGTATGCAATCCGGGTGAACTTGGTCATTCTTAACCGTGTCACATATCTCCAAGAAGTCCTTGAGATGCCTAGATGGACATTCACCATCAATGCCATTGAACACCACTCCATTTTGAACCATTTGGATCATATTAGGCTTGAGCTCAAAGTTCCTAGCATTGACGGGTCTTCGAACAATACTAGAGGCTGCCCCTTCAAGAGTAGGACGAGCATAATCCGCCAAGGTACGTCTTGCACCCCTTTGTGAGCGATCATCATCATTAGTGTGGTGTGAATGAACCGATTGGTCATCGTCATCCCCATGTTGAGACATAGTGTGGTGTGAGATGTGATCAACTTCTTCTTCTTCAACTATAGGAGGTGAGGAAGTGGTAGGTGACTTGAGCACTTGTTCTAGTCCTTGGATTCGTGCTTGAAGACGAGCTGAACGCCTCATGCACTAACCCAAAATCTCCTACAAACAAGCACAACAAACACACCCGAGTAACACGACAATGTGGAATAAAAAACCAAACAACAAGTAAAAGGAAGCAAAAACTAAATTGGAAGGAAGGGAATAGATCGGTTCACTACTAAGTGCTTTCAAAGGAATGAGAGAGTCCCCGGCAACGGCGCCAAAAACTTGGTAAGTATTGGTTACCAAGGTCGTATTCCTCGAGGTCCTCTCATAAGCTCGTACTCACAAAGTTCATGAACGGTCTAAACATTTGGAATTGAGTTTTGGTTTTGAAAGAGAACAAATCAAACGCATAAACAATGAAAAACTAACAAGGTTAAAGCAAGAAGAAAGTTGGAACAAATCAAAGAAAAAGGGGTTCTCTTGGTAGGTAGTTTCATCATGCTCAAGATGAATAATTGAACAAACAAGCTAATCAAGATCGAGTTTGCACTCGGATGACCATGCATTTCACTTTTTTAGACTCGATGCACTCTCGTAGCACCTAATCCCTATCCCAAAACAACTCAATTTAGGCTCTCGCTCTCAAACTAAGTGAAAATAGGATGCATTCTAAGTGTTTGATGAAATGCCAAGACACAAGACCCTCTCTTAAGACTCTATGACCACAAGGCTAGGCACAACACTCTCATATCAATGCCCTAACACTAAGAGATTCACCCAAAAGGCCTTTTCAAACTCAATTGAATGAAATTCCACATGCACACCAAGTGTTCGATAAAATGCCCAAGAGAGAAATCAAGTGAAAATGGTTGAAATAAGATGATCTAATCTCTTAGAACACACTCACTTCAATCCCTAGACCTACAATCTATGCAATCCAAGCACTCTCATGCATCAAATTACAATGAATGGACCAAATTAAGCAAACATGGCAAAATATGGCATTAAGAACAAGTCTAGGAATCATCCTCATACAACCAAGATCGATCATGGCAAGTTCTATACAATCATCTCTCTATCATAGCACAACTAATCCACCTATCCAAGATGAACCCTAGAAACTCAGCCACACATGGCCAAGGGAGTAAAGAGGAAAGAAGGAAGAATGGTCACCAAGAACACCATGGATGAATCCTTGAGATGATCTTCACTTCTTCACTTGTAGCACTTCTCCCAAGGTTGGTTGGCTTCAATCCTAGCTCCAATTGCTTCAAAATGCTCCAAAAACGTGCTCTAGGGTTTTAGGGTTCGTGGAAATGTATTTGGGGTTCAAGAGATTGCATATCCTTTCAAAATGGCCAAAATCAAGAGTATATATAGTGCAGGGGACAGTGCACGGCGTGCACCTATGCACGCGTGCAGGGTGCACGGCGTGCAAGGCTGCACGGCGTGCACTGTGGGGCTGAATCTTCTTCGGAGCCTCCTGGACAGCCCGTGCACCAACCGTGCACGGTGCACGGCGTGCATCATGCACGGCGTGCACACCTGCACGGCGTGCACCCCCTGCATTCTGCAGACGGCTCGATCTTGCAAGGCTCACATCTCCTCCGTCCTAGCTCTGATTGACCTCCCGTTTGATCCTACGTGCTCCTTGTCACCAGTACTACAATGCCAAGACCTGAAAATACAAATAAAACACCTCCAATAGACATGGAATTGGCCTCAAAGTGGCAACCGGGCAACAGAATAGCACTTAGCACAAAACTCCGATAAAAACACATTAAGCACGGCATTTCAGAATCAAACACGGGCATTTCAAAGGTCATTCATAAGCTTAAAATGCACTAATTAAAGTCACATCAGGACACTATGAGTTTCTGGTGATGCCGTTTGGTCTTACCAATGCTCCCGCCGCGTTCATGGCTCTCATGAACAAGGTCTTCCACGAATATTTGGATAAGTTCGTGATAGTGTTCATCGATGATATCCTCATTTATTCTAAGACTAGGAAGGAGCATGAGGAGCACTTGAGGATTGTTTTTCATAGGTTGAGGGAGCACAACTATTTGCCAAGTTCTCGAAGTGTGCCTTTTGGTTGGAAGAAGTATTGTTTCTTGGGCATGTGGTTTCTAAAAGAGGCGTGGAGGTTGACCCAAAGAAGATTGAAGCGGTGGTTAATTGGTCTCCACCTAAGGATGTGTCGCAACTGAGGAGCTTCTTGGGGTTAGCTGGTTACTACCGAAGGTTTGTAGAGGGGTTCTCTACCATATCGTCTCCTTTACATAAGTTGTTGAGGAAGGAGTCGAAGTATGAGTGGAGCGAGGAATGTTAGAGGAGCTTTGAGGAGTTGAAGAAGAAGTTGACTTCAGCTCTGGTGTTGACTTTGCCAGTAGAAGGTGGAGAGTATGTGGTGTTTAGTGATGCGTCTTTGCAAGGATTGGGCTGTGTGTTGATGTAGAATGGGAAGGTTGTCGCTTATGCCTCCCGACAGCTTAGGGTGCATGAGGTGAACTACTCAACCCATGATTTGGAGTTAGCTGCAGTGGTGTTCGCCTTGAAGTTGTGGAGGCATTATTTGTATGGTGAGACGTTTAAGATCATGACCGATCACAAGAGTCTTAAGCACCTTATGGATCAAAAGGAGCTGAATGGTAGGCAACGGCGTTGGGTGGAGCTCTTGAAGGATTATGACTGTACCATTGACTACCATCCTGGTAAAGCTAATGTGGTTGCGGATGCTTTAAGTCGAAAGGAGTTGGTGGATCTTAGAGCTTTAAGGGTAGAGATGCAGTTAGATGATATGGGAAGTTTGTTTGCCAAGCTCAACATTAGGCCTATGCTGAATGATAGGATTGGCGAGGAGCAGCTCAAGGATGCTACTCCGGTGGCTATTCGAGGGGAAGTTGAAAAAGGCATGGATAATGGATTTGAGGTAGTTGGCGGATTGTTGAAATGCAAGGGTCGAGTGTGCGTGCCGGAAGTAGAGGAATTGAGGAAGGGGATTTTGGAGGAGGCTCATTCCTCGATGTATGCTATGCATTCCGGGATGACAAAGATGTACAATGACCTGAAGTTAAGTTTTTGGTGGCCAGGAATGAAGAAGGATGTGGCTCGTTATGTGGCGACTTGTTTGGTTTGTCAGAAGGCTAAGGCGGAGCATAGAGCTCCGGGTGGGTTACTTCAGTCCCTACCTATTCCGTAGTGGAAGTTTGCGGACATCACCATGGACTTTGTATCGGGTTTTCGCCAACTAGAGAGGGGAAGGATGCCGTATGGGTAACAGTCGATCGTTTGACGAAAGTTGCACATTTCATACCCATTCGGTTTAAGCCTAGTGTGGAGGTGTGGCAAAGTTATATATAGAAGAGGTGGTAAGGTTGCATGGGGTTCCTCAATCCATCGTCTCTGATCGGGATCCGAGTTTCACGTCTCATTTTTGGGAGGGGCTGCATACAGCATTGGGAACTAAGCTCAAGTTCTCGACGGCGTATCATCCTCAGACGGATGGGCAATCGGAGAGAACGATCCTTACTTTGGAGGAGTTGTTGAGAAGCTGTGCTAGGAGTTTCAACCCTTGGACTGAATTGCTACCTTTGATTGAGTTGCCTATATAACATCGTATCATAGTAGTTTGAAGTCGTCTTTTGAGGCCTTGTATGGGAGGAAGTTAGACGCCTTGTGTTGGGATGAGGAAGGTGCGAGGGTGTGTCGGTCCTCAAGTTGTGCAGAGACGGCTGATCGGTTAAGATTATCAGGAGAGATTGAGAGCGGCTTAAATAGGCAAAAGCGTATGCGACGGTCGTGCTTTGATGAGCTGAGTTTCAATGTTGGGGAGAAGGTATTTTTGAAGGTGTCGCCGTGGAAAGGGCTGATGCTTTCGGTAGAAAAGGAAGTGGCGCCTCGTACATCGTCCTTATGAGATCCTCGCTAAGTGGTCGGTGGCTTATGTGTGGCTTTGCGAGGGGTGGAAGGATACACATGTGTTTCATGTGAGCTGTGCTTAAGGTGTACTATGGGGACCTTCTCATGGTAAATTCAGCCGGAGGAGGTGGAGATTGAGCAAGACTTGACTTATGCAGGAGAAGCATCGCGATCGTGGATAGGCAAGTTCGGGTCTTGAGGACTAAGCAGATTCCGAGCTCAAGGTGGTATGGAGGAACCATGAGAGGAGTCGGCTCTTGGGGGACTGAGGAGAGTATGAGTCGGCGGGTACCCGGAGTTAGTGGAAGTGTATGATTCAGGTATTAATTCCCCTTGATGTATGCTTTTGTGTTTGCTTGTTGTGGTGTTGGTTCCCACGAGGATAGGTTTCTGAGAGTGGGTGTTGGTGTGGCGAGTCAGTGTGTGAAAGTAGAGTGTTGGGAGTGGGTGTAGGGCTGATGAGTAGTTAAAGGAAGGCTGGTGGTTCGTCGTTAGGAATTTCGGAAGTCAATAGGATACTTGGATTGCTGCGATTTTAGCTGTGTGTTCGGTATCATATTGCTAGGATGAGTTAGGGATGATTTCGGGGATGAAATCCTTGAAGTTGTGGAGACTTGTAACATCCCCGCTCAACCAAACGGTTTGGAACTCAAGATCGGTAGACTAGGGTATTGGAATCAGTGCTCTTAAGCTCCCTTGAGTTTTGGGTCATTCGGGTTTAAGTTGGGTCGAAGTTGCAAAGAGGGGTACGGTGATGCACCAAAAAGTGCCGATTTTGGGCCCTGAAGTGCGCAGGCGCACTTTTAGAAGTGCCAGGCGCACTTTTCAATTTATTCAGCAAACTTTCGGCGGAATATTCAAAATGTGCGCCGGCGCACTTTTTGACATACCAGGCGCACTTTTTGTGCATAAAAGGACGGATTTGCACGGAAATTCATAACTTCTTTCCCCTTTCTCTCTCCCCGAAAAGCCATTGACGAACCTAGTGCGAGCAATCTTCGAAGGGTGATTCCGGGAGCTGTAGAGGTCGGAATTGAGTTCCGTTTGTTGCTATGGATTGTAGCGACGAGGAGAAGAGATCGCTAACCTCCATTTTGGGTTTCTGGGTGTAGGTCGTGAGCAGTAAGGAAGGGTAGAGCTACGAGTTTGGTGGTTGGGAATCGAGTTTCTGGGGAACTAGAAGACGATTAGAGCCTCGTCTTCTATTCCAGGTGAGGGCTTAGCGTTGTGTAAGTAGTTTGGACAGTGTGAGGAGCTTTAATTGGACTTAGAACAAAACCTAGGTTATGCATGAAAATGATGAGCGTAAAAGGGGATAAACTGTTCTGTGAATGTACTTGATTGCTATTGATGATTGCCGTGGTTGATTGTTGTTGTTGATTGCTATGGTTTGGGGTTGGGTGTGAACTGAAGTGAATTAAGTAATGAACTGACATAGAAATGAGAATTAGGATGGTTGGGAAATGAGTGCGGGTGCTATGATATTATGAATCACTGGTTGTGGATGCAGGAGAGTTGCCCTGCCAATGTGGGGTCGCTCTGAATAAGAGGAATAGGTTGGTGACCCCTAGACTCATGACATGGTTTCCCCTGTACTTGCAGGTGGGGGAGGCCGGTGAGCTAGCCGGTTATCCTATTGATTGTGATGTGTGTGCTGTGAACATGACAGGGGCATGGAGGACGAGATGTGTTGTGAACTATGGACTATGAATGAGATGTGGCTGATTTGTGTTGTATGTTGGTAGTAGATGTGATGTATGAGTTGAGAATGTGATGTTGAGAATTGTATGTTGGAAATAGAACCGGAAGGAGCCCACACTACCCCACCCGAGGTACTGGTTGTTGAGTCTGATCCATTGGGGTGGATCCCTTGACATGGGTGTCAAGGGAGTGATGAGATTGATGATGAGATTGATGATGATGATGATGGTTAATGAGAACGCGTTCCCCATGAGGTAGGGGAGCGCGAGGACTTCCCATACGGTAGGGAAGTGCGTCGGCCGGCCGGTGGTGGTGTGGATAACTCCTTGGCGCCTAATAACTCACCTAGATAATATGAATGTGAATGTTTGTGTGCTTGTGGTTGTGGTAGTGACTTGGTTGATGGATGTGATGTGATGATGCTGTGTGTGCCGTGGATTGATGTATTAATTCTGTGTGATTCTGTTGTTATGAATTGTGCTTGAGAACAAGAACTGACCAACCTGATCACCTAGACTGCTTTTAGGGAATTAAAATATGGAAAGGGGGGTTGGGTTTGGTTCCATTGTTGGATGGCTTGTGCGGAGTTGGGACCGCTCCATAGAGTAGGACAACGTGTAGGTAGGCCCAGTGGGTTCACTCAATTTCAATAGGAAATTGATCCCTTTTCCCCTTTCAGGATCTCGTGGCTAGTAGAGGTAGCTGAGGAGTTTGAGTTCGAGGTTGATTTCGTGAAGTTCTGGATGGATGTCATGAGGTGAAGACTGGGATTACGCGGAGTTGACTTTTCTGTTCATTTCAGTTGACTATGGGATTTTGGGGTTCTTTTTATGTACTTTCTGATTAATGTTGGTTTGGAGGATTTATGATGGATTGGATTGTACTCGGATTTCAGTTTCGCGTTTCTATGGAGGCCTCCCATGTTTTTATTGTCTTTTGATCACCGCCAATTTCACTGTTTTACCCTTGTTTTTACTCGGTAGTACCTGGGACCGGCTCAACCACAGGTTTACTCGGGTTGATTCGGAATGGGTGTTACATAAACCAACTAATGTCAAGAGAAGAACATCTTCGGCGAAAAGAGCCCAGGGTTTTCGGCGAAGATGCAAGGGAAAATCATTGGCGCCAACAGAAGGTATTTTCGGCGAAATTGATTAACTCTTCGATCCGAAAATAGAGTACAGAGAAATCAGCCGGCGGTGTTTTCAATTGCAAGAATATTTTCGGCGAAAATACTTCATTATTTTCGGCGAAAATCCCTTCCAAATCCGGCGCTGTATTGGAAACCCTAAAACGTACCTATTTAAAGAAGCAGCCGGCAGCCAAAGGGGGAGATGGACGAATCATTCTTCATATTTTCACAATTCAGACTTTTGAGAGTCAGCCGACTCTAGGGTCGATAGATAGAGTTTAGAGAGTTCGAAGATCCGTGGAGAGATCGTGATGCCATCCTTCCACCTCGGAGAACTCGGAGCTTAAAGTTGAAGATCCAGGAGACTGAAGCTTCGTGGGAGTCGTCAGAATTAGGTTTTTCAGTTCTTATCTGTTCTTCCTTTGTATGATGATCTTCATTGTTGCCTTTGATTCTCTTGTTTCCGATATGAGTAACTGAACTTGTAGAGCTTAGACTAGATGAACCCTAAGTGACCCAGGGCTTTAAAGCGGTCACGAATCGGCGGTAATTAGATTCGAAGTTCAATCAGTTTCTCTTTGCATGTTTGATTCGTTCTTCATTGTTCATGTTTCTTGTCTGGATTGATCCCCTAGATTAGATTCTTGTTAAGCTAAGGATAGAAGCGAACGCTCGCCTTACTTTAGAACATCGAATTGAACAATTAACCTTATAATTAGAGCGTGCCTTTCGTAGGAACCGGTTAGGGTTAATCCACTGCAAGAGTAACGCATAAATCACTAGTAATTGCACCAGTTAATTAAGTCGTTGCGAGAGGCGACCGTACCCGGGCGGCTAGTTAATCTTGGTAGTTAGAACGGATAGAGCGAACGTTCGCCGGTCTTAAACCTAAGGGTAAGGAGTTATGGTGGTGTATAGAAACCGATTGAATTAGAATTGAAAACCGCTGATCTGTCGATTGCCAATGCTTTGGGGAACGAAGGGGGATTCAAAGTCTAAGCTCGTCTATCTTCCCGTTAGCCAACCTGTTAATCTTTCTGTCTTTTATTTCTCCTGCTTATTAGATTAGAAGTCGTGGAACTCACACCACGCACTAAGTGTTTAAACCTGAATAATTTGCTAGCTTCTTGGAGTAGTCAATTAGAAGAGACCTCGAGTCGAATACGATCTGCTATACGCTTTTTCTTAGCATTAGTAGTTTTTATTTGGCTGAACGTCCGAACAACGACCGGAGGTTCCACCAAATTGGCGCCGTTACCGGGGACTCTTCTAATTGTTTGAAAGAAGAGTTGGCAAATTATTCTTCCACCTTTCCGCCTGACCATTTATTTTCCTCCATATTTTCATGATTTACCTGGGTAGTGTTTTTGAGTTTTAATTATGCAGGATTACAGGTGGGATGACCAGTACCAAGAGTGGTATGTCGATGAAGCACCATATATTGAGGATAACCAAGATGTATATACTAGCTCATCAGCATCGACAACAGACGACGAGAATAGAATCCTTCTTGGAGAATATCTCTACAGAGCTACAAGCTCACAAAGAGATAGACTCACAAGTTCATCAAAATCGACAACAGACGGCAAGAGTAGAATCCGCCTTGGATGATCTCATTTCGAAGCTGCAAGCTCGTAACGTAGTGGATATCGAGCTTGAGCAACCAAATCCACTAATGGAAGAAGATGCTCAAGAGCTGTATGAAGATGAACATGACAATCTCACCGATGACTATTGCGAGCTAGAAGCATCTGATGAAGAATCCTTGGTGGTGGTGGTTGATGAAGACAAAGAGCCAATCCATCTTGAAGTTGAAGCCGAAGAGGAGCACGAAGAATTCGAGGAGATATCCTCAATCGAGCTCCCGCCGAGCCAACCTATAGATCAAGTCAGAGACGAGCACGTGGGAATGAAAGACGTTAAAGATTTGGAAGTATACATACTCGATCCCGAGAGACATCTGGATGATCATCAGGTTGAGAAGATGGAGCTCATTGAACATGCCGCGCCGTACTACCTCTTTCCTCTTCCAGAAGGAGAATTCAAGAAGAACTGGTCATCCAACCAGAACCACGATCTACTGGAACACTATCGGTTACATCACCCTGCTGGAGTGCTACGTGGCACTCAACCGCACACCTTGAAGAAGATGATTGACTTCAAGGAACTTCTGAGTTG
The DNA here is from genome assembly GCA_034768395.1 of Linum lewisii. Taxonomy (NCBI): domain Eukaryota; kingdom Viridiplantae; phylum Streptophyta; class Magnoliopsida; order Malpighiales; family Linaceae; genus Linum; species Linum lewisii. The sequence goes on along the minus strand of CM068301.1, from coordinate 24,826,940 downwards.
GGGTCCCTAACAGGTACCGTCCGGCTCAAGGACGTTAAAAGAGAGAGCTTCGTGGGAGGCAACCCACGGCTGGAGTCCGTTTTTTTAATTATTGAGTCAGTCTTTTTCGTTGTTCGAGTCGGTTTCGGGAAGCCAAAAGTGTCAGTTTGTTTGATTTCATATTTTTCGTGAGTTTTTTGCATGTCATAGAGTCAGTAGCAAGTTGATTGAGGTCGTTCCGATTTTTGTGGATTTAACTGTGATTTTCTGAAGTTGGCCGGATTTGCGAAAATATTTTAAACCCGAACAGTTCAAAATTTTTGGCGAAATCAGCATACCATTTTCGGCGAAATCACCTTTTGGATTTTCAACTGAGTCTCCCTGTTTCATATTTTCGGTCCGAAGTATATAATGTTTTCGCCGAAATTGATTTTGAAAACCAAGCAGTGATTTGAACTAAAGTGTTCGGCGAAACCATATGGTTATTTTCGGCGAAAACGCCTTCGAAAATCCGGCAGTGCATTTGAACTAAAATTTTCGGCGAAACCACCCTTTTAATTTCGCCGAAAATAATTTTGAAAATCACCCAACTATTCCTTTAAAATACGGATTCACCCTCTCTCTTCCTTCTTTCAGTTTCTCATTCAATCATCAAAATATTTTTAAAATTTCCCTTAACCTTCTTTGTTCGACTTTTATTCTGTGTGGATCCGGGACACTTGTCCCGGTATCCTTTTGATTTTTTTGTTGTTTTTGTTTTGTAGGATCTTGAATAGCTACTCCGCTCTGCTTCGGACGCTCCGTGTTCATCCCCTACACCGACCATCACCATCCAGGTTCTTCGTATCTCTCTACTCTAGTTTAGTCCTGTGAGGACACAGAACCGTTTAAGTGTGGGGTAGGAGTCTAGGATTATGCATGATCTTGCTTGCTATCTGTGATTCTATGGTTCAATTTTAAAAATTTCTCTTGCATAGGATTGCTCAATTCTTGACTTTTGATGTTAAATTGACTTCAAATTTGAACAATGACGTCTAGACTGTTCCACTTAGAACCTGTAGCCAACGTGTCGGACCTGATATTAAACGAGTCTAGGTCAGAACAGATCATAAATCACTTCAGTAGTTGAAACTTGAATTAATTGAATTGATTGGTTTGTTAATAACAAAGCTCGATAACACTGTTCTAAGATGATAAATGCTAGCTTCTTCCATGTTTTTCACTCCATATTTGATCACCTGTGATTGTGGCTTGAGATTAGATGGAAATCCAATTCGAAATCTTGTGTAAAAAGTTATAACTAGCTAGGATCAAGTGGCTAAATTGGTTAAATCAAGTAATTAAGTGTTGCAAATCAATGCTAAGTTTTTGAAGTGCTGAAAATAAAGCTAGGCAAGCCCGACACCTAAGTGAAGTGTTTGGGTTGAGCACTAGCAAAGGCACAAATACTGTGAGCTAGGCAGGTCCAACACCTAAGTGAAGTGTTTGGTATCGAGCACTAGTATGCAGTAAATAAATTAAAGGAATAAGTTGAAGCTTGAACGAAATTGTTGTTAAAAAGCGGTCCTAGCTAGAAACTGTAACGTACAGATCTAGAAACGGATGAAGTCGAGTCGATAGTCACGTCACTTTTCCTACCTCCGCGTCCACATCATGGCTAGAGCTTAAAGTCTTTTCTCATTAGAATTGGTGTTATCGTAGTCGGTTAATTATGATTAATTGTTTTGCCAAGAGACGAGCTTTGTTAAAACTACTACTTGAAGTGTGCAGAAATTAGTGAGATCGAAAACTTGTTTGGTTGATGTTCTTGCATGTGTAGGTCACTCTTTCCGCGTGGAACAGTCTAAACCAAATTGTTAGAATTGAATCTCGGTTTAATCTCGTGTCATTTGTGAATTTGAGTGTGTTCTAGTTCAGTTTGCTTGAGGACAAGCAAAAGCTTAAGTGTGGGGTATTTGATGACACTCGATTTGACGTGATTATCAGCCTCATTTAAGCTACATTTCCTTGCTTGAAACGTGGTTTTAGGGGCAAAATAGCGAATATTCACTCAACTACCCTATTTCCTACCGATTTGGTTACTTTGGCCCTTTTTGGGTCTATTTGATGGTTTTCTAGTGGTTTTGCGTAAGCACAGGTTTTTGCCGTCAAATAAAGTAGCCATGGACGTGCTAAGGCATAGGAACATCGAGGAACTGAACCGGAATAGATCAAAGGAGCCAATCAAAGTCAAACCGAAAATCTGCCCATTCACACTTACACATTCGGCGAAAACAAGCTCACATCTTCGGCGAAAATAACAGTGTAAACCAACTGATGTCAAGAGAAGAACATCTTCGGCGAAAAGAGCCCAGGGTTTTCGGCGAAGATGCAAGGGAAAATCATTGGCGCCAACAGAAGGTATTTTCGGCGAAATTGATTAACTCTTCGATCCGAAAATAGAGTACAGAGAAATCAGCCAGCGGTGTTTTCAATTGCAAGAATATTTTCGACGAAAATACTTCATTATTTTTGGCAAAAATCCCTTCCAAATCCGGCGCTGTATTGGAAACCCTAAAACGTACCTATTTAAAGAAGCAGCCGGCAGCCAAAGGGGGAGACGGACGAATCATTCTTCATATTTTCACAAATCAGACTTTTGAGAGTCAGCCGACTCTAGGGTTGATAGATAGAGTTTAGAGAGTTCGAAGATCCGTGGAGAGATCGTGACGCCATCCTTCCACCTCGGAGAACTCGGAGCTTAAAGTTGAAGATCCAGGAGACTGAAGCTTCGTGGGAGTCGTCAGAATTAGGTTTTTCAGTTCTTATCTGTTCTTCCTCTGTATGATGATCTTCATTGTTGCCTTTGATTCTCTTGTTTCCGATATGAGTAACTGAACTTGTAGAGCTTAGACTAGATGAACCCTAAGTGACCCAGGGCTTTAAAGCGGTCACGGATCGGCGGTAATTAGATTCGAAGTTCAATCAGTGTCTCTTTGCATGTTTGATTCGTTCTTCATTGTTCATGTTTCTTGTCTGGATTGATCCCCTAGATTAGATTCTTGTTAAGCTAAGGATAGAAGCGAACGCTCACCTTACTTTAGAACATCGAATTGAACAATTAACCTTATAATTGGAGCGTGCCTTTCGTAGGAACCGGTTAGGGTTAATCCACTGCAAGAGTAACTCATAAATCACTAGTAATTGCACCAGTTAATTAAGTCGTTGCGAGAGGCGACCGTACCCGAGCGGCTAGTTAATCTTGGTAGTTAGAACGGATAGAGCGAACGTTCGCCGGTCTTAAACCTAAGGGTAAGGAGTTATGGTGGTGTATAGAAACCGATTGAATTAGAATTGAAAACCGCTGATCTGTCGATTGCCAATGCTTTGGGGAACGAAGGGGGATTCAAAGTCTAAGCTCGTCTATCTTCCCGTTAGTCAACCTGTTAATCTTTCTGTCTTTTATTTCTCCTGCTTATTAGATTAGAAGTCGTGGAACTCACACCACGCACTAAGTGTTTAAACCTGAATAATTTGCTAGCTTCTTGGAGTAGTCAATTAGAAGAGACCTCGAGTCGAATACGATCTGCTATACGCTTTTTCTTAGCATTAGTAGTTTTTATTTGGCTGAACGTCCAAACAACGACCAAAAGCTCCACGGGAAGGCTAGGGCCAACATTGAAAGGAGGACGGCTCAATACGTTCGGAACGCCAACCAAGGGAGAAAAGAAAAGATCTTCGAAGTAGGCGACCAAGTATGGATTCACTTCCGGAAGGAACGGTTTCCCGAGCAAAGGAAATCCAAACTCCTTCCCTGAGGCGACGGCCCATACACAATAATCAAGAAAATCAACAACAACGCTTATGTGCTCGACCTTCCCAACTCCTATGGGGTAAGTGCCACGTTCAATGTTGCAGATTTAACCCCCTATTATGATGAGGTCTATGCAGAGCCCGATTCGAGGCTGAATCCTTCTCAAGAAGAGGGGAATGACGAGCCTCCTGTTCCTTGGACACGCCCCGAACTACCTTTCACCCGAAGTCAATCTAAGGCCTTCAAAGAACGGCTCACCCTCTACATGAAGACTTGGAGCCAGGGGAAACACGATGAAGATGCTGATCGACTAATCCGAACCGGATACACCCTGCGGACCAATAGAGCAGTGCCCCGACCGGCCGACCGGACGACGAATTTAGCACACGGGCACCCCGAGCATCACTCGGGATCGACCTCACATCAAGCCCGAGCCCTGGGAGGTTTAGCACCCGCCCTCAACTCCACACAAGGCCTAGAGCCAAGCCTAGGAGCTGCCAGCCTAGGAACCACGAGGGAAATGGAGGAAATGAGGAAATGGGAAGACGGCCGAACGGGCAGGCCGAGCAAGAACCCCGGAGGCCGACCGGCATCAGCATCAGACCCGCCGGAGCCCAACTCAAGAAGCCCCGGTCATCACCCATCCGAGCAGCCGACGCCGCCGCCAATTCCAAGCCCGATAGCAAAGGCGGCACCGGCTTTCCTAATCTGGCCCGCGCGTGAGCGGAACATCCGACCGGACCCGCCGAATCCGCCGAATTAGGGTTTTAGACGGCTTTTTGTATTATTTAAGTCTTTTAGTATTTTATTCGGATTTTCCCTTGTTATTTCGATTCTTTAGGAGCAAGTAAGTCCTTTAATTCTATTTAGGACTCTTGGCTATTATTTTATTATTTTAGAGTTATTTTCCGAGTAGGAAACGTGAGCCTGTTCACGATTTCCTCACCTATAAATAAGAGGCTTCGGCCTCATTGTAAACTCAGACTTTTCCAATCAATTAATCAAAGACAGAACTTTGTTCTTCAATTCTTTAGTTTTATGCTGCATGCATAGCTTAGAATAGGTATTATCAACAGAAGCATCCATCTTCTGTCGTGGAGCCATTCCTGGACACTTAGGGTTCTCGGTCAATCGCGGCCGACGGGTCCAAGTACTTTCCCGCCCCGGTGCCAACAGTGATCGAGCGAAGGTTCAAGACTAGCGGTGGTTAGGGTCGTCTGCCCACGGTTGTGGCGGTTCACACAAGTGAGCCTGTTCACGATTTCCCTCACCTATAAATAAGAGGCTTCGGCCTCATTGTAAACACGAACCCCTCTGAATCAATTAATCAAGTAAGAACTTTGTTCTCTCAATTCTTAGTTTTATGCTGCGTGCATAGCTTAGAGTCGGTATTATCAACAGAAGTATTCCCTTCTGTCGTGGAGCCATTCTTGGACACTTAGGGTTCTTGGTCAATCGTGGCCAACGGGTCCAAGTACTTTCCGCCCCGGTGCCAACAGTGATCGAGCGAAGGTTCAAGACTAGCGGTGGTTAGGGTCGTCTGCCCACCGTTGCGGCGGTTCACACCAGTTTTGGTATCAGAGCTTCGGTTCAACTCGAGGAACCACAATCTATCCCAGTCTTCAGGTTTGAAACCCTGAATTCATAACCTTTACTTTTCGTTGTTAGAAAAATCGTGAGAAAACCCTATCTTTGTGTTCTTAGCTTTCGAAAATCTTCATCTATCTTTAAGTTCTTGTATTGAGTTTTCGATTGTAAGGCAAAGAAAAGCTAGTGGCCATCATACCATCAAGAAAATCATACAAAAGAAGAGTAGAAAATAGAAAATCAAGCAAGGCCACCCTTGCCAAGTTTATTTCCTTTCGTCGTAAGTTTGTTCTTAAGAAGAGGGGATAGAGAAAATAGAAAATAGAAAATTCTATTAAGCTTTCGTTGCCTAGGGTTTTTGGTGAACCGAACCCTAACATCTATTGGTTGAAAGAGTTGGAGGACTTGTATATCGATTTATCAACTAACCATGACAGAAGAAGAATTGGCGTTGCTAGAGGTTACCTTGCCAACCATAGCTCAAATATTGGCTAAGATGAGAGCTACGATGGAAAGGTTGGAGAGAAGATTTGAAGCCAAGACGGCCAGCACTAGGCCCAGCACCTGTCCAGCACCGGCCCAGCATCAGGCCAGCGCTAGGCACAGCGCCTGCACAGCACTAGCCCAGCGCCTGCCAAGCATCAGGCCAGCGCTAGGCACAGCATCGGCCCAGCATGAGGCCAGCGCTAGGCACAGCGCCTGCCCTGCACCAGCCCAGCGCCTGCCCAGCACTAGCCCAGCGCACGGCACTAGCACCAGCGCCAGCACCAGCCCAGAGCCCAGCACTAGCACCAGCGCCTGCACCGGCCCAGCGCCCAGCGCTAGCATCAGCACCGGCCCAGCGCCCAGCGCTAGTACCAGCACCAGCGCCAGCACCGGTCCAACGCTCAGCGCTAGCACCAGCACCAGTGCCAGTACTGACGCAGCGCTCTGATGTGACTTTAATTAGTGCATTTTAAGCTTATGAATGAACTTTGAAATGCCCGTGTTTATTCGTGAAATGACATGACTTATATGCTTTTGTTGAAGTTTCGTGCAAAGTGTCATTTTGTTTCCGGTTGCCACTTTGGAGCCAAATTCATGGTCTATCGGAGTTGCCTCTGTGCATTTTCAGGTTATGGCATCAAAGTATGGATGACAAGGAGCGCATAGGAGCAAACGGGAGGTCATTTGGAGGCCGGACGAGGGACATATGAGCATTACAAGATCGAGCTTTCTGCAGAGTGCAGGGAGTGCACGCCGTGCAGAGGTGCACGCCGTGCAGGGGTGCACGCCGTGCAGGGGTGCACGCGTGCGGGTGCAGCGTGCACTTCCCCTGCACTATAAATATTCTTGTTTTTGGCCATTTTGAGGAATTCTATCATCTCTTTTGAACCCCAAACACATACCCACGAACCCTCAAACCCTAGAACACATTTTTGGAGCAATTTGAAGCCATTGGAGCTAGGATTGAAGCCAACAAACCTTGGGAGAAGTGCTTACAAGTGGAGAAGTGAAGATCATCTCAAGGATTCATCCATGGTGTTCTTGGTGACCATTCTTCCTTCTTTTCTCTTTACTCCCTTGGCCATGTGTGGCTGAGTTTCTAGGGTTCATCTTGGATGGGTAGATTAGTTGTGCTATGATAGAGGGATGATTGTATAGAACTTGCCATGATTGATCTTGGTTGTATGAGGATGATTCCTAGACTTGTTCTTAATGCCATTTTATGCCATGTTTGCTTGATTTGATCCATTCAATGTGATTTGATGCATGAGAGTGCTTGGATTTCATAGATTGTAGGTCTAGGGATTGAAGTGAGTGTGTTCTAAGAGATTAGATCATCTTATTTCAACCATTTTCACTTGATTTCTCTCTTGGGCATTTTATCGAACACTTGGTGTGCATGTGGATTTTCATTCAATTGAGTTTGAAAAGGCTTTTTGGTGAATCTCTTAGTGTTAGGGCATTGACATGAGAGTGTTGTGCCTAGCCTTGTGGTCATAGAGTCTTAAGAGAGGGTCTTGTGTCTTGGCATTTCATCAAACACTTAGAATGCATCCTTTTTCACTTAGCTTGAGAGCGAGAGCCTAAGTTGAGTGGTATTAGGATAGGGATTTGGTGCTACAAGAGTGCATTGAGTCTATAGAAGTGAAATGCATGGTCATCCAAATGCAAACTCGATCTTGATTGACTTGTTTGTTCAATTAGTCCTCTTGAGCATGATGAAACTACCCACCAAGAGAACCCCCTTTGTCTTTGATTTGCGCCACTTTGTTTTTCTTTCTTTTTTTAGTTTCCTTTAAGTTTTTGATTTCTATTTCAAACCAAAACTCCTTTCAAATGAATAGACCGTCTACGAGGAATGTGAGTAGTGGCCATTGAGAGAACCCCGTGGAATACGACCTTGGTAAAATAGCTTTTATCAAGTTTTTGGCGCCGTTGCCGGGGACTCTCTCATTCCTTTGAAAGCATTTAGTAGTAGACCGATCTATTCACTTCCTTCCAATTTAGTTTTTGCTTCCTTTTACTTGTTGTTTGGTTTTGTTATTCCGCATTGTCGTATTACTTGGGTGTATTTGTTGTGCTTGTTTGTAGGTATCTTGTACTAGTGCATGAGGCGACTCACTCGCCTTCAAGCACGACTTCAAGGTCTTGCGCAAGTGATTGAGCCACCAACCTTCTCTCCCTCTCATTTGGTTCATAGCGCCACACGCAACAACATGTCTCACCATGAAGATGAAGACAACCTTTCAGAGCATTCTCACCATACCAATGATGATGATCACTCACAAAGGGGTGCAAGACGTACCTTGGCGGATTATGCTCGTCCTACTCTTGAAGGGGCAGCCTCTAGCATTGTTCGAAGACCCGTCAATGCTAGGAACTTTGAGCTCAAGCCTAATATGATCCAAATGGTTCAAAATGGAGTGGTGTTCAATGGCATTGATGGTGAATGTCCATCTCGGCATCTCAAGGACTTCTTGGAGATATGTGACACGGTTAAGAATGACCAAGTTCACCCGGATTGTGTGAGACTCCGGCTCTTTCCTTTCTCACTCAAAGGTAGAGCTAAGTCATGGTTGGAGAATCAACCGAGTAGAGCTTTCACCACATGGGAGGGCCTAGCCGAAGCTTTCCTTGAAGAGTTCTTTCCTCCCTATATGACGGATGCAATCCGGAACCGCATCAACCACTTCATACAACACAAGGGAGAGCTCTTCCATGAGACTTGGAATAGGTTCCAAGCCATTCTTTGGTCTTGTCCTCATCACAACTTCGCCGAATGGAGCTTGGCGGACATCTTTGCTAGGTCCCTTGATTTTGAGAATACAAGGATGATCAACCAAGCCGCCGGAGGTGACTTAAGGATGCTCACTCTCGAAGATGCTCTAGAACTCTTCGCGGAGATGGCCAACAAGACAAGGAGTTGGTCTCGACAACAACCTCCTAAGTCTAAGTATGGAAGTGACACGCACTATGACTCTCGGTCCGTAAGTGTTGATGCACCAAAGGAGTCGTCTAGCTATGGGAAGAAGCCTAAGTTACCGGGGCACCGAGATGAAGATGATCCAATGATCGCTCTCCTTATGTCTAAGATCGACGCCATGGCTTCACAAGTAAGCAATCTTAGTATGCCTAAGCCATCTAAAGTGGGTAATCCACCGGTTGCTTCGGTATTTTGTTGTGAAGGTTGTGGAGGTCAAGGCCACGATGTTAGTGCTTGTCCTTCCGCCACTCCTGAACTTGGCCAAGGCGACCTTGAGGAGGTAAGCTTCGCACAAGGTCAAGGTTTCCATGGTAATTTCAGCCCCCAAGGTAACTATAACCGACCTTGGTACAACAAGTCTAACCAAGGTTACCAAGGCCAAGGGAGTCAAGGTAGTGGTTATAGCAAGGGCTACAACCAAGGAAATCAAGGAGGTTATCAAGGTTATAGGGGTTATCAAGGCAACCAATGGTCTCAAGGAAGTAACCTAAACCAAGGTAGCCAAGGGACTCAAGGAGGACCCCAAGGTCAAGGGCACCAAGGGGGAAATCAATGGAATCAAAGTGGACATCCAAGTCAAGGTTTCCAAGGTCCTACCCACCGGGAATGTACAACCATAGAGGTGAAGGACCACCCGGGTTCAACAAGCCTCCTCAAAATAAGGAGGGTGGTTCTTCGATCTCTCAAGAAGACACCAATGCGGCAATGATCCAACTCATCAAGAATCAACAAGCTTCAATTGCCAATTTGGAGAACCAATTAGGACATATTTCTAAGGCACTCTCGGAGCGACCCTCGGGCACTTTACCTTCCAATACCGAGATCAACCCCAAAGGTCCGGAGCATTGCAAGGTAGTGACCTTGAGAAGTGGAAGACCCTTGCAAGATACAACCTCTACTCCAATTGACTCTAAAAAGGTACAAGATCCTAATCTAATGGTTGATGATGATGATATTAATGATCCTCCTTCGGATGAAGTTGAGTTTGAAGTCGAACCTCCTACGGGTAATGTGAACACTAAGGTTGCCAAGGAACCTAGTAGGGCTACATCGAGTACACCACCGTCTCTCCTCCCGCACCGGTTGTACCTCGTACAAGCCTAAGCCACCTTATCCTTCTCGCTTGAAGGCGGATTCCATGGAAAAGGACTTCAAAAGGTTTGTTGAGATTCTTGACAAGGTGCAATTTACAATGCCTTTTGGGGAAGCAATTACAAAGATGCCTCAATATGCAAAGTTCATGAAAGAGATCTTCACCAACAAACGCAAGCTTACGGATGTGACTTCGGCAAAGCTCAACGAACAATGCTCCGCCATTCTCTCTAAGAGGCCACCGGAAAAGCTTAAGGATCCAGGTAGCTTTACTATTCCTTGCACTATTGGTGAACATGCAATAAGTAGAGGCTTAGCCGATTTGGGTGCTAGTATCAATGTTATGCCATATTGCATGTTTAAGAAGTTAGGCCTAGGGAAACTAAAACCAACTCAAATGAATGTTCAATTAGCGGATAAATCTGTGACATCCCCTCGTGGTATTGTCGAAGATGTGTTGGTTAAGGTTGGTGCTTTTGAATTCCTTGTGGATTTTGTTATTCTAGATGCTATGGGTGGTACCGATGTGCCTTTGATTCTAGGACGACCTTTCTTAGCAACCTCTCGTGCTTTGATTGATGTCTACGGTGGTAAACTTACACTTAGGGTCGATAATGAATGCATGATCTTTGACCGTTCAAATGGCATGGAGTTTACTTTGTCTTATGCTAGTCACCATGATCCTAAGAATCCGTATGAGCTTACTTCGGCTACTAATAGCACTAACCTTGTCCGTCATAGTCTAGCGGAGTTGTTTGCTCTTAGTGATGCGCAGGAGAAAAAGGATGAAGTAAAGGAGGCTCCACCTTTCGTGCTTCAAAAGACTCCACCTAAGGCTAAGAAGAAAGGTGTGGAGAAGCCACCCGAGAAGGGCAAGGAAGCTGCACCAATGGGTGAGACTATCAAGACTAAGAAGCCACCCGATGAGAGAATTCACTCCAAGTGGTTTGGCCCCTTCTCCATTGCTCACACTTCATCATCCGGGAAATCCGAGCTCACACCTCCCAAAGTCGGTAAGGTTCAATTCAAGTTCTGTGTGCCATGCGAAGGTAATGACTTCTATTTCAAAGAGGTAATGAGTTGGGATGGTTTTACTTAGCTGGTCCGTGTGCTTCGTCGAGCTTAAGACGTTAACCAAGCGCTTCTCGGGAGGCAACCCGAGTGTTTTTCATGTCTTTTCTTCTTGATTTGATTGCATGATTGTGTGTTTTTGTGGTATTCAAGGTCCTTGAGTTGTTGTGGTGTCCTTTGTGGTCTCGTAGGTGTTGAAATTCTGAAGTTCGGGGTCCGTTTTGGGTTGATTTGACGGTGTTTTGGTCATTTTTCGTCAAGGTGAAAATTTGTTTTTAAGCTGAGGAGGTGCACGCCGTGCATCGTGCACGGTTTGGAGCACGTGCTGTCCAGGAGGTTCGAAAAAATTTTTAGCTGCATGATGCACGCCGTGCATCCATGCACGCCGTGCACCCTGCACGCCGTGCACACTTGCACGCCGTGCACCTGATCTTTCCCTTTGCATTGTTTCGGTTTGGTCAGTGGTTGAGTCATCTGATTCTTGTTTTTTCCGGTTTGAGTCATTGTTCGGTTTGGTTTTGGTTCACCCAACTCACTTGACCCAGCTGATCCGACCCAACCCACCCACTCACCCGACCCGGCTGACCCACCCACCCCAACCCAACCCCCCTTATCCCCTCCCTCCTCACACCGACCAGCTCCGGCCGCCGCCGCCCGTACACCAGCCGACTAATCCCGCCGCGCCCCACAACGCCACCCGTACACGCCCGTCGACTCCAATCAACCACCCGACGCCACCACACCGACCAGCTCCAACCGCCGACCACCCCCAGCCCCCATCCTCTTCCATTCCCGCCGCCGATTCTGCCCACCCTCAACCCGGCCGCCGCCGCCGCCAGCGCACCCTTAACCCGACCGCCGGCCTTCCTCAACCGCCCGACGCCGCCGCCAGCTTCCATCTGCCCGCCACCAATTCCATCCCGTCCGCCAGCCGCCGCTACTCTTCCTACCCGCCGACCACCCCCAGCCCCCATTCTCTTCCATCCGCCCAGCCGCCGCCACCATCTCCTGCCCGCCACCAATTCCATCCCACCTGTCACTCTCTCTTTCCTCCAGCCGCCACTCAATTCCGCCGTCTTTCCTCAACCGCCAACCTGCCCCAATCTCAGGATGCCTCCTAAGGGTAAAGCAGCTTCTTCATCCTCCGCCCCCAAGCGATCCAAGGCACCAGCTTCCAAGAAGAGGAAGGGACAGACTGGGGAGTCTTCCTACTACTACCAGGAGAGCTTCCACTCTGAGTCCGGCCCCTCCAGCACTTGGGCAGTCTTTCCACCGCCTCCCCCGTTTGACGGCTACCATCCATGGTCACAGTGGCCTGGGCACCCACGACCACCACCCCACTGAGAGCCACATGATCACTCCCCACTTCTCAGGACTTTGGATTTTTCCATTATATTATTTCTGTTTATGACTGCATGTTTTGTTGTGTTTGACTTCTGATTTTCTCATTTCATTTCTGGCTTTGAACTTGTCATGTTGTTGGATCACACATCTCATCCGTACTCTCATCTTGTCGACTATGGGTTGTGTTTGAGTGGTGTGCCCTCCCTTGTTTTCTGCAGGTACCCCTGATTCAGGTCCTCGTCCTGAACAGGTTACTTGATCCGGGATTCCATCTCCGGCTTCTCTTCTTCACCGCGCGGTATATTCGTTCCACCTTATCCTCTCTCTCTCTTGATCATTGAGGACAATGCTCATGTTAGTCGTAGGGGAGTTTGAGTTTTGGTGTGATTATTTGTCGGTAGAAGTCTAAAGCTATGTTGTGATGTGTTGCTTGATCTTAATTGAATGTCGAATTCCTCTATTGTAGAATCGTTCGGTTCTTGACTTTTGATGTTTAATTGACTTCAAGTTTTCACAATGACGTTTAGACTGTCCTGCTTAGAACCTTTAACCAGCATGTTAGCACTAATATCAAATGAGTCTGGGCCAGAACTGAGATTTTATCACTCTTGCATGTTGGTTGATTGGTTTGATACGTGTTTTTGTACCGCTCGATAACACCGGTCTAAGATGATGAAGGCAATCAGAATTTTTCCCCTTTTCCATGTCTTTCTTTACCCTTTTTGATCCTTCGTGATTGTGGCTTGAGATTAGACGGAATCCAATTTGAAATCTTGTGTGGAAGTTGTAAGGGGCTAAGGATCAAGTGGCTAAATTGTGAAAAAAAAAATGCTCAAAAGAAAAGCTAGGCAAGCTCGGCACCTAAGTGAAGTGTCGGGTTGAGCACTAAGCAAAAGGGCAAAGGCTATGAGCTAGGCAGGTTCAACACCTAAGTGAAGTGTTGAATCGAGCACTAGTATGCAGTAAGAAAAAAAGAAAGAAAAAGAGTTCTCAAATGTAGCCCTTGATCCTAGCCAGAGTTTTGTAAAGTGCGGATCTAGAAGCGGATGAAGTCAAGTCGATAGCCACATCATAATCACTCACCACTTATGTCCCGATTTCAAGTCCTTTTGATTAGAGTTGGTGTTGTCGTGGTCGGTTTTGCTGTGTCCCAATCAACCACTACTTGAAGTGTGCAGAAACTAGTGAGGTTTAGACTTGTTTGGTTGATGTTCTTGCATGTGTAGGTTTAGTTTGTTCGTGGAACAGTTTAAGCTAAATTGTGATTGCTTGAATCTCAATGGACCGAACTTGTCATTTGTGAACTTGGATGTTTTCTAATTCATTTGCTTGAGGACAAGCAAGGCTTAGTCGTAGGGGAATTTGATGTGACTTTAATTAGTGCATTTTAAGCTTATGAATGACCTTTGAAATGCCCGTGTTTATTCGTGAAATGACATGACTTATATGCTTTTATTGAAGTTTCGTGCAAAGTGTCATTTTGTTGTCCGGTTGCCACTTTGGAGCCAAATTCGTGGTCTATCGGAGTTGCCTCTGTGCATTTTCAGGTTATGGCATCAAAGTACGGATGACAAGGAGCGCATAGGAGCAAACGGGAGGTCATTTGGAGGCCGGACGAGGGAGATATGAGCATTACAAGATCGAGCTTTCTGCAGAGTGCAGGGGTGCACGCCGTGCAAAGGTGCACGCCGTGCAGAGGTGCACGCCGTGCAGGGTGCACGCCGTGCAGGGGTGCACGCCGTGCACTGTCCCCTGCACTATAAATATTCTTGTTTTTGGCCATTTTGAGGAATTCTATCATCTCTTTTGAACCCCAAACACATACCCACGAACCCTCAAACCCTAGAACACATTTTTGGAGCAATTTGAAGCCATTGGAGCTAGGATTGAAGCCAACAAACCTTGGGAGAAGTGCTTACAAGTGGAGAAGTGAAGATCATCTCAAGGATTCATCCATGGTGTTCTTGGTGACCATTCTTCCTTCTTTTCTCTTTACTCCCTTGGCCATGTTTCTAGGGTTCATCTTGGATGGGTAGATTAGTTGTGCTATGATAGAGGGATGATTGTATAGAACTTGCCATGATTGATCTTGGTTGTATGAGGATGATTCCTAGACTTGTTCTTAATGCCATTTTATGCCATGTTTGCTTGATTTGGTCCATTCAACGTGATTTGATGCATGAGAGTGCTTGGATTTCATAGATTGTAGGTCTAGGGATTGAAGTGAGTGTGTTCTAAGAGATTAGATCATCTTATTTCAACCATTTTCACTTGATTTCTCTCTTGGGCATTTTATCGAACACTTGGTGTGCATGTGGATTTTCATTCAATTGAGTTTGAAAAGGCTTTTTGGTGAATCTCTTAGTGTTAGGGCATTGATATGAGAGTGTTGTGCCTAGCCTTGTGGTCATAGAGTCTTAAGAGAGGGTCTTGTGTCTTGGCATTTCATCAAACACTTAGAATGCATCCTTTTTCACTTAGCTTGAGAGCGAGAGCCTAAGTTGAGTGGTATTAGGATAGGGATTTGGTGCTACGAGAGTGCATTGAGTCTATAGAAGTGAAATGCATGGTCATCCAAATGCAAACTCGATCTTGATTGACTTGTTTGTTCAATTAGTCCTCTTGAGCATGATGAAACTACCCACCAAGAGAACCCCCTTTGTCTTTGATTTGCGCCACTTTGTTTTTTTTCTTTTTTTTAGTTTCCTTTACGTTTTTGATTTCTATTTCAAACCAAAACTCCTTTCAAATGAATAGACCATCTACGAGGAATGTGAGTAGTGGCCATTGAGAGAACCCCGTGGAATATGACCTTGGTAAAATAGCTTTTGTCACGCTCCGCACCAGCACCAGCCCCGCACCAAGCGCCAGCCCCGCGCCCAGCACCGGCACCAGCGCCGGCCCCAGACCCAGGACCAGCCTCGCACCAGCCCCGACCCCAGCCTAGCGACCGACCAGCGCCCGGCGCCCAACCAGCGCCCGGCACCCGAGCAGCGCCCGGCACCCGAGCAGCGCCCGCACGCACCCGACGCGAGCAGCGCCCGGCACCCGAGCAGCGCCTGGCACCCGAGCAGCGCCCAGTGCCCGAGCAGCGCCCAGCGGCCGAGCAGCGCCCAGCGCCCGAGCAGCGCTCATCGCCAGCGCTCGACCGGAGCCTAGCGCCGACGGAGCCCAGCGCCCGACCGGAGCCAAGCGCCCGACCGGAGCCCAGCGCCCGACCGGCGCTTAGCACCCGACCGAAGCCCCCGGCACCTGACCAGCGCCCAGCGCCCGACCACCGTCCGGCGCCCGATCAGCATCCCGCGCCCGACCAGCACCCGGTGCCCGACCATCGCCTGGCCCCCGACCAGAGACCGACGCCCAACCAGCGGCCAGCGTCCGACCAGCGCCCGGCGCCCGATCAGTCTGATCGCACGAAGTGTGATGTGACTTTAATTAGTGCATTTTAAGCTTATGAATGACCTTTGAAATCCCCGTGTTTATTCGTGAAATGACATGACTTATATGCTTTTATTGAAGTTTCGTGCAAAGTGTCATTTTGTTGTCCGGTTGCCACTTTGGAGCCAAATTCGTGGTCTATCGGAGTTGCCTCTGTGCATTTTCAGGTTAAGGCATCAAAGTACGGATGACAAGGAGCGCATAGGAGCAAACGGGAGGTCATTTGGAGGCCGGGCGAGGGAGATATGAGCATTACAAGATCGAGCTCTCGGCAGAGTGCAGGGGTGCACGCCGTGCAGAGGTGCACGCCGTGCAGGGGTGCACGCTGTGCAGGGGTGCACGCCGTGCAGGGGTGCACGCCGTGCACTGTCCCCTGCACTATAAATATTCTTGTTTTTGGCCATTTTGAGGGATTCTTTCATATCTTTTGAACCCCAAAACACATACCCACGAACCCTCAAACCCTAGAACACATTTTTGGAGCAATTTGAAGCCATTGGAGCTAGGATTGAAGCCAACAAACCTTGGGAGAAGTGCTTACAAGTGGAGAAGTGAAGATCATCTCAAGGATTCATCCATGGTGTTCTTGGTGACCATTCTTCCTTCTTTTCTCTTTACTCCCTTGGCCATGTGTGGCTGAGTTTCTAGGTTCATCTTGGATGGGTAGATTAGTTGTGCTATGATAGAGGGATGATTGTATAGAACTTGCCATGATTGATCTTGGTTGTATGAGGATGATTCCTAGACTTGTTTTTAATGCCATTTTATGCCATGTTTGCTTAATTTGGTCCATTCAATGTGATTTGATGCATGAGAGTGCTTGGATTGCATAGATTGTAGGTCTAGGGATTGAAGTGAGTGTGTTCTAAGAGATTAGATCATCTTGTTTCAACCATTTTCACTTGATTTCTCTCTTGGGCATTTTATCGAACACTTGGTGTGCATGTGGATTTTCATTCAATTGAGTTTGAAAAGGCTTTTTGGTGAATCTCTTAGTGTTAGGGCATTGATATGAGAGTGTTGTGCCTAGCCTTGTGGTCATAGAGTCTTAAGAGAGGGTCTTGTGTCTTGGCATTTCATCAAACACTTAGAATGCATCCTTTTCACTTAGCTTGAGAGCGAGAGCCTAAGTTGAGTGGTATTAGGATAGGGATTTGGTGCTACGAGAGTGCATTGAGTCTATAGAAGTGAAATGCATGGTCATCCAAATGCAAACTCGATCTTGATTGACTTGTTTGTTCAATTAGTCCTCTTGAGCATGATGAAACTACCCACCAAGAGAACCCCCTTTGATGCGAACCGCTCCTCAATGAAGGGATCGACTCAACACCCAAAACTATACTACCAGCTCCACGAATCCTAACCTTTGAAACCGCGGAGAACACTTGAAATCCACTAAGTATAGACTTAGGAACCCCAAGGTATTCAGTCGAATTTGGTGCCACAAACAAAGGATGAATGCCTTTGATGATAAACCGATCTAGACGACGATCAATTCCATGATGGTCGAACAGAGATTAGCAATTCCATGCTAAGAGAAAAACCGAAGTTTTGAGTGTTTATTTCTTTCAAAGTTGTCCTCTACAATGAGGCTAGACGCCTCTATTTATAGGTGAGGAAGGGAGAACAGGCTCTCCTTTTCCTCCTACGAAATAGCTAATAAAACTAATAAAGAATACAAAAATAAGGACTGAAACTCGTAGCCTTGTTCACCAAGGAAAAGAGTCATTCCTAAACAAAAACACTAAAAGGGAAAAACTGGAAATTCCTAAAAAACAGCTAAACGGGTTCTGGAATTATGGGCCGAATAAATACCAACCAAATTCCTAAAATTCTGATATTTTGCAGATCCGTAGTAGACTCCATGGGCTACAACTTTCATGTTGGGCTTCAACCCAAATTCTATCTCCAGGTAGCCCAAATTCGTCATTCTTTGTCAGACTAGGAATCTGTCCAAAACCGGGAAATCCTAGCTTGATTAGGATTCCTTGTTTGGATGCACTTGGCTTCTTCTCTCCATTTCCCGTATCTTGAATGTTACTCCATCCCTCCTTGGATCAGGCTCAGGTGGTGGCCTTATCACAACTCCTAGCATAGGCTCCCTCGGATCAGCATCCGAGCTCCACTTCTTGATGCTTATGCCATGCATCACTAGGACTTGTTCTAGCCCTATCTGCTTCAATTCTCCTCCAAATTCAGCTCCGTTTGTTGGAGTGTATTCCTGGAGCCATAAGGATTCCAGTGCCTTTGGAAAATCCCAAAAGGCACGGGTCAATCGTTCGCTGGGCCAAAAGTGCTCCTTTGACGGGCGCTGGCATGGGCCTTGTGCCTGTGGCAGGCTTAGCTTGGGGCCTTCTTCAAATCTGTCCAGGCCTTTTGAGTTCTGCTCCGAGCCTTCTTCCCTGGGTACCTTAGGGGTGTCTTTAGGGGCTGTCGTCGGTCTAGAGCTCGTGGCATTTAGCATGGGGCCTAGTTTAGGTGCTAGGCCTTTATCGGGGCTCGGGGCTGGACTTGGCCCTAGGCTTGGCCTGGGGCCTGAACTTGGAGCTTTGTCTCTCCAAGGCTCTGGAGGTGGTGCCGGTGTAGGCCTGGGGCCGGTGTAGTCCTCGTTCGGCTTCAAGTCTCTAGGCCGAACGGTCATTAAATTCTCCTTGTCCGGCGCTCTCGTGGAGGTGTCCTGGCCGGGTGCCCGTGGTGTTGTGACCGCGCCGGCCTTGGTGGCTCGGTTCACATCATCCCCCTCTTCTTGAAAAGGATTCGTCCTCGAATCCATACCTGGTGCACCATTAGAAATAATAAAATTTACCACAGGGGAGTGTAGGACTTGACCTGGTGCTTTGTTGGCGCTCCAGGGGTGTTCGGGCCGTATCGGGGCTGGTACGGGTGCTCGGGGCTCCGGCCTGAGCTCTTTGGGCCATACCGGGGCTGGTATGGGGGCTTCGGACTCGGCGCCGGGCGCTGGTCGGCGCTGGTGGCTGTCGGGCGCCGGGGACTGGTCGGGCGCCGGGGCTGCTCCGGCGCTGGGCGCCGGTCGGGCGCTGGTGCTGGGCGCTCGGGTGCTGGGCGCTGGGGCGCCGGTGCTGGTACTGGTGCTAGCGCTGGGCGCTGGGCCGGTACTGGCGCTAGTGCTGGTGCTGGTGCTCGGCAGGCGCTGCGCCGAGTGCTGGCCTGGTGCTGGCTCGGGGCAGGGCTGATGCTGGTCCGGGGCAAGCCTGATGCTGGTCCGGGGCAGGCCTGATTCTGGTCCGGGGCAGGGCTGATGCTGGTCCCGGGCAGACGGGATGCTGGGCCGGGGCAGGGCCGATGCTGGGCCGGGGCAGTGCTGGGCGCTGGGCCGGGGCAGTGCTGGGCGCTGTGCCGGGGCAGTGCTGGGTGCAGGGCCGGGGCAGGCGCTGAGCCTAGTGCTGGGCCTAAATTTTTTCCTCATCTTTTTCTTAAGACTCCACCAACTAAGGATGGGGTCCTCTTCTTCTCTCCTGATTTGATTCCTGAGTTGAGCCCACCATAAAGCAGCATAGTCAGTAAACTCAGTTGTGGCTAGGTTTACCTTTTTCAATTCGGAATAATAATGGCACTCAAAGAAGTCCTCCATGCTCCTCTCCCAATCAATGTACTCATCAGGATTTGCTTTGCCAGCAAATTTGGGTACATTGATATTCCTTCTTGGCCGCCGGGGGCCATCTCCATTCGCGGCTCCAAACTGCTCGGCGATTCGGGCCATGTTTTCAGCCATGGCAGTCAATCGTGCCTCCATAGCAATTAGCCTCTCATCTGTCATGATTAGTACAAGAAGCAACCCTTCTACAAGACAAAACCTAGATCTACTAGGAAAAGAATATGTAGACTAAAATCCTAAACCAACTAGGAAAAGGATAAAAGAATCAAGTTCTAATCCAACTAGGTTACAACTATTACAACGAAAAATAAGAACTTGGCAAGGGTGGCCTTGCTTTTTTTTTTGTTTTCTTTTTTTCTACTCTTTTTTTGTGTATTTTCTTTGATAGCTTGATCGGCCACCAATATTTTCTTGCCTTACAATTGAAAGACTCGAATAGAAGAACTAAAATAGATGAAGATTTTCTAAACAATTTTCTAAGAACAAAAAGTAAAGGATATGAATCCAAGAATGAACCTGGAAACTGGGATAGATTGTTGGTCCAAGAGTTGAACCGTGCTCTGATACCAGCTGATGCGAACCGCCTCCTCTAGGAAGGGATCGACTCAACACCCAAAACTATACTACCAGCTCCACGAATCCTAACCTTTGAAACCGCGGAGAACACTTGAAATCCACTAAGTATAGACTTAGGAACCCCAAGGTATTCAGTCGAATTCGGTGCCACAAACAAAGGATGAATGCCTTTGATGATAAACCGATCTAGACGACGATCAATTCCATGATGGTCGAACAGAGATTAGCAATTCCATGCTAAGAGAAAAACCGAAGTTTTGAGTGTTTATTTCTTTCAAAGTTGTCCTCTACAATGAGGCTAGACGCCTCTATTTATAGGTGAGGAAGGGAGAACAGGCTCTCCTTTTCCTCCTACGAAATAGCTAATAAAACTAATAAAGAATACAAAAATAAGGACTGAAACTCGTAGCCTTGTTCACCAAGGAAAAGAGTCATTCCTAAACAAAAACACTAAAAGGGAAAAACTGGAAATTCCTAAAAAACAGCTAAACGGGTTCTGGAATTATGGGCCGAATAAATACCAACCAAATTCCTAAAATTCTGATCTTTTGCAGATCCGTAGTAGACTCCATGGGCTACAACTTTCATGTTGGGCTTCAACCCAAATTCTATCTCCAGGTAGCCCAAATTCGTCATTCTTTGTCAGACTAGGAATCTGTCCAAAACCGGGAAATCCTAGCTTGATTAGGATTCCTTGTTTGGATGCACTTGGCTTCTTCTCTCCATTTCCCGTATCTTGAATGTTACTCCATCCCTCCTTGGATCAGGCTCAGGTGGTGGCCTTATCACAACTCCTAGCATAGGCTCCCTCGGATCAGCATCCGAGCTCCACTTCTTGATGCTTATGCCATGCATCACTAGGACTTGTTCTAGCCCTATCTGCTTCAATTCTCCTCCAAATTCAGCTCCGTTTGTTGGAGTGTATTCCTGGAGCCATAAGGATTCCAGTGCCTTTGGAAAATCCCAAAAGGCACGGGTCAATCGTTCGCTGGGCCAAAAGTGCTCCTTTGACGGGCGCTGGCATGGGCCTTGTGCCTGTGGCAGGCTTAGCTTGGGGCCTTCTTCAAATCTGTCCAGGCCTTTTGAGTTCTGCTCCGAGCCTTCTTCCCTGGGTACCTTAGGGGTGTCTTTAGGGGCTGTCGTCGGTCTAGAGCTCGTGGCATTTAGCATGGGGCCTAGTTTAGGTGCTAGGCCTTTATCGGGGCTCGGGGCTGGACTTGGCCCTAGGCTTGGCCTGGGGCCTGAACTTGGAGCTTTGTCTCTCCAAGGCTCTGGAGGTGGTGCCGGTGTAGGCCTGGGGCCGGTGTAGTCCTCGTTCGGCTTCAAGTCTCTAGGCCGAACGGTCATTAAATTCTCCTTGTCCGGCGCTCTCGTGGAGGTGTCCTGGCCGGGTGCCCGTGGTGTTGTGACCGCGCCGGCCTTGGTGGCTCGGTTCACATCACCCTTTGTCTTTGATTTGCACCACTTTATTTTTCTTTCTTTTTTTTTAGTTTCCTTTAAGTTTTTAATTTCTATTTCAAACCAAAACTCCTTTCAAATGAATAGACCGTCTACGAGGAATGTGAGTAGTGGCCATTGAGAGAACCCCGTGGAATACGACCTTGGTAAAATCGCTTTTATCAAGTTTTTGCGTGCACCCCTGCACGGCGTGCACATCTGCACGGCGTGCACCTCTGCACGGCGTGCACCCCTGCACTCTGTAGAGAGCTCGATCTTGTAATGCTCATATCTCCCTCGTCCGGCCTCCAAATGACCTCCCGTTTGCTCCTATGCGCTCCTTGTCATCCGTACTTTGATGCCATAACCTGAAAATGCACAGAGGCAACTCCGATAGACCACGAATTTGGCTCCAAAGTGGCAACCGAACAACAAAATGACACTTTGCACGAAACTTCAATAAAAGCATATAAGTCATGTCATTTCACGAATAAACACGGGCATTTCAAAGGTCATTCATAAGCTTAAAATGCACTAATTAAAGTCACATCAAAGTGCCCTGATCAGCCCGATCAGCCGGAGTGCCCCGATCACCCAGGTCACCCCCGAGCACCCGTACCAGTCCCGGTACGGCCCAAAACCCCAAGGAGCGCCCACGAACTACCAGGTCCAATCCTACACGTCCATGTTATTATTTTTAAAATTTCTAACGGATTACTAGGTGCGGATTCGAGGACGAATCCTTGTCAAGAAGAGGGGAATGGAGTGATCCGGGCCACCAGGGCCGACCCGACTGATGTCGACCCGGCCCCAACACTAATCTCGGGCCAAGACTACACCAGGCTTAGGCCTACACCAGAACCACCTCCGGAACCTTGGAGAGCCAAAGCCTCAAGTCCCGACCACGAGCCAAAACTAGCCCTGAGCCGAGGGCCTCCACTAGGCCCTCAGCTGATTGCCACAAGCCCTGGAGGTAAAGAGGAGCATGGGGAGTCTCTAGGAGCATTCCTGGAGCATTGGCGGATGAAGAGAGGAAAGGGTCCGGCTGGAACTCACTGGAGCCCGAAGACAGGCCCTAGAGCCGATCGAGGACTAGGCCTAGTGCCTAAACTAGGCCTCAGGCCAAGTACCACGAGCCCTAGACCCGTACCAGCCATTGAAGATCCCTTAAGAGCACTACTGAAGACCTGGCCGAAGCAGAAAGCAGAAGGCTTGGCCAGAATTAACAAAGGCCTAGCACTGAGCCAGCCCCGTGCGCTGGACCGAGCGCCGGGCACCACAGAAGCGTGCTTTTGGCCCAGCCAAAAGTTGGCCCGTGCCTTTTGGGAGTTTCCAGCATCATTGGATAGCTTGAAGTCTCAGGAGCACCCTCCAACAAACGGAGCAGAATTTGGAGGTGTATTGAAGGAGATAGGGCTAGAACAAGTCCTAGTGATGCTTGGCCTAAGCATCAAGGAGTGGAGCTCGGATGCTGATCCGAGGGAGCCAATACTAGGATCTAGGTTCAGGCCACCTCCTGAGCCTGATCCAAGGAAGGATGCTTGACCATTTATGATACGGGAAATGGAGAGAAGAAGCCAAGTACATCCGAACAAGGAATCCTAATCAAGCTAGGATTTCCCGGTTTTGGACAGATTTCTAGTCTGACGTAGATTGATGAATATGGGCTACCTGGAGACAGAATTAGGACTGATGCTCAACACGAAAGTTGTAGCCCATGGAATCTTCTAGAAGTCTGCCAAAGGGATTAATTTTATGAATTAATTTACTATTTATTCGGCTGATTCTTCCAGAACCCGTGTAGCTGTTTTTTAGGAATTTTCCAGCTTTCTTTATTAGAGTTCTAGTTTAGGAAGGAGTCTTTTCCTTGGTGAACAAGGCTCCGAATTTTAGGCTATTATTTTATTATTTTAGAGTTCTTTTCCGAGTAGGAAACGTGAGCCTGTTCACGATTTCCTCACCTATAAATAAGAGGCTTCGGCCTCATTGTAAACACGAACCCCTCTGAATCAATTAATCAAGTAAGAACTTTGTTCTCTCAATTCTTAGTTTTATGCTGCGTGCATAGCTTAGAGTCGGTATTATCAACAGAAGTATTCCCCTTCTGTCGTGGAGCCATTCCTGGACACTTAGGGTTCTCGGTCAATCGCGGCCGACGGGTCCAAGTACTTTACCGCCCAGGTGCCAACAATGATCGAGCGAAGGTTCAAGACTAGCGGTGGTTAGGGTCGTCTGCCCACGGTTGCGACGGTTCACACCAGTTTTGGTATCAGAGCTTTGGTTCAACTCGAGGAACCAAATATATCCCAGTCTTCAGGTTTGAAAACCCTGGATTCATATCCTTTGCTTTTCAGTCTTAGAAAATCCTAGAAAAACCCTATCTTTCTTTGTTTTCGTGTTATTAGAAAATCAGTTTAGAAAATCCATCTGTTTTTCATCCTTGTTCGAAGCATTGTAAGAAAAAGAAAAGAAAACAAAAAGAAAGGCAATTTGCCCTAGGGTTTCTCGTTCATTATAGGTTGATCTTAAGAAGAGGGGTAGATAGATATATTTTGCTTCCCTGTTCTATCAACTAACATGGCAGACGAAAGACTCAACCACGTGGATGCCAACGTTCTCAACATCACTCAAGTTCTGAACACGTTACACGTGGAGGCCAAGGGTCGACTGCCCACGGTTGCGGCGGTTCACACCACAAACGGAGCTCGATTTGGAGGAGTATTGAAGGAGATAGGGCTAGAACAAGTCCTAGTGATGCTTGGCCTATGCATCAAGGAGTGGAGCTCGGGTGCTGATCCGAGGAAGGCCAAGCAAGGAGCTGTGATCAGGCCACCACCTGAGCCTGATCCAAGAGGAGAGGATCAAGGACAATCCAACCTTGGAGGAGAGCCAAGAGTTCAGCCCACGACTAAGAAGCTACGGGCTAGAACTAAAGTGAACAAGGGCCAAACCCGGATTTCTGGACAGATTCCTAGTCCGACAAGGATTGACGAATATGGGCTACTTGGAGACAGAATTTGGACTGATGTCCAACATGAAAGTTGTAGCCCATGGAGTCTACTACGGATCTGCAAAAGATGAGAATTTTAGGAATTTGTTTGGTATTTATTCGGCCAATAATTCCAGAACCCGTTTAGGCTGTTTTTGGGGAAACTTGGCTCCCAAGTTAGGAGTTCTTGTCTAAGTAGGATTCTTTTCCTTTGTGAACAAGGCTACGAATTTCAGTCCTATTTTTTGTAATTCTTTATTAGTTTATTAGTTAGTTTCGTAGGAGGAAAAGGAGAACCTGTTCTCCCTTCCTCACCTATAAATAGAGGCTTATACGCCTCATTGTAAGACAGATTATTGATTATTGAAATTTCAGAACATTGTTCTTTTTCCTTCAAGTCTTTGCTCGTTGTTGCTTAGCTTAAGGTTTGGTTTATCATCAAAGGCTATCATCCTTTGTTTGTGGCACCAATTCGACCGAATACCTTGGGGTTCCTAAGTCTATACTTGGTGGATTTCAAGTGTTCTCCGCGGTTTCATTAGTTAGGTTCTCGTGGGGCTGATAATATAGTTTTGGGTGTGGAGTCGATCCCTCCCTAGAGGAGGCGGTTCGCATCAGCTGGTATCAGAGCACGGTTCAACTCTTGGACCACCTATCCCAGTTTCCAGGTTCATTCTTGAATTCATATCCTTTACTTTTTGTTTTTAGAAAATTGCTTCGAAAATCTTCATCTTTTAGTTCTTGTATCGAGTCTTTCATTGTAAGGCAGAAAAAGCTGGTGGCCATCAAAATCCATCAAGGAAAATATCAAAAAAAGGTTAAAAAAAAAATAGAAAAAAAACCCAACCAAAGCAAGGCCACCTTGCCAAGTTCTTTTCGTGTAAGTTTCTTAGTTATTTCCTAGTTGGATTAGAACTTGATTCTTTTATCCTTTTCCTAGTTGGTTTAGGATTTTAGTCTACATATTCTTTTCCTAGTAGATCTAGGGTTTGTCTCGTAGAAGGGTTGTTCGTGTACTAATCATGGAAGACGAGAGGCTCAATGCAGTGGAAGCACACATGGCTGCCATGGCTCAAAGCATCACCCGACTCATGGAGTAACATGGAGTTCCTCATGGAAAAGAATACCAACGGCCAAGAAGGAATATCAATGTACCCAAATTTGCTGGCAAAGCAAATCCTGATGAGTACATTGATTGGGAGAGGAGCATGGAGGACTTCTTTGAGTGCCATTATTATTCCGAATGGAAAAAGGTAAACCTAGCCACAATCGAATTTACTGATTATGCTGCTTGATGGTGGGCTCAACTCAGGAAGCAAATCAGGAGAGAAGATGTGGATCCCATCCTTAGTTGGAGAGATCTTAAGAGAAAGATGAGGAGACGGTTTGGACCAGCATCAGGTCTGCCCCGGTCCAGCATCAGGCCTGCCCCGAGCCAGCGCCCAGCGCCAGCACCGGCCCAGCGCCCAGCAGTAGCACCAGCGCCAGCGCCAGCATCGGCCCAGCGCCCAGCGCTAGCACTAGCGCCAGCACCGGCCCAGCGCCCAGCGCTAGCACCAGCACCAGTACCGGTCCAGCGCCCAGCGTTAGTACCAGCACCGGCCCAGCGCCAAGCGCTAACACCAGCACAAGCACCGGCTCAGCACCAAGGACAAGCACCGGCTCAGCACCAAGCACAAGCCCCGACACCAGACCCGACACCGCCCGGCCCCCCCGACGCAGCATCAAGCACCGGCGCCCCAGCGCCCAGCGCTCGAGCGCCCAACACCAGCGCCCCAGTGCCTAGCCCCGACGCCACAGCGCCCGCCCCCGGCGCCCGACCAGCCACCGACGCCCGACCGGCGCCCAGCGCCCGAGCAGCCACCAGGGCCCGACCGGCGCCCAGCGCCCGACCAGCCCCCGGCACCCGACCAGCACCCGGCGCCCGACCAGCCACCGACGCCCGACCAGCGCCCAGCGCCCGATCAGCGTCCCACGCCCGATGCCCGATCAGTCCGATCGAACGGAGTACCCTGATCAGCCCGATCAGCCGGAGTGCACCGATCACCCCCGAGCACCCGTACCAGTCCCGGTATGGCCCGAACCCCTAAGGAGCGCCCACGAACTACCAGGTCCAATCCTACACGTCCATGTTATTATTTTTAAAATTTCTAACGGATTAAAAGGTGCGGATTCGAGGACGAATCCTTTTCAAGAAGAGGGGAATGACGTGATCCGGGCCACCCAACCAAGCCTAGGGCCAAGTCCAGCCCCGAGCCGAGGGCCACCACTAGGCCCTGACCTGATTCCCACGAGCCCTGAAGGCACTGACCACTCCTGGGATCCTCCAGAGACATTCCTGGAGCACAGGAAACAAAGGACCCAAGAGTGCCTGGCCAGAAAAGCGTGGTGCCCGAAGATTGACCCCAGAACGAGCCCCGGACCATCCCATGTGCTCAAATGGAGCTCAAGACCATTTGTCACGAGCCCTAGACCATTCACCACCCCTGAAAGCCTCCTGTGGACATTACTGAAGAGCTGCTCGAAGCAGAACTCAAAAGGCCAGGACAGAGTTGAAGAAGGCCGAGAGCTAAGCCCCACGCCCGAGCCGAGCCCGTGCCCGGATGCCACAGAGAAGCACTTTTGGCCCGGCCAACAATTGGCCCGTGACTTTTGGGAAATTCTAGCAGCCCTAGATGGCTTGAAGTCTCAGGAGCGCCCTCCAACAAACGGAGCTCGATTTGGAGGAGTATTGAAGGAGATAGGGCTAGAACAAGTCCTAGTGATGCTTGGCCTATGCATCAAGGAGTGGAGCTCGGATGCTGATCCGAGGAAGGCCAAGCAAGGAGCTGTGATCAGGCCACCACCTGAGCCTGATCCAAGAGGAGAGGATCAAGGAGAATCCAACCTTGGAGGAGAGCCAAGAGTTCAGCCCACGACTAAGAAGCTACGGGCCAGAACTAAAGTGAACAAGGGCCAAACCCGGATTTCTGGACAGATTCCTAGTCCGACAAGGATTGACGAATATGGGCTACTTGGAGAAAGAATTTGGACTGATATCCAACATGAAAGTTGTAGCCCATGGAGTCTACTACGGATCTGCAAAAGATGAGAATTTTAGGAATTTGTTTGGTATTTTGTTACGTGCCGTCGTCTGATGAGTGACGACTGGCTCGGGACGACACCACCGCCGACTTCCCCAAGGAGTTTGCTCGTTCGTTGGGTGCGAGCCGGTGGCCTTCTCTAGCGAAGTAAAGCGCGTCGTGATGAATAGTGGGTTAAAGTAAAAGTGTTCGAAGCTTTTAAGATGCGACGAAGCCACGTTAGAGAAATCGGACAAGAAGAAGAGAAGAGATTAGGGTTTCAAGGGAGGAAAGGATGAGAACGAGAGAAAAGTATTTCAGATATAATTCTTGCTTAATTCCTTCCGTAATCTCCCAACAAGGTTTTATACTCATCTACTACAACATGAATCCTAATTAAACCCCAACTCCCACCGATTAACTAGCTAATAAAATAATAATAATGGCCGATAACTAATATCCGAAACAAATAACAACTAATGTATGAAAGCAAATGATAATTAACCCCACTCTCTCTCCACGTGCACGTAACATTCCTTCCCTCTACGGAGAGTTCTTGTCCTCAAGAACATCCGGAAATTGTTCTTGTATACCCTGCCAATCCTCCCATGTCGAGTCAGCTGGTGTCATGTGAGACCAATGGATAAGGGCTTCTTCTCTCCCACGTCGTTGCCTTCGTTCCAACACCGCCACGGGCTCCGGTCGATTTTCTGCGATCTCTGGTAGGTGAGCTAGGTTGAGTTGCGAGACGTCTCCTCTTGCTAATTTCAGGCAGCTCACGTGGAATACGGGATGCACTCTTGTTCCACCAGGTAGTCGTAGCTTATATGCCCTCTCGCCAATGGTTGACTCCACTTGGTAAGGTCCATACCACTTCGGCCCCAATTTGTTGAAAGTGGTACCTCTCATGGTAGATTGCCTGTAAGCTTGTAGTTTGACGTAAACCCAGTCTCCAGGTGCAAAGCTCCTCTCAGTCCTACCAAATTATAATATTTGGTCATCCGCTCTTGTGCCTTCCGAACTCGGACCCTTAGCTCCTTTAAGAGCTCATCCCTTTTTTTTAATGCCTCGTCAACTGAAGCAACTTGTGTCGTTCCCGAACATATGCTAAAATCGTCGGGGGTTTCTTCCCGTACACCACCTCGTACGGGGTTCGACCAATCGTCGAGTGCAGGCTCGTGTTGTAGCAATACTCCGCCCAAGCCAACCATTGTCCCCACTCTTTTGGTCGTCCTCCAGTAAAGCACCTCAAGTACATCTCTAGGGTCTTATTAACAGCTTCGGTTTGCCCATCTGTTTGCGGGTGGTATGCCGAGCTGAAATTGAATTGAACACCCTGTAAACGGAACAACTCCTTCCAAAATCGGCTTGTGAACGTCGGATCTCGATCGCAAACTATAGAGGTTGGCAACACATATAATTTCAGCACTTGTTCAAATAATACCCTTGCTATACTAGCGGCGGTGTAGGGATGAGCTATCGCGATGAAATGAGCCATTTTAGACAAACGGTCCACCACCACGAGTATTGTCGACTTCCCTCCCGACTTCGGCAACCCTTCAACGAAATCCATGGATATGTCACGCCACACCTCCTCTGGTATTGTTAGCGGGTTCAACAATCCTGCCAGTTTGAGCAACTCAGCCTTGTTTGCTTGGTATACTGCACACTCCCTAATAAACTTAAGCACCCCTTCCTTCATGCCATCCCAATAGAATACTTCTCTGATTCTCTGTAAAGTCTTTGTAACACCCGTCCCAAACCGACCCAGGTTTACCAGTGGTCGAATCGGTTTGAGTGCTACTCGAAGATACAGCATTTAAATAAAGGAGTAAAACGCAGCGGAAACAGAAACAACTCTCCATTAAAAAGTTCAAAATCAACTGAAGGCCTTCATTACATAAAATCTGAAATCCGAAATCAAATCTCAAAACGATTACAAAATTCCCAACCAAAGGTGTCAACTGAAATCTAAAATTAAAACAGTGGTCACTCCACAATAGATTCCTAATCTTCACTTCACAACTCCAACCTGCAACTCCTCCGAACTCAACCGAACACCTGAAAAGAGAAACTGGGGGGGATCAGCTTCCTAATGAAACTGAGCGAACCCACTGGGTTTAACTATGCGCTGAACCTAGCCTAAGAGCGATCCCAACTCCGCACACAAACAACAATGGAATCTGACACAGCCATCCTCATTTTAATTCCTAACATGATACTAGGTGATCACATAAGCTCAAATCTCAATTAACATCCACAAGAGTTTAACATGCATAAGCTCAACATTACACCGCATCCAACTCCACATTATGCAACAGAGAAAACCACATGCACAAACATAACCAAAATCATGTAACCACTCGTCCCCCAATTCAATCAATACTCATACATTCACCTTCACACGCATACATTTACTCTCCATTTCTCCTTCATATTTTCTAGGTGATCACACAGGTGCACTACTCAGTCCATTGCCCACAACTAACAGTCTCAACAATGTAACCCAAGTCATCCATTCATAAGTACACGATATAGCCAACTCATGTAGCGCACAGTTCAACATTACATCACAATACAACTCACTATCACTAACAACACTTCCACTCACACATCAACCACAACACCCACATATTAACCACAACACCCACACTACCCAAATTCACACTTATCATCATCATCAATCCTAGACCATTCAACTCCTATCTCACATCTCATCACAACAACATAATTCACAACACAACACTAGGCACCTCACTAACACCTCCAATACACATACCATACACGAATCACACATGCATCTTATTCCACACACACTCACAAACACGCATACACCACCGCACATAACCAAGCATTCTCATCACTAACACATACCACACATTCATTGATCTAGGTGAGTTCATTAGGCGCCATAAGGAGTTATTCCCCCGCTACCCCGCCGGCCTCGTGCTCCCCTACCGCATGGGGAACACGTCACATATCCACAATTCCATAATTCCACAATTCCACAATTCCACTCCCCGTCGGGAGACTAATCTACCAGTCCGTCGGTAGGCCCTAACCACCAGTCTGTCGGTGGGTGAAACACATTTGGGGTAACGTTGGCTCCTTCCAGTTCTATCATTTAAATTCCATTTACCCAATTCCATTTGATTAATTCCACTTTACAAACCCACTTCCCAATTCCACTTTACAAATCCACTACACAAATTACACATCACAATGCCACATCACAATACTACAACACAAACCCACATCACAAATCCACACCATGATTCCACCACACAATTCCACGTTCTAGTTCCAAACACCAATTCTATGTTCCAATTCTAGGACATAATTCTAGTCTAACCACAACCGGCAATAATAGATACAATCATAGAATTCATCGCATCCAACCCCATCTCATCTCACATTTCTAGATCAAA
The DNA here is from genome assembly GCA_034768395.1 of Linum lewisii. Classification (NCBI taxonomy): domain Eukaryota; kingdom Viridiplantae; phylum Streptophyta; class Magnoliopsida; order Malpighiales; family Linaceae; genus Linum; species Linum lewisii. The sequence goes on along the minus strand of CM068301.1, from coordinate 24,796,059 downwards.
TACATTAGCTATCATCTTATATCCCAATCCCCACATCACACATAGATCAGCACAATCATCATACGTCAATCACAAGACAGTTATTCAGTTTTACTCTCATAGGTTCATGCAAGACCTAATTCTGTTCTAAGTCTATTAAACTCCGCACTCCCATTTCTAGCCACCTAGTCAACTATACACTCACACAAGTCAACCATACAATCACACCAGTCACCCAACACCACATAACAGTAACAATCACGACAGCATCAATTTACCATTTCAACTCTCCTATTGAGCATTACTAGATTAAACCACATAATCTATCTAGTTCACATAATTCATCTAACACGATTCCTAGCCACAATTCGACCAATTCTGACATCCTCATTCTTCTCTACCATTTATCAATCCACATTCAAGACTCCAACCTTACTACGATAACCAAAAGACACTATCAATCACCATCACACACAGCATCAATTTCATTCAAATCAATCATACGACCCCAGTTCAACTAGTTCATGCAATCACACCACCCAATTCCATTACTCAATTCCATTTACCAATTCCCTTAACCAATTCCATAAGTCAATTCCACGTACCGATTCTATTGTCCAATTCCATACCTACATTCCCTACCGATTTCAGTAGCCAGTTCTAAGTCATAGTCTACCACCCTAAACACATTAACAACCACCTTCACACGCATCATCAATTCTACCTAAAAGGCACGTTGCATAATTCATACATCAACACCTAGCATTATCTCAATCCCAACATCATGTAAACCCACACAATCCAAATCATTCAATAATCCCACATCACACATAACCACACATCACAAGACATTCAACGCCTCCCACGACACAAACAGTTTAAGGGTAAACGGCTAGCTCACCGGCCACCCCCACCTGCAAGTACAGGGGAAGCCATGTCATGAGTCGTAGGGTTACCCTCCTGTACGTCCTTCATTGGATGAACACACATTGGTGGAGCCATCCACCTGTTCATCAATTAAGGGCGACCCCACATTGGCAGGACCACCTTCCTGCAACCACAGAATGACAATAGCATAATATACACAATTCTCATGTTCACAGACCCGTCCCTCCTATCACTCTTTACTAGTTCCGATCAATTTATCATCCATGTTAATCAATTTCTCCAATAAAACTCATCACAAACAGCCATCAATCATCAACCAATCCATCAATTAACAAATATCCAACAATCATCAAAACAGCATATTTCACAGAACAATCAATTGCAGAACAATTTTCCCCTTTTACTCTCTTTCAATTTCATGCAAGGCCCTACATTTTTCTAAGTCTGAATTGTAACTCCTCACACCGACAAGACTACCTATCGTACGCTAAACCCTCACCTGACAAGAAGACGAGGCTCTAAACTCTTCAAGAAACCCGAACAACCAAACTCTCAGACACCAAAAACGTAGCTATCCTCCTCTTCACCGACAGCAGCTTACTCCGAAATATCCAGAACTTCTGGGTGCGATCTCTTCCTCTCATCACAACGAACTCATAGCAAGAAACGGATCGCCAATCGGATCTCTACAACTCTCAGAATTGAGGTTTGAAGTTTTGGAGATTTCTGGCTGAGACACAAAAACGTAGCTCTTCCTTCTTCCACGGACAGCAGCCTGCTCCGACCCAGCCAGAACCACGACTAGCGATCTCTTCCTCTCACCGCCACAGACGTGTAGCAAGAAAGGGATCATCAATCGGAGCTCTACAACTCCCGGAATCAAGGATTGACCCAAATGGGTTTTTGGTTCTTCAAACACGGGTTTGGGGGAAGATGGAGAAAATGAAAAAGTGAAGAAACTCCTAAAATCCGAATTTTAACACTCAATGCATGAAACACGGCCCACATATCATCAAATGCACCCCCAAGGTGTTTAACTCGACCAACCAAATTCAACGTCCCGAACTTCGATGGACCTCAAGAACATTGTTTCCAATGTCTAAACCATCCAAACTCGAGTTCCAATCCGTTTGGTTGGCGGGATGTTACAAGTCTCCACAACTTCAAGAGATTTGTCCCCGAAATCACAACCCAACTCACTCTAGCAACGCAACCACAAATCACAGCAACAAATGCAGCAGCAACATAGGGATCACATTACCTCCCGAAACTCCTTTTAACGCTCTAACAACACACACCTTCTAAGGGCACTACTCCCACACTACTTCGAACTTTTACCTAACAGACACGCACAACCGAACCTCGACGGCACTACTCACCACAAGAACACAACCAAAACGCAACCAACACAACTCACACGAGAGCACAAGCACAACACAAGCAAGCAAGAAAACTCTCAGCTAACACCTCCGACCAGAACTTCACACTCCTCGAACACTCCACTTAACTCAACAAAATTCTACAAGGGCTCTACTCTTCCAACCAACCTCCTAGTCTACCACCACTTCCACTCCCAACTACTCCGACACCCTCTTCACTACAGGAGGACACAAAACGTTTCAATTGATCAATTTTCATAAATCACATTGCATTTCAAATCACTCTCCTTTCAAGCTCAAAACACTTTCCTTTCAAAACTTCCCACCCATTTCAAAACACTTTGAAAATCCCTGGAAAGTCGGTCCTGTGCTGATGCTCCATCCTTTCCCCATATGAGGTTAATTACTCCTCTAGAAGAAGAGACGAATCACCAACACAGCAGCAACTAACCAGGCTCTGATACCACTTGTAACACCCGTCCCAAACCGACCCGGGTTTACCCGTGGTCAAACCGGTTTGAGTGCTACTCGAAGATACGGCATTTAAATAAAGGAGTAAAACGCAGCGGAAACAGAAACAACTCTCCATTAAAAAGTTCAAAATCAACTGAAGGCCTTCATTACATAAAATCTGAAATCCGAAATCAAATCTCAAAACGATTACAAAATTCCCAACCAAAGGTGTCAACTGAAATCTAAAATTAAAATAGTGGTCACTCCACAATAGATTCCTAATCTTCACTTCACAACTCCAACCTGCAACTCCTCCGAACTCAACCGAACACCTGAAAAGAGAAACTGGGGGGGATCAGCTTCCTAATGAAACTGAGCGAACCCACTGGGTTTAACTATGCGCCGAACCTAGCCTAAGAGCGATCCCAACTCCGCACACAAACAACAATGGAATCTGACACAGCCATCCTCATTTTAATTCCTAACATGATACTAGGTGATCACATAAGCTCAAATCTCAATTAACATCCACAAGAGTTTAACATGCATAAGCTCAACATTACACCGCATCCAACTCCACATTATGCAACAGAGAAAACCACATGCACAAACATAACCAAAATCATGTAACCACTCGTCCCCCAATTCAATCAATACTCATACATTCACCTTCACACGCATACATTTACTCTCCATTTCTCCTTCATATTTTCTAGGTAATCACACAGGTGCACTACTCAGTCCATTGCCCACAACTAACAGTCTCAACAATGTAACCCAAGTCATCCATTCACAAGTACACGATATAGCCAACTCATGTAGCGCACAGTTCAACATTACATCACAATACAACTCACTATCACTAACAACACTTCCACTCACACATCAACCACAACACCCACACATTAACCACAACACCCACACTACCCAAATTCACACTTATCATCATCATTAATCCTAGACCATTCAACTCCTATCTCACATCTCATCACAACAACATAATTCACAACACAACACTAGGCACCTCACTAACACCTCCAATACACATACCATACACGAATCACACATGCATCTTATTCCACACACACTCACAAACACGCATACACCACCGCACATAACCAAGCATTCTCATCACTAACACATACCACACATTCATTGATCTAGGTGAGTTCATTAGGCGCCATAAGGAGTTATTCCCCCGCTACCCCCGCCGGCCTCGTGCTCCCCTACCGCATGGGGAACACGTCACATATCCACAATTCCATAATTCCACAATTCCACAATTCCACTCCCCGTCGGGAGACTAATCTACCAGTCCGTCGGTAGGCCCTAACCACCAGTCTGTCGGTGGGTGAAACACATTTGGGGTAACGTTGGCTCCTTCCAGTTCTATCATTTAAATTCCATTTACCCAATTCCATTTGATTAATTCCACTTTACAAACCCACTTCCCAATTCCACTTTACAAATCCACTACACAAATTACACATCACAATGCCACATCACAATACCACAACACAAACCCACATCACAAATCCACACCATGATTCCACCACACAATTCCACGTTCTAGTTCCAAACACCAATTCTATGTTCCAATTCTAGGACATAATTCTAGTCTAACCACAACCGGCAATAATAGATACAATCATAGAATTCATCGCATCCAACCCCATCTCATCTCACATTTCTAGATCAAATACATTAGCTATCATCTTATATCCCAATCCCCACATCACACATAGATCAGCACAATCATCATACGTCAATCACAAGACAGTTATTCAGTTTTACTCTCATAGGTTCATGCAAGACCTAATTCTGTTCTAAGTCTATTAAACTCCGCACTCCCATTTCTAGCCACCTAGTCAACTATACACTCACACAAGTGAACCATACAATCACACCAGTCACCCAACACCACATAACAGTAACAATCACGACAGCATCAATTTACCATTTTAACTCTCCTATTGAGCATTACTAGATTAAACCACATAATCTATCTAGTTCACATAATTCATCTAACACGATTCCTAGCCACAATTCGACCAATTCTGACATCCTCATTCTTCTCTACCATTTATCAATCCACATTAAAGACTCCAACCTTACTACGATAACCAAAAGACACTATCAATCACCATCACACACAGCATCAATTTCATTCAAATCAATCATACGACCCCAGTTCAACTAGTTCATGCAATCACACCACCCAATTCCATTACTCAATTCCATTTACCAATTCCCTTAACCAATTCCATAAGTCAATTCCACGTACCGATTCTATTGTCCAATTCCATACCTACATTCCCTACCGATTTCAGTAGCCAGTTCTAAGTCATAGTCTACCACCCTAAACACATTAACAACCACCTTCACACGCATCATCAATTCTACCTAAAAGGCACGTTGCATAATTCATACATCAACACCTAGCATTATCTCAATCCCAACATCATTTAAACCCACACAATCCAAATAATTCAATAATCCCACATCACACATAACCACACATCACAAGACATTCAACGCCTCCCACGGCACAAACAGTTTAAGGGTAAACGGCTAGCTCACCGGCCACCCCCACCTGCAAGTACAGGGGAAGCCATGTCATGAGTCGTAGGGTTATCCTCCTGTACGTCCTTCATTGGATGAACACACATTGGTGGAGCCATCCACCTGTTCATCAATTAAGGGCGACCCCACATTGGCAGGACCACCTTCCTGCAACCACAGAATGACAATAGCATAATATACACAATTCTCATGTTCACAGACCCGTCCCTCCTATCACTCTTTACTAGTTCCGATCAATTTATCATCCATGTTAATCAATTTTTCCAATAAAACTCATCACAAACAGCCATCAATCATCAACCAATCCATCAATTAACAAATATCCAACAATCATCAAAACAGCATATTTCACAGAACAATCAATTGCAGAACAATTTTCCCCTTTTACTCTCTTTCAATTTCATGCAAGGCCCTACATTTTTCTAAGTCTGAATTGTAACTCCTCACACCGACAAGACTACCTATCGTACGCTAAACCCTCACCTGACAAGAAGACGAGGCTCTAAACTCTTCAAGAAACCCGAACAACCAAACTCTCAGACACCAAAAACGTAGCTATCCTCCTCTTCACCGACAGCAGCTTACTCCGAAATATCCAGAACTTCTGGGTGCGATCTCTTCCTCTCATCACAACAAACTCATAGCAAGAAACGGATCGCCAATCAGATCTCTACAACTCTCAGAATTGAGGTTTGAAGTTTTGGAGATTTCTGGCTGAGACACAAAAACGTAGCTCTTCCTTCTTCCACGGACAGCAGCCTGCTCGACCCAGCCAGAACCACGACTAGCGATCTCTTCCTCTCACCACCACGAACGTGTAGCAAGAAAGGGATCATCAATCGGAGCTCTACAACTCCCGGAATCAAGGATTGACCCAAATGGGTTTTTGGTTCTTCAAACACGGGTTTGGGGGAAGATGGAGAAAATGAAAAAGTGAAGAAACTCCTAAAATCCGAATTTTAACACTCAATGCATGAAACACGGCCCACGTATCATCAAATGCACCCCCAAGGTGTTTTAACTCGACCCAACTCAAATTCGAACGTCCCGAACTTCGATGGGACCTCAAGAACATTGTTTCCAATGTCTAAACCATCCAAACTCGAGTTCCAATCTGTTTGGTTGGGCGGGGATGTTACAGTCTTGTGGAGACCCTCATGCGTGGCATCATGCATTTCTTGTATGATAGTAGTCACCAAAGTAGAGTCCTTTGGTAAATATATCCTCCCTTTGCGAAATAATATCCCATGCTTCACTGCCCATTCGTCGGAGAGGCTGCCCTCGAGACATCGATCCCTTAAAGTCGTTAAAGCTTCTGTCCCCTGAACCTCTTCTAATATCGTTGGCACCCAATCAGCCACTGGAGTTGAGATGGCAAACATACCTTTGCCAAACTTGCGAGATAGTGCATCGGCCGCCTTGTTCTCCCTTCCTTTTTTATATTCTATATCAAAATCATAACCCAAGAGCTTCGTCAACCATCTTTCTTGCATTGGAGTAGTTATTTTCTGCTCCAGAAGGTACTTTAGGCTCTGCTGATCAGTCCGTATGATGAATCGGCGGCCAAGCAGATAGGGGCGCCAACGTCTGACAGCTAGAACTAGTGCCAACATTTCCTTTTCGTATACGGACAACAAGAGTGACTTGCCTTGGATCGCTTCGCTGAAATATGCTATTGCTCTTCCTTCTTGCATTAATACTGCACCTACTCCATTTGCACAAGCATCGCATTCTACTATGAATGGCTGCCCAAAATCAGGTAATCGCAGTATTGGGGCAGAAGTCATAGCTTCTTTGAGTCGAACGAATGCCTCACGCCCTTCCTCGGTCCACTCAAACCCACCCTTTTTCAGCATGTGTGTGAGCGGCCTAGCAATGGTTTCGTAACCCTGGATGAATTTGCGATAATAACCTGTAAGTCCAAGAAAACCTCGTAGCGCTCTCGTTGTCTTCGATTGTGGCCAATCTGTCATCGCCTTAATTTTTTCAGGATCAGCCGCAACTCCCTTCTCTGAAATAATATGCCCGAGGTAGTGTACTTCTTTTGTTGCAAATGAGCACTTTTCTTTCTTGACAAATAGTTGGTTAGCACGTAGTATACAGAACACCTTTGCCAAGTGCTCTAGGTGCTCTTCCCTTGTACGACTATATATCAATATGTCATCAAAAAATACAAGAACAAATCGGCCGAGTAGTGGTCTGAGTACCTCATTCATTAAGGATTGAAACGTAGATGGAGCATTGGTGAGGCCGAATGGCATTACGAGGAACTCGTAATGTCCTTGGTGTGTCCGGAAAGCCGTCTTTGGTATATCCTCGCTCACCACCCTGATTTGATAGTATCCCGAACGAAGGTCCAGCTTAGTGAAATAACAAGCTCCATACAATTCATCGAGCAACTCGTCAATTACCGGTATAGGAAATTTATCCTTAATTGTGATTTGGTTGAGCGCTCGATAATCAACACACATTTGCCACGACCCATCATGTTTCTTTACCATTAAAATCGGCGAAAAGTATGGACTTCGACTGTGTCGTATAATTCCAGTTTCAAGCATTCCCTGCACCAATTTTGAAATATCTTCCTTCAAATAATGTGGATATCTATAAGGCCTCGAATTTACCGGTTTACTATTGGGTTCCAGCGGAATGCGATGATCTTCCTCTCTGCTTGGCGGCAACCCTTTCGGTTCAACAAATAAATCATTGTAGCTGTCCAATAGTCGAGCTAGGTCCGACTCGACTTCTCGTCCCATGCTAGCGATCCCGACATCCTCCGCGTCTAGCAAGTATAACACATACCCTTGACCTTCCCTTTTTACCTCACGTACCATGTCGTACTCATTCGTTATTCGTGAGTCGGGTGTCTTGTTACCTCGTAGCTGCACCATTTTTCCCATCCAATAAAAATCCATAGTTAACATCTGAAAGTCCCAATTAATAGGACCTAGTTGGCGCAACCATTGAACTCCGAGGATTAAATCGTATTGTGGAATAGGGAGGATATACAGGTCAATTCTAGAATACATTCCTTGTATTTGGACTACCATTCCTAGACAACATCCAGGGCTTTGCATTTCCTCTCCATTCCCCACAGTCACTGTAAATTGCGTATTGCTATCAGGAACAAGTGCTAACTTCCTTGCCATCCGTAAACTCAGAAAATTATGATTGCTTCCCGTATCCACCAATGTATTGAGTTGATGATAATTAACAGTAGCACTTAGCTTCATCGTCTCTGGGGTTTCGACTCCAGTCATGGCATTTAGCGAGATCGAGAGGTAAGCTGCACCTCCGCCCTTCTCCAAATCAACCTCGTGGAGCTCTCCTTCTGTTATAGATTCGATCAGGAATAGTTTCTTGCATCGGTGTCCCGGAACGAATACTTCATCGCAATTGAAGCACAGCCCTTTTTCTCTACGTTCTCTCATCTCGGCAGGATTGAGCCTCCGTATAGGTATTTGTCGATTTGGTGGAGCCGGGGCAGGTCTCTGACCTGGAGTAGGACCCATATATGCCAACTTTTCCACAAATAACCGGGCAAGTCCAATAGCGGCCGAGAGGGTCTCGGGTTGGCCGGCTTGAACCTCCGTCCTTATCCCCTTATTTAAACCGCTAATGAAGCACGCCGCTTGTTGCTCAGGAGCTAATTGTCCAGCTCTAACTAACAGCCTTTCAAATTCAGTTTGATATTCTCTGACCGTCCCCTTTTGTTGCAGCTTGGTGAGCTCGCCAAAAGGGCTCTCGAACCGCGTCGGTCCAAAACGAGAAAAAACACCTTTCCTCAACTGATCCCATGTGATAGCACCTTGCTCCTTCAACACTTGGAGCCATAACTGAGCCTCTCCTTCCATATAAATCGAGGCAAGAAGTACTTTATCGGCTTCATTGGTATGGTAGTACTCGAAGAATTGTTCAGCCCTACATACCCATGTAGTCGGGTCTTCTCCTCCTATGAACTTGGCGAAGTCAATTCTCACGCGGTGTTCTTGCGGCCGATTTCCTCCTCCTCCTCCATAAGGACCCAAAATCCCTCCTTGTTCATTCCTTTGCTCTAGTCGGTCCAATCGAGCATTTATGGCGGCGAGCCCTTCTTGCATCATAGCCAATTGCGCCGTCAATCTGACGAAGCCTTCCGGGTTTTGTTCTCGCTGCGTGAGCTCAATAATTGATTGTCGAACTCCATCCAGTCCACGTTCCAGCTGCCCCACACGTTCGTCCATGAAATCCTTTGAGTCGACCGGCTCTGATACCAATGTGTTACGTGTCGTCGTCTGACGAGTGAGCACTGGCTCGGGACGACGCCACCGCCGACTTCCCCAAGGAGTTTGCTCGTTCGTTGGGTGCGAGCCGGTGGCCTTCTCTAGTGAAGTAAAGCACGTCGTGATGAATAGTGGGTTAAAGTAAAAGTGTTCGAAGCTTTTAAGATGCGACGAAGCCACGTTAGAGAAATCGGACAAGAAGAAGAGAAGAGATTAGGGTTTCGAGGGAGGAAAGGATGAGAACGAGAGAAAAGTATTTCAGATATAATTCTTGCTTAATTCCTTCCGTAATCTCCCAACAAGGTTTTATACTCATCTACTGCAACATGAATCCTAATTAAACCCCAACTCCCACCGATTAACTAGCTAATAAAATAATAATAATGGCCGATAACTAATATCCGAAACAAATAACAACTAATGTATGAAAGCAAATGATAATTAACCCCACTCTCTCTCCACGTTCACGTAACATATTTATTCGGCCAATAATTCCAGAACCCATTTAGGCTGTTTTTTGGGGAAACTTGGCTCCCAAGTTAGGAGTTCTTGTCTAAGTAGGATTCTTTTCCTTGGTGAACAAGGCTACGAATTTCAGTCCTATTTTTTGTAATTCTTTATTAGTTTATTAGTTAGTTTCGTAGGAGGAAAAGGAGAGCCTGTTCTCCCTTCCTCACCTATAAATAGAGGCCTATACGCCTCATTGTAAGACAGATTATTGATTATTGAAATTTCAGAACATTGTTCTTTTTCCTTCAAGTCTTTGCTCGTTGTTGCCTAGCTTAAGGTTTGGTTTATCATCAAAGGCTATCATCCTTTGTTTGTGGCACCAATTCGACCGAATACCTTGGGGTTCCTAAGTCTATACTTAGTGGATTTCAAGTGTTCTCCGCGGTTTCATTAGTTAGGTTCTCGTGGGGCTGATAATATAGTTTTGGGTGTGGAGTCGATCCCTTCCTAGAGGAGGCGGTTCGCATTAAGGTGGCCTAGCTTTCTTTTCTTTTTCTTATAACTCGAAACTTAAAACAAGAATTGAAATAGAAGGGAATTTTCGAATCTATTTTCTAAGAAACAATAAAAAGGATATGAATCCAGGTGAACCTGGAGACTGGGATAGATTGTGGTCCGTGTGTTTGAACCGTGCTCTGATACCAACTGATGTGAACCGCTGCAACCGTGGGCAGACGACCCTAACCACCGCAAGTTGGAGATCGTGCAACGAGGTAAAACCTTCGGGAACCGGGCGGATGAGTACTTTGACCCGTCAGCTATATATCAGTTGGGAACCAAAAGTGTCCGATCGAAGACGCCACTTCAGAAGATGGATGCTTCTGACGATAAGTCGATCCTTAAGCGATGCAACAACGAGCAAAGGCTTGAAGGGAAGAGAACATATGTTCAAACAGGGGTTTATTGATTTCAAAGTTGTAAGTACAAAGAGAGGCCGGCGGCCTCTATTTATAGGGAGGGAACAAGCTCTCCTCCCTAAAGTCTAACTCCTAAATAATAATAAAATAAAGAGTCCTATTCCTAAATAGTCTCATAAATCCCTAAATAATCCTACTAAAAAGGAATAAACATAAAATAATAGTTGTAGTCTTTAAAGCAGAATAAAAGACCTAAATTAGGTCAAAAACCCTAATTTGGCTACGGTTGGGCTGCTCAGGCCAATTGGGCCATGGTGGCGGTCGTGGGCCTGACCGGCCGGGCGCTGGGCTTGCTTCGGGCGGCGGTTGCGGGCTTCGTGCTCCGGGCTGCTTCAGTGGCGAGGTCCTTGTCCATAAGTCATGTCTTCGTGATCGGCTCCATAGAACTCATTTGATCGGCCCGGCTGCCGGTTTAGGGCTCGTGACTGTTCTCTCCTTGGACCTTCTTCCTTTCCGCTCGGGCCTTCTTCTTTAAGCTTCAGGTAGGCCTCCGAGTATCTCCTGGTGTAGCTCTCCGGGGGTTGATGATGAGATCCAACAATGCTGCCCTGATGCCAACCGGTACTCCTACACCCCACCAGGGTCACCAGGCAGAGATAAGGCCCTAGGACCTCACACTAGGCATAAAGAGCCTCGGATAGGCCATATTCAAGCCCTAAAGCCACGATACGATCTGAAATATAAACTAAGCCCATCCCTTGCAGGTAGAAAGGTGATAAAAATGATTTTACCAAGGTCTTATTCCACGGGGTCCTCTCATAAGCCAATACTCACACTTCTCATAGACGGTCTAGACATTTGAAATTGGTTTGGTTTGATCGAGAAAATCAGAAACAAAGGCAAAGAAATGAAATACTAACAAAGACCAAGCAAGAGAGAAAAGTGGCTCAAATCAAAGACAAAGGGGTTCTCTTGGTGGGTAGTTTCATCATGCTCAAGATGACTAATTGAACAAACAAGCTAATCAAGATCGAGTTTGCATTCGGATGACCATGCATTTCACTTCTATAGACTCAATGCACTCTCGTAGCACCAAATCCCTATCCTAATACCACTCAACTTAGGCTCTCGCTCTCAAGCTAAGTGAATAAGGATGCATTCTAAGTGTTTGATGAAATGCCAAGACACAAGACCCTCTCTTAAGACTCTATGACCACAAGGCTAGGCACAACACTCTCATATCAATGCTCTAACACTAAGAGATTCACCAAAAAGCCTTTTCAAACTCAATTGAATGAAAATCCACATGCACACCAAGTGTTCGATAAAATGCCCAAGAGAGAAATCAAGTGAAAATGGTGGAAACAAGATGATCTAATCTCTTAGAACACACTCACTTCAATCCCTAGACCCACAATCTATGCAATCCAAGCACTCTCATGCATCAAATCACATTGAATGGACCAAATCAAGCAAACATGGCATAAAATGGCATTAAGAACAAGTCTAGGAATCATCCTCATACAACCAAGATCAATCATGGCAAGTTCTATACAATCATCCCTCTATCATAGCACAACTAATCTACCCATCCAAGATGAACCCTAGAAACTCAGCCACACATGGCCAAGGGAGTAAAGAGAAAAGAAGGAAGAATGGTCACCAAGAACACCATGGATGAATCCTTGAGATGATCTTCACTTCTCCACTTGTAAGCCCTTCTCCCAAGGTTTGTTGGCTTCAATCCTAGCTCCAATGGCTTCAAATTGCTCCAAAAATGTGTTCTAGGGTTTGAAGGTTCGTGGGTATGTGTTTGGGGTTTAAAAGAGATGATAGAATTCCCCAAAATGGCCAAAAACAAGAATATTTATAGTGCAGGGGACAGTGCACGGCGTGCACCCCTGCACGACGTGCACATCTGCACGGCGTGCACCCCTGCACTCTGCAGAAAGCTCGATCTTGTAATGCTCATATCTCCCTCGTCCGGCCTCCAAATGACCTCCAGTTTGCTCCTATGCGCTCCTTGTCATCCGTACTTTGATGCCATAACCTGAAAATGCACAGAGGCAACTCCAATAGACCACGAATTTGGCTCCAAAGTGGCAGCCGGACAACAAAATGACACTTTGCACAAAACTTCAATAAAAGCATATAAGTCATGTCATTTCACGAATAAACACGGGCATTTCAAAGGTCATTCATAAGCTTAAAATGAACTAATTGAAGTCACATCAAATTCCCCTACGACTAAGCTTTGCTTGTCCTCAAGCAAATGAATTAGAAAACATCCAAGTTCACAAATGACAAGTTCGGTCCATTGAGATTCAAGCAATCACAATTTAGCTTAAACTTTTCCACGAACAAACTAAACCTACACATGCAAGAACATCAACCAAACAAGTCTAAACCTCACTAATTTCTGCACACTTCAAGTAGTGGTTGATTGGGACACAGCAAAACCGACCACGACAACACCAACTCTAATCAAAAGGACTTGAAATCGGGACATAGATCGTAAGTGGTGAGAGATTATGATGTGGCTATCGACTCGACTTCATCCGCTTCTAGATCCGCACTTTACAAAACTCTGGCTAGGATCAAGGGCTACATTTGAGAACTCTTTTTCTTTCTTTTCTTTTCTTTTCATTTCCATTTTTCTTTCTTTTTTTCTTACTGCATACTAGTGCTCGATTCAACACTTCACTTAGGTGTTGAACCTGCCTAGCTCACAGCCTTTGCCCTTTTGCTTAGTGCTCAACCCGACACTTCACTTAGGTGCCGAGCTTGCCTAGCTTTTCTTTTGAGCATTTTTTTTCTTCACAATTTAGCCACTTGATCCTTAGCCCCTTACAACTTCCACACAAGATTTCGAATTGGATTCCGTCTAATCTCAAGCCACAATCACGAAGGACCAAAAAGGGTAAAGAAAGACATGGAAAAGGGTGAAAATTCTGATTGCCTTCATCATCTTAGACCGGTGTTATCGAGCGGTACAAAAACACGTATCAAACCAATCAACCAACATGCAAGAGTGATAAAATCTCAGTTCTGGCCCAGACTCATTTGAAATTAGTGCTAACATGCTGGTTATAGGTTCTAAGCAGGACAGTCTAAACGTCATTGTGAAAACTTGAAGTCAATTAAACACCAAAAGTCAAGAACCGAACGATTCTACAATAGAGGAATCCGACATTCAATTAAGATCATGCAACACATCAAAACATAGCTTTAGACTTCTACCGACAAATAATCACACCAAACCTCAAACTCCCCTACGACTAACATGAGCATTGTCCTCAATGATCAAGAGAGAGAGAGGATAAGGTGGAACGAATATACCACGCGGTGAAGAAGAGAAGCCGGAGATGGAATCCCGGGTCAAGTAACCTGTTCAGGACGAGGACCTGAATCAGGGGTACCTGTAGAAAACAAGGGAGGGCACACCACTCAAACACAACCCATAGTCGACAAGATGAGAGTACGGATGAGATGTGTGATCCAACAACATGACAAGTGCAAAGCCAGAAATGAAAAGAAAAAATCAGAAGTCAAACACAACAAAACATGCAGTCATAAACAGAAATAAAAGAAAGGAAAAATCCAAAGTCCTGAGAAGTGGTGAGTGATCCTGTGGCTCTCAGTGGGGTTGTGGTCGTGGGTGCCCAGGCCACTGTGACCATGGATGGTAGCCGTCAAACGGGGGAGGCGGTGGAAAGACTGCCCAAGTGCTGGAGGCGGCGAAGGCGACCGTGGTGGACGAGCAGAAGACTCCCCAGTCTGTCCCTTCCTCTTCTTGGAAGCTGGTGCCTTGGATCGCTTGGGGGCGGAGGATGAAGAAGCTGCTTTACCCTTAGGAGGCATCCTGCAAAAGAAGTGCAAACAAAGAATCAACAAGAAGGGCACACTCCTAACACAAACCCTATCAAGGCGCCTAGTCATAACACATGATCAAAACATTGAGCACGATTCAAGATCATCAAGTTCAAGTGCAACAACCTATGCTAGCAAAAATCAAATCACAGAGATCCACAGTTAAGCAAAAGGCATGCATAATGGATCAAAAACACGAATTAAGAACATATAAGCCTAAGTCCACACAATGTAAGGAGGAATATATAAAAATTAAACCAATGAGTGGTGATAAACCACACCCCTCCTCACACAAAGAAGGTAAATCAGCCCCTGAATTCATCACCTGCAACACCCAACAAAATGACATACACCATACAAACAACCAATCAAGCTCATCAAAATCGACACACAGCAATCCAGAACCAAACATCACACAACCAACTCTCATGAACAAGCCACAAACCCAAACTCAAACAATCAGTACCACCAATCCCACTCAACTAAAGAATCCCAGTTAAACACTTCATGATCAACCACCCATGTCCCAAAATTTGTTAAGCAATGAACTCAAACAGCAAACCACACTTGAAGACGCCAATGGCACAACAATCATGACAACAATCAAACCACTTAGCCAAACTCAACAAGCCAAATTTTCATGAGCAAACCGTCATGAACAAATACCACAAGAAATACCAATGAAAAACCAAATCATAATCACCCCAATACCTCATTAACACCCCCCAAACGAATCAAACAGTGAAAAATATTGTGGAAAAAAAATTGCAGAGGGGGTGCACGGCATGCAGGGGTGCACGGCGTGCAGGGTGCACGGCGTGCACCTTGGAGCTGAAATTTTTTTCGAATCCTCCTGGACAGCACGTGCACCAAACCGTGCACGGTGCACGGCGTGCATCATGCACGGCGTGCAGTGGTGCACGGCGTGCATCTCCTCAGCTTAAAAACAAATTTTCACCTCGACGAAAAACGACCAAAACACCGTCAAATCAACCCAAAACGGACCCCGAACTTCAGAATTTCAACGCCTACAAGACCACAAAGGACACCACAACAACTCAAGGACCTTGAACACCACAAAAACACACAATCATGCAATCAAATCAAGAAGAAAAGAAATGAAAAACACTCGGGTTGCCTCCCGAGAAGCGCTTGTTTAACGTCGTAAGCTCGACGAAGCACACGGACCAGCTAAGTAAAACCATCCCAACTCATTACCTCTTTGAAATCGAAGTCATTACCTTCGCATGGCACACGGAACTTGAATTGAACCTTACCGACTTCGGGAGGTGTGAGCTCGGATTTCCCGGATGATGAAGTGTGAGCAATGGAGAAGGGGCCAAACCACTTGGAGTGAATTCTCTCATCGGGTGGCTTCTTAGTCTTGGTAGTCTCACCCATTGGTGCGGCTTCCTTGCCCTTCTCGGGTGGCTTCTCCACACCTTTCTTCTTAGCCTTAGGTGGAGTCTTTTGAAGCACGAAAGGTGGAGCCTCCTTTACTTCATCCTTCATCACTAAGAGCAAACAACTCCGCAAGACTATGACGGACAAGGTTAGTGCTATTAGTAGCCGAAGTAAGCTCATGCGGATTCTTAGGATCATGGTGACTAGCATAAGACAAAGTAAACTCCATGCCATTTGAACGGTCAAAGATCATGCATTCATTATCGACCCTAAGTGTAAGTTTACCACCGTAGACATCAATCAAAGCACGAGAGGTTGCTAAGAAAGGTCGTCCTAGACTCAAAGGCACATCGGTACCACCCATAGCATCTAGAATAACAAAATCCACAAGGAATTCAAAAGCACCAACCTTAACCAACACATCTTCGACAATACCACGAGGGGATGTCACAGATTTATCCGCTAATTGAACATTCATTTGAGTTGGTTTTAGTTTCCCTAGGCCTAACTTCTTAAACATGCAATATGGCATAACATTGATACTAGCACCCAAATCGGCTAAGCCTCTACTTATTGCATGTTCACCAATAGTGCAAGGAATAGTAAAACTACCTGGATCCTTAAGCTTTTCCGGTGGCCTCTTAGAGAGAATGGCGGAGCATTGTTCGTTGAGCTTTGCCGAAGTCACATCCGTAAGCTTGCGTTTGTTGGTGAAGATCTCTTTCATGAACTTTGCATATTGACGCATCTTTGTAATTGCTTCCCCAAAAGGCATTGTAAATTGCACCTTGTCAAGAATCTCAACAAACCTTTTGAAGTCCTTTTCCATGGAATCCGCCTTCAAGCGAGAAGGATAAGGTGGCTTAGGCTTGTACGGAGGTACAACCGGTTCGGGAGGAGAGACCGGAGTAGCACTCGCCGTAGCCTCTTGAGAACCAACCTTATTGGTCATCTTAGAAGCTTCTTTAGCCTTGGCTCCTCTATCTTTAACTTCAATCTTATCCGTGTCATCATCGGAGTCAACATCTTCAACTATAACAAAATCATCATCTTGAGCACTTACCACCTTAGGTATGGCATCTTGTACTTGCTTACCACTCCTCAAAGTTACCATCATAAGCTCCTCGGGAACCTTGGGGTTGACCTCGGTGTTGGAGGGTAGGCTACCCTTTGGTCTCTCCGAGAGTGCCTTAGATATTTGACCCACTTGAGTATTCAAATTGGTAATTGAAGCTTGTTGATTCATGATAAGTTGAATCATTGCCGCATTGGTGTCTTCTTGGGAGATTGTAGAACCACCCTCTTTGTTTTGAGAAGGCTTGGTGAAACCGGGCGGCCCATTACCCTTATGATTATACATCCCCAGTGGATTAGAACCTTGCTCACCACCTTGGTTACCTTGATTGTACCACTTGTAACCTTGGAATCCTCCTTGATTACCTTGGTTGTAACCCTTGTTATAACCACCACTTTGATTACCTTGGCCTTGGTACCCTTGGTTAGGCTTGTTGTACCCACCTCCTCGGTTCCAAGGACGGTTGTAGTTACCCCCTTGATAGTTCCCTTGATGGTTGAAGTTACCATGGAATCCTTGACCTTGTGCAAAGCTTACTTCCTCAATGTTTTCATCTTGGTTAGGCTCAGAAGTAGCGGAAGGGCATAAATTTACATCATGGCCTTGGCCTCCACAACACTCACAACAAAGCACCGAGGCAACCGGTGGATTACCCAAATGAGATGATGAAGCCTTAGGGGGATGCTTAGGCATACTAAGATTACTTACTTGAGAGGCCATGGCATCAATCTTGGACATAAGGAGAGCAATCATGGGATCATCTTCATCTCGGTGCCCCGGTAACTTAGGCTTCTTCCCATAGCTAGACGAATCCTTTGGTGCATCAATACTTACGGACCGAGAATCATAGTGCGTGTCACTTCCATACTTAGACTTAGGAGGTTGTTGTCGAGACCAACTCCTTGTCTTGTTGGCCATCTCCGCGAAGAGTTCTAGAGCATCTTCGGGAGTGAGCATCCTTAAGTCACCTCCGGCGGCTTGGTTGATCATCCTTGTATTCTCAAAATCAAGGGACCTAGCAAAGATGTCCGCCAAGCTCCATTCGGCGAAGTTGTGATGAGGACAAGACCGAAGAATGGCTTGGAACCTATTCCAAGTCTCATGGAAGAGCTCTCCCTTGTGTTGTGTGAAGTGGTTGATGCGGTCTCGGATTGCATCCGTCATATAGGGAGGAAAGAACTCTTCAAGGAAAGCTTCGGCTAGGCCCTCCCATGTGGTGAAAGCTCTACTCGGTTGGTTCTCCAACCATGACTTGGCTCTACCTTTGAGTGAGAAGGGAAAGAGCCGGAGTCTCACACAATCCGGGTGAACTTGGTCATTCTTAACCGTGTCACATATCTCCAAGAAGTCCTTGAGATGCCTAGATGGACATTCACCATCAATGCCATTGAACACCACTCCATTTTGAACCATTTGGATCATATTAGGCTTGAGCTCAAAGTTCCTAGCATTGACGGGTCTTCGAACAATGCTAGAGGCTGCCCCTTCAAGAGTAGGACGAGCATAATCCGCCAAGGTACGTCTTGCACCCCTTTGTGAGTGATCATCATCATTGGTATGGTGAGAATGCTCTGAAAGGTTGTCTTCATCTTCATGGTGAGACATGTTGTTGCGTGTGGCGCTATGAACCAAATGAGAGGGAGAGAAGGTTGGTGGCTCAATCACTTGCGCAAGACCTTGAAGTCGTGCTTGAAGACGAGTGAGTCGCCTCATGCACTAGTACAAGATACCTACAAACAAGCACAACAAATACACCCAAGTAATACGACAATGCGGAATAACAAAACCAAACAACAAGTAAAAGGAAGCAAAAACTAAATTGGAAGGGAGTGAATAGATCGGTCCACTACTAAGTGCTTTCAAAGGAATGAGAGAGTCCCCGGCAACGGCACCAAAAACTTGATAAAAACGATTTTACCAAGGTCGTATTCCACGGGGTCCTCTCATAAGCCAATACTCACACTTCTCATAGACGGTCTAGACATTTGAAATTGGTTTGGTTTGGTCGAGAAAATCAGAAACAAAGGCAAAGAAATGAAATACTAACAAAGACTAAGCAAGAGAGAAAAGTGGCTCAAATCAAAGACAAAGGGGTTCTCTTGGTGGGTAGTTTCATCATGCTCAAGATGACTAATTGAACAAACAAGCTAATCAAGATCGAGTTTGCATTCGGATGACCATGCATTTCACTTCTATAGACTCAATGCACTCTCGTAGCACCAAATCCCTATCCTAATACCACTCAACTTAGGCTCTCGCTCTCAAGCTAAGTGAATAAGGATGCATTCTAAGTGTTTGATGAAATGCCAAGACACAAGACCCTCTCTTAAGACTCTATGACCACAAGGCTAGGCACAACACTCTCATATCAATGCTCTAACACTAAGTGATTCACCAAAAAGCCTTTTCAAACTCAATTGAATGAAAATCCACATGCACACCCAGTGTTCGATAAAATGCCCAAGAGAGAAATCAAGTGAAAATGGTTGAAACAAGATGATCTAATCTCTTAGAACACACTCACTTCAATCCCTAGACCCACAATCTATGCAATCCAAGCACTCTCATGCATCAAATCACATTGAATGGACCAAATCAAGCAAACATGGCATAAAATGGCATTAAGAACAAGTCTAGGAATCATCCTCATACAACCAAGATCAATCATGGCAAGTTCTATACAATCATCCCTCTATCATAGCACAACTAATCTACCCATCCAAGATGAACCCTAGAAACTCAGCCACACATGGCCAAGGGAGTAAAGAGAAAAGAAGGAAGAATGGTCACCAAGAACACCATGGATGAATCCTTGAGATGATCTTCACTTCTCCACTTGTAAGCCCTTCTCCCAAGGTTTGTTGGCTTCAATCCTAGCTCCAATAGCTTCAAATTGCTCCAAAAATGTGTTCTAGGGTTTGAAGGTTCGTGGGTATGTGTTTGGGGTTTAAAAGAGATGTGATGTGACTTTTATTAGTGCATTTTAAGCTTATGAATGACCTATGAAATACCCGTGTTTATTCGTGAAATGACATGACTTATATGCTTTTATTGAAATTTTGTGCAAAGTGTCATTTTGTTGTCCGGTTGCTACTTTGGAGCCAAATTCGTGGGCTATTGGAGTTGCCTCTGTGCATTTTCAGGTTATGGCATCAAAGTACGGATGACAAGGAGCGCATAGGAGCAAACGGAGGTCATTTGGAGTCCGGACGAGGGAGATATGAGCATTACAAGATCGAGCTTTCTGCAGAGTGCAGGGGTGCACGCTGTGCAGATGTGCACGCCGTGCATGATGCACGCCGTGCACCGTGCACGGTTTGGTGCACGGGCTGTCCAGGAGGCTCCGAAAGAAGATTCAGCTCCAAGGTGCACGCCGTGCAGCCTTGCACGCCGTGCACCCTGCACGCCGTGCATAGGTGCACGCCGTGCACTGTCCCCTGCACTATAAATATTCTTGTTTTTGGCCATTTTGAGCAATTCTTTCATCTCTTGAACCCCAAACACATATCCACGAACCCTCAAACCCTAGAACACGTTTTTGGAGCAATTTGAAGCCATTGGAGCTAGGATTGAAGCCATCAAACCTTGGGAGAAGTGCTTACAAGTGGAGAAGTGAAGATCATCTCAAGGATTCATCCATGGTGTTCTTGGTGACCATTCTTCCTTCTTTTCTCTTTACTCCCTTGGCCATGTGTGGCTGAGTTTCTAGGGTTCATCTTGGATGGGTAGATTAGTTATGCTATGATAGAGAGATGATTGTATAGAACTTGCCATGATTAATCTTGGTTGTATGAGGATGATTCCTAGACTTGTTCTTAATGCCATTTTATGCCATGTTTGCTTGAATTGGTCCATTCATTGTGATTTGATGCATGAGAGTGCTTGGATTGCATAGATTGTAGGTCTAGGGATTGAAGTGAGTGTGTTCTAAGAGATTAGATCATCTTATTTCAACCATTTTCACTTGATTTCTCTCTTGGGCATTTTATCGAACACTTGGTGTGCATGTGGATTTTCATTCAATTGAGTTTGAAAAGGCTTTTTGGTGAATCTCTTAGTGTTAGGGCATTGATATGAGAGTGTTGAGCCTAGCCTTGTGGTCATAGAGTCTTAAGAGAGGGTCTTGTGTCTTGGCATTTCATCAAACACTTAGAATGCATCCTTTTTTCACTTAGCTTGAGAGCGAGAGCCTAAGTTGAGTGGTATTGGGATAGGGATTAGGTGCTACGAGAGTGCATCGAGTCTATAAAAGTGAAATGCATGGTCATCCGAATGCAAACTCGATCTTGATTGACTTGTTTGTTCAATTAGTCATCTTGAGCATGATGAAACTACCCACCAAGAGAGCCCCTTTGTCTTTGATTTGCACCACTTTATTTTTCTTTCTTCCTTTTAGTTTCCTTTAAGTTTTTATTGTCTATTTCAAATCAAAACTCCTTTCAAATGAATAGACCGTCTACGAGGAATGTGAGTAGAGGCCATTGAGAGAACCCCGTGGAATACGACCTTGGTAAACCCGATTTTATCAAGTTTTTGGCGCCGTTGCCGGGGACTCTCTCATTCCCTTGAAAGCATTTAGTAGTGGACCGTTCTATTCACTTCCTTACGTTTTAGTTTTGCTTCTTTATTGTTTGTTTTTGTATTGGTTTGTGTAGTTTTGTTATCCCGCATTGTTGTACTACTTGGTTGTGTTTGTTGTGCGTGTTTGTAGGTCCCTTATCCACCTATCTAGTTCATGGGAGCAAGGTTGCAAGTAAAATGAATTCGTGGAATGGAGGTAATGGTTATGGACCCTATCAAGGGTGGAATCCATCTCCTAACCCATTTTATGCTCATCCTACTCCATCCAACTACCACCAAGGAACTTATGAGGGAGATAGCCAATGGTGGGATCAAGAACAACAAGCTTCAACACCCATGTGGAATGAACAATGTCCCTATCCATCTCCACCCTACCATCAAGTCTATCAAGAGGATTTCACAAGTCATGAACAACATTTTCCACCACCTTCTATGTTAGAGGAGCTCTTGAAAATGGTAAAGGAAAGTGAGCGTCCTCGAGAGGAGATTGTAAGCTATGAGGAATCTCCTCCACCTTTGCCCATGCTTGAGGAAGTTTTGAAGATTGCGGAAGATAATACATATCAACTTAATCGCATAGCTCAAAGCATGGCGCACATCAATGGGATGCTTGAAAATGATCATCAACCCCATAAGGTGGAGCAACACTCTCCCTCTCCATCCGTGCTAGATGAGTTCTTGAAGATTGCGGACGACAACGCGGCTCGGCTCAATCGCCTAGCTCAAAGTATGAATCTCGTCATGGATGCGCTAGAGAATGAGAATCAGCCCAAGAAGGTGGAGTACACTTATGATGATGAAGATGACATGTGTGAACCGGAGGAGCTTGACACGGAAGAAGATTTGGTAGTGGAGGAGGTTGAAGAGCATGTTCTTCCCATGGAGACGCCATATGACAATGATGTGAGGATAGAGGAACCAATGATACTTGAGGTTGATGACCCTTTAGAGGAGGTGAGAGATGATTTGGAGACGCTTCAAGAAGAGGTGGCACCGAGAGTGGTGCACGAAAGTGAACAACACCACCCTATTGAGGTCCCACCAAAGGTTGTGAGTACTCTTCAATCTTCTTGCTTGATCATGAAGTACTTGTGTCAAGAGACGGACACAAGCTTCATAACCTCCCCTAAGGTGATAATGGAAGAGAAGTCGTCCATGTGTGAACCGGAAGACTCCTTGAGTGGCATCACCAACTTGGAGACAATGGATCTCAATGGAGGCTCCCTACCATACTTTCTTCCTCAAGCTTCGACACTCAAAGGTAGCAAGCCACCCCAAGGTCTCAAGTGCTATACAAGCATCAATGTGCATTGGCTAGTCTACCATTCCTCCAAGATGCTACTTGGAGCTCAACTTTCATCATGGAAGAAGCTACTTGACATCAAGGAGGTACTAAGTTGGACACCATCACACAGGTATCGTCGAGCTTAAGACGGTAACCAAGCGCTTATTGGGAGGCACCCCATGTTATCCTTAATCTTTTATTTTTAATTGTTCTTTGAGGTTTTTGTGTTGTTTTAGCTTTTTGAATAAGGTTTGGCAAGCATTTTGGATCACTCTTCACCAAGGATCATCATGGAACTTTTTCACCTCTATTACGTCCTATGCTCCTCTCTACCAATGCGGTAACTTCGTTCCACCTTACCCTCTCTCTCTTGATCATTGAGGACAATGCTCATGTTAGTCGTAGGGGAGTTTGAGGTTTGGTGTGATTATTTGTCGGTAGAAGTCTTAAGCTATGTTTTGATGTGTTGCATGATCTTAATTGAATGTCGAATTCCTCTATTGTAGAATCGTTCGGTTCTTGACTTTTGGGTTTAATTGACTTCAAGTTTTCACAATGACATTTAGACTGTCCTACTTAGAACCTATAACCAGCATGTTAGCACTAATATCAAATGAGTCTGGGCCAGAACTGAGATTTTATCACTCTTGTATGTTGGTTGACTGGTTTGATACGTGTTTTTGTACCGCTCGATAACACCGGTCTAAGATGATGAAGGCAATCAGAATTTTCACCCCTTTTCCATGTCTCTCTTTACCCTTTTTGATCCTTCGTGATTGTGGCTTGAGATTAGGCGGAATCCAATTCGAAATCTTGTGTTGAAGTTGTAAGGGGCTAAGGATCAAGTGGCTAGTTGTGAAGAGAAATGTCAAAAAAAAAATGCTCAAAAGAAAAGCTAGGCAAGCTCGGCACCTAAGTGAAGTGTCGGGTTGAGCACTAAGCAAAAGGGCAAAGGCTGTGAGCTAGGCAGGTTCAACACCTAAGTGAAGTGTTGAATCGAGCACTAGTATGCAGTAAGAAAAAAAACAAAAAGAAAGAAAAAGAGTTCTCAAATGTAGCCCTTGATCCTAGCCAGAGTTTTGTAAAGTGCGGATCTAGAAGCGGATGAAGTCGAGTCGATAGCCACATCATAATCACTCACCACTTACGATCCATGTCCCGATTTCAAGTCCTTTTGATTAGAGTTGGTGTTGTCGTGGTCGGTTTTGCTGTGTCCCAATCAACCACTACTTGAAGTGTGCAGAAATTAGTGAGGTTTAGACTTGTTTGGTTGATGTTCTTGCATGTGTAGGTTTAGTTTGTTCGTGGAACAGTTTAAGCTAAATTGTGATTGTTTGAATCTCAATGGACCGAACTTGTCATTTGTGAACTTGGATGTTTTCTAATTCATTTCCTTGAGGACAAGCAAAGCTTAGTCGTAGGGGAATTTGATGTGACTTTTATTAGTTCATTTTAAGCTTATGAATGACCTATGAAATACCCGTGTTTATTCGTGAAATGACATGACTTATATGCTTTTATTGAAATTTTGTGCAAAGTGTCATTTTGTTGTCCGGTTGCTACTTTGGAGCCAAATTCGTGGGCTATTCGAGTTGCCTCTGTGCATTTTCAGGTTATGGCATCAAAGTACGGATGAAAAGGAGCGCATAGGAGCAAACGGGAGGTCATTTGGAGTCCGGACGAGGGAGATATGAGCATTACCAGATCGAGCTTTCTGCAGAGTGCAGGGGTGCACGCCGTGCAGATGTGCACGCCGTGCATATGTGCACGCCGTGCATGATGCACGCCATGCACCGTGCACGGTTTGGTGCACGGGCTGTCCAGGAGGCTCCGAAAGAAGATTCAGCTCCAAGGTGCACGCCGTGCAGCTTGCACGCTGTGCACCCTGCACGCCGTGCATAGGTGCACGCCGTGCACTGTCCCCTGCACTATAAATATTCTTGTTTTTGGCCATTTTGAGCAATTGTTTCATCTCTTGAACCCCAAACACATATCCACGAACCCTCAAACCCTAGAACACGTTTTTGGAGCAATTTGAAGCCATTGGAGCTAGGATTGAAGCCATCAAACCTTGGGAGAAGTGCTTACAAGTGGAGAAGTGAAGATCATCTCAAGGATTCATCCATGGTGTTCTTGGTGACCATTCTTCCTTCTTTTCTCTTTACTCCCTTGGCCATGTTTGGCTGAGTTTCTAGGGTTCATCTTGGATGGGTAGATTAGTTATGCTATGATAGAGAGATGATTGTATAGAACTTGCCATGATTGATCTTGGTTGTATGAGGATGATTCCTAGACTTGTTCTTAATGCCATTTTATGCCATGTTTGCTTGAATTGGTCCATTCATTGTGATTTGATGCATGAGAGTGCTTGGATTGCATAGATTGTAGGTCTAGGGATTGAAGTGAGTGTGTTCTAAGAGATTAGATCATCTTATTTCAACCATTTTCACTTGATTTCTCTCTTGGGCATTTTATCGAACACTTGGTGTGCATGTGGATTTTCATTCAATTGAGTTTGAAAAGGCTTTTTGGTGAATCTCTTAGTGTTAGGGCATTGATATGAGAGTGTTGAGCCTAGCCTTGTGGTCATAGAGTCTTAAGAGAGGGTCTTGTGTCTTGGCATTTCATCAAACACTTAGAATGCATCCTTTTTTCACTTAGCTTGAGAGCGAGAGCCTAAGTTGAGTGGTATTGGGATAGGGATTAGGTGCTACGAGAGTGCATCGAGTCTATAAAAGTGAAATGCATGGTCATCCGAATGCAAACTCGATCTTGATTGACTTGTTTGTTCAATTAGTCATCTTGAGCATGATGAAACTACCCACCAAGAGAGCCCCTTTGTCTTTGATTTGCACCACTTTATTTTTCTTTCTTCCTTTTAGTTTCCTTTAAGTTTTTATTGTCTATTTCAAATCAAAACTCCTTTCAAATGAATAGACCGTCTACGAGGAATGTGAGTAGAGGCCATTGAGAGAACCCCGTGGAATACGACCTTGGTAAACCCGATTTTATCAAGTTTTTGGCGCCGTTGCCGGGGACTCTCTCATTCCCTTGAAAGCATTTAGTAGTGGACCGTTCTATTCACTTCCTTACGTTTTAGTTTTGCTTCTTTATTGTTTGTTTTTGTATTGGTTTGTGTAGTTTTGTTATCCCGCATTGTTGTACTACTTGGTTGTGTTTGTTGTGCGTGTTTGTAGGTCCCTTATCCACCTATCTAGTTCATGGGAGCAAGGTTGCAAGTAAAATGAATTCGTGGAATGGAGGTAATGGTTATGGACCCTATCAAGGGTGGAATCCATCTCCTAACCCATTTTATGCTCATCCTACTCCATCCAACTACCACCAAGGAACTTATGAGGGAGATAGCCAATGGTGGGATCAAGAACAACAAGCTTCAACACCCATGTGGAATGAACAATGTCCCTATCCATCTCCACCCTACCATCAAGTCTATCAAGAGGATTTCACAAGTCATGAACAACATTTTCCACCACCTTCTATGTTAGAGGAGCTCTTGAAAATGGTAAAGGAAAGTGAGCGTCCTCGAGAGGAGATTGTAAGCTATGAGGAATCTCCTCCACCTTTGCCCATGCTTGAGGAAGTTTTGAAGATTGCGGAAGATAATACATATCAACTTAATCGCATAGCTCAAAGCATGGCGCACATCAATGGGATGCTTGAAAATGATCATCAACCCCATAAGGTGGAGCAACACTCTCCCTCTCCATCCGTGCTAGATGAGTTCTTGAAGATTGCGGACGACAACGCGGCTCGGCTCAATCGCCTAGCTCAAAGTATGAATCTCGTCATGGATGCGCTAGAGAATGAGAATCAGCCCAAGAAGGTGGAGTACACTTATGATGATGAAGATGACATGTGTGAACCGGAGGAGCTTGACACGGAAGAAGATTTGGTAGTGGAGGAGGTTGAAGAGCATGTTCTTCCCATGGAGACGCCATATGACAATGATGTGAGGATAGAGGAACCAATGATACTTGAGGTTGATGACCCTTTAGAGGAGGTGAGAGATGATTTGGAGACGCTTCAAGAAGAGGTGGCACCGAGAGTGGTGCACGAAAGTGAACAACACCACCCTATTGAGGTCCCACCAAAGGTTGTGAGTACTCTTCAATCTTCTTGCTTGATCATGAAGTACTTGTGTCAAGAGACGGACACAAGCTTCATAACCTCCCCTAAGGTGATAATGGAAGAGAAGTCGTCCATGTGTGAACCGGAAGACTCCTTGAGTGGCATCACCAACTTGGAGACAATGGATCTCAATGGAGGCTCCCTACCATACTTTCTTCCTCAAGCTTCGACACTCAAAGGTAGCAAGCCACCCCAAGGTCTCAAGTGCTATACAAGCATCAATGTGCATTGGCTAGTCTACCATTCCTCCAAGATGCTACTTGGAGCTCAACTTTCATCATGGAAGAAGCTACTTGACATCAAGGAGGTACTAAGTTGGACACCATCACACAGGTATCGTCGAGCTTAAGACGGTAACCAAGCGCTTATTGGGAGGCACCCCATGTTATCCTTAATCTTTTGTTTTTAATTGTTCTTTGAGGTTTTTGTGTTGTTTTAGCTTTTTGAATAAGGTTTGGCAAGCATTTTGGATCACTCTTCACCAAGGATCATCATGGAACTTTTTCACCTCTATTACGTCCTATGCTCCTCTCTACCAATGCGGTAACTTCGTTCCACCTTACCCTCTCTCTCTTGATCATTGAGGACAATGCTCATGTTAGTCGTAGGGGAGTTTGAGGTTTGGTGTGATTATTTGTCGGTAGAAGTCTTAAGCTATGTTTTGATGTGTTGCATGATCTTAATTGAATGTCGAATTCCTCTATTGTAGAATCGTTCGGTTCTTGACTTTTGGGTTTAATTGACTTCAAGTTTTCACAATGACATTTAGACTGTCCTACTTAGAACCTATAACCAGCATGTTAGCACTAATATCAAATGAGTCTGGGCCAGAACTGAGATTTTATCACTCTTGTATGTTGGTTGACTGGTTTGATACGTGTTTTTGTACCGCTCGATAACACCGGTCTAAGATGATGAAGGCAATCAGAATTTTCACCCCTTTTCCATGTCTCTCTTTACCCTTTTTGATCCTTCGTGATTGTGGCTTGAGATTAGGCGGAATCCAATTCGAAATCTTGTGTTGAAGTTGTAAGGGGCTAAGGATCAAGTGGCTAGTTGTGAAGAGAAATGTCAAAAAAAAAATGCTCAAAAGAAAAGCTAGGCAAGCTCGGCACCTAAGTGAAGTGTCGGGTTGAGCACTAAGCAAAAGGGCAAAGGCTGTGAGCTAGGCAGGTTCAACACCTAAGTGAAGTGTTGAATCGAGCACTAGTATGCAGTAAGAAAAAAAACAAAAAGAAAGAAAAAGAGTTCTCAAATGTAGCCCTTGATCCTAGCCAGAGTTTTGTAAAGTGCGGATCTAGAAGCGGATGAAGTCGAGTCGATAGCCACATCATAATCACTCACCACTTACGATCCATGTCCCGATTTCAAGTCCTTTTGATTAGAGT
Organism: Linum lewisii; assembly: GCA_034768395.1. Taxonomy (NCBI): domain Eukaryota; kingdom Viridiplantae; phylum Streptophyta; class Magnoliopsida; order Malpighiales; family Linaceae; genus Linum; species Linum lewisii. The sequence continues at coordinate 24,767,396 of CM068301.1, read as the reverse complement.
TGGTGTTGTCGTGGTCGGTTTTGCTGTGTCCCAATCAACCACTACTTGAAGTGTGCAGAAATTAGTGAGGTTTAGACTTGTTTGGTTGATGTTCTTGCATGTGTAGGTTTAGTTTGTTCGTGGAACAGTTTAAGCTAAATTGTGATTGTTTGAATCTCAATGGACCGAACTTGTCATTTGTGAACTTGGATGTTTTCTAATTCATTTCCTTGAGGACAAGCAAAGCTTAGTCGTAGGGAATTTGATGTGACTTTTATTAGTTCATTTTAAGCTTATGAATGACCTATGAAATACCCGTGTTTATTCGTGAAATGACATGACTTATATGCTTTTATTGAAATTTTGTGCAAAGTGTCATTTTGTTGTCCGGTTGCTACTTTGGAGCCAAATTCGTGGGCTATTCGAGTTGCCTCTGTGCATTTTCAGGTTATGGCATCAAAGTACGGATGACAAGGAGCGCATAGGAGCAAACGGGAGGTCATTTGGAGTCCGGACGAGGGAGATATGAGCATTACCAGATCGAGCTTTCTGCAGAGTGCAGGGGTGCACGCCGTGCAGATGTGCACGCCGTGCATATGTGCACGCCGTGCATATGTGCACGCCGTGCATGATGCACGCCGTGCACCGTGCACGGTTTGGTGCACGGGCTGTCCAGGAGGCTCCGAAAGAAGATTCAGCTCCAAGGTGCACGCCGTGCATAGGTGCACGCCGTGCACTGTCCCCTGCACTATAAATATTCTTGTTTTTGGCCATTTTGAGCAATTCTTTCATCTCTTGAACCCCAAACACATATCCACGAACCCTCAAACCCTAGAACACGTTTTTGGAGCAATTTGAAGCCATTGGAGCTAGGATTGAAGCCATCAAACCTTGGGAGAAGTGCTTACAAGTGGAGAAGTGAAGATCATCTCAAGGATTCATCCATGGTGTTCTTGGTGACCATTCTTCCTTCTTTTCTCTTTACTCCCTTGGCCATGTGTGGCTGAGTTTCTAGGGTTCATCTTGGATGGGTAGATTAGTTATGCTATGATAGAGAGATGATTGTATAGAACTTGCCATGATTGATCTTGGTTGTATGAGGATGATTCCTAGACTTGTTCTTAATGCCATTTTATGCCATGTTTGCTTGAATTGGTCCATTCATTGTGATTTGATGCATGAGAGTGCTTGGATTGCATAGATTGTAGGTCTAGGGATTGAAGTGAGTGTGTTCTAAGAGATTAGATCATCTTATTTCAACCATTTTCACTTGATTTCTCTCTTGGGCATTTTATCGAACACTTGGTGTGCATGTGGATTTTCATTCAATTGAGTTTGAAAAGGTTTTTGGTGAATCTCTTAGTGTTAGGGCATTGATATGAGAGTGTTGAGCCTAGCCTTGTGGTCATAGAGTCTTAAGAGAGGGTCTTGTGTCTTGGCATTTCATCAAACACTTAGAATGCATCCTTTTTTCACTTAGCTTGAGAGCGAGAGCCTAAGTTGAGTGGTATTGGGATAGGGATTAGGTGCTACGAGAGTGCATCGAGTCTATAAAAGTGAAATTCATGGTCATCCGAATGCAAACTCGATCTTGATTGACTTGTTTGTTCAATTAGTCATCTTGAGCATGATGAAACTACCCACCAAGAGAGCCCCTTTGTCTTTGATTTGCACCACTTTATTTTTCTTTCTTCCTTTTAGTTTCCTTTAAGTTTTTATTGTCTATTTCAAATCAAAACTCCTTTCAAATGAATAGACCGTCTACGAGGAATGTGAGTAGAGGCCATTGAGAGAACCCCGTGGAATACGACCTTGGTAAACCCGATTTTATCAAGATGATAGAATTCCCCAAAATGGCCAAAAAAAAGAATATTTATAGTGCAGGGGACAGTGCACGGCGTGCACCCCTGCACGGCGTGACCTGCACGCGTGCACCCTGCACTCTGCAGAAAGCTCGATCTTGTAATGCTCATATCTCCCTCGTCCGGCCTCCAAATGACCTCCCATTTGCTCCTATGCGCTCCTTGTCATCCGTACTTTGATGCCATAACCTGAAAATGCACAGAGGCAACTCCAATAGACCACGAATTTGGCTCCAAAGTGGCAACCGGACAACAAAATGACACTTTGCACAAAACTTCAATAAAAGCATATAAGTCATGTCATTTCACGAATAAACACGGGCATTTCAAAGGTCATTCATAAGCTTAAAATGAACTAATTAAAGTCACATCAAAAGGCTCCACGAGATGGAATGTTATTCCAGGCCATGCTGCTGGCCAAGGATCTAAACCCTAGCAAGGAAGAACAACCTCAACCTGCTCCTAGCCTGACCTCCAGGAGCCCTGAAGAAGAAGTAGGCCCTTTGAGTGACCCTCTGGAAGCATTTCTGGAGTATACCTGGCCTGGAGAGGAGAGCTTCCAAGGAATGACCCTGAGCCGAACCATGAGAAGAATTGGAGTCCAAGGCCCGAGATGTGACACTTAGACCGACTCAACCCCCGGAGAGCTACACCAGGAGATACTCGGAGGCCTACCTGAAGCTTAAAGAAGAAGGCCCGAGCGGAAAGTGGAGTGATCCGGGCCACCAGGGCTGACCCGACTGATGTCGACCCTACCCCAACACTAATCTGGGGCCAAGACTACACTAGGCTTAGGCCTACACCAGAACCACCTCCGGAACCTTGGAGAGCCAAAGCCTCAAGTCCCGACCACGAGCCAAAACTAGCCCTGAGCCGAGGGCCTCCACTAGGCCCTCAGTTGATTGCCACAAGCCCTAGAGGTAAAGAGGAGCATGGGGAGTCTCTAGGAGCATTCCTAGAGCATTGGCGGATGAAGAGAGGAAAGGGTCCGACTGGAACTCACTGGAGCCCGAAGACAGGTGGAGTGATCCGGGCCACCAGGGCCGACCGACTGATGTCGACCCGCCCCCGACACTAATGTCGGGCCAAGACTACACCAGGCTTAGGCCTACACCAGAACCACCTCCGGAGCCTTGGAGAGTCAAAGCCCCAAGTGAAGTGACTCCGGGCAGCCGACCGTCTGCCAATGCCTACTCCTACACCCCGCCGGGGTCACCCACAAGGGCAAAGGCCTTAGTGCCTTATAAGAAGCGCTCAGAACCTCGCCAGCACCTTAAGATAAACCCTCAGAGGTTTACCAAGCCCCAGCAGGTGGTGAGGTTCAAGTGCAGCCCTACCCGAAGAGCTCAGCAAGCACGGATGAGCGTTCGGACCCAACCGGCCCTAACTTGGGGCCCGGCGCCCGTAGCGGCCAAAGAGCCTGGCTTGGCCGACACTTCAGGTACTAAGCCTAATAACCCAGGAGGTGCTACACAACCCTGGGATCCTCTAGAGGCCTTCTTGGAGGAACGCCGATTGAAGAAAGCCCAGCCCCGAACTGAGGGAGCTCCAGTCGGCCCTACCCCGAGCACTCCTTCGGCCTTAGCACCAAGGCTAGGGTTCCAAGAGCTCAAGGACCGGATGCTGACCTTAGGGGAACCTCTAAGGACCTTCCCAACCGGGCCCCAGCACCGAGCCAGCAGGGGACTCAGCCCCTGAGAGGTTTAGCACCCGCCCTCAACTCCACACAAGGCCTAGAGCCAAGCCTAGGAGCTGCCAGCCTAGGAACCACGAGGGGAATGGAGGAAATGAGGAAATGGGAAGACGGCCGAACGGGCAGGCCGAGCAAGAACCCCGGAGGCCGACCGGCATCAGCATCAGACCCGCCGGAGCCCAACTCAAGAAGCCCCGGTCATCACCCAGCCTGAGCAGCCGCCGCCGCCGCCAATTCCACGCTCGATAGCAAAGGTGTGCGCCGGCTTTCCTAATCTGGCCCGCGCGTGAGCGGAACATCCGACCGGACCCGCTGAATCCGCCGGATTAGGGTTTTAGACGACTTTTTGTATTATTTTAAGACTTTAAGTATTTTATTCGGATTTTCTTCTTAGTTTCGATTCTTTAGGAGCAAGTAAGTCTTATTATATTCTAAATAGGACTTAGGCTATTATTTTATTATTTTAGAGTTATTTTCAGAGTAGGAAACGTGAGCCTGTTCACGATTTCCCTCACCTATAAATAAGAGGCTTCGACCTCATTGTAAACTCGGACTTTTGCCAATCAATTAATCAAAGACAGAACTTTGTTCTTCAATTCTTTAGTTTTATGCTGCGTGCATAGCTTAGAATAAGTATTATCAACAGAAGCATCCATCTTCTGTCGTGGAGCCATTCCTGGACACTTAGGGTTCTCGGTCAATCGCGGCCGACGGGTCCAAGTACTTTCCCGCCCCGGTGCCAACATTGATCAAGCGAAGGTTCAAGACTAGCGGTGGTTAGGGTCGTCTGCCCACGGTTGCGGCGGTTCACACCAGTTTTGGTATCAGAGCTTCGGTTCAACTCGAGGAACCACAATCTATCCCAGTCTTCAGGTTTGAAACCCTGAATTCATATCCTTTACTTTTCGTTGTTAGAAAAATCGTGAGAAAACCCTATCTTTGTGTTCTTAGAAAAATAGCTTTCGAAAATCTTCATCTATCTTTAAGTTCTTGTATTGAGTTTTAGATTGTAAGGCAAAGAAAAGCTGGTGGCCATCATACCATCAAGAAACTCATACAAAAGAAGAGTAGAAAATAGAAAATCAAGCAAGGTCACCCTTGCCAAGTTTATTTCCTTTCGTCGTAAGTTTGTTCTTAAGAAGAGGGGATAGAGAAAATAGAAAATAGAAAATTCTATTAAGCTTTCGTTGTTAGGGTTTTTGGTGAACCGTTGGAGTGATCCGGGCCACCAGGGCCGACCCGACTGATGTTGACCCGCCCCCGACACTAATGTCGGGCCAAGACTACACCAGGCTTAGGCCTACACCAGAACCACCTCCGGAGCCTTGGAGAGTCAAAGCCCCAAGTCCCGACCCTGAGCCAAGACCAGCCCTAAGGCGAGGGCCTCTACTAGGCCCTGACCTGATTGCCACAAGCCCTGGAGGTAAAGAGGAGCATGGGGAGTCTCTAGGACCATTCCTACAGCATTGGCGGATGAAGAGAGGAAAGGGTCCGGCTGGAACTCACTGGAGCCCGAAGACAGGCCCTAGAGCCGATCGAGGACTAGGCCTAGTACCTAAACTAGGCCTCAAGCCAAGTACCACGAGCCCCATACCAGTACCAGCCATTGAAGATCCCTTAAGAGCACTCCTGAAGACCGGGCCGAAGCAGAAAGCAGAAGGCTTGGCCAGAATTGACAAAGGCCTAGTACTGAGCCAGCCCCGTGCGCTGGACCGAGCGCCGGGCACACAGAAGCGTGCTTTTGGCCCAGCCAACAATTGGCCCGTGCCTTTTGGGAGTTTACAGTATCCCTGGATAGCTTGAAGTCTCAGGAGCACCCTCCAACAAACGGAGCTGAATTTGGAGGTGTATTGAAGGAGATAGGGCTAGAACAAGTCCTAGTGATGCTTGGCCTAAGCATCAAGGAGTGGAGCTCGGATGCTGATCCGAGGGAGCCAATACTTGGAGCTAGGATCAGGCCACCTCCTGAGCCTGATCCAAGGAAGGATGCTTTACCATTTATGATACGGTAAATGGAGAGAAGAAGCCAAGTACATCCGAACAAGGAATCCTAATGAAGCTAGGATTTCCCGGTTTTGGACAGATTTCTAGTCTGACGAAGATTGATGAATATGGGCTACCTGGAGACCGAATTAGGACTGATGCTCAACACGAAAGTTGTAGCCCATGGAATCTTCTAGAAGTCTGCCAAAGGGCTTAATTTTATGAATTAATTTACTATTTATTCGGCTGATTCTTCCAGAACCCGTGTAGCTGTTTTTTTAGGAATTTTCCAGCTTTCTTTATTAGAGTTCTAGTTTAGGAAGGAGTCTTTTCCTTGGTGAACAAGGCTCCGAATTTTAGGCTATTATTTTATTATTTTAGAGTTCTTTTCCAAGTAGGAAACGTGAGCCTGTTCACGATTTCCCTCACCTATAAATAAGAGGCTTCGGCCGCATTGTAAACACGAACCCCTTTGAATCAATTAATCAAATAAGAACTTTGTTCTCTCAATTCTTAGTTTTATACTGCGTGCATAGCTTATAGTCGGTATTATCAACAGAAGTATTCCCCTTCTGTCGTGGAGCCATTCCTGGACACTTAGGGTTCTCGGTCAATCGCGGCCGACGGGTCCAAGTAATTTCCCGCCCCGGTGCCAATAGTGATCGAGCGAAGGTTCAAGACTAGCGGTGGTTAGGGTCGTCTGCCCACGGTTGCGGCGGTTCACACCAGTTTTGGTATCAGAGCTTCGGTTCAACTCGAGGAACCACAATCTATCCCAGTCTTCAGGTTTGAAACCCTGAATTCATATCCTTTTACTTTTCGTTGTTAGAAAAATCGTGAGAAAACCCTATCTTTGTGTTCTTAGAAAAATAGCTTTCGAAAATCTTCATCTATCTTTAAGTTCTTGTATTGAGTTTTCGATTGTAAGGCAAAGAAAAGCTGGTGGCCATAATACCATCAAGAAAATCATACAAAAGAAGAGTAGAAAATAGAAAATCAAGCAAGGCCACCCTTGCCAAGTTTATTTCCTTTCGTCGTAAGTTTGTTCTTAAGAAGAGAGGATAGAGAAAATAGAAAATAGAAAATTCTATTAAGCTTTCGTTGCCTAGGGTTTTTGGTGAACCGAACCCTAACATCTATTGGTTGAAAGAGTTGGAGGACTTGTATTTCGATTTATCAACTAACCATGACAGAAGAAGAATTGGCGTTGCTAGAGGCTACCTTGCCAACCATAGCTCAAATATTGGCTAAGATGAGAGCTACGATGGAAAGGTTGGAGAGAAGATTTGAAGCCAAGACGGCCAACACCTGTCCAGCACCGGCCCAGCATCAGGCCAGCGCTAGGCACAGCGCCTGCACAGCACTAGCCCAGCGCCTGCCCAGCATCAGGCCAGCTCTAGGCACATCATCGGCCCAGCATCAGGCCAGCGCTAGGCACAGCGCCTGCTGACGTGACCCTGGTCCCCAAGGCCGGCGTGGACACGCCACCACTGATGCGAACCGCTCCTCAATGAAGGGATCGACTCAACACCCAAAACTATATTACCAGCTTCACGAATCCTAACTTTTGAAACCGCGGGGAATACTTGAAATCCACTAAGTATAGACTTAGGAACCCCAAGGTATTCAGTCGAATTGGTGCCACAACAAAGGGTGATAACCTTCGATGATAAACCAAACCTTAAGCTAAGCAACAACGAGCAAAGACTTGAAGGAAAAAGAACAAAGTTCTGAAATTTCAATTTATGACTTAACGTCCTTACAATGATGGCCGAGGCCTCTATTTATAGCACAAGGGTGGCCTAAGCCGTCTCCAACTCTAATAAGGTAAGACTAAAATAATCCTAAAAGATAGGCCGAAGAAAATATTAAAATACACAAAGTTGTCCGAGAGTGAAATTCTAAAACCGGCAAAAATTGCACAAAACCCTAATCCGGGCGGATTAGGGCACGCCGGGTGTCCGTGTCCGATCGGGCTTAGGAAAACCCTCCGGGCGCGGGCTGGACTCCGGACGCGGCTAGGAAGAGTGCCCGGAACCCGCGCGGTGGCATTTCTGTAATTACCGCGAGTTCCGGGTGACCGGGCGGTCGGGTGGCGTCCTTCGGTGCTGGTGACCGGCTCGGCATCAAGTGCTCCAGACCCGATGCTAGGGTTTTGGTGATGCCGGGCGGTTCTGGCTTCCTGCTGGCCATTTCCTCGGACAAGTGAGGTTCCTCCCAAGTCTTTTGACCTCCTGAGTCTTCTGGCTTCAACTTGTCCGCCAGGTTCTGATTGTGGAACAGGGTTAGCCGAGGCAGGGGCTGGTTGGCCGTGTCCGCCGGGGCCCGGGCAGTGTCCTTGGGAAGCCAACCTGTCTTGGCCACATATTCTCGAATCTTCTGGTCTTCTGTACGCCAGAACTCTCTCCAGATGGCTTTTGACGTGTGCTTGACTTGAGGGATCATTGAAGAGAGGTTGGGGAAGGACTGAGACTCGGTGCTCCGTCTAGGACTTAGGTTCTCGGCCAGTAGCATGGCCTGGAACTCTCTTCCATCTCGGGGTGTCTTCCTTCCCAGTGGGGCAGACCTGAGCTTGTTCTTGAGCTCATTTCTAGGCTTGAGAGCTTGTAGGCAGCCAGTCCTTAGTTCTAGGCGCTTTTTGTATGGACCCGGAGTGCTGCCTTCTACGGGGTACCTTGGTGGGGTGTAGGTATACCTTTGTGGCCCGGGGCGGTGGAGCCGGGTCATATCATCCCCCTCTTCTTGACGGGGATTTGTCCCCAAATCCACCTCGGCATCTTTCCTGGATCCCATCACTCTTTTCCAAACTTCAGCAATCTTGTGGGCGACGGCCGGGAGAGATTCAGCTTCATCCATAGTCCTAGGGGTGTCACTCGAGTCGGTACTGGACAATGTTTCGGACTCTTTAGTGTCTTCTTCTTCAGTCTTCATATCTTCCACTTCATAAATGCCATTAACAATAATGTTAAGGCTCGGGGAGCTGCTGGGTGAGGGTTCTTCACTCATTTCCTCATCCGAGTCTTCTGCTGGATCTTCTTCGCTCGGGGCAGCTTTTAAAATCCGCCGGGAGACGACTTCCCATTGAATCTCGGGACGGGTGGCCGTCGGATTCATGACCGTCGGGGGCGCCGGGGGGCCGTCGGGGCCGGCGCTCGGCTTCAGGTCGTCAAAGATCCCACCGCTTTCTTCTGGTCAAGATTGGCCGAAGGAATGTTCAAAAGACCCGGGGTGGACCGATGGACATCATCCGGCGCGGACAGGATGTCCGGAGCAGTCGTGATGCTAGGCCGGGGCAGGGCCGGTGCCAGGCCGGGGCAGTACTGGGGCCTGTGCCGGGGCAGCGCTGGGTGCAGGGTCGGGGCAGTGCTGGGCGCTGGGCCGGGGCAGTGCTGGGCGCTGTGCTGGGGCAGTGCTGGGCGCTGGGCCGGGGCAGTGCCGGGCGCTGTGCTGGGGCAGTGCTGGGGCAGTACTGGGGCAGTGCTGGGCGCGGGGCCGGGGCAGTGCCGGGCGCTGTGCTGGGGCGGTGCCGGGGTGATCACTCGACTGCTGAAGGCTGAAAATTTTTCCAAGCCTTCTATCTCAACTTCTTCTCCTTCACTCGACTCTCCCTCCAATTCTTCAATAATTGGTTCCTCCTCGTCGTCTGTCACGACTTCTCCCTCTCTGAGCACCATGGTTCGGGTGTTAGGGCAGTCCCTTGCTATGTGACCCCTACCTTGACATTTAAAACACACAATGGCACTTGGCCGAGCGTTAGTAGTAGGGATTTTTGAACCAAGATTAGGGTTTACCCGAGGTGCCGACCCTTGGTTAGGGTTTGGTCGTGATCCGGCGCTCCGGTTAGGGTTTGGCCGGTATGGGGTGTGGCCGGCGCTTCGGTCTCCTCTCACCGGGGCACTGATCGGTGGCGGCGGTGTAGTCCTTCTTCCAAGGCCGTTCTTCAGCTCCCTCTCAACCCTAGTAGCCACGTGGATCAAGTCATCATAGTCAGCAAAGTTGAGAATGTTGACTTGATGTAGAATCTCTCTTTGCAACCCTCCGGTGAAACGGGCTATCTTGGCATCTTCATCCTCACTCAGATCAAGCCGTGCAACCAGGATCTCCATCTCCTTGTTGTATTCCTCAACCGTCATGCTCCCTTGCTTCAAGGATCGAAGCTTGGTGTGCAAGTCTCGGTTGTAGCTACTCGGTACAAACTTCCTCCTCATCTTTCTTTTAAGACTCCTCCAAGTAAGGACGGGGTCCTCTTCTTCTTTCCTGATCAGATTCCTGAGTTGGGACCACCACAAGGCAGCATAGTCAGTAAACTCTAGTGTGGCTAGGGTTACCTTTTTCCTCTCGGAATAGTTGTGGCATTCAAAGAAATCCTCCATGGCTCTCTGATGCGAACCGCTCCTCACTGAAGGGATCGGCTTCAACACCCAAAACTATATTACCAGCTTCACGAATCCTAACTTTTGAAACCGCGGGGAATACTTGAAATCCACTAAGTATAGACTTAGGAACCCCAAGGTATTCAGTCGAATTGGTGCCACAAACAAAGGGTGATGACCTTTGATGATAAACCAAACCTTAAGCTAAGCAACAACGAGCAAAGACTTGAAGGAAAAAGAACAAAGTTCTGAAATTTCAATTATGACTTAACGTGTCTTACAATGATGGCCGAGGCCTCTATTTATAGCACAAGGGTGGCCTAAGCCGTCTCCAACTCTAATAAGGTAAGACTAAAATAATCCTAAAAGATAGGCCGAAGAAAATATTAAAATACATGAAGTTGTCCGAGAGTGAAATTCTAAAACCGGCAAAATTGCACAAAACCCTAATCCGGGCGGATTAGGGCACGCCGGGTGACCGTGTCCGGACGGGATTAGGAAAACCCTCCGGCGCGGGCTGGACTCCGGACGCGGCTAGGAAGAGTGCCCGGAACCCGCGCGGTGGCAATTCTGTAATTACCGCAGGTTCCGGGTGACCGGGCGGTCGGGTGGCGTCCTTCGGTGCTGGCGACCGGCTCGGCATCAAGGGCTCCGGACCCGGTGCTAGGGTTTTGGTGATGCCGGGCAGTTCTGGCTTTTGGCTGAACATTTCCTCGGACAAGTGAGGTTCCTCCCAAGTATTTTGACCTCCTGAATCTTCTGGCTTCAACTTGTCCGCCAGGTTCTGAGTGTGGAGCAGGGTTAGCCGGGCAGGGGCCGGTTGGCTGCATCCGCCGGGCCCGGGCAGTGTCCGTCGGGCATTTGTCTTCCTTATGGGATTTCTGTCGGTCATCAATGGTCAGTACAGTGCATCCTTCTCTGATGAACCTCTGATCCAGTTCTTCATGCTTGACTCTACTCCAATCTCCTATATAGGCGGTGACCCTTGTCTTGAAGGTTTTGGCTTGGCTCCGAGTAAAGGGCAGGTCTGGTCGGGTCCAGGGCACCGGGGTTCATCATTCCCCTCTTCTTGAGAAGGATTCGTCCTCGAATCTGTTTCTTCAAAATCATCATCATAAAAAGGAGTTAAGTCAGCAACATTAAAAGTAGCACTCACACCATAGGTGTTAGGCAAATCTAACACATAAGCATTGTTGTTTATCCTTTCAAGGACAGTGTAGGGTCCATCTCCTCTTGGTAGCAGCTTGGATCTTCTTTGTTCAGGAAACCTATCCTTTCTGAAGTGAATCCACACTTGGTCGCCAGGTTGGAAGATTTTCTCCTTTCTCCCTCGGTTTGCATTTCTTAGGTATTGAGCCGTTCTCCTTTCAATGTTGGCTTTGGCTTTCTCATGAAGCTTCCGAACATATTCAGCCTTGGTGTGTCCATCTGCATCCAAAAACTCATGTATAGGCAATGGTGATAAATCCAATGGAGTTAGAGGGTTAAAACCATAGACCAATTCAAAGGGGGAGTATTGGGTGGCTGAGTGGACCGATCGGTTGTAGGCAAACTCTACATGGGGTAAACAGTCCTCCCAAGTCCTAAGGTTGGACTTAATGATGGCTCTAAGCATTTGGGAAAGAGACCGATTGACAACCTCGGTTTGGCCATCTGTTTGAGGGTGGCAGGTTGTGGAGAACATAAGTTTGGTTCCTAGTTTAGCCCACAAAGTTTTCCAAAAGTAACTTAGGAATTTTGAGTCTCGGTCAGAAACTATGGTCTTAGGAATGCCGTGGAGTCTAACTATCTCTCCAAAGAATAAATCAGCTATTGGGATGCATCATCAACCTTATGGCATGCAATGAAATGAGCCATTTTTGAAAACCTATCTACAACCACAAAAATGGAATCTTTGCCTTTCCTAGACTTAGGTAATCCTAGAACGAAATCCATAGATATGTCTACCCAAGGGTGTTCAGGGATAGGCAAAGGAGTGTATAAACCAAAGGGTTGAAGGTGGGACTTAGCTCGTTGGCATTTGGCACATTGGTTGATGATCTTCTCTACTTCTTTCCGCATCCTAGGCCAGTAGAAGTGCTCTTTAAGGCAAGCTAGGGTTTTGGCAACTCCAAAGTGACCCATGAGACCTCCTCCATGTGCTTCTCTTATGACTAGGGTTCGGCTTGAATGGCTCGGGTAGCAAAGCTTAGGTCCTTTGAACAGGTACCCATTCTGCCTATAGTAATCCTCAAACCCTACATGTGAGCAAGACTCAAAGATGTCTTTAAAGTCGGGGTCAGTCACGTACAAATCTTTGATATGCTCAAAACCAAGGAACTTAGAACTTAAAGTAGTGATTAGAGCATACCTCCGAGAAAGGGCATCGGCTACCACATTCTCCTTACCTTGCTTGTAGTGGATGATGTAGGGAAAAGATTCAATGAACTCCACCCACCTTGCATGTCTTTTGTTCAATTTGTGTTGAGCCTTTAGGTATTTGAGAGATTCATGATCGGTGCGGATTATGAACTCCTTGGGCCACAAATAATGTTGCCAAGTCTTCAAGGCTCGGACTAGGGCATACAATTCTTGGTCGTAGGTGGGGTAATTGAGGGTGGCACCACTCAATTTTTCACTGAAATAGGCGATAGGTCTTCCTTCTTGCATCAACACGGCTCCAATTCCTACTCCCGAAGCATCACACTCGATTTCAAAAGGTTTTGAGAAATCGGGTAGCTTAAGTAAGGGGGCTTCGGTGAGTTTCTTCTTGAGGCTTTCAAAGGCTGCCTCTTGAGGTGCTCCCCAATGGAAAGGAACATTCTTTTTGATGACAGCCGTGAGAGGGGCAGCTATGGTGCTAAAGTCCCTCACAAATCTTCTATAAAAGCTTGCAAGTCCATGGAAGCTTCGGACATCAGTGATGTTCTTTGGGGTTGGCCATGACTTGATTGCTTCGATCTTGTCCTCATCAACTCTAATTCCTGTAGAGCTAACAACAAAACCAAGAAACACAAGATGATCGGTGCAAAAAGTGCACTTCTCCATATTTGCATATAGTTGTTCTTGTCTTAGGGTTTCGAGGACAGATTTCAGGTGACCTAGGTGATCTTCTAGGGTTTTTGAGTAAATTAGGATGTCATCGAAATAAACTACTACAAATTTTCCTATGAAAGGCCTAAGGACTTGATTCATTAACCTCATGAAGGTACTAGGTGCATTAGTTAATCCAAAGGGCATGACCATCCACTCATACAATCCTAGTTTAGTTTTAAAAGCAGTTTTCCATTCATCACCTTCCTTCATTCGGATTTGGTGATAGCCTGATCTCAAATCTATTTTAGAAAAGATTGTTGAACCATGCAATTCATCAAGCATATCATCTAACCTAGGGATGGGGTGTCGGTACTTAACTGTGATGTTATTGATGGCTCGGCAGTCGACACACATCCTCCAAGTTCCTTCCTTTTTAGGCACAAGGATGACAGGAACAGCACATGGGCTCATGCTTTCCCTTACATATCCCTTGTCCATCAAGTCTTCAATTTGTTGTTGGATTTCTTTTGTTTCCTCTGGATTGGTCCGATAGGCAGCTTTGTTAGGGAGTGTTGCTCCCGGTACAAGGTCAATTTGATGCTCAATGCCTCGGATTGGGGGTAATCCACTAGGGATGTCTTTGGGAAAAACATCTTGGAAATCCTGCAAAAGTGAAGACACAACACTAGGGAGAGAAGTGTTAGGGTTAGAGATCAAACATTCTTTGTAAAGAATGACCACGAGGGATTTCCTAGATACTAGGGTTTGTTTGATCTCACTAGGTTTAGCTAACAGGTTTTCTCTCCGCTCACCCTCTCTCTTTTGAGCTCTTTGATCCTTAGGATCAGGAAATTCTGTTTTTGAGCTTGATTCTGTTTTTGCTACTTTTTCTTTTGAGGGTTCACTCTTTTCTTCTCTCTTCTCTCTTTTCTTGAGCTCTTTCTCTTTTTTCTCTCGGCTCACCTTTCTCTCTATTTGATCCTTGAGTATCTCGGTAGGTGATAGTGGCTTCAGCTTGAATGTGGTGTCTCCATGTAGAAGTTGATATTTGTTGGTCCTCCCATCATGTTGTGAATACCTGTCAAATTGCCACGGTCTTCCAAGTAAGACATGGGCAGCTTCCATGGGAACTACGTCACAGAGCACCACGTCCTTGTATCTTCCAATGCTCAAGGGAATGTGTGCTTGTTTGTTGACCTTCAACTCTCTAGTATTGCTTAGCCAATGCAGTCGATAGGGCTTAGGATGTGGGTGAGTAGTAATTCCCAAACCCTGGACAAGTTCCCAACTCACTGCATTTGTACAACTTCCACCGTCAATAACCAAATTGCAAACTTTATTTAAAATCACACACCTGGTATGGAACAGGTTGTCCCTTTGTTCCCAGCCTTCTTCTTTAGGTTGTGTACTAAGGATCCGCCGGGAGACGGCTGAAAATTGAACCCGGGGGCGGGTGGCCGTTGGTTTCATGACCGTCGGGGGCGCCGGGTGGTCGTCGGGCCGGCGCTCGACTTCAGGTCGTCAAAGAGCCCTCCGGCTTTCTTCAGGTCAATATTGGCCGAAGGAATGTTCAAAAGACCCGGGGTGGGCCGATTGACATCATCCGGCGCGGACAGGATGTCCGGGGCAGTCGTGATGCTAGGCCGGGGCAGGGCCGGCGCTAGGTCGGGGCAGTACTGGGTGCTGTGCCGGGGCAGCGCGGGGTGCAGGGCCGGGGCAGTGCTGGGTGCTGGGCCGGAGCAGTGCTGGGCGCTGTGCTGGGGCAGTGCTGGGCGCTGGGCCGGGGCAGTGCCGGGCGCTGTGCTGGGGCAGTGCTGGGGCAGTACTGGGGCAGTGCTGGGCACTGTGCTGGGGCAGTGCTGGGGCAGTGCTGGGTGATCACTCGATTGCTGAAGGCTGAAAATTTTTCCAAGCCTTCTACATCAACTTCTTCTCCTTCACTCGACTCTCCCTCTAATTCGTCAATAATCGGTTCCTCCTCGTCGTCGGTCACGACCTCTCCCTCTCTAAGCACCATGGTTCGGGTGTTAGGGCAGTCCCTTGCTATGTGACCCCTACCTTGACATTTAAAACACACAATGGCACTTGGCCGAGCGTTAGTAGTAGGGATCTTTGAACCAAGATTAGGGTTTACCCGTGGTGCCGACCCTTGGTTAGGGTTTGGTCTCGATCCGGCGCTCCGGTTAGGGTTTGGCCGGTATGGGGTGTGGCCGGCGCTTCGGTCGCCTCTCACCGGGGCACTGATCGGTGGCGTCGGGGTAGTCCTTCTTCCGAGGCCGTTCTTCAGCTCCTTCTCAACCCTAGTAGCCACGTTGATCAAGTCATCATAGTCAGCAAAGTTGAGAATGTTGACTTGATGTAGAATCTCTCGTTGCAACCCTCCGGTGAAACGGGCTATCTTGGCATCTTCATCCTCACTCAGATCAAGCCGTGCAACCAGGATCTCCATCTCCTTGTTG
Source organism: Linum lewisii (assembly GCA_034768395.1). Taxonomy (NCBI): domain Eukaryota; kingdom Viridiplantae; phylum Streptophyta; class Magnoliopsida; order Malpighiales; family Linaceae; genus Linum; species Linum lewisii. The sequence continues at coordinate 24,752,032 of CM068301.1, read as the reverse complement.
TATTCCTCAACCGTCATGCTCCCTTGCTTCAAGGATCGAAGCTTGGTGTGCAAGTCTCGGTTGTAGCTACTCGGCACAAACTTCCTCCTCATCTTTCTTTTAAGACTCCTCCAAGTAAGGACGGGGTCCTCCTCTTCTTTCCTGATCAGATTCCTGAGTTGGGACCACCACAAGGCAGCATAGTCAGTAAACTCTAGTGTGGCTAGGGTTACCTTTTTCCTCTCGGAATAGTTGTGGCACTCAAAGAAATCCTCCATGGCTCTCTCCCAATCAATGTAGTCGTCGGGATTGGTTTTGCCAGTGAATTTAGGCACACTGAGCTTCAGGCTGCTCACATCATCATCTTCCTCCGGTTCATTCCTTCTTGGCCGCCGGTGGCCTTCTCCATTCGCGGCTCCGAACTGCTCGGCCATTCGGGCCACGTTTTCGGCTATGGCGGTCAATCGGGCATCGAACACGTTGAATCTCTCATCTGCCATTGTTAGTCAAGAACAAGACCTCACAAAATCTCTCTAATGATCCTCACACACTCTTGTTCTTACCACTCGTGTATGAATCTCTTTTTTTTTTTTTTTTAACAAGTCACTCAAATTAGGGTTTTCTTTGAAATTTTCAGAACAAAGTCAATCTCAATTCAAGTAGTTGCAAGTTTCTTCGAAGCTATGCAGTCTAAGTCTACCAATGACACTAACAAGACCTTATACCTAGGGTTTCGGATTTCTAGGGGCCAGAATCTTGAGTTAGGACGTGGGATAACAAGACATACAAATTTGGGTGTTCTACCAAGAGAGCTAGTAGTGCGAAATCTAGTAGCTAGCTTATGAAAAACCCCTCTTCTTGAACTTATTCTACTACCTTGATAGTGAACGTGGCCTTGCTTTTTTTTTTTTTTAAACTAGGTCAATTTTTCTAGACCTTTGATTTTCTTTTCTTTTCTTTGATCGGCCACAGCTTTTTCTCACAACAAAACTGAAAGAAAGGTAGAAGAATAGAACAAACACAATGAAGATATTTTTTTTTAGGGTTTTTCTGAAACTGAAAACAACGAAAGCATAAAGGATATGGATTCAAGTAAAAGAACCTGAAAACTAGGATAGATTGTTGGTCCAAGAGTTGAACCGCGCTCTGATACCAGCTGATGCGAACCGCTCCTCACTGAAGGGATCGGCTTCAACACCCAAAACTATATTACCAGCTTCACGAATCCTAACTTTTGAAACCGCGGGGAATACTTGAAATCCACTAAGTATAGACTTAGGAACCCCAAGGTATTCAGTCGAATTGGTGCCACAAACAAAGGGTGATGACCTTTGATGATAAACCAAACCTTAAGCTAAGCAACAACGAGCAAAGACTTGAAGGAAAAAGAACAAAGTTCTGAAATTTCAATTATGACTTAACGTGTCTTACAATGATGGCCGAGGCCTCTATTTATAGCACAAGGGTGGCCTAAGCCGTCTCCAACTCTAATAAGGTAAGACTAAAATAATCCTAAAAGATAGGCCGAAGAAAATATTAAAATACATGAAGTTGTCCGAGAGTGAAATTCTAAAACCGGCAAAATTGCACAAAACCCTAATCCGGGCGGATTAGGGCACGCCGGGTGACCGTGTCCGGACGGGATTAGGAAAACCCTCCGGGCGCGGGCTGGACTCCGGACGCGGCTAGGAAGAGTGCCCGGAACCCGCGCGGTGGCAATTCTGTAATTACCGCAGGTTCCGGGTGACCGGGCGGTCGGGTGGCGTCCTTCGGTGCTGGCGACCGGCTCGGCATCAAGGGCTCCGGACCCGGTGCTAGGGTTTGGTGATGCCGGGCAGTTCTGGCTTTTGGCTGAACATTTCCTCGGACAAGTGAGGTTCCTCCCAAGTATTTTGACCTCCTGAATCTTCTGGCTTCAACTTGTCCGCCAGGTTCTGAGTGTGGAGCAGGGTTAGCCGGGCAGGGCCGTTGGCTGCATCCGCCGGGGCCCGGGCAGTGTCCGTCGGGCATTTGTCTTCCTTATGGGATTTCTGTCGGTCATCAATGGTCAGTACAGTGCATCCTTCTCTGATGAACCTCTGATCCAGTTCTTCATGCTTGACTCTACTCCAATCTCCTATATAGGCGGTGACCCTTGTCTTGAAGGTTTTGGCTTGGCTCCGAGTAAAGGGCAGGTCTGGTCGGGTCCAGGGCACCGGGGTTCATCACTCTCTCCCAATCGATGTAGTCGTCGGGATTGGTTTTGCCAGTGAATTTAGGCACAGTGAGCTTCAGGCTGCTCACATCATCATCTTCTTCCTGCTCATTCCTCCTTGGCCGCCGGGGGCCATCTCCATTCGTGGCTCCGAACTGCTCGGCGATTCGGGCCATGTTTTCAGCCATGGCGGTCAGCCGGGCATCAAAAGCGTTGAACCTTTCATCTGCCATGGTTAGTCACAAACAAAGGACCTCACAAAATCTCTCTAATGAGCCTCACACACTCTTTTTCTTACCACTCGTGTATGAATTTTTTTTTTTTTTAACAAGTCACTCAAATTAGGGTTTTCTTTGAAATTTTCAAAACAAAGTCAATCTCAATTCAAGTAGTTGCAAGTTTCTTCGAAGCTATGCAGTCTAAGTCTACCAATGACACTAACAAGACCTTATACCTAGGGTTTCGGATTTCTAGGGGCCAGAATCTTGAGTTAGGACGTGGGATGACAAGACATACAAATTTGGGTGTTCTACCAAGAGAGCTAGTAGTGCGAAATCTAGTATCTAACTTATGAAAAACCCCTCTTCTTGAACTTAGTCTACTACCTTGATAGTGAACGTGGCCTTGCTCTTTTTTTTTTTTTTTAACTAGGTCAATTTTTCTAGACCTTTGATTTTCTTTTCTTTTCTTTTCTTTTTCTTTTCTTTGATCGGCCACAGCTTTTTCTCACAACAAACTTGAAGAAAGGTAGAAGAATAGAACAAACACAATGAAGCTATTTTTTTTTTTTAGGGTTTTTCTGAAACTGAAAACAACAAAAACTAAAGGATATGAATTCAAGTAAAAGAACCTGAAAACTGGGATAGATTGTTGGTCCAAGAGTTGAACCGCGCTCTGATACCAGCTGATGCGAACCGCTCCTCAATGAAGGGATCGACTCAACACCCAAAACTATATTACCAGCTTCACGAATCCTAACTTTTGAAACTGCGGGGAATACTTGAAATCCACTAAGTATAGACTTAGGAACCCCAAGGTATTCAGTCGAATTGGTGCCACAACAAAGGGTGATAACCTTCGATGATAAACCAAACCTTAAGCTAAGCAACAACGAGCAAAGACTTGAAGGAAAAAGAACAAAGTTCTGAAATTTCAATTTATGACTTAACGTCCTTACAATGATGGCCGAGGCCTCTATTTATAGCACAAGGGTGGCCTAAGCCGTCTCCAACTCTAATAAGGTAAGACTAAAATAATCCTAAAAGATAGGCCGAAGAAAATATTAAAATACACAAAGTTGTCCGAGAGTGAAATTCTAAAACCGGCAAAAATTGCACAAAACCCTAATCCGGGCGGATTAGGGCACGCCGGTGTCCGTGTCCGATCGGGCTTAGGAAAACCCTCCGGGCGCGGCTGGACTCCGGACGCGGCTAGGAAGAGTGCCCGGAACCCGCGCGGTGGCATTTCTGTAATTACCGCGGGTTCCGGGTGACCGGGCGGTCGGGTGGCGTCCTTCGGTGCTGGTGACCGGCTCGGCATCAAGTGCTCCGGACCCGATGCTAGGGTTTTGGTGATGCCGGGCGGTTCTGGCTTCCTGCTGGCCATTTCCTCGGACAAGTGAGGTTCCTCCCAAGTCTTTTGACCTCCTGAGTCTTCTGGCTTCAACTTGTCCGCCAGGTTCTGATTGTGGAGCAGGGTTAGCCGAGGCAGGGGCTGGTTGGCCGTGTCCGCCGGGGCCCGGGCAGTGTCCTTGGGAAGCCAACCTGTCTTGGCCACATATTCTCGAATCTTCTGGTCTTCTGTACGCCAGAACTCTCTCCAGATGGCTTTTGACGTGTGCTTGACTTGAGGGATCATTGAAGAGAGGTTGGGGAAGGACTGAGACTCGGTGCTCCGTCTAGGACTTAGGTTCTCGGCCAGTAGCATGGCCTGGAACTCTCTTCCATCTCGGGGTGTCTTCCTTCCCAGTGGGGCAGACCTGAGCTTGTTCTTGAGCTCATTTCTAGGCTTGAGAGCTTGTAGGCAGCCAGTCCTTAGTTCTAGGCGCTTTTTGTATGGACCCGGAGTGCTGCCTTCTACGGGGTACCTTGGTGGGGTGTAGGTATACCTTTGTGGCCCGGGGCGGTGGAGCCGGGTCATATCAACCACGGACACCCGACCAGGAAACCTCCACGAGAGCGCCGGACAAGGAGAATTTAATGACCATTCGGCCTAGAGACTTGAAGCCGAACGAGGACTACACCGGCCCCAGGCCTACACCGGCACCACCTCCAGAGCCTTGGAGAGACAAAGCTCCAAGTTCAGGCCCCAGGCCAAGCCTAGGGCCAAGTCCAGCCCCGAGCCCCGATAAAGGCCTAGCACCTAAACTAGGCCCCATGCTAAATGCCACGAGCTCTAGACCGACAACAGCCCCTAAAGACACCCCTAAGGTACCCAGGGAAGAAGGCTCGGAGCAGAACTCAAAAGGCCTGGACAGATTTGAAGAAGGCCCCAAGCTAAGCCTGCCACAGGCACAAGGCCCATGCCAGCGCCCGCCAAAGGAGCACTTTTGGCCCAGCGAACGATTGACCCGTGCCTTTTGGGATTTTCCAAAGGCACTGGAATCCTTATGGCTCCAGGAATACACTCCAACAAACGGAGCTGAATTTGGAGGAGAATTGAAGCAGATAGGGCTAGAACAAGTCCTAGTGATGCATGGCATAAACATCAAGAAGTGGAGCTCGGATGCTGATCCGAGGGAGCCTATGCTAGGAGTTGTGATAAGGCCACCACCTGAGCCTGATCCAAGGAGGGATGGAGTAACATTCAAGATACGGGAAATGGAGAGAAGAAGCCAAGTGCATCCAAACAAGGAATCCTAATCAAGCTAGGATTTCCCGGTTTTGGACAGATTCCTAGTCTGACAAAGAATGACGAATTTGGCTACCTGGAGATAGAATTTGGGTTGAAGCCCAACATGAAAGTTGTAGCCCATGGAGTCTACTACGGATCTGCAAAAGATCAGAATTTTAGGAATTTGGTTGGTATTTATTCGGCCCATAATTCCAGAACCCGTTTAGCTGTTTTTTAGGAATTTCCAGTTTTTTCCCTTTTAGTGTTTTTGTTTAGGAATGACTCTTTTCCTTGGTGAACAAGGCTACGAGTTTCAGTCCTTATTTTTGTATTCTTTATTAGTTTTATTAGCTATTTCGTAGGAGGAAAAGGAGAGCCTGTTCTCCCTTCCTCACCTATAAATAGAGGCGTCTAGCCTCATTGTAAAGAACAACTTTGAAAGAAATAAACACTCAAAACTTCGGTTTTTCTCTTAGCATGGAATTGCTAATCTCTGTTCGACCATCATGGAATTGATCGTCGTCTAGACCGGTTTATCATCAAAGGCATTCATCCTTTGTTTGTGGCACCGAATTCGACTGAATACCTTCGGGTTCCTAAGTCTATACTTAGTGGATTTCAAGTATTCCCCGCGGTTTCAAAAGTTAGGATTCGTGAAGCTGGTAGTATAGTTTTGGGTGTTGAGTCGATCCCTTCCTAGAGGAGGCGGTTCGCATCAGCTGGTATCAGAGCACGGTTCAACTCTTGGACCATCTATCCCAGTTTCCAGGTTTATTCTTGGATTCATATCCTTTACTTTTTGTTCTTAGAAAATTGTTTAGAAAATCTTCATCTATTTTAGTTCTTCTATTCGAGTCTTTCAGTTGTAAGGCAAGAAAATATTGGTGGCCGACCAAGCTATCAAAGAAAAATACACAAAAGAAGAGTAGAGAAAAAAAAAGAGAAAAAAACAAAAAAAAAGCAAGGCCACCCTTGCCAAGTTCTTAATTTTCGTTGTAATAGTTGTTTCCTAGTTGGATTAGAACTTGATTCTTTTATCCTTTTCCTAGTTGGTTTAGGATTTTAGTCTACATATTCTTTTCCTAGTAGATCTAGGGTTTGTCTTGTAGAAGGGTTGCTTCTTGTACTAATCATGACAGATGAGAGGCTAATTGCTATGGAGGCACGATTGACTGCCATGGCTGAAAACATGGCCCGACTCACCGAGCAGCTTGGAGCACCTAATGAAGATAGTCACCAACGGGAAAGGATGGAACGAAGAGAAGCTGAAAATTTCACACGAAGAGCATGGACGAGTAGAGGAAGGCCGAGCCGAACCACACAAGGTATCTATAAACCTATTAACCCTTTGAGTGGGATTATTTGTAATGAGTGCCAAGTACGAGATCACACGGTGAGAGCCTGCCCCAACAAACGAGCAATGGTGGAAAGACCGGAGAAAAGAGAAAAAGAGGGCTATGGCGCCAGAATTGGACCAGCATCAGGTCTGCCCCGGTCCAGCATCAGGTCTGCCTCGGACCAGCATCAGCCCTGCCTCGGACCAGCATCAGCCCTGCCCCGGACCAGCATCAGACCTGCCCCGGACCAGCATCAGGCCTGCCCCGGACCAGCATCAGGCTTGCCCCAGACCAGCATCAGCCCTGCCCCGAGCCAGCACCAGGCCAGCACTAGGCTCAGCGCCTGCCCAGCACTAGCACCAGCGCCAGCGCCAGCATCGGCCCAGCGCCCAGCGCCAGCATCGGCCCAGCGCCCAGCGCTAGCACTAGCGCCAGCACCGGCCCAGCGCCCAGCGCTAGCACCAGCACCAGTACCGGTCCAGCGCCCAGCGTTAGTACCAGCACCGGCCCAGCGCCAAGCGCTAGCACCAGCACAAGCACCGGCCCGAGCACCCGTACCAGCCCCGATACGGCCCGAGACCCCAGGGAGAGCCGAGAAACTACCAGGTCAAGTCCTACACGCCCTAGTAGTTATTCTTAAATTTTCTAATGGTGCACCAGGTATGGATTCGAGGACGAATCCTTTTCAAGAAGAGGGGAATGACGTGACCCTGGTCCCCAAGGTCGGCGTGGACACGCCACCACGGACACCCGACCAGGAAACCTCCACGAGAGCGCCGGACAAGGAGAATTTAATGACCATTCGGCCTAGAGACTTGAAGCCGAACGAGGACTACACCGGCCCCAGGCCTACACCGGCACCACCTCCAGAGCCTTGGAGAGACAAAGCTCCAAGTTCAGGCCCCAGGCCAAGCCTAGGGCCAAGTCCAGCCCCGAGCCCCGATAAAGGCCTAGCACCTAAACTAGGCCCCATGCTAAATGCCACGAGCTCTAGACCGACAACAGCCCCTAAAGACACCCCTAAGGTACCCAGGGAAGAAGGCTCGGGGCAGAACTCAAAAGGCCTGGACAGATTTGAAGAAGGCCCCAAGCTAAGCCTGCCACAGGCACAAGGCCCATGCCAGCGCCCGCCAAAGGAGCACTTTTGGCCCAGCGAACGATTTACCCGTGCCTTTTGGGATTTTCCAAAGGCACTGGAATCCTTATGGCTCCAGGAATACACTCCAACAAACGGAGCTGAATTTGGAGGAGAATTGAAGCAGATAGGGCTAGAACAAGTCCTAGTGATGCATGGCATAAACATCAAGAAGTGGAGCTCGGATGCTGATCCGAGGGAGCCTATGCTAGGAGTTGTGATAAGGCCACCACCTGAGCCTGATCCAAGGAGGGATGGAGTAACATTCAAGATACGGGAAATGGAGAGAAGAAGCCAAGTGCATCCAAACAAGGAATCCTAATCAAGCTAGGATTTCCCGGTTTTGGACAGATTCCTAGTCTGACAAAGAATGACGAATTTGGGCTACCTGGAGATAGAATTTGGGTTGAAGCCCAACATGAAAGTTGTAGCCCATGGAGTCTACTACGGATCTGCAAAAGATCAGAATTTTAGGAATTTGGTTGGTATTTATTCGGCCCATAATTCCAGAACCCGTTTAGCTGTTTTTTAGGAATTTCCAGTTTTTCCCTTTTAGTGTTTTTGTTTAGGAATGACTCTTTTCCTTGGTGAACAAGGCTACGAGTTTCAGTCCTTATTTTTGTATTCTTTATTAGTTTTATTAGCTATTTCGTAGGAGGAAAAGGAGAGCCTGTTCTCCCTTCCTCACCTATAAATAGAGGCGTCTAGCCTCATTGTAAAGAACAACTTTGAAAGAAATAAACACTCAAAACTTCGGTTTTTCTCTTAGCATGGAATTGCTAATCTCTGTTCGACCATCATGGAATTGATCGTCGTCTAGACCGGTTTATCATCAAAGGCATTCATCCTTTGTTTGTGGCACCGAATTCGACTGAATACCTTGGGGTTCCTAAGTCTATACTTAGTGGATTTCAAGTATTCCCCGCGGTTTCAAAAGTTAGGATTCGTGAAGCTGGTAGTATAGTTTTGGGTGTTGAGTCGATCCCTTCATTGAGGAGCGGTTCGCATCACCTGCCCTGCACCAGCCCAGCGCCTGCCCAGCATCAGGCCAGCGCTAGGCACAGCGCCTGCCCAGCATCAGCCAGCGCTAGGCACAGCCTCGATCAGGCCAGCGCTAGGCACAGCGCTGCCCAGCACTAGCCCAGCGCACGCACTAGCACCACGCCAGCACCGGCCCAGAGCCCAGCACTAGCACCAGCGCCTGCACCGGCCCAGCGCCCAGCGCTAGCATCAGCACCGGCCCAGCGCCCAGCGCTAGTACCAGCACCAGCGCCAGCACCGGTCCAACGCTCAGCGCTAGCACCAGCACCAGCGCCAGCACTGACCCAGCGCTCTGCACCAGCACCAGCCCCGCGCCCAGCACCGGCACCAGCGCCGGCCCCAGACCCGGGACCAGCCTCATCACCAGCCCCGGCCCCAGCCCCAGCGACCGACCAGCTCCCGGCGCCCAACCAGCGCCCGGCACCCGAGCAGCTCCCGGCACCCGAGCAGCGCCCGGCACCCGAGCAGGCCCAGCGCGCCCGAGCAGCGCCCAGCGCCCGAGCAGCGCCCAGCGCCCAGCGCTCGACCGGAGCCCAGCGCCCGACCGGAGCCCAGCGCCCGACCGGAGCCAAGCGCCCGACCGGAGCCAAGCGCCCGACCGGCGCCTAGCGCCCGACCGAAGCCCCCGGCGCCTGACCAGCGCCCAGCGCCCAACCACCGTCCGGCGCCCGATCAGCGTCCCGTGCCCGACCAGCACCCGGCGCCCGACCATCGCCTGGCCCCCAACCAGAGCCTGACGCCCGACCAGCGGCCAGCGCTCGACCAGCGCCCCGCGCCCGATCAGTCTGATCGCACGAAGTGCCCTAATCAGCCTGATAAGCCGGAGTGCCCCGATCACCCAGGTCACCCCCGAGCACCCGTACCAGTCCCGGTACAGCCCAAAACCCCAAGGAGCGCCCACGAACTACCAGGTCCAATCCTACACGTCCATGTTATTATTTTTAAAATTTCTAACGGATTACTAGGTGCGGATTCGAGGATGAATCATTGTCAAGAAGAGGGGAATGGAGTGATCCGGGCCACCAGGGCCGACCCGACTGATGTCGACCCGCCCCCGACACTAATGTCAGGCCAAGACTACACCGGGCTTAGGCCTACACCAGAACCACCTCCGGAGCCTTGGAGAGTCAAAGCCCCAAGTCCCGACCCTGAGCTAAGACCAGCCGTAAGCCGAGGGCCTCCACTAGGCCCTGACCTGATTGCCACAAGCCCTGGACGTAAAGAGGAGCATGGGGAGTCTCTAGGAGCATTCCTAGAGCATTGGCGGATGAAGAGAGGAAAGGGTCCGGCTGGAACTCACTGGAGCCCGAAGACAGGCCCTAGAGCCGATCGAGGACTAGGCCTAGTACCTAAACTAGGCCTCAGGCCAAGTACCACGAGCCCCAGACCAGTACCAGCCATTGAAGATCCCTTAAGAGAACTCCTGAAGACCTGGCCGAAGCAGAAAGAAGAAGGCTTGGCCAGAATTGACAAAGGCCTAGTACTGAGCCAGCCCCGTGCGCTGGATCGAGCGCCGGGCACCACAGAAGCGTGCTTTTGGCCCAGCCAACAATTGGCCCGTGCCTTTTGGGAGTTTACAGCATCCCTGGATAGCTTGAAGTCTCAGGAGCACCCTCCAACAAACGGGGCTGAATTTGGAGGTGTATTGAAGGAGATAGGGCTAGAACAAGTCCTAGTGATGCTTGGCCTAAGCATCAAGGAGTGGAGCTCGGATGCTGATCCGAGGGAGCCAATACTAGGAGCTAGGATCAGGCCACCTCCTGAGCCTGATCCAAGGAAGGATGCTTTACCATTTATGATACGGGAAATGAAGAGAAGAAGCCAAGTACATCCGAACAAGGAATCCTAATCAAGCTAGGATTTTCCCGGTTTTGGACAGATTTCTAGTCTGACGAAGATTGATGAATATGGGCTACCTGTAGACCGAATTACGACTGATGCTCAACACGAAAGTTGTAGCCCATGGAATCTTCTAGAAGTCTGCCAAAGGGCTTAATTTTATGAATTAATTTACTATTTATTCGGCTGATTCTTCCAGAACCCGTGTAGCTGTTTTTTTAGGAATTTTCCAGCTTTCTTTATTAGAGTTCTAGTTTAGGAAGGAGTCTTTTCCTTGGTGACCAAGGCTCCGAATTTTAGGCTATTATTTTATTATTTTAGAGTTCTTTTCCAAGTAGGAAATGTGAGCCTGTTCACGATTTCCTCACCTATAAATAAGAGGCTTCGGCCTCATTGTAAACACGAAGCCCTTTGAATCAATTAATCAAATAAGAACTTTGTTCTCTCAATTCTTAGTTTTATGCTGCATGCATAGCTTAGAGTCGGTATTATCAACAGAATTATTCCCCTTCTGTCGTGGAGCCATTCCTGGACACTTACGGTCAATCGCGGCCGACGGGTCCAAGTACTTTCCCGCCCCGGTGCCAACAGTGATCGAGTGAAGGTTCAAGACTAGCGGTGGTTAGGGTCGTTTGCCCACGGTTGCGGCGGTTCACACCAACCGTACCCTAATATTCATAAGAGTCGGAGGTCTTGTATTTTCGTGTATATCAACTAACCATGACAGAAGAAGAATTGACGTTGCTAGAGGCTACCTTGCCAACAATATCACGTATATTGGCCAAGATGAAAGAAACGGTCGAAAGATGGGAGAGAAGAGCTGAAGTGACTCCGGGCAGCCGACCGGCTGCCAATTCCTACTCCTACACCCCGCCGGGGTCACCCACAAGGGCAAAGGCCTTAGTGCCTTATAAGAAGCGCTCAGAACCTCGCCAGCACCTTAAGATAAACCCTCAGAGGTTTACCAAGCCCCAGCAGGTGGTGAGGTTCAAGTACAGCCCTACCCGAAGAGCTCAGCAAGCACGGATGAGCGTTCGGACCCAATCGGCCCTAACTTGGGGCCCGGCGCCCATAGCGGCCAAAGAGCCTGGCTTGGCCGGCACTTCAGGTACTAAGCCTAATAACCCAGGAGGTGCTACACAACCCTGGGATCCTCTAGAGGCCTTCTTGGAGGAACGCCGATTGAAGAAAGCCCAGCCCCGACCTGAGGGAGCTCCAGTCGGCCCTACCCCGAGCACTCCTTCGGCCTTAGCACCAAGGCTAGGGTTGCAAGAGCTCAAGGACCAGATGCTGACCTTAGGGGAACCTCTAAGGACCTTCATAGACAACTGGGATAAACAGGGAAGGCCCGGCCTTAGCTTATCCGGAGAAGGCCCGAAGACAGGCTGCACCCGGGCACCAGCCTCGGCCTCAGAAGGCCCCAACCGGGCCCCAGCACCGAGCCAGCAGGGGACTCAGCCCCTGAGAGGTTTAGCACCCGCCCTCAACTCCACACAAGGCCTAGAGCCAAGCCTAGGAGCTGCCAGCCTAGGAAGCACGAGGAGAATGGAGGAAATGAGGAAATGGGAAGACGGTCGAAAGGGCAGGCCGAGCAAGAACCCCGGAGGCCGACCGGCATCTGCATCAGACCCGCCGGAGCCCAACTCAAGAAGCCCTGGTCATCGCCCAGCCCGAGCAGCCGCCGCCGCCGCCAATTCCAAGCCTGATAGCAAAGGCGGTGCCGACTTTCCTAATCTGGCCCGCGCGTGAGCGGAACATCCGACCGGACCCGCCGAATCCGCCGAATTAGTGTTTTAGATGGCTTTTTGTATTATTTAAGTCTTTTAGTATTTTATTCGGATTTTCCCTTGTTATTTCGATTCTTTAGGAGCAAGTAAGTCCTTTAATTCTATTTAGGACTCTTGGCTATTATTTTATTATTTTAGAGTTATTTTCCGAGTAGGAAACGTGAGCCTGTTCACGATTTCCTCACCTATAAATAAGAGGCTTCGGCCTCATTGTAAACTCAGACTTTTGCCAATCAATTAATCAAAGACAGAACTTTGTTCTTCAATTCTTTAGTTTTATGCTGCGTGCATAGCTTAGAATAGGTATTATCAACAGAAGCATCCATCTTCTGTCGTGGAGCCATTCCTGGACACTTAGGGTTCTCGGTCAATCGCGGCCGATGGGTCCAAGTACTTTCCCGCCCCCGGTGCCAACAGTGATCGAGCGAAGGTTCAAGACTAGCGGTGGTTAGGGTCGTCTGCCCACGGTTGCGGCGGTTCACACCAGTTTTGGTATCAGAGCTTCGGTTCAACTCGAGGAACCACAATCTATCCCAGTCTTCAGGTTTGAAACCCTGGATTCATATCCTTTATTTTCAGTCTTAGAAAAATCCTTGAAAAACCCTATCTATCTTTGTTTTCGTGTTATTAGAAAATCAGTTTAGGAAATCCATCTATTTTTCATTCTTGTTCGAAGCATTGTAAGAAAAAGAAAAGAAAACAAAAAGAAAGGCAATCTGCCCTAGGGTTTCTCGTTCATTATAGGTTGATCTTAAGAAGAGGGGTAGATAGATATATTTTGCTTCCCTGTTCTATCAACTAACATGGCAGACGAAAGAATCAACCACGTGGAGGCCAACGTTCTCAACATCACTCAAGTCCTGAACACGTTACAAGAATCTATGGCCCGGATGGAAAGGGTAGCCGCGGAGCAAGGATTTGGGAGGGACAGACCTCGCGGCGACCGAGAGCGGGAGGACAGAAGACCGCCCCAAGATGTTGACGACGATGTGAGCAGCCTCAAGCTCACTGTACCTAAGTTCAACGGAAAGACCAACGCCAACAACTACCTGGATTGGGAAAGAAGCATGGAGGACTTCTTGGATTGCAACAACTACTCCGAAAGAAAGAAGATCAAGGTGGCGACCATAGAATTCACCGACTACGCCGCCTTATGGTGGAGTCAGTACCGGCGACAGATCCTCAGAGAAGAAGAAGAACTCGTGGGAACATGGAGAGAATTGAAGAGAATCATGAGGAAGAAGTTTGTACCGGCTGCCTATACAAGAGACTTGCATATCAAGCTACAAACCCTATGACAAGGCAGTATGTCCGTGGAGGACTATCACAAAGAAATCGAGATGCTCGTAACACGGCTTGATCTTAAAGAGGATGATGAAGCTAGAATAGCCTGTTTTACCAACGGCCTACAAAGAGATATCATGCATCAAGTCAACATCCTCCACTATGTTGACTACGAAGACTTAGTAACCTTGGCGATCCGAGTAGAAAGGGAGATCAAGAATGGCTTTGGCAAGAGGACCGCAACACCCGCCACTAGCACTTGGAAGGGAGCTTCCAGCACCAGCCAGGCCCCATGGAAGGCCGGCCCTAACCGGGCCCAAGGCAGCAAGCCAAACCCTAACATCGCCGCCAACCGGGTAACACCAAGCACTACCCCTACTGTACTGAGTACTAACCCTAGGCCTAGCGGCATTGTTTGTTTTAAATGTCAGGGCCGACGACATGTAGCTAGAGATTGCCCCAATCAGAGGGTTATGGTGCTCAAAGAAGGAGAAGTCGTCACCGACGACGAAGAAGAAGAAGCCAAGGGCGGCCAAGAAGAAGACTCCGACAGCGGAGAAGAGGTCGAGGTTCAAGGGCTTGAAAAATTCACAAGAATGTTCGTGAAAGACCTGACCTTAGGTACCAAGGCCAGGCGAGATACCTTGGCCGAGCCATACATCCCTGGCGACGGCCCGAATCCAGAACAGCGCCCGGCCAGCATCGGGTCAACCCCGAGCCAGTACCCGGCACCCTACGGAGCAGCACCCAAGCACCCCCTGGCCAGCCCCCTAATGATGCAGGAGCAGCACCCGGACACATCGAGGCCCCCAAGGGACACACAGGCCATCCGGGACATGCACACCGAAGAGGTGTCACACCGACTCTTGCGGCTGGCACCCATCCGACTCCGCCTACCTCCAAACCCGACGGCGGTCGAGAAAAGCCCTAGCAAGGAGGATGGGCTCCATTAGGATGACCTATACTACCCTATGTCTTCCACGAGCCTCAACATCAAAGTCAACAGTCCCTCGACTGATGACAACATGAGCACCGACGGTGCTAGCTCAGAAGATCCGGAGCCTTGGTCAGACTCGGACTCCAACGAGTACCCGAGCCCCCAAAGCATGAAGGAAGACAGCCCCAACACCACCCCACGAACAGTCAACGAGAAGGAACCCCTACCTGGCACGCACATGAAGGATTGGGATTCGAGGACGAATCCCTTACAAGAAGAGGGGAATGAAGTGACTCCGGGCAGCCGACCGGCTACCAATGCCTACTCCTACACCCCGCCGGGTCACCCACAAGGGCAAAGGCCTTAGTGCCTTATAAGAAGCGCTCAGAACCTCGCCAGCACCTTAAGATAAACCCTCAGAGGTTTACCAAGCCCCAGCAGGTGGTGAGGTTCAAGTACAGCCCTACCCGAAGAGCTCAGCAAGCACGGATGAGCGTTCGGACCCAACCGGCCCTAACTTGGGGCCCGGCGCCCATAGCGGCCAAAGAGCCTGGCTTGGCCGGCACTTCAGGTACTGGTAAATGCGGTTTACCAAGGTCGTATTCCTCGAGGTCCTCTCATAAGCTCGTACTCACAAAGTTCATGAACGGTCTAAACATTTGGAATTGAGTTTTGGTTTTGAAAGAGAACAAATCAAACGCATAAACAATGAAAAACTAACAAGGTTAAAGCAAGAAGAAAGTTGGAACAAATCAAAGAAAAAGGGGTTCTCTTGGTAGGTAGTTTCATCATGCTCAAGATGAATAATTGAACAAACAAGCTAATCAAGATCGAGTTTGCACTCGGATGACCATGCATTTCACTTTTTTAGACTCGATGCACTCTCGTAGCACCTAATCCCTATCCCAAAACCACTCAATTTAGGCTCTCGCTCTCAAACTAAGCGAAAATAGGATGCATTCTAAGTGTTTGATGAAATGCCAAGACACAAGACCCTCTCTTAAGACTCTATGACCACAAGGCTAGGCACAACACTCTCATATCAATGCCCTAACACTAAGAGATTCACCCAAAAGGCCTTTTCAAACTCAATTGAATGAAATTCCACATGCACACCAAGTGTTCGATAAAATGCCCAAGAGAGAAATCAAGTGAAAATGGTTGAAATAAGATGATCTAATCTCTTAGAACACACTCACTTCAATCCCTAGACCTACAATCTATGCAATCCAAGCACTCTCATGCATCAAATTACAATGAATGGACCAAATCAAGCAAACATGGCATAAAATGGCATTAAGAACAAGTCTAGGAATCATCCTCATACAACCAAGATCAATCATGGCAAGTTCTATACAATCATCTCTCTATCATAGCACAACTATTCTACCCATCCAAGATGAACCCTAGAAAATCAGCCACACATGGCCAAGGGAGTAAAGAGAGAAAAGGAAGAATGGTCACCAAGAACACCATGGATGAATCCTTGAGATGATCTTCACTTCTCCACTTGTAAGCACTTCTCCCAAGGTTTGTTGGCTTCAATCCTAGCTCCAATGGCTTCAAATTGCTCCAAAAACGTGCTTTAGGGTTTTAGGGTTCGTGGAAATGTGTTTGAGGTTCAAGAGATATGATCTAATTGCCCAAAATGGCCAAAATCAAGAGTATTTATAGTGCAGGGGATAGTGCACGGCGTGCACCCCTGCACGGCGTGCATAGTGCACGGCGTGCACCCTGCACGCGTGCACATCTGCACGGCGTGCACCCCCTGCACTCTGCAGAAGACCCGATCTTGCAAGGCTCACATCTCCCTCGTCCGGCCTCGAAATGACCTCCCGTTTGCTCCTATACGCTCCTTGTTATCCGTACTTTGAAGCCAGAACCTGAAAATGCACAGAGCAGCTCCAATAGCCCACGAATTTTGGCTCCAAAGTGGCTACCGGACAACAAAATGACACTTTGCACAAAATCTCAAATAAACGCATAAAAGTCATGTCATTTCACGAATAAACACGGGCATATCATAGGTCATTCATAAGCTTAAAATGCACTGATTAAAGTCACATCAAATTTCCCTACGACTAAGCTTTGCTTGTCCTCAAGCAAATGAATTAGAAAACATCCAAGTTCACAAATGACAAGTTCGGTCCATTGAGATTCAAGCAATCACAATTTAGCTTAAACTGTTCCACGAACAAACTAAACCTACACATGCAAGAACATCAACCAAACAAGTCTAAACCTCACTAATTTCTGCACACTTCAAGTAGTGGTTGATTGGGACACAGCAAAACCGACCACGACAACACCGACTCTAATCAAAAGGACTTGAAATCGGAACATGGATCGTGAGTCGTGAATGTGGCTATCGACTCGACTTCATCCGCTTCTAGATCCGCACTTTACAACTCTGGCTAGGATCAAGGGCTACATTTGAGAACTCTTTTTTTTTCTTTCTTTTCTTTTTTTTTTTCTTACTGCATACTAGTGCTCGATTCAACACTTCACTTAGGTGTTGAACCTGCCTAGCTCACAGCCTTTGCCCTTTTGCTTAGTGCTCAACCCGACACTTCACTTAGGTGCCGAGCTTGCCTAGCTTTTCTTTTGAGCAATTTTTTTTTTTTTCACAATTTAGCCACTTGATCCTTAGCCCCTAAACAACTTCCGTACACGATTTCGAATTGGATTCCGTCTAGTCTCAAGCCACAATCACGAAAGATCAAAAAGAGAATGAAAAACATGGAAGAGGGGAAGAAATTCTGATTGCCTTCATCCTAGACCGGTGTTATCGAGTGGTATAAAAACACGTATCCAACAAATCAACCAACATACAAGAGTGATAAAATCTCAGTTCTGGCCCAGATTCATTTGATATTAGTGCTAACATGCTGGTTATAGGTTCTAAGTGGAACAATCTAAACATCATTGTGAAGGCTTGAAGTCAATTATACACTAAATGTCAAGAACCGAACGATTCTACAATAGAGGAATTCGACGTTCAATTAAGATCATGCAACACATCAGATCATAGCTTTAGACTTCTACCGACAAATAATCACACCAAAACTCAAACTCCCCTACGACTAACATGAGCATTGTCCTCAATGATCAAGAGAGAGAGAGAATAAGGTGGAACGAATATACCGCGCGGTGAAGAAAGGAAGCCGGAGATGGAATCCCGGGTCAAGTAACCTGCTCAGGACGAGGACCTGAATCAGGGGTACCTGTATAAAACAAGGGAGGGCACACCGCTCAAACACAACCCATAGGTGACAAGATGAGAGTACGGATGAGATGTGTGATCCAACAACAAGACAAGTTCAATGCCAGCAATGAAAAGAGAAAATCAAAAGTCAAACACACAAAACATGCAGTCATAAACAGAAAGAAAAGAAAGGAAAAATCCAAAGTCCTGAGAAGAGGTGAGTGATCCTGCAGCTCTCACTGGGGTGGTGGTCGCGGGTGCCCAGGCCACTGAGACCAAGGATGGTAGCCGTCAAACGGGGGAGGCGGTGGAAAGACTGTCCAAGTGCTGGAGGGGCCGGAGTCAGAGTGGAAGCTCTCCTGGTAGTAGTAGGACTGATGCTGCTGCCAGTACTGAGAGTGCTGAATCTGAGTAATCTGGATACCCTGAAACTGCTGAACCTCATGCACCTGAGCAAGCTGCTGGCCATAGAACTGCTGGCTCTCAAAGTCCCTAGCGTTGTACGCCTCGAGGTCCTGAACTCTCCTGCTGAGATCCTGTATCGCCGCACTGTCTCTCCTCTGTCCCGCACGCATATCCTCCACTACGGTGGTGAGGCGACCCATCCCCGAGATAAGCTCATGAAGTGTAGTAGGGTCGATCTCTTCATCCTCCTCATCACTGTCATCATCTGAGATCTGACAAGTCGGAACCAGAAGGTCTGTGATCTGAGCTGTAGGAAGGACAATCCGCAAGAGAACTGGTCGAGGCTCGACAAATGCTGGAGCAGGACCAAAAGCATCAAGGCACTCATACCCACGCACCAACCTGGTCACAAAACCTCCTCCCAGCAGAACACCAGCAGTGTCATTAGCTTGGATCTGAAGGAGGGCTCCTAGCACTAAATCACCTAAATGCAGCTTGATGCCCCTCTCCAAACAATAAAAGAGAAACAAATCTCTGACTGAGACTACACCTGGAGAGGAGGATGACTTCCTGTGGGTGATGGAGTGCCGGAAGAAGTGATGAAGGAGCTTCAGCATAGGCCGATTCACTTCTGTGACCTTGGATGAGCGAGCTGAATAACCCCTAGCCCTCGGTGCAATTTCCTTGAAGAATGCACACCTGGCGTCCCCCGTAAGGGAAGATATGAGAGCCAACCCAGAGAGCTCGCCACTTTGAACCTCCGCCCACTCATAGAACCCAAGACGGTATCCAAACTCGTCAATAGAGCACACACGCGCCATCCCGCCGAGCCTGAAGCGCACACAAACCTCACTAGTGGTCTCGTGACACTCCACAGTGAGAGTGCTCAAGAACTCCTTCGTAGGCCACTCATACGCCCTCTCGTCAACCTCCAAGAGCGGCCAAATACCGGCTCCATCAGCAAAAGTCCTCAAAGCATCCAACCAACCTTCACGACTCTGCAACCCCTCAAAATCAAATCTACCCTGCCTCGCCACGGGCCATCTCGCCATAACCTGATAACGACTGTAAGCCCGATCTCTGGGGTCGAAGTCGAAGATCCTCCGAACCACTGATTCAGGAGGGTCTACGCCACGCGGAGCTGGAGGCGGCGAAGGTGACCGTGGTGGAGGAGCAGAAGGCACCCCAGTCTGTCCCTTCCGCTTTTTGGAAGCTGGTGCCTTGGATCGCTTAGGGGCGGAGGATGAAGAAGCCGATTTACCCTTAGGAGGCATCCTGCAAAAGAAGTGCAAACAAAGATTCAACAAGAAGGGCACACTCCTAACACAAATCCTATCGAGGCGCCGAATCATAACACATGAAAAAAAAACATTGAGCACAATATCGAGATCATCAAGTTCAAGTGCAATAACCTATGCTAGCAAAAATCGAATCATTGAAATCCAAACTTAAGCAAAAGGCATGCATCATGGAGCAAAATCACGAATCAAGACATATAAGCCGAAGTCCACACAATGTAAGGAGGGATGTACAGAAATAAATTAACGAGTGGTGATAAACCACACCCCTCCTCACACAAAGAATGGAATTCGTCCCCGAATTCAGCACCTGCAACAACTAGCCAAACACACTCGGACCACAATGATGTACCAATCCTAGCCAACCATCATGAACAAGAACATTCAACCATCCACTTTAAACAAACAAGCCAGGATTCTCATTCAAATAGTCAACAAGCAAAATGCATATAGTCCAAATCCACACCACCAAACAACAATACAGCAGCACCCTTCACAAGGCAAACCAGCCACCAACCACATAAGCAAGCCAAAAATCCACCCAACTGCCCAAAATCAAGCAAGTGATGCAAACCAATCGAATAACAAATCACAAGTGAAAAGCACGGAATTGCAGCTTGTAAGCACGACGTCCAACTCAGCACATCAAGGAAATAAACCATTCCCACACACATGATGAACGGAACAAGCAAAGAACAAGCTATGAGATCAAGCAATAACAAAACTCCAAACCCTGCTCATCCAGCCACCAAAGCACACAAAGCAAATTGAGTCAAACACCAAACAATCAAACGGCCCCAACACCAGCAAACCAACTCAGAAAAATCCAAACTTATAAAAACCTGGAAATTGGCGGCTGGCAGGTGGCGGGTGGGGTCGGCGGTGGGCAGGGCTGGGCGGGTGAGCGGGAGGGTGAGTTGGCGGCGGCGGCTGGATGGGCGGCTGGCAGTCGGCGGGTTGGAAAAGAGGAAGCTGGCGGCGGACAGTTGACTGGCGGATGGGCAGGGCTGGAAACTCGGCGGCTGCGGAATTGCTGGTGGCTGGGGCTGGTCGGATGGGCAAAATCGGTGGCGAACAGGTGGGCGGCTGGACAGGAGCGGCGGCGGCGGCGTCTGTGGTCGGGCGAAGCTCGGCGGCGGTCGAGTGGGTTGAGAGAGTCGGCGGACCTGGTGGTGTCGGGCGGGTGAGGGGAGATGGCTGGCGGCTGGGGGGGCGGCGGGCAGTCGGGGTCGGGGTGGAGGGTGTGGCGGCGGCGGCGGCGGGCGAGTGAGCTGGGGAAATCGGCGGCGGGTGAGTAGGCTGGATCGGGGAAGAGAGAGTGAGGGGGTGGGGGTCGGGTGAGTCGATGAAGGGGATAAGGGGGGGTGGGTTGGGGAACCAAAACCAAACCGAGCCAATGACTCAAACCAGAAAATCAAGTATCAACCGACTCAACCACTAACCAAACCGAAATAAAGCAAAGGGGAAAATCAGGGTGCACGGCGTGCAAGGGTGCACGGCGTGCAGGGTACACGGCGTGCATGGGTGCACGGCGTGCACCCCGGAGCTGAAAAATTTTTGTGATGCTCCTGGACAGCCCGTGCACCAACCGTGCACGGTGCACGGCGTGCATCATGCACGGCGTGCAGTGGTGCACGGCGTGCACCCCCTCAGCTCAAAATCAAATTTTCACTATGACGAAAAACGACCAAAACACCGCCAAATCAACCCAAAACGGACCCCGAACTTCAGAATTTCAACGCCTACGAGACCACAAAGGACACCACAACAACTCAAGGACCTTGAACACCACAAAAACACACAAACATGCAATCAAATCAAGAAGAAACGACATGAAAAACACTCGGGTTGCCTCCCGAGAAGCGCTTGTTTAACGTCTTAAGCTCGACGAAGCAAGGAACACTCAAGGCACGACCAAAGACAAGACCTCAACAGCACCGATAGTATCACTAACAACATAATGCTTAAGTCTATGGCCATTCACCTTAAAAGGTTCGGTTTGGGATGGAGAGATTACCTCGATGGTGCCATAAGGAAAAACATGAGTTACCGTAAAGGGGCCGGACCAACGAGACCTCAATTTCCCGGGAAAGAGCTTGAGCCGAGAGTTGTATAGGAGAACTTGATCACCAACTTTGAAATCCTTGCCCGGCTTCAAACGGGAATCATGAATGAGCTTCGTCCTCTCCTTGTAAAGCTTTGCATTCTCATATGCATGATGGCGATACTCCTCGAGCTCATGTACCTGAAACTTACGCTCTTCTCCTGCGAGACTCATATCAAGGTTTAGAAATTTCAATGCCCAATAAGCTCGGTGCTCGAGCTCTACCGGCAAATGACATGCTTTGCCATAGACCATCCTATAGGGAGTAGTGCCTATAGGGGTCTTGTAGGCCGTGCGGTAGGCCCATAGAGCGTCATCAAGCTTCTTCGACCAATCTTTCCGTGATTGGTCGACCGTCTTCTCTAAGATTCTCTTAAGTTCCCTATTGGTCACCTCGGCTTGGCCACTAGTTTGAGGGTGATACGAGGTGGACATCCGATGAGTGACGCCGAACCGGTGGCACACTCTATCGAATTGCCCTTGAAAATGAGTACCTCGATCACTAATGATAGCACGAGGGGTACCAAAACGGGTGAACAACTTAACAAGAAACTTCCCTACGACTCGGGCATCATTGGTAGGCAAAGCTTGTGCCTCCGCCCATTTAGACACGTAATCTACCGCAACCAATATGTACTTGTTACCATGCGAAGTAGGAAACGGTCCCATGAAATCAATACCCCATATATCAAATATTTCTACCACTAACGAGACATTTTGAGGCATTTCGTTACGAGAAGAGATGTTACCTGAACGTTGACACGCATCGCAAGACTTGACAAAGTCTTGACAATCTCGGAAGATCGAAGGCCAAAAGAATCCGGACTCAAGTACCTTGCGAGCCGTTCGATTTGCTCCATGATGTCCACCCGTAGGACCGGAGTGGCAATGGCGCATGATGTCCTTAGACTCTCCATAAGTGACACATCTTCTAATCATACCATCCGAGCCAACTCGAAATACAAAAGGATCGTCCCAATAGTAATGCTTCAAATCCGCAAAGAACTTCCTTTTGTCTTGAGTGGAGAGGCCCTCCTTCAAGTCTCCACTAGCAAGATAGTTAGCGAAATCCGCGAACCAAGGTTCCTTGAACTCTAAAGTTGTTATAGCGAATAATAGCTCATCGGGGAAGTTGTCATTGATCTCTTCACTACCATTGTGTACCATTTCCGCCTCTTCCAAGCGAGACAAGTGGTCGGCGGCTACATTCTCGGACCCCTTCTTATCTCGAATCTCAATATCAAACTCTTGCAATAGAAGGACCCATCGGATCAACCTTGGTTTAGCATCGGCCTTAGATAGAAGGTACCTCAAAGCTTGGTGGTCCGTGAAGACAATAGTGTGAGAAAGTACCAAGTAGGACCTAAACTTATCAAAAGCAAACACTATGGCCAAGAGCTCCTTTTCCGTAGTTGTGTAGTTCCTTTGAGCATCGTTGAGAGTCTTACTTGCATAGTATATTGGATGGAATCTCTTGTCGATTCGTTGGCCTAGAACCGCTCCAATGGCGTAATCGCTAGCATCACACATCAACTCAAATGACTTTGACCAATCCGGAGCAATGAGTATAGGGGCATTCGTGAGCTTACCCTTGAGGAGTTCAAAAGCTTGCAAGCACTCTTCATCAAAACGAAATTCCACATCCTTCTCAAGAAGCCGAGTCATAGGAGTAGTTATTTTCGAGAAGTCTTTGATGAAGCGCCTATAGAAACCGGCATGCCCCAAGAAGCTTCTCACGGCTTTCACGGATGAGGGTGGAGGAAGTTGAGAGATGGTCTCCAACTTTGCCTTATCAACCTCGATGCCTTTTTTAGAGATCTTGTGACCAAGAACAATCCCCTCATTGACCATGAAATGACACTTCTCCCAACTTAATGCAAGATTGGTCTCTTCACACCGACGCAAGACCTTCTCAAGGTTCCTCAAGCATAGGTCGAATGAATCCCCAAAAACCGAGAAGTCGTCCATGAACACTTCCATGATATCTTCCACGAAGTCATCGAAAATGGCAAGCATACACCGTTGGAAGGTGGCGGGAGCATTGCACAACCCAAAGGGGATCCGTCGATAAGCAAAAGTACCGAAAGGGCATGTGAATGTGGTCTTCTCGATGTCCTCCGAGGCGATCGGGATTTGGAAGTACCCGGACATACCATCCAAGAAACAATAGTACTCGTGACCGGAAAGACGCTCGAGCATTTGATCCATGAAAGGTAGAGGAAAGTGATCCTTCCTAGTGGCATCATTGAGTCGACGATAATCGATGCAAACACGCCACCCGGTGATCGTCCTTGTTGGGATAAGCTCATCCTTGTCATTAGCTACCACCGTGATCCCTCCTTTCTTGGGGACAACTTGCACGGGCTAACCCAAGGGCTGTCCGAGATAGGAAAGATAATCCCCGCATCCATAAGCTTAATAACTTCTTTCTTCACAACCTCCTTCATGTTAGGATTTAGCCTTCTTTGTGGTTGCACAACCGGCTTGAAATCTTCCTCCATAAGGATCCGATGTGAGCAAAATGTGGGACTTATACCTCGAATATCCGAGATGCTCCACGCAATAGCTCTCATGTACTTCTTGAGGAGCTCCACTAGACGGTCCTTTTGCTCGGGTAGAAGCTCAGAATTGATGATGACCGGTAGCTTAGAATCTGGCATGAGAAAAGCATACTCCAAATGTGCGGGAAGAGGCTTGAGCTCAAGAGTAGGTGGTTCTTCATAGGAGGTCTTTACCCTTTCCACCTTCGGGAGAGCAACAAAAACCGTTTCACCTTCTAACTTGTCTCTCCCTTCATCAAGGTAAGCCACTTGAGCTTTTAACTCCGGGGTGCCTAAATGTTCCTGCACATCCGTTCTAAGGCAAACATCCAAAGAATCTCGAACACACGAAGTTAGAAATACTACACACACTAGCCGAAGCAATAGTATCACAAGAGTACTCTAAATCATCTTGTGCGTGAGCAAACTTCATGCCATCGGCTATGCAAAATGTGACACTCTCTTGTCCTACTCTCAATGTCAATTTTCCGTCATGCACATCAATCAAAGCACGAGAAGTAGCTAGGAATGGTCTACCAAATATCAATGAGACATCAACATCATCGGTATCAATGACCGCAAAATCAACTAGGAACACAAAAGGGCCTACTTTGACTAGCACATCATCAACAATTCCCCTAGGACTCTTGGTCGACTTGTCCGCAAGTTGAATGTACATACGAGTAGGACGAAGATTAGACAACCCTAGCTTCTCAAATATGCAATAAGGCATGACATTGATACTAGCACCTAGTCCGCAAGACCATTAGCAAGAGAAATATTACCAATAGCACAAGGGATAGTAAAGGTACCCGGATCCTTGAGCTTTTTGGGTGGACTTTTGAAGAGAACGGCGGAGCATTCCTCATTAAGGTGGACTAGAGATGTCTCCGGTAGCTTTCTCTTGTTGGTGTAGAGTTCCTTCATGAACTTAGCGTATTGGGGCATCATAGTCATTGCTTCGGGAAACGGAAGAGAGAATTGCATTTGACTAATCCGCTCCACAAACTTCTTGAAAACCTTCTCAAGGCCATCCTTCTTCAATCGAGATGGGTATGGAGGCTTGGGCTTTATGGAGATACACCGGTGCGGGAGGAGAGACCGGTGGTGTACTCGATGTAGCCTTACTAGGTTCCTTTGCAACCTTAGTGTTCACATTACCCGTAGGAGGTTCGACTTCAACCTCAACTTCATCCGAAGGAGGATCATTAATATCATCATCATCAACCATTAGATTAGGACCTTGTACCTCATTAGAGTCAATTGGAGTAGAGGTTGTATCTTGCAAGGGTCTTCCACTTCTCAAAGTCACTACCTTGCAATGCTCCGGACCTTTGGGATTGATCTCGGTATTGGAAGGTAAAGTGCCCGAGGGTCGCTCCGAGAGTGCCTTAGAAATATGTCCTAATTGGTTCTCCAAATTGGCAATTGAAGCTTGTTGATTCTTGATGAGTTGGATCATTGCCGCATTGGTGTCTTCTTGAGAGATCGAAGAACCACCCTCCTTATTTTGAGGAGGCTTGTTGAACCCGGGTGGTCCTTCACCTCTATGGTTGTACATTCCCGGTGGGGAAGGACCTTGGAAACCTTGACTTGGATGTCCACTTTGATTCCATTGATTTCCCCCTTGGTGCCCTTGACCTTGGGGTCCTCCTTGAGTCCCTTGGCTACCTTGGTTTAGGTTACTTCCTTGAGACCATTGGTTGCCTTGATAACCCCTATAACCTTGATAACCTCCTTGATTTCCTTGGTTGTAGCCCTTGCTATAACCACTACCTTGACTCCCTTGGCCTTGGTAACCTTGATTAGTCTTGTTGTACCAAGGTCGGTTATAGTTACCTTGATAGTTACCTTGGGGGCTGAAATTACCATGGAAACCTTGACCTTGTGCGAAGCTTACCTCCTCAAGGTCGCCTTGGCCAAGTTCGGGAATGGTGGAAGGACAAGCACTAACATCGTGATCTTGACCCCCACAACCCTCACAACAATATATAGAAGCAACCGGTGGATTACCCACATGAGATGATTGGATCTTGGAGGGATGCTTAGGCATGCTTAGGTTACTTACTTGTGAAGCCATGGCATCAATCTTGGACATAAGGAGAGCAATCATGGGATCATCTTCATCTCGGTGCCCCGGTAACTTATGCTTCTTCCCATAGGTGGATGAATCCTTTGGTGCATCAACACTTACGGACCGAGAGTCATAGTGCGTGTCACTTCCATACTTAGACTTAGGAGGTTGTTGTCGAGACCAACTCCTTGTCTTGTTGGCCATCTCCGCGAAGAGTTCTAGAGCATCTTCGGGAGTGAGCATCCTTAAGTCACCTCCGGCGGCTTGGTTGATCATCCTTGTATTCTCAAAATCAAGGGACCTAGCAAAGATGTCCGCCAAGCTCCATTCGGCAAAGTTGTGATGAGGACAAGACCGAAGAATGGCTTGGAACCTATTCCAAGTCTCATGGAAGAGCTCTCCCTTGTGTTGTATGAAGTGGTTGATGCGTCTCGGATTGCATCCGTCATATAGGGAGGAAAGAATTCTTCAAGGAAAGCTTCGGCTAGGCCCTCCCATGTAGTGAATGTTCTACTAGGTTGGTTCTCCAACCAAGACTTGGCTCTACCTTTGAGTGAGAAGGGGAAGAGTCGGAGTCGTATGCAATCCGGGTGAACTTGGTCATTCTTAACCGTGTCGCATATCTCCAAGAAGTCCTTGAGATGCCTAGATGGACATTCACCATCAATGCCATTGAACACCACTCCATTTTGAACCATTTGGATCATATTAGGCTTGAGCTCAAAGTTCCTAGCATTGACGGGTCTTCGAACAATGCTAGAGGCTGCCCCTTCAAGAGTAGGACGAGCATAATCCGCCAAGGTACGTCTTGCACCCCTTTGTGAGCGATCATCATCATTAGTGTGGTGTGAATGAACCGATTGGTCATCGTCATCCCCATGTTGAGACATAGTGTGGTGTGAGATGTGATCAACTTCTTCTTCTTCAACTATAGGAGGTGAGGAAGTGGTAGGTGACTTGAGCACTTGTTCTAGTCCTTGGATTCGTGCTTGAAGACGAGCTGAACGCCTCATGCACTAACCCAAAATCTCCTACAAACAAGCACAACAAACACACCCGAGTAACACGACAATGTGGAATAACAAAACCAAACAACAAGTAAAAGGAAGCAAAAACTAAATTGGAAGGAAGGGAATAGATCGGTTCACTACTAAGTGCTTTCAAAGGAATGAGAGAGTCCCCGGCAACGGCGCCAAAAACTTGGTAAATGCGGTTTACCAAGGTCGTATTCCTCGAGGTCCTCTCATAAGCTCGTACTCACAAAGTTCATGAACGGTCTAAACATTTGGAATTGAGTTTTGGTTTTGAAAGAGAACAAATCAAACGCATAAACAATGAAAAACTAACAAGGTTAAAGCAAGAAGAAAGTTGGAACAAATCAAAGAAAAAGGGGTTCTCTTGGTAGGTAGTTTCATCATGCTCAAGATGAATAATTGAACAAACAAGCTAATCAAGATCAAGTTTGCACTCGGATGACCATGCATTTTACTTTTTTAGACTCGTGCACTCTCGTAGCACCTAATCCCTATCCCAAAACCACTCAATTTAGGCTCTCGCTCTCAAACTAAGCGAAAATAGGATGCATTCTAAGTGTTTGATGAAATGCCAAGACACAAGACCCTCTCTTAAGACTCTATGACCACAAGGCTAGGCACAACACTCTCATATCAATGCCCTAACACTAAGAGATTCACCCAAAAGGCCTTTTCAAACTCAATTGAATGAAATTCCACATGCACACCAAGTGTTCGATAAAATGCCCAAGAGAGAAATCAAGTGAAAATGGTTGAAATAAGATGATCTAATCTCTTAGAACACACTC
This sequence comes from Linum lewisii, assembly GCA_034768395.1. Classification (NCBI taxonomy): domain Eukaryota; kingdom Viridiplantae; phylum Streptophyta; class Magnoliopsida; order Malpighiales; family Linaceae; genus Linum; species Linum lewisii. The sequence continues at coordinate 24,724,219 of CM068301.1, read as the reverse complement.
ACTTCAATCCCTAGACCTACAATCTATGCAATCCAAGCACTCTCATGCATCAAATTACAATGAATGGACCAAATCAAGCAAACATGGCATAAAATGGCATTAAGAACAAGTCTAGGAATCATCCTCATACAACCAAGATCAATCATGGCAAGTTCTATACAATCATCTCTCTATCATAGCACAACTATTCTACCCATCCAAGATGAACCCTAGAAAATCAGCCACACATGGCCAAGGGAGTAAAGAGAGAAGAAGGAAGAATGGTCACCAAGAACACCATGGATGAATCCTTGAGATGATCTTCACTTCTCCACTTGTAAGCACTTCTCCCAAGGTTTGTTGGCTTCAATCCTAGCTCCAATGGCTTCAAATTGCTCCAAAAACGTGCTTTAGGGTTTTAGGGTTCGTGGAAATGTGTTTGAGGTTCAAGAGATATGATCTAATTGCCCAAAATGGCCAAAATCAAGAGTATTTATAGTGCAGGGGATAGTGCACGGCGTGCACCCCTGCACGGCGTGCATAGTGCACGGCGTGCACCCCTGCACGGCGTGCACATCTGCACGGCGTGCACCCCCTGCACTCTGCAGAAGACCCGATCTTGCAAGGCTCACATCTCCCTCGTCCGGCCTCGAAATGACCTCCCGTTTGCTCCTATACGCTCCTTGTTATCCGTACTTTGAAGCCAGAACCTGAAAATGCACAGAGCAGCTCCAATAGCCCACGAATTTTGGCTCCAAAGTGGCTACCAGACAACAAAATGACACTTTGCACAAAATCTCAAATAAACGCATAAAAGTCATGTCATTTCACGAATAAACACGGGCATATCATAGGTCATTCATAAGCTTAAAATGCACTGATTAAAGTCACATCAGGTACTAAGCCTAATAACCCAGGAGGTGCTACACAACCCTGGGATCCTCTAGAGGCCTTCTTGGAGGAACGCCGATTGAAGAAAGCCCAGCCCCGACCTGAGGGAGCTCCAGTCGGCCCTACCCCGAGCACTCCTTCGGCCTTAGCACCAAGGTTAGGGTTCCAAGAGCTCAAGGACCGGATGCTGACCTTAGGGGAACCTCTAAGGACCTTCCTAGACAACTGGGATAAATAGGGAAGGCCCGTCCTTAGCTTATCCGGAGAAGGCCCGAAGACAGGCTGCACCCGGGCACCAGCCTCGGCCTCAGAAGGCCCCAACCGGGCCCCAGCACCGAGCCAGCAGGGGACTCAGCCCCTGAGAGGTTTAACACCCGCCCTCAACTCCACACAAGGCCTAGAGCCAAGCCTAGGAGCTGCCAGCCTAGGAAGCACGTGGGGAATGGAGGAAATGAGGAAATGGGAAGACGGCCGAACGGGCAGGCCGAGCAAGAACCCCGGAGGCCGACCGGCATCAGCATCAGACCCGCCGGAGCCCAACTCAAGAAGCCCCGGTCATCGCCCAGCCCGAGCAGCCGCCGCCGCCGCCAATTCCAAGCCCGATAGGAAAGGCGGCGCCGACTTTCCTAATCTGGCCCGCGCGTGAGCGGAACATCCGACCGGACCCGCCGAATCCGCCGGATTAGGGTTTTAGACGGCTTTTTGTATTATTTAAGTGTTTTAGTATTTTATTCGGATTTTCCCTTGTTATTTCGATTCTTTAGGAGCAAGTAAGTCCTTTAATTCTATTTAGGACTCTTGGCTATTATTTTATAATTTTAGAGTTATTTTCCGAGTAGGAAACATGAGCCTGTTCACGATTTCCTCACCTATAAATAAGAGGCTTCGGCCTCATTGTAAACTCAGACTTTTGCCAATCAATTAATCAAAGACAGAACTTTGTTCTTCAATTCTTTAGTTTTATGTTGCGTGCATAGCTTAGAATAGGTATTATCAACAGAAGCATCCATCTTCTGTCGTGGAGCCATTCCTGGACACTTAGGGTTCTCGGTCAATCGCGGCCGATGGGTCTAAGTACTTTCCCGCCCCGATGCCAACAGTGATCGAGCGAAGGTTCAAGACTAGCGGTGGTTAGGGCCGTCTGCCCACGGTTGCGGCGGTTCACACCAACAGGCCCTAGAGCCGATCGAGGACTAGGCCTAGTACCTAAACTAGGCCTCAGGCCAAGTACCACAAGCCCCAGACCAGTACCAGCCATTGAAGATTCCTTAAGAGCACTCCTGAAGACCTGGCCGAAGCAGAAAGCAGAAGGCTTGGCCAGAATTGACAAAGGCCTAGTACTGAGCCAGCCCCGTGCGCTGGACCGAGCGTCGGGCACCACAGAAGCGTGCTTTTGGCCCAGCCAACAATTGGCCCGTGCCTTTTGGGAGTTTACAGCATCCCTGGATAGCTTGAAGTCTCAGGAGCACCCTCCAACAAACGGAGCTGAATTTGGAGGTGTATTGAAGGAGATAGGGCTAGAACAAGTCCTAGTGATGCTTGGCCTAAGCATCAAGGAGTGGAGCTCGGATGCTGATCCGAGGGAGCCAATACTAGGAGCTAGGATCAGGCCACCTCCTGAGCCTGATCCAAGGAAGGATGATTTACCATTTATGATACGGGAAATGGAGAAAAGAAGCCAAGTACATCCGAACAAGGAATCCTAATCAAGCTAGGATTTCCCGGTTTTGGACAGATTTCTAGTCTGACAAAGATTGATGAATATGGGCTACCTGGAGAACGAATTAGGACTGATGCTCAACACGAAAGTTGTAGCCCATAGAATCTTCTAGAAGTCTGCCAAAGGGCTTAATTTTATGAATTAATTTACTATTTATTCAACTGATTCTTCCAGAACCCGTGTAGCTGTTTTTTAGGAATATTTCAGCTTTCTTTATTAGAGTTCTTGTTTAGGTAGGAGTCTTTTCCTTGGGGAACAAGGCTACGAATTTCAGTCCTTTTATATGTATTTCTTTATTAGTTTATTAGCTATTTCATAGGTGGAAAAGGAGAGCTTGTTCTCCCTTCCTTACCTATAAATAAGAGGCTTCGGCCTCATTGTAAGACAGACTTTTTCCAAACAACTTAATACAAATCAGAACTTTGTTCTTCAATTCTTTAGTTTTATGCTGCGTGCATAGCTTAGAATAGGTATTATCAACAGAAGTATTCCCCTTCTGTCGTGGAGCCATTCCTGGACACTTAGGGTTCTCGGTCAATCGCGGCCGACGGGTCCAAGTACTTTCCCGCCCCGGTGCCAACAGTGATCGAGCGAAGGTTCAAGACTAACGGTGGTTAGGGTCGTCTGCCCACGGTTGCGGCGGTTCACACCAGAAAGGAAGAAGGTCCAAGGAGAGAACAGTCCCGAGCCCTAAACCGGCAGCCAGGTTGATCAAATGAGTTCTATGGAGCCGATCACGAAGAACATGACTTATGGACAAGGACCTCGCTACTGAAGCGGCCCGGAGCACGAAGCCCGCAACCGCCGCCCGAAGCAAGCCCGGCGCCCGGCCGGTCAGGCCCACGACCGCCACCATGGCCCAATTGGCCCGAGCAGCCCAACCGTGGCCGAATTAGGGTTTTTGACCTAATTTAGGTCTTTTATTCTGCTTTAAAGACTACAACTATTATTTTATGTTTATTCCTTTTTAGTAGGATTATTTAGGGGATTTATAGACTATTTAGGAATAGGACTCTTTATTTTATTATTTTGTAGGAGTTAGACTTTAGGGAGGAGAGCTTGTTCCCTCCCTATAAATAGAGGCCGCCGGCCTCACTTTGTACTTACAACTTTGAAATCAATAAACCCCTGTTTGAACATATGTTCTCTTCCCTTCAAGCCTTTGCTCGTTGTTGCATCGCTTAAGGATCGACTTATCGTCAGAAGCATCCATCTTCTGAAGTGGCGTTTTCGACCGGACACTTTTGGTTCCCAGCTGATATATAGCTGACGGGTCAAAGTACTCATCCGCCCCGATTCTCGAAGGTTTTACCTCGTTGCACGATCTCCAACTTGCGGTGGTTAGGGTCGTCTGCCCACGGTTGCAGCGGTTCACATCAAGTACCCATGCCACTTTCTGTACCGGGTATCATGATCTTTCTCCTTTGATTGCGCAGCCTTAGGAAACGGAATTCGAGGCTGATATGGAGGGAGAGGTGGCGCAGTTGATGTTTTTGTTAGGGGAGGCGGGGCAGTCACCTCCTCCTCTTCTTCTTTATCCTCCTCCTCGATCTCTGGCTTGTCAATAGCTATAGCATTAGGAATTATGGCCAGATCAAGAGCTGCAGGACCAGCTAATTGCTTGTCGCTTCTTGTGGAGATGGCCTTGACGTGCTCCTTCCTAATGGTAGAGTCGTCTTGAACTGATGATTGATTAAGGAGGGGTCTACTAGTTAGCAGGCTAAACATGTTATTCAACATGCTCTCTACTCGTTGACCTCGAGCTTCATGATCTTGATTTAAGAGGGCTTGAAGCTTGAATCTCTCCTCGTTGTCATCGAGTCTTGCCAAGATCAGGTCGAGCTTCTTGTCTACCTCGATTTCCCAAGTATTCTCAAACGTATAATTCTGAGGTTGTTGTCCTTCGGTGAATCCAGGGGGATCTTGCGAAGAACAAGAAGAAGGGAGAGTTGTCTTCCGTCTCCCTCGAGGAAGAATGCTCCGCGATCCACAGCCAGACGACCGCCATACCTTCCCTAGATAAGTGTCGCGATCCCAGTGCTTTTACTTTGCCTTGCACTATTAATAATGTGAAAATTGATCGTAGTTTAATTGATCTAGGTTCTTCCATTAATGTCATGCCTACCTGCTTGTATGAGAAATTGAACCTAGGAGAATTGAAACCGATTAGCATGCATTTAGTGTTTGCCTACAGATCTGTGAAATTACCTAGGGGATTGATAGAAGACGTGGTTGTCAATTGTGGTCCTTTTACTATTCTGGCTGATTTTGTTGTTATGGATACCCGAGGGGAAGATGTCACTCTTCTCCTAAGCCGACCGTTCATGGCAACAGCCGGTATTACCATTAATGTCCCGAATGGCTCATTGACATTAAGGGTTGGCAAGGATACCATGACATTCCGTCTCAAGGACGGTATGCAAATCCCTGTCAAAGAAGAGGCGCATTGCTTATCTGTTGAGGTTGTGGAGTTGGCTTCGGTCAACTCCGTTACTAATGAAAAATCTAGAGTTTCTTCAGAAATTTGCTTGCCAGATGTTGGACAGGTCCCTATCCTGAAGAATGAGCTGCCGGAACAAAAGTCGAGAAAGAAGGAGGATCTGACAGCATTCCCCCTTGAATCACCAAAAGTTAAGGATCCTGGAGAGACGAAGGAGAAAGGGAAAGGAACAACGAAGGAGGTTTGGGGGCCAGTCATTAAACTGCCTTCTACCGAGCCACCAGGGAAGAATGATCCTCTGAAGGATGCCTCTTCGAAAGAACTGTTCAGGCCTTGTAAAAATTCTAGTCATCTTACCGAAGAACGAACCAAGTTAATTCACGCAAACGGGAAGAAGTTCACACTTGCCGGAGGATATTTCATGAACTCCGACTCGGGCCTAAGAGAAATCCTGAGTTGGGATGTCTCTTGATCGCCATCCAGGTATCGTCCGGCTCAAGGACGTTAAGCAAGAGCGCTTCGTGGGAGGCAACCTGATGCGAACCTCCTTCTCCAGGAAGGGATCGACTCAACACCCAATACTATATTATCAGCCCCACGAGAACCTAACTAATGAAACCGCGGAGAACACTTGAAATCCACTAACTATAGACTTAGGAACCCCAAGGTATTCGGTCGAATTGGTGCCACAAACAAAGGATGATAGCCTTTGATGATAAACCAAACCTTAAGCTAAGCAACAACGAGCAAAGACTTGAAGGGAAAAGAACTTAGTTCTGAAATTTCAATAATCAATAATCTCTCTTACATTGGCGGCCGAAGCCTTTATTTATAGCCCAAGCATGGCAAAAACGGTTCCAACTCCAACAAGGAAAGACTAAAATAATCCTAAAAGATATTCCGAAGAAAATATTAAAATAAATATAGTTGTCCGAGATTAAAACTCTAAAACCGGCAAAATTGAGCAAAACCCTAATCCAGGCGGATTAGGGCACACCGGGTGTCCTTGTCCGGGTGGGATTAGGAAAACCTCCGGGCGTGGGCTGGACTCCGGACGCGGCTAGGAAGAGTGCCCAGAACCCCGGGGCATTTCTGTAATTACTGCGGGTTCTGGGTGACCGGGTGGTCGGGTGGCGTCCTTTGGTGCTGGTGACCGGCTCGGCATCAACTGCTCCGGATCCGGTGCTATGGTTTTGGTGATGCCGGGCTGTTCTGGCCTTCTGCTGGACATTTCCTCGGACAAGTGAGGTTCCTCCCAAGTCTTTTGACCTCCTGAGTCTTCTGGCTTTAACTTGTCCGCCAGATTCTGAGTGTGGAGTAGGGTTAGCCGGGGCAGGGTGGTGTGAACCGCCGCAACCGTGGGCAGACGACCCTAACCACCGCTAGTCTTGAACCTTCGCTCGATCACTGTTGGCACCGGGGCGGGAAAGACCTTGGACCCGTCGGCCGCGATTGACCGAGAACCCTAAGTGTCCAGGAATGGCTCCACGACAGAAGGGGAATACTTCTGTTGATAATACCGACTCTAAGCTATGCACGCAGCATAAAACTAAGAATTGAGAGAACAAAGTTCTTATTTGATTAATTGATTCAAAGGGGTTCGTCTTTACAATGAGGCCGAAGCCTCTTATTTATAGGTGAGGGAAATCGTGAACAGGCTCACGTTTCCTACTCGGAAAATAACTCTAAAATAATAAAATAATAACCGAGAGTCCTAAATAGAATAAAAGGACTTACTTGCTCCTAAAGAATCGACACTAGTCCGAATAAAATACTAAAAAGACTAAAATAATACAAGAGCCGGCTAAAACCCTAATTCGGCAGATTCGGCGGGTCCGGTCGGGTGTGCTCCTCACGCGCGGGCCAGATTAGGAAAGCAGGCACCGCGTTTGCTATCGAGCGTGGAATTGGCGGTGGCGGCGGCTGCTCGGGCTGGGTGATGACCGGGGCTTCTTGAGTTGGGCTCCGGCGGGTCTGATGCTGATGCCGGTCGGCCTCCGGGGTTCTTGCTCGGTCTGCCCGTTCGGCCGTCTTGCCATTTCCTCATTTCCTCCATTTCCCTCATGGTTCCTAGGCTGGCAGCTCCTAGGCTTGGCTCTAGGCCTTGTGTGGAGTTGAGGGCGGGTGCTAAACCTCTCAGGGGCTGAGTCCCATGCTGGCTCGGTGCTGGGGCCCGGTTGGGGCCTTCTGAGGCCGAGGCTGGTGCCCGGGTGCAGCCTGTCTTCGGGCCTTCTCCGGATAAGCTCAGGCCGGGCCTTCCCTGTTTATCCCAGTTGTCTAGGAAGGTCCTTAGAGGTTCCCCTAAGTTCAGCATTCGGTCCTTGAGCTCTTGGAACCCTAGCCTTGGTGCTAAGGCCGAAGGAGTGCTCGGGGTAGGGCCGACTGGAGCTCCCTCAGGTCGGGGCTGGGCTTTTTTCAATCGACGTTCCTCCAAGAACGCCTCTAGAGGATCCCAGGGTTGTGTAGCACCTCCTGGGTTATTAGGCTTAGTACTTGAAGTGCCGGCCAAGCCAGGCTCTTTGGCCGCTATGGGCGCCGGGCCCCAAGTTAGGGTCGGTTGGGTCCGAACGCTCATCCGTGCTTGCTGAGCTCTTCGGGTAGGGCTGTACTTGAACCTCACCACCTGCCGGGGCTTGGTAAACCTCTGAGGGTTTATCTTAAGGTGCTGGTGAGGTTCTGAGCGCTTCTTATAAGGCACTAAGGCCTTTGCCCTTGTGGGTGACCCCGGCGGGGTGTAGGAGTAGGCATTGGCAGCCGGTCGGCTGCCCGGAGTCACTTCATTCCCCTATTCTTGTAAGGGATTCGTCCTCGAATCCCAATCCTTCGTGTGCGTGCCGGGTAGGGGTTCCTTCACGTTGACTGTTCGTGGGGCGGTGTTGGGGCTGTCTTCCTTCATGCTTCGGGGGCTCGGGTACTCGTTGGAGTCCGAGTCTGACCAAGGCTCCGGGTCTTCTGAGCTAGCACCGTCGGTGCTCATGTTGTCATCAGTCGAGGGACTGTGACTTTGATTTTGAGGCTCGTGGAAGACATAGGGGAGTATAGGTCATCCCAATGGAGCCCATCCTCCTTGCTAGGGCTTTTCTCGACCGCCGTCGGGTTTGGAGGTAGGCGTGTGCATGTCCCGGATGGCCTGTGTGTCCCTCGGGGGCCTCGGTGTGTCTGGGTGCTGCTCCTGCATCATTAGGGAGCTGGCCAGGGGGTGCTTGGGTGCAGCTCCGTAGGGTGCCGGGTACTGGCTCGGGGTTGACCCGATGCTAGCCGGGCGCTGTTCTGGATTCGGGCCGTCGCCGAGAGGATGTATGGCTCGGCCAAGGTATCTCGCCAGGCCTTGCTACCTAAGGTCAGGTCTTTCACGAACATTCCTGTGAATTTTTCAAGCCCTTGAACCTCGACCTCTTCTCCGCTGTCGGAGTCTTCTTCTTGGCCGCCCTTGGCTTCTTCTTCTTCGTCGTCGGTGACGACTTCTCCTTCTTTGAGCACCATGACCCTCTGATTCGGGCAATCTCTAGCTACATGTCCTCGGCCCTGACATTTAAAACAAACAATGCCGCTAGGCCTAGGGTTAGTACTCGGTACAGTAGGGGTAGTGCTTGGTGTTACCCGGTTGGCGGCGGTGCTAGGGTTTGGTTTGCCGCCTTGAGCCCGGTTAGGGCCGGCCTTCTGATGGGATCCGGGCCACCCGACTCGACCCGACTGATGCCGACCCGGCCCCACCCCTAATACCGGGCCGAGACTACACTAGGCCTAGGCCTACGCTAGCACCACCTCCGGAGCCTTGGAGAGACAAAGCCCCAGATCCAGACCCTGAACCAAGCCTAGGGCCAAGACCAGCCCTAAGCCGAGGGCCGTCGCTAGGCCCTACCCTGATTACCACGAGCCCTGGAGTTGAAGAAGAGCATTGGGAGTCTCTAGGAGCATTCCTAGAGCATCGGCGGAGGAAGAGAGGAAAGGGCCCGACTGGAACTCACTGGAGCCCAAAGTCAGGCCTCGGAGCCAACCGAGAACTAGGCCTAGTACCTAAACTAGGCCCCATGACCAGTGCCACGAGCCTCGAACCAGCACCAGCCATTAAAGACCCCTTGAGAGCATCCCTGAAGACCTGGATGAAGAAGAAAGCAGAAGGCTTGGCCAGGATCGACAAAGGCCTAGCATTGAGCCAGCCCCGTGCGCTGGACCAAGCGCCGGGCACCACAGAAGCGTGCTTTTGGCCCAGCCAACGATTGGCCCGTGCCTTTAGCGAAATATCAAGAGCCCTGGTTAGCTTGAAGTCTCATGAGCACCCTCCAACAAACGGAGCTGAATTCGGAGGAGTATTGAGGGAGATAGGGCTAGAACAAGTCCTAGTGATGCTTAGCCTAAGCATCAAGGAGAGGAGCTCGGATGCTGACCCGAGGAAAGCCAATGCTCAGAGCTACGATCAGGCCACCACCTGAGCCTGATCCAATGAAGGATGGTTGACCATTTATGATACGGGAAATGAAGAGGAGATGCCAAATACATCCAAGCAAGGAATCCTAATCAAGCTAGGATTCCCCGGTTTTGGACAGATTTCTAGTCTGACGAAGATTGACGAATTTGGGCTACTTGGAGATAGAATTTGGGCCGAAGCCAAACATGAAAGTTGAAGCCCATGACGTCTACTAGTGATCTGCCAAAGGTCTTATTTTTCCTATTTTATTTCTATTTATTTAGCAATTTCTCCCAGAACCCGTTTAGCTGTTTTTTAGGAATTTCCAGCTTTTTCCCTTTTAGTGTTTTAGTTTAGGAAGGACTTTTTTCCTTGGTGAACAAGGCTACGAATTTCAGTCCTTTTTTTTATGTATTTCTTTATTAGTTTATTAGCTATTTCATAGGAGGAAAAGGAGAGCCTGTTCTCCCTTCCTCACCTAAAAATAAGAGGCTTCCGCCTCATTGTAAGAGATAACCCTTTTCAAAATAAATCAATCAAAGACAGAACTTTGTTCTCTCAATTCTTTAGTTTTATGCTGCGTGCATAGCTTAGAATAGGTATTATCGTTAGAAGTATTCCCCTTCTGATATGACCCGGCTCCACCGCCTCGGGCCACAAAGGTATACCTACACCCCACCAAGGTACCCCGTAGAAGGCAGCACTCCGGGTCCATACAAAAAGCGCCTAGAACTAAGGACTGGCTGCCTACAAGCTCTCAAGCCTAGAAATGAGCTCAAGAACAAGCTCAGGTCTGCCCCACTGGGAAGGAAGACACCCCGAGATGGAAGAGAGTTCCAGGCCATGCTACTGGCCGAGAACCTAAGTCCTAGACGGAGCACCGAGTCTCAGTCCTTCCCCAACCTCTCTTCAATGATCCCTCAAGTCAAGCACACGTCAAAAGCCATCTGGAGAGAGTTCTGGCGTACAAAAGACCAGAAGATTCGAGAATATGTGGCCAAGACAGGTTGGCTTCCCAAGGACACTGCCCGGGCCCCGGCGGACACGGCCAACCAGCCCCTGCCTCGGCTAACCCTGCTCCACAATCAGAACCTGGCGGACAAGTTGAAGCCAGAAGACTCAGGAGGTCAAAAGACTTGGGAGGAACCTCACTTGTCCGAGGAAATGGCCAGCAGGAAGCCAGAACCGCCCGGCATCACCAAAACCCTAGCATCGGGTCCGGAGCACTTGATGCCGAGCCGGTCACCAGCACCGAAGGACGCCACCCCGACCGCCCGTTCACCCGGAACCCGCGGTAATTACAGAAATGCCACCGCGCGGGTTCCGGGCACTCTTCCTAGCCGCGTCCGGAGTCCAGCCCGCGCCCAGAGGGTTTTCCTAAGCCCGATCGGACACGGACACCCGGCGTGCCCTAATCCGCCCGGATGAGGGTTTTGTGCAATTTTTGCCGGTTTTAGAATTTCACTCTCGGACAACTTTGTGTATTTTAATATTTTCTTCGGCCTATCTTTTAGGATTATTTTAGTCTTACCTTATTAGAGTTGGAGACGGCTTAGGCCACCCTTGTGCTATAAATAGAGGCCTCGGCCATCATTGTAAGGCACGTTAAGTCATAAATTGAAATTTCAGAACTTTGTTCTTTTTCCTTCAAGTCTTTGCTCGTTGTTGCTTAGCTTAAGGTTTGGTTTATCATCGAAGGGTATCACCCTTTGTTGTGGCACCAATTCGACTGAATACCTTGGGGTTCCTAAGTCTATACTTAGTGGATTTCAAGTATTCCCCGCGGTTTCAAAAGTTAGGATTCGTGAAGCTGGTAATATAGTTTTGGGTGTTGAGTCGATCCCTTCATTGAGGAGCGGTTCGCATCAGCTGGTATCAGAGCGCGGTTCAACTCTTGGACCAACAATCTATCCCAGTTTTCAGGTTCTTTTACTTGAATTCATATCCTTTAGTTTTTGTTGTTTTCAGTTTCAGAAAAACCATAAAAAAAAAAAATAGCTTCATTGTGTTTGTTCTATTCTTCTACCTTTCTTCAAGTTTGTTGTGAGAAAAAGTTGTGGCCGATCAAGAAAAGAAAAGAAAAGAAAAGAAAAGAAAATCAAAGGTCTAGAAAAATTGACCTAGTTAAAAAAAAAAAAAAAAAAAGAAGCAAGGCCACGTTCACTATCAAGGTAGTAGACTAAGTTCAAGAAGAGGGGTTTTTCATAAGTTAGCTACTAGATTCCGCACTACTAGCTCTCTTGGTAGAACACCCAAATTTGTATGTCTTGTCATCCCACGTCCTAACTCAAGATTCTGGCCCCTAGAAATCCGAAACCCTAGGTATAAGGTCTTGTTAGTGTCATTGGTAGACTTAGACTGCATAGCTTCGAAGAAACTTGCAACTACTTGAATTGAGATTGACTTTGTTTTGAAAATTTCAAAGAAAACCCTAATTTGAGTGACTTGTTAAAAAAAAAAAAATTCATACACGAGTGGTAAGAAAAAGAGTGTGTGAGGCTCATTAGAGAGATTTTGTGAGGTCCTTTGTTTGTGACTAACCATGGCAGATGAAAGGTTCAACGCTTTTGATGCCCGGCTGACCGCCATGGCTGAAAACATGGCCCGAATCGCCGAGAAGTTCGGAGCCACGAATGGAGATGGCCCCCGGCGGCCAAGGAGGAATGAGCAAGAAGAAGATGATGATGTGAGCAGCCTGAAGCTCACTGTGCCTAAATTCACTGGCAAAACCAATCCCGACGACTACATCGATTGGGAGAGAGCCATGGAGGATTTCTTTGAATGCCACAACTATTCCGAGAGGAAAAAGGTAACCCTAGCCACACTAGAGTTTACTGACTATGCTGCCTTGTGGTGGTCCCAACTCAGGAATCTGATCAGGAAAGAAGAAGAGGACCCCGTCCTTACTTGGAGGAGTCTTAAAAGAAAGATGAGGAGGAAGTTTGTACCGAGTAGCTACAACCGAGACTTGCACACCAAGCTTCGATCCTTGAAGCAAGGGAGCATGACGGTTGAGGAATACAACAAGGAGATGGAGATCCTGGTTGCACGGCTTGATCTGAGTGAGGATGAAGATGCCAAGATAGCCCGTTTCACCGGAGGGTTGCAAAGAGAGATTCTACATCAAGTCAACATTCTCAACTTTGCTGACTATGATGACTTGATCCACGTGGCTACTAGGGTTGAGAGGGAGCTGAAGAACGGCCTTGGAAGAAGGACTACACCGCCGCCACCGATCAGTGCCCCGGTGAGAGGAGACCGAAGCGCGGCCACACCCCATACCGGCCAAACCCTAACCGGAGCGCCGGATCGCGACCAAACCCTAACCAAGGGTCGGCACCTCGGGTAAACCCTAATCTTGGTTCAAAAATCCCTACTACTAACGCTCGGCCAAGTGCCATTGTGTGTTTTAAATGTCAAGGTAGGGGTCACATAGCAAGGGACTGCCCTAACACCCGAACCATGGTGCTCAGAGAGGGAGAAGTCGTGACAGACGACGAGGAGGAACCAATTATTGAAGAATTGGAGGGAGAGTCGAGTGAAGGAGAAGAAGTTGAGATAGAAGGCTTGGAAAAATTTTCAGCCTTCAGTAGTCGAGTGATCACCCCGGCACCGCCCCAGCACAGCGCCCGGCACTGCCCCGGCCCCGCGCCCAGCACTGCCCCAGTACTGCCCCAGCACTGCCCCAGCACAGCGCCCGGCACTGCCCCGGCCCAGCGCCCAGCACTGCCCCAGCACTGCCCCGCCGGCCCAGCGCCCAGCACTGCCCCGACCCTGCACCCAGCGCTGCCCCGGCACAGGCCCCAGTACTGCCCCGGCCTGGCACCGGCCCTGCCCCGGCCTAGCATCACGACTGCTCCGGACATCCTGTCCGCGCCGGATGATGTCCATCGGTCCACCCCGGGTCTTTTGAACATTCCTTCGGCCAATCTTGACCAGAAGAAAGCCGGTGGGATCTTTGACGACCTGAAGCCGAGCGCCGGCCCCGACGGCCCCCCGGCGCCCCCGACGGTCATGAATCCGACGGCCACCCGTCCCGAGATTCAATGGGAAGTCGTCTCCCGGCGGATTTTAAAAGCTGCCCCGAGCGAAGAAGATCCAGCAGAAGACTCGGATGAGGAAATGAGTGAAGAACCCTCACCCAGCAGCTCCCCGAGCCTTAACATTATTGTTAATGGCATTTATGAAGTGGAAGATATGAAGACTGAAGAAGAAGACACTAAAGAGTCCGAAACATTGTCCAGTACCGACTCGAGTGACACCCCTAGGACTATGGATGAAGCTGAATCTCTCCCGGCCGTCGCCCACTAGATTGCTGAAGTTTGGAAAAGAGTGATGGGATCCAGGAAAGATGCCGAGGTGGATTTGGGGACAAATCCCCGTCAAGAAGAGGGGGATGATATGACCCGGCTCCACCGCCCCGGGCCACAAAGGTATACCTACACCCCACCAAGGTACCCCGTAGAAGGCAGCACTCCGGGTCCATACAAAAAGCGCCTAGAACTAAGGACTGGCTGCCTACAAGCTCTCAAGCCTAGAAATGAGCTCAAGAACAAGCTCAGGTCTGCCCCACTGGGAAGGAAGACACCCCGAGATGGAAGAGAGTTCCAGGCCATGCTACTGGCCGAGAACCTAAGTCCTAGACGGAGCACCGAGTCTCAGTCCTTCCCCAACCTCTCTTCAATGATCCCTCAAGTCAAGCACACGTCAAAAGCCATCTGGAGAGAGTTCTGGCGTAAGAAGACCAGAAGATTCGAGAATATGTGGCCAAGACAGGTTGGCTTCCCAAGGACACTGCCCGGGCCCCGGCGGACACGGCCAACCAGCCCCTGCCTCGGCTAACCCTGCTCCACAATCAGAACCTGGCGGACAAGTTGAAGCCAGAAGACTCAGGAGGTCAAAAGACTTGGGAGGAACCTCACTTGTCCGAGGAAATGGCCAGCAGGAAGCCAGAACCGCCCGGCATCACCAAAACCCTAGCATCGGGTCCGGAGCACTTGATGCCGAGCCGGTCACCAGCACCGAAGGACGCCACCCGACCGCCCGGTCACCCGGAACCCGCGGTAATTACAGAAATGCCACCGCGCGGGTTCCGGGCACTCTTCCTAGCCGCGTCCGGAGTCCAGCCCGCGCCCGGAGGGTTTTCCTAAGCCCGATCGGACACGGACACCCGGCGTGCCCTAATCCACCCGGATTAGGGTTTTGTGCAATTTTTGCCGGTTTTAGAATTTCACTCTCGGACAACTTTGTGTATTTTAATATTTTCTTCGGCCTATCTTTTAGGATTATTTTAGTCTTACCTTATTAGAGTTGGAGACGGCTTAGGCCACCCTTGTGCTATAAATAGAGGCCTCGGCCATCATTGTAAGACACGTTAAGTCATAAATTGAAATTTCAGAACTTTGTTCTTTTTCCTTCAAGTCTTTGCTCGTTGTTGCTTAGCTTAAGGTTTGGTTTATCATCGAAGGTTATCACCCTTTGTTGTGGCACCAATTCGACTGAATACCTTGGGGTTCCTAAGTCTATACTTAGTGGATTTCAAGTATTCCCCGCGGTTTCAAAAGTTAGGATTCGTGAAGCTGGTAATATAGTTTTGGGTGTTGAGTCGATCCCTTCATTGAGGAGCGGTTCGCATCACCTTCCGTCGTGGAGCCATTCCTGGACACTTAGGGTTCTCGGTCAATCGCGGCCGACGGGTCCAAGTACTTTCCCGCCCCGGTGCCAACAGTGATCGAGCGAAGGTTCAAGACTAGCGGTGGTTAGGGTCGTCTGCCCACGGTTGCGGCGGTTCACACCAGTTTTGGTATCAGAGCTTCGGTTCAACTCGAGGAACCACAATCTATCCCAGTCTTCAGGTTTGAAACCCTGAATTCATATCCTTTACTTTTCGTTGTTAGAAAATCGTGAAGAAACCCTATCTTTGTTGCTTAGAAAATTTGCTAGAAAAACTTCATCTATTTCTTTCTTGTTCGAGTTATTTGTAAGGCAAAGAAAAGCTGGTGGCCATCATACCATCAAGAAAACCCTAAAAGAATTCGAGAAAAAAGAAAATCAAGCAAGGCCACCCTTGCCAAGTTTATTTCTTTCGTTGTAAGCTTGTTCTTAAGAATAGGGGATAGAGAAAATAGAAAATGGAAAATTCTATATGAGCTTTCGTTGCTAGGGTTTTTGGTGAACCGTACCCTAATATTCATAAGAGTCGGAGGTCTTGTATTTTCGTGTATATCAACTAACCATGACAGAAGAAGAATTGGCATTGTTAGAGGCTACCTTGCCAACAATATCACGTATATTGGCCAAGATGAAAGCCACGGTCGAAAGATGGGAGAGAAGAGCAGAAGAAGATTATGGCGCCAAAACAGAGCCAACCTTAGGCCAGCACAGGGCCAGCCCCAGGCCAGCATTAGACCAGCACAGGGCCAGCCCAGGGCCAGCATCAGGCCAGCACAGGGCCAGCCAAGTGCCAGCATTAGTACAGTACAGGGCCAGCCCCGAGCCAGCATCAGGCCAGCACAGGGCCAGCCCCGAGCCAGCATCAGGCCAACATAGGGCCAGCACCAGGCCCAGCGCCTCGCCAACACCGGTCCAGCACCCGGCCAGCACTAGGCTCAGCGCCTGCCCAGTACCCGCACAGCACCAGGCCAGGACTAGGCTCAGCGCCTGCCCAGCACCAGCCCAGCGCCTGCCCAGCACCAGCCGAGCGCCAGCACCAGCACTAGCCCAGCGCCCGGCACTAGCACCAGCGCCAGCACCGGCCCAGCGCCCAGCGCTAGCACCAGCACCGGCCCCATACCCGGGACCAGCCTTCGCACCAGCCCCGGCGCCCGACCAGCCGCCGGAGCCCGACCAGTCCCCGGCGCCCGACCAGCACCAGGCGCCCGACCAGCCCCCGGCGCCCGACCAGCCCCCGGAGCCTGACCAGCGCCCGGCGCCCTACCAGTGCCCAGCGCCCGACCAACGCCCGGCGTCTGACCAGCCCCCGGCACCCGAGGAGCACCCAGAGCCCAGCGCCCGACCGGAGTCCAGCGCCCGAACGGAGCCCAGCGGCCGACCGGAGCCCAGCGCCCGACCGGAGCCTAGCGCCCGACCGGAGCCAAGCGCCCTACCGAAGCCCAGCGCCCGACCGGAGCCCCGCGCCCGACCGAAGCCCCCGGCGCCTGACCAGCGCCCAGCGGCCGACCATCGTCCGGCGCCCAATCAGAGTCCCGCGCCCGACCAGCACCCGGCGCCCGACCATCGACTGGCCCCCGACCAGAGCCCGACGCCCGACCATCGCCCGGCGCCCGCCCAGCGTCCGGCGCCCGATCAGTCCGATCGCAAGGAGTGCCCCGATCAGCTGGTGTGAACCGCCACAACCGTGGGCAGATGACCCTAACCATCGCTAGTCTTGAACCTTCGCTCGATCACTGTTGGCACCGGGGCGGGAAAGTACTTGGACCCGTCGGCCGCGATTGACCGAGAACCCTAAGTGTCCAGGAATGTCTCCACGACAAAAGATGGATGCTTTTGTTGATAATACCTTGATGACACTCGATTTGACGTGATTATCAGCCTCATTTAAGCAACATTTCTTTGCTTAAGACATTGTTTTTAGGGTCGAATAACGAATATTCAATCGATTGCCCTATCTCGTGCCATTTGTGTTACCTTGGCCCGTTTCGGGTCTATTTGATGGTTTTCTAGTGTTTTCATGTTAGCACAGGTTTTTGCCATCAAATAAAGTAGCCATGGACGTGTCTAAGGCGTTGGAACCTTGAGGAATCAAACTGGAATCGATCCAAGGAGCCAATCAAGTCAAACCGAAAATCTGCCATTCACACTTACAGTTTCGGCGAAACCAGGCCTCCAATTTCGGCGAAACCAGCAGTTCAAATCAACTGATGCCAACAGAAGGATGGTTTCGGCAAAATAAATCAACTGCTCGGATCGAAGACATTGAACAGCCGGCGGAGCCCTGAACTCAAAGCCAGTTTCACCGAAACTATCCCTATGGTTTCGGCGAAAACATCAGCTCAGCCCGGCCCAAGTAGGGTTAAGTATTTATACTTAATCCGGCGGCCCAAACAGGGGAGGAAGGAGGAGAGGAGATCATAATTAATCATAATACAACTTTTTGAGATGAGAATTCTCTGAAGTCTGGAGCGAAGAGTTGGAGTTCGAAGAGTCGGATAGAGATCGTGACGCCATCCCTTCCATCTCGGAGAACCGGAGCTAGGAGTGCAACTTACCGAAGATCGGAGTCTGTCAGAGTCGTCTGAATTAGGTTTTTCAGATCCTTTTCTGTTCTTCCTTTGAATCATGAACTCTTTCCTTGTCTTTGTTTCTTTTGTAATGATCATGAGTAGCTAAACCCTTTAGAGCTTAGACTAGATGAACCCTAAGTGACCCAGGGCTTTAAAGCGGTCACGGATCGGCGGTGATTAGATTCGAAATTCAATCAGTTCTTTTTCATGTTTGATTTGTTCTTCATTATTAATGTTTCTTGTCTGGATTGATCACCTAGATTAGATTCTTGTTAAGCTAAGGATAGAAGCGAACGCTCACCTTACTTTAGAACATCGAATTAAACAGTTAACCTTATAATTGGAGTGTGCCTTTCGTAGGAACCGGTTAGGGTTAATTCACTGCAAGAGTAACTCATTAATCACTAGTAATTACACCAATTAATTAAGTCGTTGCGAGAGGCGACCGTACCCGGGCGGCTAGTTAATCTTGGTAGTTAGAACGGATAGAGCGAACGTTCGCCGGTCTTAAACCTAAGGGTAAGGAGTTATGGTGGTGTCATAGAAATTGATTGAATTAGAATTAAAAACCGCTGATCTGTTGATTGCCAATGCTCTGGGAACGAAGGGGGATTCAAAGTCTAAGTTCGTCTGTAATTCTTGTTTCCAACCCCTAATTCTCAATCTGCTTTAGTTTAATCTTTTTAATTTTTCTGCATTTCTTAGAAGTAGAAGTCGTGGAACTCGCACCACGCACTAAGTGTTTTTCTTTGAATAATTTGTTAGTTCTAAAGTAGCCAATCATTCGAAGGCCCGTGGAATACGATCTGCTATACGCTTTCTCTTAGCATTAGTAGTTTTTATTTGGCTGAACGTCCGAACAACGACCGGATGTCTCACCATACCTATTCTAAGCTATGCACGCAGCATAAAACTAAAGAATTGAAGAACAAAGTTCTGATTTGTATTAAGTTGTTTGGAAAAAGTCTGACTTTACAATGAGGCCAAAGCCTCTTATTTATAGGTGAGGAAATCGTGAACAGGCTCACGTTTCCTACTCGGAAAATAACTCTAAAATAATAAAATAATAGCCAAGAGTCCTAAATAGAATTAAAGGACTTACTTGCTCCTAAAGAATCGAAATAACAAGGGAAAATCCGAATAAAATACTAAAAGACTTAAATAATACAAAAAGCCGTCTAAAACCCTAATCCGGCAGATTCGGCGGGTCCGGTCGGATGTTCCGCTCACGCGCGGGCCAGATTAGGAAAGCCGGCGCCGCCTTTGCTATCGGGCTTGGAATTGGCGGCGGCGTCGGCTGCTCGGGCTGGGTGATGACCGGGGCTTCTTGAGTTGGGCTCCGGCGGGTCTGATGCTGATGCCGGTCGGCCTCCGGGGTTCTTGCTCGGCCTGCCCGTTCGGCCGTCTTCCCATTTCCTCATTTCCTCCATTTCCGTCGTGGTTCCTAGGCTGGCAGCTCCTAGGCTTGGCTCTAGGCCTTGTGTGGAGTTGAGGGCGGGTGCTAAACCTCCCAGGGCTCGGGCTTGATGTGGGGCCGATGCCGAGTGATGCTCGGGGTGCCCGTGTGCTAAATCCGTCGTCCGGTCGGCCGGTCGCGGCACTGCTCTATTGGTCAGCAGGGTGTATCAGGTTCGGATTAGTCGATCAGCATCTTCATCGTGTTTCCCCTCGCTCCAAGTCTTCATGTAGAGGGTGAGCCGTTCTTTGAAGGCCTTAGATTGACTTCGGGTAAAAGGTAGTTCGGGGCGTGTCCAAGGAACAGGAGGCTCGTCATTCCCCTCTTCTTGAGAAGGATTCGGCCTCGAATCCGGCTCTGCATAGACCTCATCATAATAGGGGGTTAAATCTGCAACACTGAACGTGGCACTTACCCCATAGGAGTTGGGAAGGTCGAGCACATAAGCGTTGTTGTTGATTTTCTTGATTATGGTGTATGGGCCGTCGCCTCGGGGAAGGAGTTTGGATTTCCTTTGCTAGGGAAACTGTTCCTTCCGGAAGTGAATCCATACTTGGTCGCCTACTTCGAAGATCTTTTCTTTTCTCCCTCGGTTGGCGTTCCGAACGTATTGAGCTATCCTCCTTTCAATGTTGGCCCTAGCCTTCTCGTGCAGCTTTCGGACATACTCGGCCTTTTCTTGTCCATCGGCGTCTAGAAATTCATGCAAGGGTAAGGGTGACAAGTCTAGAGGGGTCAAGGGGTTGAATCCATAGACAAGCTCGAATGGTGAATAGTGGGTGGCGGAGTGGACAGCCCGGTTGTAGGCGAATTCTACATAGGGAAGGCATTATTCCCATGTCCGGATGTTGGATGAGATGATAGCTCGGAGCATCTGAGAGAGTGATCGGTTAACCACCTCGGTCTGGCCGTCGGTTTGTGGGTGACATGTTGTAGAGAACATGAGCTTAGTCCCCATCTTGGCCCAGAGGGTCTTCCAGAAGTAGCTAAGGAACTTGGAGTCCCGGTCTGACACAATAGTCTTAGGGATCCCATAGAGTCGGACGACTTCTTGAAAGAACAAGTCAGCGATGTTAGAAACGTCGTCGGCCTTGTGGCATGCAATAAAGTGGGCCATCTTTGAAAATCTGTCAACGATAACAAAGATGGAGTCTTTTCCTTTCCGAGTTTTGGGGAGTCCTAGAATGAAATCCATGGAGATATCTACCCATGGGTGTTCGGGTATCGGAAGAGGGGTGTACAACCCGTAGGGTTGGAGATGGGACTTGGCCCGTTGGCACTTAGAACATTGGGCAATGAGTTTTTCCACGTCATGGCGCATCTTAGGCCAGTAGAAATGTTCTTTGAGGGTAGCTACCGTCTTGGCTACCCCGAAGTGCCCCATGAGTCCTCCGCCGTGCGCTTCTAAGGCTAATACTGTCCGGCAAGAATGGTTGGGAAGGCAGAGCTTGTTGGCTTTGAATAAGTACCCATCCTGTCGATAGTACTTGCCAAACCCGCCTTGTTCACATGCTTCAAAGATGTTTTTAAAGTCTTGGTCGTTAGCATAAAGTTCCTTGATGTGTTCGAATCCAATGAATTTGGTGGTGAGGACAGAGAGGAGGGTGTATCTTCGGGAAAGGGCGTCGGCCACCACATTCTCTTTACCTTGTTTGAACTTGATGATGTAAGGGAATGATTCAATGAACTCTACCCATCGGGCATGCCTTCGGTTGAGTTTATGTTGGGCCTTGAGGTATTTGAGGGATTCATGGTCGGTATGAATGATAAACTCTTTGGGCCATAGATAATGCTGCCAAGTTTTAAGGGCTCGGACAAGGGCGTAGAGTTCCTTGTCATAGGTCGGATAATTGAGGGGTGCCCCCATTAAGTTTTTCACTAAAATAGGCGATGGGTCTTCCTTCTTGCATAAGGACAGCACCAATTCCTACTCCGGATGCATCACATTCAATCTCAAAGGGCTTGTTGAAGTCTGGGAGCTTGAGGAGGGGTGCTTCGGTCAGTTTTTGCTTGAGGGTTTCGAAGGCGGCTTGCTGACTCGGGCCCCAATGGAAGGGGAGATCTCGTTTGACTGCCGCCTTGAGGGGAGCAGCTACAGTGCTGAAGTCTCTGACAAATCTGCGGTAGAAACTAGCCAACCCATGAAAACTCCGGATATCTGTGATGCTTTGTGGGGTCGGCCAGGACTTGATGGCTTTGATCTTCTCCTCATCCACCCTTATTCCTGAAGAGCTGACAACAAAACCAAGGAACACAAGGTGATCGGTGCAAAAAGTGCACTTAGCTATGTTGGCATATAATTGCTCCTTTCTTAGAATCTCTAAGACGGCCTTGAGGTGTCCTAAATGATCTTCTAAGTTTTTGGAATAGACTAGGATGTCATCGAAATATACTACCACAAATTTACCGATATAAGGCCGTAAGACTTGATTCATGAGTCTCATAAAGGTGCTAGGGGCATTGGTTAGGCCAAAGGGCATGACCATCCACTCATATAGCCCTAGTTTGGTTTTGAAAGCAGTCTTCCATTCATCCCCTTCTTTCATCCAAATTTGGTGATATCCGGATCGAAGATCTATTTTGGAGAAGATGGCAGACCCATGTAGTTCATCAAGCATATCATCTAGTCAGGGAATGGGGTGTCGGTACTTAACTGTGATACTGTTAATGGCTCGGCAGTCAACACACATTTGCCATGTTCCTTCTTTCTTCGGGACTAGAATGACTGGAACGGCACACGGACTCATGCTCTCTCGCACATATCCTTTGTTCATTAGCTCCTCAACTTGTGACTGGATCTCCTTGGTCTCCTCCGGGTTGGTACGGTAGGCAGCTTTATTTGGTAGGGCTGCCCCGGGTATCAAATCGATTTGGTGCTCGATTCCTCTAAGTGGGGGTAGCCCGCTAGGGACTTCCTTTGGGAAGACATCTTGGTAGTCCTGCAAGAGAGATGAAACAACACTAGGTAGTGCTGAGCTGGGGTTAGTATTAAGACAGTCTCTATATCGGATCACCACCATAGGCCTTCGAGCTATTAGAGCGTGTTTGATATCCCCAGAGGTGGCGAACAGTCCTTCCTTCTTCTGGCTTCCCTGGGAGGTGGCCCCAGTAGAGGTTAGGGTTTCGGGTTGAAGGCTTGGGTTTGATTCTGGCCGCCTTTGTTTATCTTCTTGTAGTTCTCTCTCTTTTCTTTCTTGCGTGACTCGCTTCTCTATTTGGTCTTGTAAGATTTCTGATGGAGAGAGAGGTTTAAGCTTATACTTGGTATTTTTATGGACGAGGCTGTAGCTATTGGTTCTTCCATCGTGTTTGGAGAACCTATCAAACTGCCACGGTCGGCCAAGTAATACATGGGCAGCTTCCATTGGTACGACATCACATAGGATTTGATCAGCGTACCTTCCAATGCTGAACGGAATGTAGGATTGGCGGGTGACCTTCAATTCCCCACAGTTACTAAGCCAATGTAGTTTATAAGGGTGGGGATGCCTTTGGGTATGTAGATGAAGCCCTGATACAAGATCCTGACTAACAACATTGGTACAACTGTCGCCATCTATGACCAAACCACAAACTTTATTTTTAATGACGCATCGGGTGTGGAATAGGTTGTCTCTCTGCTCCTGGCCATTGCTTAGGGTTTGGGCGCCAAGGAGCCATCGGGTCTGTTTGGATCGCGTACGCCGGCAGGTGGCGTGAGTGCCATCGGGGTCTGCCATGTCATCGGGACCGGGCAGAGAATCAGGTCTAGACGGCCGAAGGTGTGAGAGCTGGGGCTCGGTTGGATGCAAAGAAACCCTCGACTGTGCGGCCTGGGCCATAGCTCGGGCCATAGCTCGAGTGATCCTGGTGGTGACGGCGCTTGGAGGGGGTCCGGGGGTCGATCCTCTACTGGACGGGGGGTGGCTTAGTGATTGACCGGAGGTAGTGTCGGCGGAGCCGCTGATGTTCCCTATCGGGTGATCAGACGGTTGAGTGGGTCGCTCTCCGGGCGCCGGAGACGGGTCAGCCGCTAGGGCCGGGTGCTGCGCCGGAGGCCGGTCAGATGCCAGGGGCCTACCAGGTGCTAAGTGCTGGTCAATCGCCGGTGCGGGAGCTGGTTGTCCCTCGAATGCCCATTCGATCCTGTCGATCGACGCCTTCATCTGAACTAGAATTTGAGCGATCGTTGGTAGGGTGGCTTCGAGCAGGGCGAGTTCTTCTTCTGTCATGTTAGTTGATAGGACAGGGAAGCAAAATATATCTATCTACCCCTCTTCTTAAGATCAACCTATAATGAACGAGAAACCCTAGGGCAGATTGCCTTTCTTTTTGTTTTCTTTTCTTTTTCTTACAATGCTTCGAACAAGAATGAAAAATAGATGGATTTTCTAAACTGATTTTCTAATAACACGAAAACAAAGATAGATAGGGTTTTTTCAAGGATTTTTCTAAGACTGAAAATAAAGGATATGAATCCAGGGTTTCAAACCTGAAGACTGGGATAGATTGTGGTTCCTCGAGTTGAACCGAAGCTCTGATACCAAAACTGGTGTGAACCGCCGCAACCGTGGGCAGACGACCCTAACCACCGCTAGTCTTGAACCTTCGCTCGATCACTGTTGGCACCGGGGCGGGAAAGTACATGGACCCGTCGGCCGCGATTGACCGAGAACCCTAAGTGTCTAGGAATGGCTCCACGACAGAAGATGGATGCTTCTGTTGATAATACCTATTCTAAGCTATGCACGCAGCATAAAACTAAAGAATTGAAGAACAAAGTTCTGTCTTTGATTAATTGATTGGAAAAGTCTGAGTTTACAATGAGGCCGAAGCCTCTTATTTATAGGTGAGGAAATCTGAACAGGCTCACGTTTCCTACTCGGAAAATAACTCTAAAATAATAAAATAATAGCCAAGAGTCCTAAATAGAATTAAAGGACTTACTTGCTCCTAAAGAATCGAAATAACAAGGGAAAATCTGAATAAAATACTAAAAGACTTAAATAATACAAAAAGCCGTCTAAAACCCTAATCCGACGGATTCGGCGGGTCCGGTCGGATGTTCCGCTCACGCGCGGGCCAGATTAGGAAAGCCAGCGCCGCCTTTGCTATCGGGCTTGGAATTGGCGGCGGCGGCGGCTGCTCGGGCTGGGTGATGACCGGGGCTTCTTGAGTTGGGCTCCGGCGGGTCTGATGCTGATGCCGGTCGGCCTCCGGGGTTCTTGCTCGGCCTGCCCGTTCGGCCGTCTTCCCATTTCCTCATTTCCTCCATTTCCGTCGTGGTTCCTAGGCTGGCAGCTCCTAGGCTTGGCTCTAGGCCTTGTGTGGAGTTGAGGGCGGGTGCTAAACCTCCCAGGGCTCGGGCTTGATGTGGGGCCGATGCCGAGTGATGCTCGGGGTGCCCGTGTGCTAAATCCGTCGTCCGGTCGGCCGGTCGG
The DNA here is from genome assembly GCA_034768395.1 of Linum lewisii. Taxonomy (NCBI): domain Eukaryota; kingdom Viridiplantae; phylum Streptophyta; class Magnoliopsida; order Malpighiales; family Linaceae; genus Linum; species Linum lewisii. Next base: position 24,699,662 of record CM068301.1, on the reverse strand, counting down.
GGCACTGCTCTATTGGTCAGCAGGGTGTATCCGGTTCGGATTAGTCGATCAGCATCTTCATCGTGTTTCCCCTGGCTCCAAGTCTTCATGTAGAGGGTGAGCCATTCTTTGAAGGCCTTAGATTGACTTCGGGTGAAAGGTAGTTCGGGGCGTGTCCAAGGAACAGGAGGCTCGTTATCAGCCCGATCAGCCGGAGTACCCCGATCGCCCAGATCACCCCCCAGCATCCGTACTAGTCCCAGTACGGCCCAAAACCCCAAGGAGCGTCCACGAACTACCAGGTCCAATCCTACACATCCATGTTACTATTTTAAAAATTTCTAACGGATTACCAGGTGCGGATTCGAGGACGAATCCTTTTCAAGAAGAGGGGAATGATGGGATCCGGGCCACCCGACCCGACCCGACTGATGCCGACCCGGCCCCAACCCTAAAACCGGGCCGAGACTACACTAGGCCTAGGCCTACGCCAGCACCACCTCCGGTGCCTTGGAGAGACAAAGCCCCAGATCCAGACCCTGAACCAAGCCTAGGGCCAAGACCAGCCCTAAGCCGAGGGCCGCCGCTAGGCCCTACCCTGATTACCACGAGCCCTGGAGTTGAAAAAGAGCATTGGGAGTCTCTAGGAGCATTCCTAGAGCATCGGCGGAGGAAGAGAGGAAAGGGCCCGACTGGAACTCACTGGAGCCCGAAGTCGGGCCTCGGAGCCAACCGAGAACTAGGCCTAGTACCTAAACTAGGCCCCATGACCAGTGCCACGAGCCTCGGACTAGCACTAGCCATTAAAGACCCCTTGAGAGCATCCCTGAAGACCTGGATGAAGAAGAAAGCAGAAGGCTTGGCCAGGATCGACAAAGGCCTAGCATTGAGCCAGCCCCGTGCGCTGGACCAAGCGCCGGGCACCACAGAAGCGTGCTTTTGGCCCAGCCAACGATTGGCCCGTGCCTTTAGGGAAATATCAAGAGCCCTGGTTAGCTTTAAGTCTCATGAGCACCCTCCAACAAACGGAGCTGAATTCGGAGGAGTATTGAGGGAGATAGGGCTAGAATAAGTCCTAGTTATGCTTGGCCTAAGCATCAAGGAGAGGAGCTCGGATGCTGACCCGAGGAAGCCAATGCTCAGAGCTACGATCAGGCCACCACCTGAGCCTGATCCAATGAAGGATGGTTGACCATTTATGATACGGGAAATGAAGAGGAGATGCCAAATACATCCAAGCAAGGAATCCTAATCAAGCTAGGATTCCCCGGTTTTGGACAGATTTCTAGTCTGACGAAGATTGACAAATTTGGGTACTTGGAGATAGAATTTGGGCCGAAGCCCAACATGAAAGTTGAAGCCCATGACATCTACTAGTTATCTGCCAAAGGTCTTATTTTTCCTATTTTATTTCTTATTTATTTAGCAATTTCTCCCAGAACCCGTTTAGCTGTTTTTTAGAAATTTCCAGCTTTTTCCTTTTAGTGTTTTAGTTTAGGAAGGACTCTTTTCCTTGGTGAACAAGGCTACGAATTTCAGTCCTTTTTTTATGTATTTCTTTATTAGTTTATTAGCTATTTCATAGGAGGAAAAGGAGAGCCTGTTCTCCCTTCCTCACCTATAAATAACAGGCTTCCGCCTCATTGTAAGAGATAACCCTTTTCAGAATAAATCAATCAAAGACAGAACTTTGTTCTCTCAAGTCTTTAGTTTTATGCTGCGTGCATAGCTTAGAATAGGTATTATCGTTAGAAGTATTCCCCTTCTGTCGTGGAGCCATTCCTGGACACTTAGGGTTCTCGGTCAATCGCGGCCGACGGGTCCAAGTACTTTCCCGCCCCGGTGCCAACAGTGATCGAGCGAAGGTTCAAGACTAGCGGTGGTTAGGGTCGTCTGCCCACGATTGCGGCGGTTCACACCACCTTCCATGGGGGCTGGCTGGTACTGGCAGCTCCCTTCCACGTGCTAGTGGCGGGTGGTGCGGTCCTCTTACCAAAGCCGTTCTTGATATCTCTTTCTACTCGGATTGCCAAGGTTACTAAGTCTTCGTAGTCAACATAGTGGAGGATGTTGACTTGATGCATGATATCTCTTTGTAGGCCATTGGTAAAACGGGCTATTCTAGCTTCATCATCCTCTTTAAGATCAAGCCGTGTTACGAGCATCTCGATTTCTTTGTGATAGTCCTCCACGGACATACTTCCTTGTCTTAGGGTTTGTAGCTTGATATGCAAGTCTCTTGTATAGGCAGCAGGTACAAACTTCTTCCTCATGATTCTCTTTAATTCTCTCCATGTTCCAACGGGTTCTTCTTCTTCTCTGAGGATCTGTCGCCGGTACTGACTCCACCATAAGGCGGCGTAGTCGGTGAATTCTATGGTCGCCAGCTTGATCTTCTTTCTTTCGGAGTAGTTGTGGCAATCCAAGAAGTCCTCCATGCTTCTTTCCCAATCCAGGTAGTTGTCGGCGTTGGTCTTTCCGTTGAACTTAGGTACAGTGAGCTTGAGGCTGCTCACATCGTCGTCAACATCTTGGGGTGGTCTTTTGTCCTCCCGCTCTCGGTCGCCGCGAGGTCTGTCCCTCCCAAATCCTTGCTCCGCGGCTATCCTTTCCATCCGGGCCATAGATTCTTGTAACGTGTTCAGAACTTGAGTGATGTTGAGAACGTTGGCCTCCACGTGGTTGACTCTTTCGTCTGCCATGTTAGTTGATAGAACAGGGAAGCCAAATATATCTATCTACCCCTCTTCTTAAGATCAACCTATAATGAACGAGAAACCCTAGGGCAGATTGCCTTTCTTTTTGTTTTCTTTTCTTTTTCTTACAATGCTTCGAACAAGAATGAAAAACAGATGGATTTTCTAAACTGATTTTCTAATAACACGAAAACAAAGATAGATAGGTTTTTTCTCAAGGATTTTTCTAAGACTGAAAATAAAGGATATGAATCCAGGGTTTCAAACCTGAAGACTGGGATAGATTGTGGTTCCTCAAGTTGAACCGAAGCTCTGATACCAAAACTGATGTGAACCGCCGCAACCGTGGGCAGACAACCCTAACCACCGCTAGTCTTGAACCTTCGCTCGATCACTGTTGGCACTGGGGCGGGAAAGTACTTGGACCCGTCGGCCGCGATTGACCGAGAACCCTAAGTGTCCAGGAATGGCTCCACGACAGAAGGGGAATACTTCTGTTGATAATACCGACTCTAAGCTATGCACGCAGCATAAAACTAAGAATTGAGAGAACAAAGTTCTTATTTGATTAATTGATTCAAAGGGGTTCGTCTTTACAATGAGGCCGAAGCCTCTTATTTATAGGTGAGGGAAATCGTGAACAGGCTCACGTTTCCTACTCAAAAAATAACTCTAAAATAATAAAATAATAACCGAGAGTCCTAAATAGAATAAAAGGACTTACTTGCTCCTAAAGAATCGACACTAGTCCGAATAAAATACTAAAAAGACTAAAATAATACAAGAGCTGGCTAAAACCCTAATTCGGCAGATCCGGCGGGTCCGGTCGGGTGTGCTCCTCACACGCTGGCCAGATTAGGAAAGTCGGCGCCGCCTTTGCTATCGAGTGTGGAATTGGCGGTGGCGGCGGCTGCTCGGGCTGGGTGATGACCGGGGCTTCTTGAGTTGGGCTCCGGCGGGTCTGATGCTGATGCCGGTCGGCCTCCGGGGTTCTTGCTCGGCCTGCCCGTTCGGCCGTTTGCCATTTCCTCATTTCCTCCATTTCCCTCGTGGTTCCTAGGCTGGCAGCTCCTAGGCTTGGCTCTAGGCCTTGTGTGGAGTTGAGGGCGGGTGCTAAACCTCTCAGGGGCTGAGTCCCCTGCTGGCTCGGTGTTGGGGCCCGGTTGGGGCCTTCTGAGGCCGAGGCTGGTGCCCGGGTGCAGCCTGTCTTCGGGCCTTCTCCGGATAAGCTCAGGCCGGGCCTTCCCTGTTTATCCCAGTTGTCTAGGAAGGTCCTTAGAGGTTCCCTAAGGTCAGCATCCGGTCCTTGAGCTCTTGGAACCCTAGCCTTGGTGCTAAGGCCGAAGGAGTGCTCGAGGTAGGGCCGACTGGAGCTCCCTCAGGTCAGGGCTGGGCTTTCTTCAATCGGTGTTCCTCCAAGAAGGCCTCTAGAGGATCCCAGGGTTGTGTAGCACCTCCTGGGTTATTAGGCTTAGTACCTGAAGTGCCGGCCAAGCCAGGCTCTTTGGCCGCTATGGGCGTCGGGCCCCAAGTTAGGGCCGGTTGGGTCCGAACGCTCATCCGTGCTTGCTGAGCTCTTCGGGTAGGGCTGTACTTGAACCTCACCACCTGCCGGGGCTTGGTAAACCTCTGAGGGTTTATCTTAAGGTGCTGGCGAGGTTCTGAGCACTTCTTATAAGGCACTAAGGCCTTTGCCCTTGTGGGTGACACCGGCGGGGTGTAGGAGTAGGCATTGGCAGCCGGTCGGCTGCCCGGAGTCACTTCACAGGGGGTGGTTGGCCGTATCCGCCGGGGCCGGAGTAGTGTCCTTAGGAAGCCAACCTGTCTTGGCCACATATTCTCGAATCTTCTTGTCTTCTATACGCCAGAACTCTCTCCAGATGGCTTTTGACGTGTGCTTGACTTGAGGGATCATTGAAGAGAGGTTGGGGAAAGACTAAGACTCAGTGCTCGATCTAGGACTTAGGTTCTCGGCCAGTAACATGGCCTGGAACTTTCTTCCATCTTGGGGTGCCTTCCTTCCGTAGGGGCAGGCCTAAGCTTGTTCTTCAGTTCATTTTTGGGGTTGAGGGCTCGTAAGTAGCCAGTCCTCAATGCTAGGTGCTTTTTATATGGCCCTAGGGTTTTTCCACTCACGGGGGACCCTGGCGGCGTGCAAGGGTCCGGGTGTTGACTGGGGTAGCTAGGCCGGTTCATATCATCCCCCTCTTCTTGACTGGGATTTGTCCCCAAATCAATCTCGGGGCCTTTTCCAGATCCCATTACTCTTTCCCAAACTTCAGCAATCTTGCTGGCTAAGGTCGGGGATGACTCAGCTTCTTCGGTGGTCCTAGGGGTGTCATTCGAGTCGGTAACGGACCAAATCATAGATCCGTCTGTGTCTTCTCCCTCAGTCTCTATTCCATCCACTTCATAAATGCCATTAACAGTAATGTTAAGGCTCGGGGAGCTGCTGGGCGAGGGTTCTTCACTCATCTCCTCATTCAAGTCTGTTTCTGGATCTTCTTGGCTCGGGGCAGCTTTTAAAATCTGCCGGGAGATGACTTTCCATTGGAGTTCGGGCCGGGTGTGGAGTGATCCGGGCCACCAGGGCCGACCTGACTGATGTCGACCCGGCCCCAACACCAATCTCGGGCCAAGACTACACTAGGCTTAGGCCTACACCAGAACCACCTCCGGAACCTTGGAGAGCCAAAGCCTCAAGTCCCGACCACGAGCCAAAACTAGCCCTGAGCCGAGGGCCTCCACTAGGCCCTCACCTGATTGCCACAAGCGCTGGAGGTAAAGAGGAGCATGGGGAGTTTCTAGGAGCATTCCTAGAGCATTGGCGGATGAAGAGAGGGAAGGGTCCTGCTGGAACTCACTGGAGCCCGAAGAGAGGCCCTAGAGCCGATCGAGGACTAGGCCTCGTACCTAAACTAGGCCTCAGGCCAAGTACCACGAGCCCCAGACCCGTACCAGCCATTGAAGATCCCTTAAGAGCACTCCTGAAGACCTGGCCGAAGCAGAAAGCAGAAGGCTTGGCCAGAATTAACAAAGGCCTAGCACTGAGCCAGCCCGTGCGCTGGACCGAGCGCCGGACACCACAGAAGCGTGCTTTTGCCCAGCCAAAAAGTGGCCCGTGCCTTTTGGGAGTTTCCAGCATCATTGGATAGCTTGAAGTCTCAGGAGCACCCTCCAACAAACGGAGCTGAATTTGGAGGTGTATTGAAGGAGATAGGGCTAGAACAAGTCCTAGTGATGCTTGGCCTAAGCATCAAGGAGTGGAACTCGGATGCTGATCCGAGGGAGCCAATACTAGGAGCTAGGATCAGGCCACCTCCTGAGCCTGATCCAAGGAAGGATGCTTTACCATTTATGATACGGGAAATGGAGAGAAGAAGCCAAGTACATCCGAACAAGGAATCCTAATCAAGCTAGGATTTCCCGGTTTTGGACAGATTTCTAGTCTGACGAAGATTGATGAATATGGGCTACCTGGAGACCGAATTAGGACTGATGCTCAACACGAAAGTTGTAGCCCATGGAATCTTCTAGAAGTATGCCAAAGGGCTTAATTTTATGAATTAATTTACTATTTATTCGGCTGATTCTTCCAGAACCCGTGTAGCTGTTTTTTAGGAATTTTCCAGCTTTCTTTATTAGAGTTCTAGTTTAGGAAGGAGTCTTTTCCTTGGTGAACAAGGCTCCGAATTTTAGGCTATTATTTTATTATTTTAGAGTTCTTTTCTGAGTAGGAAACGTGAGCCTGTTCACGATTTCCCTCACCTATAAATAAGAGGCTTCGGCCTCATTGTAAAGACGAACCCCTTTGAATCAATTAATCAAATAAGAACTTTGTTCTCTCAATTCTTAGTTTTATGTTGCGTGCATAGCTTAGAGTCGGTACTATCAACAGAAGTATTCCCCTTCTGTCGTGGAGCCATTCCTGGACACTTAGGGTTCTCGGTCAATCGCGGCCGACGGGTCCAAGTACTTTCCCGCCCCGGTGCCAACAGTGATCGAGCGAAGGTTCAAGACTAGCGGTGGTTAGGGTCGTCTGCCCACGGTTGCGGCGGTTCACACCAGTTTTGGTATCAGAGCTTCGGTTCAACTCGAGGAACCACAATCTATCCCAGTCTTCAGGTTTGAAACCCTGAATTCATATCCTTTACTTTTCGTTGTTAGAAAAATCGTGAGAAAACCCTATCTTTGTGTTCTTAGAAAAAAAGCTTTTGAAAATCTTCATCTATCTTTAAGTTCTTGTATTGAGTTTTCGATTGTAAGGCAAAGAAAAGCTGGTGGCCATCATACCATCAAGAAAATCATACAAAAGAAGAGTAGAAAATAAAAAATCAAGCAAGGCCACCCTTGCCAAGTTTATTTCCTTTCGTCGTAAGTTTGTTCTTAAGAAGAGGGGATAGAGAAAATAGAAAATAGAAAATTCTATTAAGCTTTCGTTGCCTAGGGTTTTTGGTGAACCGAACCCTAACACCTATTGGTTGAAAGAGTTGGAGGACTTGTATTTCGATTTATCAACTAACCATGACAGAAGAAGAATTGGCGTTGCTAGAGGCTACCTTGCCAACCATAGCTCAAATATTGGCTAAGATGAGAGCTACGATGGAAAGGTTGGAAAGAAGATTTGAAGCCAAGACGGCAGCACTAGGCCCAGCACCTGTCCAGCACCGGCCCAGCATCAGGCCAGCGCTAGGCACAGCGCCTGCACAGCACTAGCCCAGCGCCTGCCCAGCATCAGGCCAGCGCTAGGAACAGCATCGGCCCAGCATCAGGCCAGCGCTAGGCACAGCGCCTGCCCTGCACCAGCCCAGCGCCTGCCCAGCATCAGGCCAGCGCTAGGCACAGCGCCTGCCCAGCATCAGGCCAGCGCTAGGCACAGCGCCTGCCCAGCACTAGCCCAGCGCACGGCACTAGCACCAGCGCCAGCACCGACCCAGAGCCCAGCACTAGCACCAGCGCCTGCACCGGCCCAGCGCCCAGCGCTAGCATCAGCACCGGCCCAGCGCCCAGCGCTAGTACCAGCACCAGCGCCAGCACCGGTCCAACGCTCAGCGCTAGCACCAGCACCAGCGCCAGCACTGACCCAGCGCTCCGCACCAGCACCAGCCCCGCACCAAGCGCCAGCCCCGCGCCCAGCACCGGCACCAGCGCCGGCCCCAGACCCGGGACCAGCCTCGGCACCAGCCCCGGCCCCAGCCCCAGCCCCAGCGACCGACCAGCGCCCGGCTCCCAACCAGTGCCCGGCACCCGAGCAGTGCCCGGCACCCGAGCAGCGCCCGGCACCCGAGCAGTGCCCAGTGCCCGAGCAGCGCCCAGCGCCCGAGCAGCGCCCAGCGCCCGAGCAGCGCTCAGCGCCCGACCGGAGCCCAGCGCCCGACCGGAGCCCAGCGCCCGACCGGAGCCAAGCGCCCGCCTGGAGCCCAACGCCCGACCGGCGCCTAGCGCCCGACCGAAGCCCCCGGCGCCTGACCAGCGCCCAGCGCCCAACCACCGTCTGGCGCCCGATCAGCGTCCCGCGCCCGACCAGCACCCGGCGCCCGACCATCGCCTGGCCCCCGACCAGAGCCCGACGCCCGACCAGCGCCCGGCGCCCGATCAGTCTGATCGCACGAAGTGCCCTGATCAGCCCGATCAGCCGGAGTGCCCCGATCACCCAGGTCACCCCCGAGCACCCGTACCAGTCCCGGTACGGCCCAAAACCCCAAGGAGCGCCCACGAACTACCAGGTCCAATCCTACACGTCCATGTTATTATTTTTAAAATTTCTAACGGATTACTAGGTGCGGATTCGAGGACGAATCCTTGTCAAGAAGAGGGGAATGGAGTGATCCGGGCCACCAGGGCCGACCTGACTAATGTCGACCGGCCCCAACACCAATCTCGGGCCAAGACTACACCAGGCTTAGGCCTACACCAGAACCACCTCCGGAACCTTGGAGAGCCAAAGCCTCAAGTCCCGACCACGAGCCAAAACTAGCCCTGAGCCGAGGGCCTCCACTAGGCCCTCACCTGATTGCCACAAGCCCTGGAGGTAAAGAGGAGCATGGGGAGTCTCTAGGAGCATTCCTAGAGCATTGGCGGATGAAGAGAGGGAAGGGTCCGGCTGGAACTCACTGGAGCCCGAAGAGAGGCCCTAGAGCCGATCGAGGACTAGGCCTCGTACCTAAACTAGGCCTCAGGCCAAGTACCACGAGCCCCAGACCCGTACCAGCCATTGAAGATCCCTTAAGAGCACTCCTGAAGACCTGGCCGAAGGAGAAAGCAAAAGGCTTGGCCAGAATTAACAAAGGCCTAGCACTGAGCCAGCCCCGTGCGCTGGACAGCGTCGGGCACCACAGAAGCGTGCTTTTGGCCCAGCCAAAAAGTGGCCCGTGACTTTTGGGAGTTTCCAGCATCATTGGATAGCTTGAAGTCTCAGGAGCACCCTCCAACAAACGGAGCTGAATTTGGAGGTGTATTGAAGGAGATAGGGCTAGAACAAGTCCTAGTGATGCTTGGCCTAAGCATCAAGGAGTGGAGCTCGGATGCTGATCCGAGGGAGCCAATACTAGGAGCTAGGATCAGGCCACCTCCTGAGCCTGATCCAAGGAAGGATGCTTTACCATTTATGATACGGGAAATGGAGAGAAGAAGCCAAGTACATCCGAACAAGGAATCCTAATCAAGCTAGGATTTCCCGGTTTTGGACAGATTTCTAGTCTGACGAAGATTGATAAATATGGGCTACCTGGAGACCGAATTAGGACTGATGCTCAACACGAAAGTTGTAGCCCATGGAATCTTCTAGAAGTCTGCCTAAGGGCTTAATTTTATGAATTAATTTACTATTTATTCGGCTGATTCTTCCAGAACCCGTGTAGCTGTTTTTTAGGAATTTTCCAGCTTTCTTTATTAGAGTTCTAGTTTAGGAAGGAGTCTTTTCCTTGGTGAACAAGGCTCCGAATTTTAGGCTATTATTTTATTATTTTAGAGTTCTTTTCCGAGTAGGAAACGTGAGCCTGTTCACGATTTCCCTCACCTATAAATAAGAGGCTTCGGCCTCATTGTAAAGACGAACCCCTTTGAATCAATTAATCAAATAAGAACTTTGTTCTCTCAATTCTTAGTTTTATGTTGCGTGCATAGCTTAGAGTCGGTATTATCAACAGAAGTATTCCCCTTCTGTCGTGGAGCCATTCTTGGACACTTAGGGTTCTCGGTCAATCGCGGCCGACGGGTCCAAGTACTTTCCCGCCCCGGTGCCAACAGTGATCGAGCGAAGGTTCAAGACTAGCGGTGGTTAGGGTCGTCTGCCCACGGTTGCGGCGGTTCACACCAGGGTGGTCGTTGGTCCTTTGGTCGTCGGGGCCGCCGGGTGGCCGTCGGGGCCGGCGCTTTGCTTCAGGTCGTCAAAGAGTCCTCCTTCTGTCTTCAGGCCAAAATTGGCCGAGGGAATGTTCAAAAGACCCGGGGTGGGCCGATGGACATCATCCGGCGCGGCAGGATCTCCGGGGCAGTCGTGGTGCTTAGGCCGGGACAGGGCCGGTGCTGGGCCGGGGTAGTACTGGGCGCTGTGCTGGGACAGTGCTGGGTGCTGGGCCGGGGCAGTGCTGGACGCTGGGCCGGGGCAGTGCTGGGCGCTGTGCCGGGGCAGTGCTAAATGCTGGGCAGGGGCAGTGCTGGGCGCTGTGCTGGGGCAGTGCTGGGCGCTGGGCCGGGGCAGTGCTGGGCGCTGTGCCGGGGCAGTGCTGAATGCTGGGCCGGGGCAGTGCTGTTCGGCATCAGCCGGGGTGATCACTCGGCTGTTGAAGGCTGAAAATTTTTCTAAGCCTTCTGTATCAACTTCTTCTCCTCCACTGGACTCTTCCTCAATTTCTTCATTAATTTGTTCCTCCTCATCGTCCGTCACAACTTCTCCTTCTCTAAGCACCATGGCTCGGGTGTTAGGGCAGTCTTTGGCCATGTGACCCCTTCCTTGACACTTAAAACACACAATGGCACTAGGCCGGGAATTAGTAGTAGGAATTTGAGAGTTAGGGTTAGGCGTTACCCGTGATGCCGACCCTTGGTTAGGGTTTGGCCTCGGTCCAGAATTCTTGCTAGGGTTTGGCCTATAAGGAGTGTGTCCGGCACTCCTGTCTCCTCTCACGGGGGCACTGATTGGTGGTGGGGTAGTAGCTCTTCTTCCAAGCCCATTCTTCAATTCTTTCTCAACCCTAATAGCCGTGGTTACCAAGTCATCATAGTCAACAAAGTTTAGGATGTTGACTTGGTGTAGGATCTCTCTTCGTAGCCCTCCATTGAACCTGGCTATCTTGGCATCCACATCTTCACTCAGATCAAGTCTTGTAACCAAGATCTCCATCTCCTGACTGTACTCCTCAACTGACATGTTCCCTTGCTTCAGAAGTTGAAGCTTGCCGTGCAAATCTCTATTGTAACTGCTCGGGACAAACTTTCTTCTCATCTTCCTCTTAAGACTCCTCCAACTAAGGACGGGGTCCTCTTCTTCTCTCCTGATCTGATTTCTGAGCTGTGCCCACCATAAAGCAGCAAAGTCAGTAAACTCTAGTGTGGCTAGGATTACCTTTTTCCGCTCGGAGTAGTTATGGCACTCAAAGAAGTCTTCCATGCTCCTCTCCCAATCGATGTACTCGTCAGGGCTTGCCTTGCCAGCAAATTTGGGTACATTGAGCCTCAAACTGCTCACATCATCATCTTCCTCCTGCTCATTCCTTCTTGGCCGCCGGGGGCCATCTCCATCCGGGTTTCCAAGCCGCTCGGTGAGTCGGGCCAATGTTTTCAGCCATGGCAGTCAATCGTGCCTCCATAGCGGCAGTCAATCGTGCCTCCATAGCAGTTAGCCTCTCATCTGCCATGATTAGTACAGAACAATGGACCTCACAAAATCACTCTAAAGAGATCTCACACACTCTTTTTCTTACCACTCGTGTATGAAAATTTAAAGTCACTCAAATTAGGGTTTCCTTTGAAAATTTCACAACAAAGACAATTCCAATTCAAGTAGTTGCAAGTTTCTTCGAAGCTTTGAAGTCTAAGTCTACCAATGACACAAAAACAAGACCTTATACCTAGGGTTTTCGGATTTCTAGGGGCCAGAATCTTGATGCTAGGTCGTGGGATGACAAGACAAACAAATTTGGGTGTTCTACTAAGAAAACTAGTAGTACGAAAGCTAGTAGCTAAACTTATGAAAAACCCATCTTCTTGAACTTAATCTACTACCTTGATTGTGAACGTGGCCTTGCTTTTTAGCTAGGTCAATTTTTCAAGACCTTTGATTTTTCTTTTCTTTTCTTTTCTTTTTCTTTTCTTTGATCGGCCACAGCTTTTTCTCACAACAAAAACTTAAAGAAAGGTAGAAGAATAGAACAAACACAATGCACGATTTTTTTAGGGTTTTTTCTGAAACTAAAAACAACGAAAGCTAAAAGATATGAATTCAAGTAGAAGAACCTGAAAACTGGGATAGATTGTTGGTCCAAGAGTTGAACCGTGCTCTGATACCAGCTGATGCGAACCGCCTTCTCCAGGAAGGGATCGACTCAACACCCAATACTATATTATCAGCCCCACGAGAACCTAACTTATGAAACCGTGGAGAACACTTGAAATCCACTAAGTATAGACTTAGGAACCCCAAGGTATTCGGTCGAATTGGTGCCACAAACAAAGGATGATAGCCTTTGATGATAAACCAAACCTTAAGCTAAGCAACAACGAGCAAAGACTTGAAGGGAAAAGAACTTAGTTCTGAAATTTCAATAATCAATAATCTCTCTTACATTGGCGGCCGAAGCCTTTATTTATAGCCCAAGCGTGGCAAAAACCGGTTCCAACTCCAACAAGGAAAGACTAAAATAATCCTAAAAGATAGGCCGAAGAAAATATTAAAATAAATATAGTTGTCCGAGATTAAAACTCTAAAACCGGCAAAATTGAGCAAAACCCTAATCCGGGCGGATTAGGGCACACCGGGTGTCCTTGTCCGGGTGGGATTAGGAAAACCTCCGGCGTGGGCTGGACTCCGGACGCGGCTAGGAAGAGTGCCCGGAACCCGCGCGGTGGCATTTCTGTAATTACCGCGGGTTCCGGGTGACCGGGTGGTCGGGTGGCGTCCTTCGGTGCTGGTGACCGGCTCGGCATCAACTGCTCCGGATCCGGTGGTAGGGTTTTGGTGATGTCGGGCTGTTCTGGCCTTCTGCTGGACATTTCCTCGGACAAGTGAGGTTCCTCCCAAGTCTTTTGACCTCCTGAGTCTTCTGGCTTCAACTTGTCCGCCAGATTCTGAGTGTGGAGTAGGGTTAGCGGGGCAGGGGGTGGTTGGCCGTATCCGCCGGGGCCGGAGTAGTGTCCTTAGGAAGCCAACCTGTCTTGCCACATATTCTCGAATCTTCTTGTCTTCTGTACGCCAGAACTCTCTCTAGATGGCTTTTGACGTGTGCTTGACTTGAGGGATCATTGAAGAGAGGTTGGGGAAAGACTGAGACTCAGTGCTCGATCTAGGACTTAGGTTCTCGGCCAGTAACATGGCATGGAACTTTCTTCCATCTTGGGGTGCCTTCCTTCCCGTTGGGGCAGGCCTAAGCTTGTTCTTCAGTTCATTTTTGGGGTTGAGGGCTCGTAAGTAGCCAGTCCTCAATGCTAGGCGCTTTTTATATGGCCCTAGGGTTTTTCCACTCACGGGGGACCCTGGCGGCGTGCAAGGGTCCGGGTGTTGACTGGGGTAGCTAGGCCGGTTCATATCACAACCCACGGCTTGAGTCATTTTAAATTTATCGAGTCAGTTTTTATTTATTTTGAGTCATTTTTAGAATTTTGTGTCGAGTCGGTCGAGTCCGGATGATAGAAAATAGTCAAAAAATATATTTTGGGTGTTATTTGGGTTGAATATTTTGTTTGCAGGAAGAGGAGTGACCAATTTGCAAGAAATTGGCCAAAATCCGGAATAGAGAACCCAAGGAGAGCTCAAAAACACGGTGGGTTTACATAGCCATGTACCCACCCGTGTAAGAGCTTACATGCCATGTAAGCTATTGCACTACACAGCTTACACGCCATGTAAGCTCGAAAAAATCAGAGGTATGTCCCCTTATCCCTTCTCATTTTCGGATTTTCCCCTCTCTCTCTTCGTTTCTCTCTCCCAAAAATCCTCTCAACTCTTCCTCCTCCTCTCTCTCAAACAACACCCAACCACCACACAAACCCACCACCGCCGGCGGAGCTTGGACCGCCGGCCGGACCTTCCTTTCCGTTCGCCGCCGGCGACACCACGTTCGCCTCCTCCCGTCCGCCGCGTCAATCGGAGCTGCAGCCGACAGCAACAGCCGCGCCCCTCTTGCCGTCCGCAACCACCCGACGCCGCCCCACTCGCGCCGTCCACTGCGTCAGCCACCAACAGCCGGAGCTGCTACTCCGACATCCCTCCAGCAGCAGCCGCCGGCGACCACGACCAAACCCGTAGCAGCTTCAGCTCAACTCGAGTTGAAACTCGAACCAGCCACCCCTTGTTTTTTCTTTGATTTCGTGTGTTTGAGTCGACGTTCAGGTATGTATATCACCTTCCCTACCCTCCATGATGCTTTAATCAAGGTATATGCCATGAAAATCGAATTTGCAAGTGTTGAATCGGATTTGAGTTCTTGAGCTCAAGAACCCTAATTTTTCAATTTTGGGGTTTTGTGAAATTGACTTTATAGAAATGAAATTGATGGTATAATATGCTCGTAGTTTGAATCGGGGGTCATTTCAACTTCGTTTGCCTATCCAATTGTGAAATTTCATAGACTTTCCATACCGATTTTTGTCGGAATTGGGGATTTTTTATTATGGACGAAATTGGATGAATTTTTGCTTTGTGATTGATCTTGTGATGATTATAAACATGTATGCATGCTTGTTCTCGAATATCACTACCCTAATTTGCTCGTATGACGTATTAAGGTTCACTTTGTGCATATCGATTTCATGAGTTGTGATCTTGGCTTGTGTGACTTATATGGATGATTTGGACTTGCTTATTACTTGATTGTGACTTAAGTTTGAACTGCAATTGGCTATTTGCTTCCATGACGATTTTTGCCAAGTTCGTTAAATGCCTAAATGTTGATCTTGCTAAGTGTGTTTAAGAGCTAAAAATGTGCCTAGGTGATTGTGCCTTCACTTGTTGACATATTCACTTGCAATCTTTGAACTTAGTTTCTTTGATGGTTGCGCGGTTGTCATTGATCAATAATCCCCTCCTTGCTCAAGTTGATTCATAGGATTATGTTCAATTGTTAGACCACTAAACTTGGCATTATTTGTTTGTTATTTATTTTCAGGATGGGAAAATCCAAAGGGAAAGGAGTTGCTTCTTCTTCTTCCGTCCCACCTCTGGCGAAGAAACTGAGAGGAACCGCAAGGCACAAAACCCTCCAGGTGGCTTCCCCGCCGGATAACATCCCCAGCATACGACTTCAGCGGACTAGAGCGCGAGCTTAGGGAGATGAGAGCAGATTCCGACGCGCGTTGGGAGGCTACTCAGAAGTGGCAACAGGAGTCTGACGAGCGTTTCACCAGCCTCCAGGAGTTGCAGCAGCAGATGTACCAGTCACAGCTTCAGTTCTTTAGGCAGTTCCAGCCGCCGGATGATAGCCAGCACCCTCCACCCCGATTTCAGAATTTTTCTTTACTTTTTTATCATCCGGAACTCTGTAGTCTTTGTTTTTGTTAGTGTCAGTTTGTATTGTTTTGGGTCATTGTTGAACCTTTGTGGTCGGTCGAGTCTTCTGTACTCCAACTGTTCTAATCGTGTGATGGATCCTTTCTGAATATGTTTTCAGGTTATAACTCAGACTTCTCTATGGTTCTATCCACGTCTATACCCTCGATGTCTCGCCTGCGCCATCTCTGATGCCCTCATGCTCGTATTACGGTACCCATGTACACTTTCCTTCTCTTTTTGTCTGGTCCATTGAGGACAATGTCTGATTTAAGTGTGGGGTGGGGATTATATTTCTGAGGGATGCTATTTGTCTGTGGCATTTGTGAGATTTCTCTAGCATATAATTGCTCAATTCTTGACTCGTGATGTTAAGTTAGTTTTCAATTTTTCATAATGATGTTTAGACTGCTTAACCTAAAACCTGTAATCAACTTGCTTGCATCAATGCTAGATTTCCTGGTTAAAACAGAAAAGCTTATCACTCTTGTAGTTTTTCACTTTGATTGCATGATAATGACTGAATCCGACTAGCAAACCAACTGTGAGCTTTTGATCCATTGCACATAACTTGCAATTTCAATTCTTTTTTAGTGGTTTTTTGTCTTCTTGAATGAGTTAGAATTTGCATGAGACCTATTCGAGACCACACGATGACACGAGTTCTAGAATGATAGGGGCACCTAGATTCAGCTACTAAGCCAGATAGCCTGCCTAACGTTAAATCCTCTAGGTTTAAACCCTTGAGTTTGGCCTTTCTTTCGGTTCGATATACATTACAGCCATTCCCCATTCTTTCATTCCCCGTTGATCCCTTGTGGTTGTAGTTCTAGATTAGCCTACCGGAAGTCGGTTTGTGGTAACTTGCCTATAGCCATTAAACAGGTGGTCTTAGCTATTATGTCCAAACGTGTAAACCCCTCTAGCAACTAAAAGAAAAATCGGCACAAAGAAAAAAAAGAAGAAAGAAAAAGAAAGAAAATTCAAAAAACAGAAAAAATTCAAAGTTTCAAAGTTTATAGTACAGTTCAATAACGTTCTTCTCCCTACATATGGAAGAACGAAGTCAAAAGAAAATGTAAAGAAAAGAAAAAGAAAATATGCAAAACAAAGTGCTAGGTTGCTTGAGGGTATCATAGGACGAGCGTACACTATTCCACCCGTGTTTGGTTAGACAGTAGGAAGCCATAAGCTAGATTTGAGGGAAGTTAGTCGAAAGTTACGCCGCACCAAAGCCATCATCATACATTCCCATCATCCATCTCATTATAAACTCTTGTAGTGTAGAATTCGTTACGGTCCTAAGCAGGGAAGCCCTTCTTGACTAGTTACTCGTGTTGTCACAGTGGTGGAGATGTGGTCGAATTGCAAACCTATGACAGAATTCAGTGACAGAAAATGATTGAGAGCATAAACACGTCCCTAAACACAGAGTGTGAGAGTCTGGTCGGTTAGGTCAGAGTCGTGCATGATTTGTGTTTGCTACTTGTTGTGTGCGGATAATTAGTGAGACCAGGTTGTTTAGTTGACGTGTAAGCATGTTAGGTCACTTGTTCTAGAAGTAGCAGTTTAATGATTCATTGTGATTACTTGAACCTTAACTTGATCAATCGTGTCATTTGTGAATCTGAGTGCGTTCTAGTTCAGTTTGCTTGAGGACAAGCAAAAGCTTAAGTGTGGGGTATTTTGATGACACTCAATTTGACGTGATTATCAGCCCCATTTAAGCAACATTTCATACCCTTTGATGCCATTTTGACGAGTATTTGGTGCATTTGTCGTAACTTTGTGGTTATCGGCTCCTAGTGCGTACATTTTCCATTTCTTGGCTATTTTTACCCCTTTTTGAGCTTTTATGTTGAGCCCCAGGTTACCACATTAAAGAGGACTTTCTCACGAGTCCAACGCTTCAAACGGGGACCAAATCGGAGTTCAAACGGAGCGGGAATGATCGAAACAAGTTGGAACTCTGCACAGTCCAAAATGCTGCGTTTTGGAGCTTACATGGCGTGTAAGCTAAATGCACTGTGAGCTTACATGCCGTGTAAGCTCCCCAGACGGGAAATCCTCTTCTTTTCCAACAAGGAAAGGGTTTTTGGGGTATTAATAGACTTCTCGAAGCAATATTTGTAAACATTTAATTTAGAGAGATCAGCCACGACTTGAGGAGAGTTGAGAGAGTATTCCGGAGCTATCGGAGAGATCGTGATGCCATCAATCCATCCCGGAAGATGCTCGGAGTTAGGAATTGAAGATTCTCAAGATCGAAGCTTCACGGATCATCCAAAATTAGGTTTTTCATATCCTTTTCTGTTCTTCCTCTGTATAGATGAATCCTTCTGTCGTCTTTGATTCTTGTTTGTCAGATATGAGTAGCTAAACTTGTAGAGCTTAGATTAGATGAACCCTAAGTGACCCAGGGCTTTAAAGCGGTCACGGATCGGCGGTAATTAGATTCAAAGTTCAATCAGTTTCTCTTTGCATGGTTGTTTTGTTCTTGATTGTTGTACTGCGTTTCTTGTCTAGTTGATGAATAGATTAGTTTCCTTGTTCTTGTGTTTCTTTTCTGGTTGATCGCCTAGATTAGGTTTTGTTGAGTTAGGGTTTGTCGCCAGACAGCTTCCTTGCTTTAAAACATTAAAACTTGTCTTTCTTGATCACCTAGTTAGATTCTTGTTAAGCTGAGGATAGAAGCGAACGCTCGCCTCACTTTAGAACATCAATTCAACCAGTTAACCTATTCATTGGAGTGTGCCTTTCGTAGGAACCAGTTAGGGTTAATCCGCTTCAAGAGTAACTCATAAATCATTAGTAATTGCACCAGTTAAGTTAAGTCGTTGCGAGAGGCGACCGTACCCGGGTGACTAATTAATCTTGGTAGTTAGATCGGATAGAGTGAACGTTCGCCAGTCTTAAACCTAAGGGTCAGGAGTTATGGTGGTGTATAGAAATTGATTGAACGAGAATTGAAATCCGCTGATCTGTTGATTGCTGTTGCCTTGGTGATCTAAGGGGGATTCGAAATCTAAGCTTGTCTGTCGTCTGTCTGAACCAACCAATCATTCTGTCCTTTAATTTCATTTTAATTTCCCTGCATCTTAGTCTAGAAGTCGTGGAACTCACACCACGCACAACGTATTCAAACTTGAATAGATTGCCAGCATATTTGAGTAAACAATTAGAAGAAACCCTGTGGAATACGATCTATCTTGGTTCTAGCTTGGTTGTATTTGATCACTGTTCTGCAGCTCATCAAATTGGCGCCGTTGCCGGGGACTCTTCTATATTGTTTGAAAGAAGAGTTGGCATTTTATTCTTTTACTTTCCATCTTTCATTTTCCATCACTCTTCGATTTTACACCGGTTGTGTTTGTTTTTGTCTCTTGCAGAACATAGCTGATACAGAATCAAACTACTTCCGTTCCATCCTTCCTTTCCGCAATGGCTGCTTCAAAGAGTCTTGCGGACTACAGTAAGCCGCGCGCATCTAACATTCGGTCTCCCATCACCGTGCCTTCTAATGACGATGATCCTGACTATGAGATCAAATCCTCTTCCTGGGCCTAATCTCTAGAGACATTCAATTTGAAGGAAAGCCAGATGATAATCCTTGCACACATCTATCTGACTTCCTGGCTGTCTGTGAAACTTTCAAGTCTGGGAACCTCAATAAGAACGCTCTATGTCTTCGAGCCTTTCCACTCTCACTTCGAGGCGCCGCAAAGAGATGGCTCACTAGCAAGCCACCCGGTCACTACACCAACTGGGAGGATCTTGCTCAGGAATTCGTAGAGGAATACTTCCCTCCTTCCAGAACAACTGCTTACAGGAAAAACATCTCAAGGTTCAGACAGAGAGAAGGAGTAAGTTTATATGATGCTTGGAAGGAATTCCAGGAACTCCTCTATGATTGCCCTCATCATGGCTTCACTCAGATGCAACTAGCCGAGATCTTTGCTTGGGGTATGAACGAAGAGTCATCTGAATGGGTTAATTCCTTAGCTGATGGAGACTACACCACACTCACACCAGAAGCTGCTCTTCTTCACTTTGCAAACTGCGCATCTAAGTCTAGAAATTGGGAGAGACAGTTTGGAGCAGCTAAGAGCCAACCAAGCTGTGAAGATTAGATCAAGATCGAAGTACAGAAAGAAATGAAGAAGATCTTCGGTACAGCGAATAACTGGTCTATAGGGGAAGTGAATTTTATTGATCAAGATCCCCCTGGATTCTCCGAAGGACAGCAACCTCAGAATTATACGTTTGAGAATACTTGGGAAATTGAGGTAGACAAGAAGCTCGACCTGATCTTGGCAAGACTCGATGACCACGAGGAGAGATTCAAGCTTCAAGCCCTCTTAAATCAAGATTATGAAGCTCGAGGTCAACGAGTGGAGAGCATGTTGAATAACATGTTTAGCCTGCTAACTAGTAGACCCCTCCTTAATCAATCATCAGTTCAAGACGACTCTACCATTAGGAAGGAGCACGTCAAGGCCATCTCCACAAGAAGCGACAAGCAATTAGCTGGTCCTGCAGCTCTTGATCCGGCCATTATTCCTAATGCTATAGCTATTGACAAGCCAGAGATCGAGGAGGAGGATAAAGAAGAAGAGGAGGAGGTGACTGCCCCGCCTCCCCTAACAAAGACATCACCTGCGCCACCTCTCCCTCCATATCAGCCTCGAATTCCGTTTCCTAAGGCTGCGCAATCAAAGGAGAAAGATCATGATACCCGGTACAGAAAGTGGCATGGGTACTTGAAGAACACAGATGTCAAGATACCAGTTACTGATGCTATCCAGATGATACCGGAGGCTGGAATAGTCGCGAAAGATCTTGCGAAGAACAAAAGAAGGGAGAGTTGTCTTCCGTCTCCCTCGAGGAAGAATGCTCCGCAATCCATAGCCAGACGACCGCCATACCTTCCCTAGATAAGTGTCGCGACCCCGGTGCTTTTACTTTGCCTTGCACTATTAATAATGTGAAAATTGATCGTAGTTTAATTGATCTAGGTTCTTCCATTAATGTCATGCCTACCTGCTTGTATGAGAAATTGAACCTAGGAGAATTGAAACCGATTAGCATGCATTTAGTGTTTGCCGACAGATCTGTGAAATTACCTAGGGGATTGATAGAAGACGTGGTTGTCAATTGTGGTCCTTTTACTATTCTGGCTGATTTTGTTGTTATGGATACCCGAGGGGAAGATGTCACTCTTCTCCTAGGCCGACCGTTCATGGCAACAGCCGGTATTACCATTAATGTCCCGAATGGCTCGTTGACATTAAGGGTCGGCAAGGATACCATGACATTCCGTCTCAAGGACGGTATGCAAATCCCTGTCAAAGAAGAGGCGCATTGCTTATCTGTTGAGGCTGTGGAGTTGGCTTCGGTCAACTCCGTTACTAATGAAAAATCTAGAGTTTCTTCAGAAATTTGCTTGCCAGATGTTGGACAGGTCCCTATCCTGAAGAATGAGCTGCCGGAACAAAAGTCGAGAAAGAAGGAGGATCTGACAGCATTCCCCCCTTGAATCACCAAAAGTTAAGGATCCTGGAGAGACGAAGGAGAAAGGGAAAGGAAAGACGAAGGAGGTTTGGGGGCCAGTCATTAAACCGCCTTCTACCGAGCCACCAGGGAAGAATGATCCTCTGAAGGACGCCTCTTCGAAAGAACTGTTCAGGCCTTGTAAAAATTCTAGTCATCTTCCCGAAGAACGAACCAAGTTAATTCACGCAAACGGGAAGAAGTTCACACTTGCCGGAGGATATTTCAGGAACTCCGACTCGGGCCTAAGAGAAATCCTGAGTTGGGATGTCTCTTGATCGCCATCCAGGTATCGTCCGGCTCAAGGACGTTAAGCAAGAGCGCTTCGTGGGAGGCAACCCACGGCTTGAGTCATTTTAAATTTATCGAGTCAGTTTTTATTTATTTTGAGTCATTTTAAATTTATCGAGTCAGTTTTTATTTATTTTGAGTCATTTTTAGAATTTTGTGTCAATTCGGTCGAGTCCGGATGATAGAAAATAGTCAAAAAATATATTCTGGGTGTTATTTGGGTTGAATATTTTGTTTGCAGGAAGAGGAGTGACCAATTTGCAAGAAATTGGCCAAAATCCGGAATAGAGAACCCAAGGAGAGCTCAAAAACACGGTGGGTTTACATAGCCATGTACCCACCCGTGTAAGAGCTTACATGCCATGTAAGCTATTGCACTACACAGCTTACACGCCATGTAAGCTCGAAAAAATTAGAGGTATGTCCCCTTATCCCTTCTCATTTTCGATTTTCCCCTCTCTCTCTCTCTTCGTTTCTCTCTCCCAAAAATCCTCTCAACTCTTCCTCCTCCTCTCACTCAAACAACACCCAACCACCACACAAACCCACCACCGCCGGCGGAGCTTGGACCGCCGGCCGGACCTTCCTTTCCCTTCGCCGCCAGTGACACCACGTTCGCCTCCTCCCGTCCGCCGCGTCAACCGGAGCAACAGCCGACAGCAACAGCCACGCCCCTCCTGCCGTCCGCAACCACCCGACCCGCGCCGTCCGCTGCGTCAGCCACCAACAGCCGGAGCTGCTACTCCAACATCCCTCCAGCAGCATCCGCCGGCGACCACGACCAAACCCGCAGTAGCTTCAGCTCAACTCGAGTTGAAACTCGAACCAGCCACCCCTTGTTTTTTCTTCGATTTCGTGTGTTTGAGTCGACATTCAGGTATGTATATCACCTTCCCTACCCTCCATGATGCTTTAATCAAGGTATATTCCATGAAAATCAAATTTGCAGTTGTTGAATCGGATTTGAGTTCTTGAGCTCAAGAACCCTAATTTTTCAATTTTGGGGTTTTGTGAAATTGACTTTATAGAAATGAAATTGATGGTATAATATGCTCGTAGTTTGAATCGGGGGACATTTCGACTTCGTTTGCCTATCCAATTGTGAAATTTCATATACTTTCCATACCGATTTTTGTCGGAATTGGGGATTTTTTATTATGGACGAAATTTGAAGAATTTTTGCTTTGTGATTGATCTTGTGATGATTATAAACATGTATGCTTGCTTGTTCTCGAATATCTCTACCCTAATTAGCTCGTATGACGTATTAAGGTTCACTTTGTGCATATCGATTTCATGAGTTGTGATCTTGGCTTGTGTGACTTATATGGCTGATTTGGACTTGCTTATTACTTGATTGTGACTTAAGTTTGACCTGCAATTGGCTATTTGCTTCCATGATGTTCTTTGCCAAGTTCATTAAATGCCTAAATGTTGATCTTGCTAAGTGTGTTTAAGAGCTAAAAATCTGCCTAGGTGATTGTGCCTTCACTTGTTGACATATTCACTTGCAATCTTTGAACTTAGTTTCTTTGATGGTTGCGCGGTTGTCATTGATCAATAATCCCCTCCTTGCTCAAGTTGATTCATAGGATTATGTTCAATTGTTAGACCACTAAACTTGGCATTATTTGTTTGTTATTTATTTTCAGGATGGGAAAATCCAAAGGGAAAGGAGTTGCTTCTTCTTCTTCCGTCCCACCTCCGGCGAAGAAACTGAGAGGAACCGCAAGGCACGGCACCCTCCAGGTGGCTTCCCCGCCGGATAACATCCCCAGCATATGACTTCAGTAGACTAGAGCGCGAGCTTAGGGAGATGAGAGCAGATTCCGACGCGCGTTGGGAGGCTACTCAGAAGTGGCAACAAGAGTCTGACGAGCGTTTCACCAGCCTCCAGGAGTTGCAGCAGCAGATGTACCAGTCACAGCTTCAGTTCTTTAGGCAGTTCCAGCCGCCGGATGATAGCCAGCACCCTCCACCCCAGTGATTTCAGATTTTTCTTTACTTTTCTTATCATCCGGAACTCTATACTCTTTGTTTTTGTTAGTGTCAGTTTGTATTGTTTTGGGTCATTGTTGAACCTTTGTGGTCGGTCGAGTCTTCTGTACTCCAACTGTTCTAATCATGTGATGGATCCTTTCTTATTATGTTTTCAGGTTATAACTCATAATTCTCTATGGTTCTATGCACGTCTATACCCTCGATGTCTCGCCTGCGCCATCTCTGACGCCCTCATGCTCGTATTACGGTACCCCTGTACACTTTCCTTCTCTTTTTGCCTGGTCCATTGAGGACAATGTCTGATTTAAGTGTGGGGTGGGGATTATATTTCTGAGGGATGCTATTTGTCTGTGGCATTTGTGAGATTTCTCTAGCATAGAATTGCTCAATTCTTGACTCGTGATGTTAAGTTAGTTTTCAATTTTTCATAATGATGTTTAGACTGCTTAACCTAAAACCTGTAATCAACTTGCTTGCATCAATGCTAGATTTCCTGGTTAGAACAGAAAAGCTTATCACTCTTATAGTTTTTCACTTTGATTGCATGATAATGACTGAATCTGACTAGCAAACCAACTGTGAGCTTTTGATCCATTGCACATAACTTGCAATTTCAATTCTTTTTTAGTGGTTTTATGTCTTCTTGAATGAGTTAGAATTTGCATGAGACCTATTCGAGACCACACGATGACACGAGTTCTAGAATGATTGGGGCACCTAGATTCAGCTACTAAGCTAGATAGCCTGCCTAACGTTAAATCCTCTAGGTTTAAACCCTTGAGCTTGGCCTTTCTTTCGGTTCGATATACATTACAGCCATTCCCTATTCTTTCATTCCCCGTTGATCCCCTGTGGTTGTAGTTCTAGATTAGCCTACCGGAAGTCAGTTTGTGGTAACTTGCCTATAGCCATTAAACAGGTGGTCTTAGCTATTATGTCCAAACGTGTAAACCCCTCTAGCAAGTAAAAGAAAAATCGGCACAAAGAAAAAAAAAAGAAGAAAGAAAAAGAAAGAAAATTCGAAAAACAGAAAAAATTCAAAGTTTCAAAGTTTATAGTATAGTTCAATAACGTTCTTCTCCCTACATATGGAAGAACGAAGTCAAAAGAAAATGTAAAGAAAAGACTCCTGGGAGGCAACTTCATAGGTCAGCTTATCATCTCCTTCGGCATCAGCCATGAATATGGCCCGAACATTCCACGACGCCAAGTTAGGACCGTTGGAGGAGATTTGGTAGTCGAATACGACTTAGAGCTGGACCTCAGTCCCCATGTAGCAGCAGATCCTCCACTCCAGCCTGTGGTCAAGTCGGAGGAAGAAGATGATGCTGAGCAGCAGCAGCCGCAGCCGCCGCCAGAATTCCAAGACTATATACCCTCGCCACAGCATGAGGCGGGGTATGCACACCAGTCGCCGCCACACATTCTCGATCCATACCAGGCGCCGACCCATCAGCCCCGACACCACCCCGCGGATGTTGGTGAGTTGTATGAGCGACTGCAGGAGTGGCGCATCACCGACAACGCCACTCAGGAGGCGAGGTGGACTATTATGCAGCAGCATATGCGCCGCGCCGACAGGCGGTATGAGGCACAGCTGGCGTGGCAACGTCAGCTCGGCGAGCACCTCCACTTTCCACCTCCCGACGCGCCGGACGAGCAGTGATCGGGTTGTATCCTCTTTCTTGTCCCTTCTTTTTTTATTCTTTTCAAATTTCGATCCAACTTTTTCTGTGTGGATCCGGGACACTTGTCCCGGTTTCCTTTTTATGTTTCATTTGTTTTTGTTTTGTAGGAAGTAGGGAGATTCCCTTTGCTTCGCTTTGGTAGATTCCCTCCGCTCCAAGGATCCGTGCTCATCCCCTACGCCAATCATCTCGGTCCAGGTTCTTCTACTTCACTCTGAACTCTAGAATTAGTCCTGTGAGGACACAGTCCGATTTAAGTGTGGGGTAGGATGCTAGAGAACCTTGCATGAACTTGATTGCCCTTGATTGTGTTTTGTGTGTGCTTCGTGATTCCATTCCAGTCTCTCTAGCATTAGAATGGCTCAGTTCTTGATTTTTGATGTTAAGTTGTTGCTCAAACCTTCATAATGATGCTTAGACTGCTTAACCTAGAACTTGAGAACCAACTTGTATACTTTGATGTTAAATTGCCTGGTCAGAAAGAATATTTAAAATCACACTTGTAGTTTGTAGCCTTGATTGCATGAAAATGACCGAATCCGACTAGCAAACCAACTGTGAGCTTTTGATCCATTGCACGTAACTTGCAATTTCAATTCTTTCTGAGTGGTTTTCTGTTTGCTTGAATGAGTTAGAATTTGCATGAGACCTACTCGAGACCACACGATGACACGAGTTCTAGAAGGATAGGGGCACCTAGATTCAGCTACTAAGCCAGATAGCCTACCAAACGATAAATCCACTAGGTTTAGACCCTTGAGCTTGGCCTGTTCTTTCGGTTCGATAATACATTACAGCCATTTCCCATTTCTTTCATTCCCCATTGATCCCCTGTGGTTGTAGTTCTAGATTGACCTACCAGAAGTCAGTTTGTGGTAACCTGCCTATAGCCATTAAACAGGTGGTCTTAGCTAATATGTCCAGACGTGTAAATCCCTCTAGCAACTAAAAGAAAATCGGCACAAAAGAAGAAAAAAAGTAAAGTAAGAAAAGAAAGAAAATTTCGAAAAAAAAAAGTGAAGAAAAGAAAAATCAGAAAAGTTTCAAAGTTTTAGTTCAATAAAATGTTCTTCTCCCTACAAATGGAAGAACGAAGTCAAAAGAAAAGTTCAAAAGAAAAGAAAAAAATCGTGTAAAGAAAAAGAAAATAAGTGCTAGGTTGCTTGAGGGTATCATAGGACGAGCGTTCATCATTCCACCCGTGTTTGGTTAGACGGTAGGAAGCCATAGATTAGATTCGAGGGAAGTTAGTCGAAAGCTACACCGCACAAAGCCATCATCATACATTCCCATCATCCATCTCATTATAAACCCGAGTAGTGTAGAATTCATTACGGTCCTAGCAGGGAAGTCCTTCTTGACTAGATACTCGTGTTGTCACAGCGGTGGAGATGTGGTCGAAATGCAAACCTATGACAGAATTCGGTGACAGAAAATGTTCGAGAGCAGAAACACGTCCTTAAACACAGAGAGTGAGAGTTCCCATTGTACTATATATATCCTGTGTGAGGAGTCTGGTCGGTCAGGTCAAATTCGTGCATAATTGGTTGCTAATTACTTGTCGTGTGCAGTTTATTAGTGAGACCAGATAGTTTGGCTGATCTGTATGCATGTTAGGTTTCTTGTTCTAGGATCGATCTGTCTAATAATTCATTGTGTTTGATTGAGCTCTAATTTAATCGATCTTATCATTTGTGAACATGAGCGTCTCTATTCAGTTTGCTTGAGGATAAGCAAAAGCTTAAGTTTGGGGTATTTGATGACACTCGATTTGACGTGATTATCAGCCTCATTTAAGCGACTTTTCTTTGCTTAAGACATGGTTTTTAGGGTAGAATAACGAATATTCAATCGATTGCCCTATCTCGTGCCATTTGTGTTACCTTGGCCTGTTTCGGGTCTATTTGATGATTTTCTAGTGTTTTTATGTTAGCACAGGTTTTTGCCGTCGAATAAGTAACCGAGGACGTGTCTAAGGCATTGCAAAGGAGCCAATCAAGTTCAAGCAAATTCCTGCCCGGATTACAAAGGAATTTTCGCCGAAAATCACCTAGTGTTTTCGGCGAAAATATCAGCACAAATCAGTTTTGGCGAAAGTGTCAAGTTTTCGAACCGAGAATGAAGTCCAGAGAAGAGCGAAAATATCCCTTCATTTGCAAAGGAATTTTCGCCGAAAATTCCTCAAGAATTTCGGTGAAAATAATAGGGAAATCCGGACTAATTAGGGTTAAGTATAAATACTTAACCCGGTGGCCCAAAAACAGACACCTGATAACATATCATTCATAATTACGTTTTTCGAGGATTCTCTGGAGTTCTGGAGCGAAGAGTTAGAGTTCGAAGAGCCGGAAAGAGATCGTGACGCCATCCCTTTCATCTCGGAGAACCGGAGCTAGGAGTGTAGTTTACCGAAGATCGAAGTCTGTCAGAGTCGTCTAAATTAGGTTTTTCAGATTCTTTTCTGTTCTTCCTCTGGATGATGAACTCTTTCTTTGTCTTTGTTTCTTTTGTGATAAACATGAGTAGCTAAACTCGTTAGAGCTTAGACTAGATGAACCCTAAGTGACCCAGGGCTTTAAAACGGTCACGGATCGGTGGTGATTAGATTCAAAATTCAATCAGTTCTTTTTCATGTTTGATTTGTTCTTCCTTGTTCATGTTTCTTGTCTGGATTGATCACCTAGATTAGATTCTGGTTAAGCTAAGGATAGAAGCGAACGCTCGCCTTACTTTAGAACATCAAATTGAACAATTAACCTTATAATTGGAGCGTGCCTTTCGTAGGAACCGGTTAGGGTTAATCCACTGCAAGAGTAACTCATTAATCATTAGTAATTGCACCAGTTAATTAAGTCGTTGCGAGAGGCGACCGTACCCGGGCGACTAGTTAATCTTGGTAGTTAGAACGGATAGAGCGAACGTTCGCCAGTCTTAAACCTAAGGGTAAGGAGTTATGGTGGTGTCTTAGTAATTGATTGAATGAGAATCGAAATCCGCTGATCTGTTGATTGCCAATGCTCTGGGGAACGAAGGGGGGTTCAAAGTCTAAGTTCGTTTGTCATCTCTGTTTTCAAACCCTAATTTCCAATCTGCTTTAGTTTAATTTGTTTTAATTTTCTCTGCATTTCTTAGAATTAGAAGTCGTGGAACTCACACCACGCACAACTTGTTTGCATTCAAATATTTTGCCAGTTTTGAAGTAGTCAATCTTAGAAGACCCCTGGAATACGATCTACCCTAGCTTTTGTGAGCTTTGTTAGTTATTTGGTTGAACGTCCGCATAACAACGACTGGGCGGGTCATCAGCGAACGTTCGCCAATCTTAAACCTAAGGGTCAGGAGTTATGGTGGTGAATAGAAATTGATTGAACGAGAATTGAAATCCGCTGATCTGTTGATTGTTGTTGCCTTGGTGATTTAAGGGGGATTCGAAATCTAAGCTTGTCTGTCGTCTGTCTAAACCAACCAATCATTCTGTCCTTTAATTTCATTTTAATTTCCCTGCATCTTAGTCTAGAAGTCGTGGAACTCACACCACGCACAACGTATTCAAACTTGAATAAATTGCCAGCATATTTGAGTAAACGATTAGAAGAAACCCTGTGGAATACGATCTATCTTGCTTATAGCTTGGTAGTATTTGATCACTGTTCTGCAGCTCATCAAAGGCCAAGGCCAACATTGAAAAGAGGACGGCTCAATACATCATCAATGCCAACAAAGGAAGAAATGAGAAGATCTTTGAAGTGGGAGATCAAGTCTGGATTCACTTCAGAAAGGGAAGATTTCCTGAGGAGAGGAAGTCCAAACTTCTCCCTAGAGGGGATGGACCATATACGGTTCTACAAAGGATAAACAATAATGCTTATGTCATTCATCTACCAAATACTTATGGAGTCGGTGTCATGTTTAATGTTGCTGACTTAACTCCTTTTTATGATGATGTCTATGCAGATCCGGGTTTGAGGCTGAATCTTCCTCATGAAGAGGGGAATGATGAGCCAATTGTACATTGGACACAACCGGAGCTGCCCCTGACCCGGAGTCATGTCAAATCTTTCAAGAACCAGATCAGTTCCCACTTGGAGTCATGGAGTAAGGGTGGCCATGAAGAAGATGATCACAGGTTCACTAGAGAAGGCTATACCCTACTAGAGATGAAGGCCTCTGAGCCCCAGCACCGGGCTCTACTGGTGATGCCGATCCGGCCCACGACACTGATGCCAAGCTGAGACCGCACCAACCCTAGGCCGAGCCGATCACTAGCACTAGAGCCCTACGACGAGCCTTAGAGAATCAGAGCTGAAACGGAGCTAGAGACAACGCTGGGAGGATGCTGACCCTCAGCCAGGACAATGAGATCAATCACATGGCTGAACCAGCCAAGGGCCGAGAGCCGACAGTGACACCGGCACAGGGTCGAAGCCAGGGCCCGAATGAGAAACACTTAGGACCGAGCCTCAAAAGTACTCATGCCTTTCAGGATTCTTTTGGCTCTAAGGAATCACTAGGCCCTAAGGATAAACCTCCATTAGTCCCAGCGCAGCCTAAAGACATATGCCACAGAGACACGCGGGACATGGAGCTCGACCGAGCCGAAGTGATGTCGGTCTGAGACATCATGGCACCACGACCGGATGCTGATCCGAGACAGCTGCGAATAAGGATGTCGATGCTGGACGCACCCCGAATTGCGAAACAGAGTCCTAGCACCCCACGGAATCTGAATGCCGCACGGAGTCCTACTCCGATACGGACTCCTATCCATATTAGGAAGAAATCTGCGCCAAACGTGCCACCCCGTGTTTCCAAGTCCTTTTAGGAGTAGGAAACACGAGAATGATGAAACCCAGCCAAGGACGGACTTGTCACATCCCATCCATCTCCTACACGGAATAGGACTCTGCTCCGGCCTTAAGGTTTCGCCAGTTTTGCCGGATTAGTTATATTTATCCTTTTTAGAGTTTTACTTCGGATTTTCTTCCTTATTAAACTATTTAGGAATTGTTTATCCTATTTTAGGAGTTAGTTTTGTAAGAGGAATAGGAGAGCTTGATCTCCGTTTGGTGAACCAGCCAAGGTCGTTGTTATGCGTTTCAACCAAATAAACTACTAAGGCTAAGAAAAAGCTATAGCAGATCGTATTCCGAGGGTCTCCTATGACTGACTACTTCAAAACTGACAAAGTACTCGAATGCAAACACGTTGTGCGTGGTGTGAGTTCCACGACTTCTATCTCTAAGAAATGCAGAGAAATTAAAACAAATTAAACTAAAGCAGATTGGGAATTAGGGTTTGAAAACAAGAATGACAGATGAACTTAGACTTTGAATCCCCCTTTGTTCCCCAGAGCATTGGCAATCAACAGATCAGCGGATTTCGATTCTCATTCAATCAATTACTAAGACACCACCATAACTCCTTACCCTTAGGTTTAAGACCGGCGAACGTTCGCTCTATCCGTTCTAACTACCAAGATTAACTAGCAACCCGGGTACAGTCGCCTCTCGCAACGACTTAATTAACTGGTGTGATTACTAATGATTAATGAGTTACTCTTGCAGTGAATTAACCCTAACCGGTTCCTACGAAAGGCACGCTCCAATT
Source organism: Linum lewisii (assembly GCA_034768395.1). Lineage (NCBI taxonomy): Eukaryota > Viridiplantae > Streptophyta > Magnoliopsida > Malpighiales > Linaceae > Linum > Linum lewisii. Next base: position 24,669,147 of record CM068301.1, on the reverse strand, counting down.
ATAAGGTTAATTGTTCAATTTGATGTTCTAAAGTAAGGCGAGCGTTCGCTTCTATCCTTAGCTTAACCAGAATCTAATCTAGGTGATCAATCCAGACAAGAAACATGAACAATGAAGAACAAATCAAACATGAAAAAGAACTGATTGAATTTCGAATCTAATCACCGCCGATCCGTGACCACTTTAAAGCCCTGGGTCACTTAGGGTTCATCTAGTCTAAGCTCTAACGAGTTTAGCTACTCATGATTATTACAAAAGAAACAAAGACAAATAAAGAGTTCATCATTCAAAGGAAGAACAGAAAAGAATCTGAAAAACCTAATTTAGACGACTCTGACAGACTTCGATCTTCGGTAGATAACACTCCTAGCTCCGGTTCGTCGAGGTGGAAGGGATGGCGTCACGATCTCTATCCGGCTCTTCGAACTCCAACTCTTCGCTCCAGAACTTGAGAGGATTCTGATTCGAAAAGTTGTATTTTGTGAATTATGATTGTATATCTTTGATTAGGCCGCCGGGTTAAGTATTTATACTTAACCCTAATCAGCCGGACTCCTCTTATTATTTTCACCGAAATTCTTAAGGAATTTTCGGCGAAAATTCCTTTGTGAATGAAGACTCCGCCGGCTGATCTCTCTGCCTTGCATTTTCGGACCGAACACATAATTGGTTTCGCCAAAAATCTCCTTTGACTCGGCACCAGTTGATTTGCACTATTGTTTTCGCCGAAGATGTAAGCTTATTTTCGCCGAAGATGCAAGTGTGAATGGGCAGACTTTCGGTTTGACTTGATCGGCCCCTTCGATCGATTCCGGTTTGATTCCTCGAGGTTCCAACGCCTTAGACACGTCCATGGCTACTCTATTTGACGGCAAAAACCTGTGCTAACATAAAAACACTAGAAAACCATCAAATAGACCCGAAACGGGCCAAGGTAACACAAATGGCACGAGATAGGGCAATCGATTGAATATTCGTTATTCTACCCTAAAAACCATGTCTTAAGCAAAGAAATGTCGCTTAAATGAGGCTGATAATCACGTCAAATCAAGTGTCATCAAATACCCCACACTTAAGCTTTTGCTTGTCCTCAAGCAAACTGAATAGAAATGCTCATGTTCATATATGATAAGATCGATTAAATTGGAGCTCAATCAAACACAATGAATTATTAGACAGATCGATCCTAGAACAAGAAACCTAACATGCATACAGATCAGCCAAACTATCTGGTCTCACTAATAAACTGCACACGACAAGTAATTAGCAACCAATTATGCACGAATTTGACCTGACCGACCAGACTCCTCACACAGGATATATATAGTACAATGGGAACTCTCACTCTCAGTGTTTAAGGACGTGTTTCTGCTCTCGATCATTTTCTTGTTACCGAATTCTGTCATAGGTTTGCATTTCGACCACATCTCCACCACTGTGACAACACGAGTATCTAGTCAAGAAGGACTTCCCTGCTAGGACCGTAATGAATACTACACTACTCGGGTTTATAATGAGATGGATGATGGGAATGAATGATGATGGCTTTGTGCGGTGTAGCTTTCGACTAACTTCCCTCGAATCTAATCTATGGCTTCCTACCGTCTAACCAAACACGGGTGGAATGATGAACGCTCGTCCTATGATACCCTCAAGCAACCTAGCACTTATTCTTTTTCTTTACACGATTTTTTTTCTTTTCTTTTGAACTTTTTTCTTTTGACTTCGTTCTTCCATTTGTAGGGAGAAGAACGTTTTATTGAACAACACTTTGAAACTTTTCTTATTTTTCTGATTTTTCTGCTTCTTCATTTTTTTCTGAAGCTTGCTTCTTTTCTTACTTTCTATTATTTTTTTCTTTTGTACCGATTTTCTTTTAGTTCCTAGAGGGGTTTACACGTCTGGACATATTAGCTAAGTCCACCTGTTTAATGGCTATAGGCAGGTTACCACAAACCGACTTCCGGTAGGTCAATCTAGAACTACAACCACAGGGGATCAACGGGGAATGAAAGAATGGGAAATGGCTGTAATGTATTATCGAACCGAAAGAACAGGCCAAGCTCAAGGGTCTAAACCTAGTGGATTTATCGTTTGGTAGGCTATCTGGCTTAGTAGCTGAATCTAGGTGCCCCTATCCTTCTAGAACTCGTGTCATCGTGTGGTCTCGAGTAGGTCTTATGCAAATTCTAACTCATTCAAGTAAACAGAAAACCACTCAGAAAGAATTAAAATTGCAAGTTACGTGCAATGGATCAAAAGCTCACAGTTGGTTTGCTAGTCGGATTTGGTCATTTTCATGCAATCAAGGCTACAAACTACAAGTGTGATTTTAAAATTCTGTTCTGGCCAGACAATTTAGCATCAAAGTATACAAGTTGGTTCTCAAGTTCTAGGTTAAGCAGTCTAAGCATCATTATGAAAGTTTGAACAACAAATTAACATCAAAAATCAAGAACTGAGCCATTCTAATGCTAGAGAGACTGGAATGGAATCACGAGGCACACATAAAATTCTGTCAAGGGCAATCAAGTTCATGCAAGGTTCTCTAGCATCCTACCCCACACTTAAATCAGACTGTGTCCTCACAGTGAAGGGACTTGAGTTCAGAGTGAAGTAGAAGAACCTGGATCGAGATGATTGGCGTAGTGGATGAGCACGGATCCTCGGAGTGGAGGGAATCTACCCAAGCGAAGCAAAGGGAATCTTCCCACTGCCTACAAAACAAAAACAAATAAAACATAAAAAGGAAACCGGGACAAGTGTCCCGGATCCACACAGAAAAAAGTTGGATAGAAATCCGAAAATAATAAATAAAAAGAAGACACCAGAAAAGGAATACAACCCGATCACTGCTGGTCCGGTGAGCCGGGAGGTGGAAAGTGGAGAAATTCGCCGAGCTGGCGTTGCCATGCCATCTGTGCCTCATATCGCCGGTCGGCGCGGCGCATATGCTGCTGCATAATAGTCCATCGTGCCTCTTGAGTGGCGTTGTCGGTGATGCGCCACTCCTGAAGTCGCTCATACAATTCCCCAACATCCGTGGGGTGATGTCGGGGCTGCTGGGGAGGCGCCTGGTAGCATTGCGAATGTGCGGCTGCGACTGGTGATCATACCCTGCCTGATGGTGTGGCGAGGGTATATAATCTTGGAATTCTGGTGGCGGCTGCGGCTGCTGCTCCTCAGCATCATCTTCTTCCTCTGACTCGACCACAGGCTGGAGTGGAGGATCAGCTGCTACATGGGGACTGAGGTCGAGTTCTAAGTCGTACTCAACCGCCAAGTCTCCTCCAACGGTCCTAACTGGGTGTCGTGGAATGTGCGGGCCATACTCATGGCTGATGCCGAAGGAGAGGATGAGCTGTCCTATGAAGTTGCCCCCAAAAGTCTGTGAGGTGGCGTCTTCCTCCTGGTCTTCTGGCGGAAGATGCGAGCCAGTACCCAACCGAGGTGGAGAGGGTAGCTCTCTCGGATGGCTCGGAGAAGCATGAGCTCCTCCTTGAGGATATGGTGGCGATCCTTGTCTCGAACATATAAAAGCGACCTCCGCCAAACCATATGAATAAATTTATAGAGCGGGTGAGAGAGAGACTTAACTGAGTTGCTCACCCCGAGGCGATCGCCAGGTACGCCTGTCATGTGGCTCTAGAGCGCGTGGTACTCCTCGTCGTCATCATCCTCGCCCCAGCCCAGGTGATGGTCGTGATAATGCTCGTAGGGGATGCCGAGATGAGCGGCAAACTCATCGTAGGTGAGCTGCCTGTACACCCCACCAAGATAGAAGGTCACAACCTTCTGGCATTGCTTTCTCTTGTGCTCGTCCAGGTCAAAGGTTGCCCAGAACTCCTGGAGGGCAATGTCTGGGAACTCGGCGGCGATGATGGTCAACTCGAGGAGACCAGCCGGTGCTAAGGCGTCATGCACGTTTCGGTGGTAGTCCTCATCGTGATCGTGCAGGGAATCCATGGAGAGAGGACGCACGTCAGCTCCCCGAACGTGCTCGAGCTTCTGGAAGCACTCGAAGTAGAAGTCAGGTAGACGGGCGATAGTGCGATGGTATCCAGCCCGGTGAGGGAGTGCGGGTGGTGGACCCAGAACAGCAGGTGTGACGGGAGCGGCAGCTCCTGAGCTCGAGGCACCATCAAGTCGCGCCTTAGTCCTGCGCTCATAAGTGGTGTTCCTAAAACCAGAATGAAACCAGATAAGTCAACCAAGACCTTACCCCACACTTAGTAGAAAAACTCAATTTCACAAAGAAATGAGGGAAACTAAGTGGGGTAAGCATAGCGGAGTAACCGGTAATCAAAGACAGTAAAATACATACTTAGGAACAGCCAGAATTAGATAAGCACAATCAGAGTTCAAAAAGTCAAACCGTCATTTAGAAAGTCAACATTTAGGCATATCAAACCCTAATCATGGCAAGACAATCATAACTTGGAGAATGACGGTAAAATATGATTTCAAATGGCAGCACGATAATATGAACAAGAATGAACACTTATGACAGCCAAATGATCACAACAATTCAAAGTCAAACCGACATTTCTCACAAAAGTCAACATTACAAAGAATTAATCCTATGCATAGCAACATATGACCAAATGATATGGAAATTAAGCACGGAACTCCCTAAGCATGCTAGAACAGTTCTATAAGTTCTGATAATCCTAGTTCACACGAAAACAGTCAGCACGCAAAACGAGGCAAACCGAAAAGTCAACCAAAAGTCAACCCTGACGAAATTCAGCAATCTATATGTCAAAAGATTCGTATTGAAAATCTCTACAACTTACCTTGAAGCCATGACTGCTAAAAATGAACGCGTTGGGAGGAATCGGTGAAAAACGTTGAAAACTAGGGTTTCGGTGAACTGGAGCTGTAGAGCTCCGATTTGGCTGTTCTAGGGCTCGAATCGACCGAAAAAGGGAGTGGAAGGGAGCGGCGGCGGTCGGCGATAGCAGCGGCGGCGGTCGGATTTAAAAAGGTGGGTGGCAGCGATTTTTTAAAACGGATAGGGAGGGGGTTTTCGGGTTGCTGAACGAAAATGAAAGAAGGAGAGAGAGGAAGTGGACCGGATTTTTAAAGGAAATTTTGGGTGATTTTCAAAATTATTTTCGGCGAAATTAAAAGGGTGGTTTCGCCGAAAATTTCAGTTAAAATGGACTGCCGGATTTTCGAAGGTGGTTTCGCCGAAAATGTGGTTTCGCCAAAAATTTCAGTTAAAATGGCTGATGGTCTTCGAAAATAGTTTCGCCGAAAACAAAAATCTTTTCGAACCGAAAATGATGAACAGGGAGAGTCAGGTTCAAAAATCAAAAAACGGTTTCGCCGAAAACAAGGGTGGTTTCGCCAAAAATTTTGAACTGTTCGGGTTTAAAATATTTTCGCAAATCCGGCTAACTTCAGAAAATCACAGTTAAATCCAAAAAAATCGAAACGACCTCAATCAACTTGCAACTGACTCTATGACACACAGACTCTGCACGAAAAATAATAAATCAAACAAACTGACACTTTTGGCTCCGCCGAACCGACTCTAAATACCAAGTTCAACAAAAATTAAAACAGACTCCAGCCGTGGGTTGCCTCCCACGAAGCACTCTTTTATTAACGTCCTTGAGCTGGACGATACCTGGATGGTATTAGGAGACATCCCAACTTAGATTCTCCTTAACGCTCGCGTCGGAGTTCATGAAGTATAGCTTCGGGACTTCTCCGGTAAGCGTGAATCTCTTCCCGTTGGCATGTAAGAGCTTGGTACGTCCATCGGGAAGATGATCGACGAACTTGAAAGGTCTGAACAGTTCTCTGGAGAGATCATCCTTCTTGAGTGTTACGATGGAAGGAATGAAGACTATCGGCTTCTTCTGTTCTTTTATCTTCGGCTTGGTATCACCAGGATCGGTGATCGTTAGTATTTCCTTAGGAGATGCTTTAGGCTTCTCCTTCCATACTTGTTCCGGCGCCGGTTTCTTGGAACAAAATGGTGGTACAGCTGCCTCGATGGAAGACGGCGGAATTTTTGGTCTCCAGACCATTTCGGTCTTTGTCTTCTTGTTCTGATTCTTCCTCCTTGACTTGCCAGACTCCTTGGCTAGCGGTTTAGAAAAGGCTTGTAGTTCCTTCTTCTTTGGCGGCTTTTGAGGAACAGGTTTTAGTTTCTGTTTGGTAACCTGTCCAGCACCTGCAGTCACAATCGAGCTAGGAATACTAGAAGAGATTTCAGTAATGAAATTGACCGAGGCCAATTCCACAGTTTTCTACGGATAAACAATGTGATTCTCCCTTAGGAATGTATTTCATATTATCCTTGAGACGGAATGTTGCAGTATCCTTCCCAACTCTTAATGTTAACGAACCATTTGGTACATTAATGTTAATGCCGGCTGTCGCCATGAATGGTCGGCCTAAGAGAAGGGTAGAATATGTCTCTCGAGTATCCATTACTACGTAATCAGCAAAAAATCGGAAAGGGCCACAACAAGTGATTACATCCTTGATTATTCCTCTAGGTTCTTTTAGAGTCCTGTCGGCGAACACTACATGCATACTAGCCGGTTCTAATTCACCTAGGTTCAGTTTCTTATATAAACACGTAGGCATGACATTTATAGACGCACCTAGATCAACCAAACTACGCTCAATTGCAATGCCATTAATGATTAGAGGTAATATAAAAGGACCAGGATCAGAGCACTTAGCTGGAATAGGTATGGGAGATGATTGAGAAACGATAGCCGAGCATTCTCCCGTAGAGGGAGTAGAAAGTGCCTCCTTCTTCTTCTCCAGGCTGTTCTGCTCACTGCTCCTGGTTGTGATGACTTTAGCTTGCTCGTTCTTCTCGGAGGAGTCGTTTCGAGACGGCGCCTGGTTGAGAGAGGAAGGTTGGCTAACAGGCTAGCAACTTTATTTATCATGCTCTCTGTTCTTTGTCCTTGTGCAATCTGTCCTTGGTTAAAAACGTCTTGTGCTTTAAGCTTTTCTTCGTGTTCCTCCATCCGTGCTGCAATCAGATCAAGCTTCTGGGCTAGTTTTCTCTCCCACATGTCTTCAGATGTAAAATTCTGAGGTTGATATGCTCTGGCGAATCTGGGAGGATCTTGATAACTATTTTCCCAGCATTGATTCTGACTCCGGTTGAATCCGAAGTTGGGAGGAGGACGCTCAGGGAAGCTTCCTTGTTGTTGAGGAGGTGTTCTGAACTGATGGTAGTCGGAGTAGCCTCTTTGATCCTTGGTGAAGACTTGATCAATGAAATTAACTTCCTCTCTAGACCAGTTATTAGATGTTCCGAAGATCTCTTCCATGTGTTTCTGTACTGCGATCTTAATCTGATCTTCACTGCTTGGTTGACTCTTGGTTGCTCCAAACTGTCTCTCCCTATTTCTGGACTTAGATGCGCAGTCCGCAAAGTGAAGTAGAGCAGCTTCTGGTTCAAGTGCTGTGCAGTTGCCCTTAGCTAAAATGTTGACCCATTCAGCTGTTTCTTCATTCATACCTTGGGAAAAGATTTCGGCTAGCTGACTCTGGTTGAATCCATGATGAGGGCATTCAGAGAGCAGCTCTTGGAATTCGTTCCAAGCATCGTATAAGCTTACTCCTTCCTTCTGAGAGAAACTAGCGATGCTATCCTTGTAGAACGTCGTTCTTGAGGGGGGATAGTATTCTTCTATGAAGTCTTGAGCTAGACTATCACAGTCAGTGTAATAGCCAGGTGGTTTCGAGCCGAGCCATACCTTGGCGTTGCTTTTAAGAGAGAATGGGAAAGCTCGCAAGAAAAGATTGTTCTTACTGAGATTCCCGCTCTTAAACGTCTCGCACATGTCCAGGAAGTTCGCCAAATGTGTGCGGGGGTTTTCTTGCGGCTTTCCTTCGAATCGAAGATTCTTAGTGACCATGTTCAGGACGAAGGTTGTGATATTATAATCAGGGTCGTCATCGTTGTGCGGCACAATGACGCTAGCTCGGAGGTTAGCTGCACTTGGTCTACAGTAATCCGCAACGGTGCGCTGAGCAGCTAGTATGGGAGGAGAAGGTGGTGGTGAATCTGAAGTAGTGGATGAAGCGGATGAAGATGAGGAGTTCTCCTTCAACTCCTCGATCTTTTCAGGGATAGGTGGTGTAGGCGGAGTGGTTATGACTTGCTTCTGAGCTCGCGGTTTCTTCGGCGAAGTAGAATTACCCGGCTTAAACTGAGAATGAGCGATCGAGCGGTTCATAAACCTGTAGAACAACCTACAAGCAACAAAAGCAAACATACCGGCGTAAAATCGAAGTGGGTGAAAAAATGAAAGATGGAAAGTAGAAGAATAAATTGCCAGTTCTTCTTTCGAATAATCAAAGAAGGTCCCCGGCAACAGCGCCAATTTGGTGAACCAGCCAAGGTCGTTGTTATGCGTTTCAACCAAATAAACTACTAATGCTAAGAAAAAGCTATAGCAGATCGTATTCCGAGGGTCTCCTATGACTGATTACTTCAAAACTGACAAAGTACTCGAATGCAAACACGTTGTGCGTGGTGTGAGTTCCACGACTTCTATCTCTAAGAAATGCAGAGAAATTAAAACAAATTAAACTAAAGCAGATTGGGAATTAGGGTTTGAAAACAAGAATGACAGACGAACTTAGACTTTGAATCCCCCTTCGTTCCCCAGAGCATTGGCAATCAACAGATCAGCGGATTTCGATTCTCATTCAATCAATTACTAAGACACCACCATAACTCCTTACCCTTAGGTTTAAGACCGGCGAACGTTCGCTCTATCCGTTCTAACTACCAAGATTAACTAGCTGCCCGGGTACGGTCGCCTCTCACAACGACTTAATTAACTGGTGTGATTACTAATGATTAATAAGTTACTCTTGCAGTGAATTAACCCTAACCGGTTCCTACGAAAGGCACGCTCCAATTATAAGGTTAATTGTTCAATTTGATGTTCTAAAGTAAGGCGAGCGTTCGCTTCTATCCTTAGCTTAACCAGAATCTAATCTAGGTGATCAATCCAGACAAGAAACATGAACAATGAAGAACAAATCAAACATGAAAAAGAACTGATTGAATTTCGAATCTAATCACCGCCGATCTGTGACCGCTTTAAAGCCCTGGGTCACTTAGGGTTCATCTAGTCTAAGCTCTAACGAGTTTAGCTACTCATAATTATTACAAAAGAAACAAAGACAAAGAAAGAGTTCATCATTCAAAGGAAGAACAGATAAGAATCTGAAAAACCTAATTTAGACGACTCTGACAGACTTCGATCTTCGGTAGATAACACTCCTAGCTCCGGTTCGTCGAGGTGGAAGGGATGGCGTCACGATCTCTATCCGGCTCTTCGAACTCCAACTCTTCGCTCCAGAACTTGAGAGGATTCTGATTCGAAAAGTTGTATTTTGTGAATTATGATTGTATATCTTTGATTGGGCCGCCGAGTTAAGTATTTATACTTAACCGTAATCAGCCGGATTCCTCTTATTATTTTCGCCAAAATTCTTAAGGAATTTTCGGCGAAAATTCCTTTGTGAATGAAGGCTCCGCCGGCTGATCTCTCTGCCTTGCATTTTCGGACCGAACACTTAACTGGTTTCGCCAAAAATCTCCTTTGACTCGGCACCAGTTGATTTGCACTATTGTTTTCGCCGAAGATGTAAGCTTATTTTCGCTGAAGATGCAAGTGTGAATGGGCAGACTTTCAGTTTGACTTGATCGGCCCCTTGGATTGATTCCGGTTTGATTCCTCGAGGTTCCAACGCCTTAGACACGTCCATGGCTACTCTATTTGACGGCAAAAACCTGTGCTAACATAAAAACACTAGAAAACCATCAAATAGACCCGAAACGGGCCAAGGTAACACAAATGGCACGAGATAGGGCAATCGATTGAATATTCGTTATTCTACCCTAAAAACCATGTCTTAAGCAAAGAAATGTCGCTTAAATGAGGCTGATAATCATGTCAAATCGAGTGTCATCACCGTTCCTCGCCTATAAATAAAGGCTTCGCGCCTCAATGTAATCACAACTTATATCTTGAGAATTTTATAAATCAGAACTTCAGTTCTTTGGTCCCTTTCAAGTCTTTGCTCGTTGTTGCTAGGATTAGGGTTTAGGTTTATCGTAACTTGAGGTGTTCTCCCTCAACTGCGTGGCACCATTCGACTTGAACAGTTCGGGTTCCTGGCTATATACAACTAGCGGGTTCAAGTACGCTCCGTAGCGCACAAGGCTGACTCGTTGTTGCTGAACATCAACTTACGGTGGTTAGGGTCACTTCCCATGGCTGCAGACAGTTCACATCAGTGTGCCTCAAAGGGGCAATACCTCCCAAATTTTGATTATGCCATCCACCCCATCGATGGTGGAGTTGGTGAGGTTGAGGTTGACTTGGCAGAGACAGTGCCAGGGAAACCCTACGTGTGTAGTTCTTTGTCTAAAGTTGATGTTGGGCCACAAGATGGGAGACCCAATCGTGCGCCCATCCAAACAAGGAAGTATGCATTCGATGTGGCAAAGGCAGATTTGATATTTGACCAACTTTACAAGGATGGTCAAGTCAAGCTCTCTGGGGGCTTAACCTCCCATCGTCTAATAAGTTAAAAGGAAAATGATATTGCAAATGGAATAATAGCATGTCTCACTCTACTGACTCGTGTGTGGTTTTTTGAAATATTTTATAGGATTTCATTGAGAAGGGACGCATCAAGTTCCATGAGCCAAGGAAAGATGCACATGTTGCTGGATACAGATCCTCTTCCCGCCACAGTTGGTGTGAGTATGGTTAACCATGATTTCTCCAATATTGAATTCCCCGGTTCAAGATAGTGTTAGAAACAACGCCGCCTCAAGAGGGCTGTTCTTCTTTGAATGTACAATCCACTCATGTCTCACCTCGTAAGCAAGACGAGGAGAAATTGTGTCTTTAGTGCAAGAGGAGTCTCAACTTTAATGAGGTGAAACCAAGAAAGCCCGTATATTAGAGGCTTGGTGATGTGACTTTAATCAGTGCATTTTAAGCTTATGAATGACCTATGATATGCCCGTATTTATTCGCGAAATGACATGATTTATATGCGTTTATTGAATTTTTGTGCTAAGTGTCATTTTGTTGTCCGGTTGCCACTTTGGAGCCATAATTCGTGGGCTATTGGAGCTTCTCTATGCATTTTCAGGATCTGGCTTCAAAGTACGGATAACAAAGAGCGCATAGGAGCAAACGGGAGGTCATTTGGAGGCCGGACGAGGGAGATGTGAGCCTTGCAAGATCGGGTTTTCTGCAGAGTGCAGGGGGTGCACGCCGTGCAGATGTGCACGCCGTGCAGAGGTGCACGCCGTGCACTATGCACGCCGTGCAGGGGTGCACGCCGTGCAGAGGTGCACGCCGTGCACTGCCCCCTGCACTATAAATACTCTTGATTTTGGCCATTTTGGGAGAGGAGATCATATCTCTTGAACCCCAAATACATTTCCACGAACCCTCAAACCCTAGAGCACGTTTTTGGAGCAATTTGAAGCCCTTGGAGCTAGGATTGAAGCCAACAAACCTTGGGAGAAGTGCCTACAAGTGGAGAAGTGAAGATCATCTCAAGGAATCATCCATGGTGTTCTTGGTGACCATTCTTCCTTCTTCTTTCTTTACTCCCTTGGCCATGTGTGGCTGATTTTCTAGGGTTCCTCTTGGATGGGTAGAATAGTTGTGCTATGATAGAGGGATGATTGTATAGAACTTGCCATGATTGATCTTGGTTGTATGAGGATGATTCCTAGACTTGTTCTTAATGCCATTTTATGCCATGTTTGCTTAATTTGGTCCATTCATTGTAATTTGATGCATGAGAGTGCTTGGATTGCATAGATTGTAGGTCTAGGGATTGAAGAGAGTGTGTTCTAAGAGATTAGATCATCTCAATTCAACCATAGTTGCATGATTTCTCACTTGTGCATTTTATCGAACACTTGGTGTGCATTAGGATTTTCACTCAATTGAACTTTGATTAGTCTTTGGATGATTCTCTTAGTGTTAGAACATTGACATGAGAGTGTGGTGTCTAGCCTAGTGGTCATAGAGTCATAGGAGAGGGTTTTGTAGCTTGGCATTTCATCAAACACCTTTAATGCATCCTATTTTCACTTAGTTTGAGAGCGAGAGCCTAAATTGAGTGGTATTGGGATAGGGATTAGGTGCTACGAGAGTGCATCGAGTCTAAATAAGTGAAATGCATGGTCATCCAAGTGCAAACTTGATCTTGATTAGCTTGTTCGTTCAATTATTCATCTTGAGCATGATGAAAACTACCTACCAAGAGAACCCCTTTATCTTTGATTTGTTCCACTTCTTTTCTTGCTTAAACCTTGTTAGTTTTTCATTGTTTATGCTTTTGATTTGTTCTCTTTCAAAACCAAAACTTAATTTCAAATGTTTAGACCGTTCATGAACTTTGTGAGTACAAGCTTATGAGAGGACCTCGAGGAATACGACCTTGGTAAACACGTTTTATCAAGTTTTTGGCGCCGTTGCCGGGGAGTCTCTCATTCCTTTGAAAGCACTTAGTAGTGAACCGATCTATTCACTTCCTTCCAATTTAGTTTTTGCTTCCTTTTACTTGTTGTTTGGTTTTGTTATTCCACATTGTCGTATTACTCGGGTGTGTTTGTTGTGCTTGTTTGTAGGAGATTTTGGGTTAGTGCATGAGGCGTTCAGCTCGTCTTCAAGCACGAATCCAAGGACTAGAACAAGTGCTCAAGTCACCTACCACTTCCCCACCTCCTATAGTTGAAGAAGAAGAAGTTGATCACATCTCACACCACACTATGTCTCAACATGGGGATGACGATGACCAATCAGTTCATTCACACCACACTAATGATGATGATCGCTCACAAAGGGGTGCAAGACGTACCTTGGCGGATTATGCTCGTCCTACTCTTGAAGGGGCAGCCTCTAGCATTGTTCGAAGACCCGTCAATGCTAGGAACTTTGAGCTCAAGCCTAATATGATCCAAATGGTTCAAAATGGAGTGGTGTTCAATGGCATTGATGGTGAATGTCCATCTAGGCATCTCAAGGACTTCTTGGAGATATGTGACACGGTTAAGAATGATCAAGTTCATCCGGATTGCATACGACTCCGACTCTTCCCCTTCTCACTCAAAGGTCGAGCCAAGTCTTGGTTGGAGAACCAACCTAGTAGAACATTCACTACATGGGAGGGCCTAGCCGAAGCTTTCCTTGAAGAATTCTTTCCTCCCTATATGACGGATGCAATCCGAGACCGTATCAACCACTTCATACAACACAAGGAGAGCTCTTCCATGAGACTTGGAATAGGTTCCAAGCCATTCTTCGGTCTTGTCCTCATCACAACTTTGCCGAATGGAGCTTGGCGGACATCTTTGCTAGGTCCCTTGATTTTGAGAATACACGGATGATCAACCAAGCCGCCGGAGGTGACTTAAGGATGCTCACTCCCGAAGATGCTCTCGAACTCTTTGCGGAGATGGCCAACAAGACAAGGAGTTGGTCTCGACAACAACCTCCTAAGTCTAAGTATGGAAGTGATACGCACTATGACTCTCGGTCCGTAAGTGTTGATGCACCAAAGGATTCATCCACCTATGGGAAGAAGCATAAGTTACCGGACATCGAGATGAAGATGATCCCATGATTGCTCTCCTTATGTCCAAGATTGATGCCATGGCTTCACAAGTAAGTAACCTAAGTATGCCTAAGCATCCCTCCAAGGTCCAATCATCTCATGTGGGTAATCCACCGGTTGCTTCTATATATTGTTGTGAGGGTTGTGGGGTCAAGATCACGATGTTAGTGCTTGTCCTTCCGCCACTCCTGAACTAGGCCAAGGCGACCTTGAGGAGGTAAGCTTTGCACAAGGACAAGGTTTCCACGGTAATTTCAGCCCCCAAGGTAACTATCAAGGTAACTATAACCGACCTTGGTACAACAAGACTAACCAAGGTTACCAAGGCCAAGGGAATCAAGGTAGTGGTTATAGCAAGGGCTACAATCAAGGAAATCAAGGAGGTTATCAAGGTTTTAGGGGTTATCAAGGCAACCAATGGTCTCAAGGAAGTAACCTAAACCAAGGTAACCAAGGGACTCAAGGAGGACCCCAAGGTCAAGGGCACCAAGGGGGAAATCAATGGAATCAAAGTGGACATCCAAGTCAAGGTTTCCAAGGTCCTACCCCACCGGGAATGTACAACCATAGAGGTGAAGGACCACCCGGGTTCAACAAGCCTCCTCAAAATAAGGAGGGTGGTTCTTCGATCTCTCAAGAAGACACCAATGCGGCAATGATCCAACTCATCAAGAATCAACAAGCTTCAATTGCCAATTTGGAGAACCAATTAGGACATATTTCTAAGGCACTCTCGGAGCGACCTAAAGGTAGTTTACCCGCCAACACCGAGGTCAATCCCAAGGGTCCCGAGGAGCTTATGATGGTAACTTTGAGGAGTGGTAAGCAAGTACAAGATGCCATACCTAAGGTGGTAAGTGCTCAAGATGATGATTTGGTTATAGTTGAAGACGTGGTTTCCGATGATGACACGGATAAGATTGAGGTTAAAGATAGAAGAGCCAAGGCTAAAGAAGCTTCTAAGATGACCAATACGGTTGGTTCTCAAGAGGCTACGACGAGCGCCACTCCGGTCTCTCCTCCCGCACCGGTTGTGCCTCCGTACAAGCCTAAACCACCTTATCCTTCTCGCTTGAAGGCGGATTCCATGGAAAAAGATTTCAAGAGGTTTGTTGAGATTCTTGACAAGGTGCAATTCACAATGCCTTTTGGAGAAGCAATTACAGAGATGCCTCAATATGCGAAGTTCATGAAAGAGATCTTCACCAACAAACGCAAGCTAACGGATGTCACCTCGGCAAAGCTTAACGAACAATGCTCCGCCATTCTCTCTAAGCAACCACCGGAGAAGCTTAAGGATCCAGGTAGCTTTACTATTCCTTGCACTATTGGTGAGCATGCAATAGGTAGAGGCTTAGCCGATTTGGGTGCTAGTATCAATGTTATGCCATATTGCATGTTTAAGAAGTTAGGCCTAGGGAAACTAAAACCAACTCAAATGAATGTTCAATTAGCGGATAAATCTATGACATCCCCTCGTGGTATTGTCGAAGATGTGTTGGTTAAGGTTGGTGCTTTTGAATTCCTTGTGGATTTTGTTATTCTAGATGCTATGGGTGGTACCGATGTGCCTTTGATTCTAGGACGACCTTTCTTAGCAACCTCTCGTGCTTTGATTGATGTCTACGGTGGTAAACTTACACTTAGGGTCGATAATGAATGCATGATCTTTGACCGTTCCAATGGCATGGAGTTTACTTTGTCTTATGCTAGTCACCATGATCCTAAGAATCCGCATGAGCTTACTTCGGCTACTAATAGCACTAACCTTGTCCGTCATAGTCTTGCGGAGTTGTTTGCTCTTAGTGATGTGCAGGAGAAAAAGGATGAAGTAAAGAAGACTCCACCCAAGGCTAAGAAGAAAGGTGTGGAGAAGCCACCCGAGAAGGGCAAGGAAGCCGCACCGATGGGCGAGACTAGCAAGACTAAGAAGCCACCCGATGAGAGAATTCACTCCAAGTGGTTTGGCCCCTTCTCCATTGCTCACATTTCATCATCCGGGAAATCCGAGCTTACACCTCCCGAAGTCGGTAAGGTTCAATTCAAGTTCCGTGTGCCATGCGAAGGTAATGACTTCGATTTCAAAGAGGTAATGAGTTGGGATGGTTTTACTTAGTTGTTCCTTGCTTCGTCGAGCTCAAGACGTTAAACAAGCGCTTCTCGGGAGGCAACCCGAGTGTTTTTCATGTCTTTTCTTCTTGATTTGATTGCATGATTGTGTGTTTTTGTGGTATTCAAGGTCCTTGAGTTGTTGTGGTGTCCTTTGTGGTGTCGTAGGCGTTGAAATTCTGAAGTTCGGGGTCCGTTTTGAGTGGATTTGGCGGTGTTTTGGTCGTTTTCGTCGAAGTGAAAAATTTGATTTTGTGCTGAGGGGGTGCACGCCGTGCACCACTGCACGCCGTGCATGATGCACGCCGTGCACGGTGCACGGTTTGGTGCACGGGCTGCCCAGAGCTTCAACAAAAATTTTCAGCTCCGGGATGCACGCCGTGCACCCATGCACGCCGTGCACCCATGCACGCCGTGCACCCTGCACGCCGTGCACCCCTGCACGCCGTGCAGCACTGATTTTTTCCTTTGCTTTATTTCGGTTTGGTTAGTGGTTGAGTCGGTTGATACTTGATTTTCTGGTTTGAGTCATTGTTCGGTTTGGTTTTGATTCCCCAACCCACCCCCCCCCTATCCCTTTCCTCGACTCACCCGACCCCTCTCTCAATTCCTCACCCGTCCGTACACCAGCCGTTCAATCAACCCCGCCTCCCCCGTTCGACGGCTACCATCCTTGGTCACAGTGGCCTGGGCACCCACGACCACCACCTCACTGAGGGTTGCAGGATCACTCACCACTTCTCAGGACTTTGGATTTTTCCTTTCTTTCCTTTCTGTTTATGACTGCATGCTTTGTTGGGTTTGACTTCTTATTTTCTCTTTTCATTTCTGGCATTGAACTTGTCTTGTTGTTGGATCACACATCTCATCTGTACTCTCATCTTGTCGACTATGGGTTGTGTTTGAGCGGTGTGCCCTCCCTTGTTTTATACAGGTACCCCTGATTCAGGTCCTCGTCCTGAGCAGGTTACTTGACCCGGGATCCCATCTCCGGCTTCCCTTCTTCACCGCGCGGTATATTCGTTCCACCTTATCCTCTCTCTCTCTTGATCATTGAGGACAATGCTCATGTTAGTCGTAGGGGAGTTTGAGTTTTGGGGTGATTATTTATCGTAGAAGTCTAAAGCTATGATCTGATATGTTGCATGATCTTAATTGAATGTCGAATTCCTCTATTGTAGAATCGTTCGGTTCTTGACGTTTAGTGTTTAATTGACTTCAAGTCTTCACAATGATGTTTAGATTGTTCCACTTAGAACCTTTAACCAGCATGTTAGCACTAATATCAAATGAGTCTGGGCCAGAACTGAGATCTTATCACTCTTGTATGTTGGTTGATTGGTTGGATACGCGTTTTTATACCACTCGATAACACCGGTCTAGGATGATGAAGGCAATCAGAATTTCTTCCCCTCCTCCATGTTTTTCATTCTCTTTTTGATCTTTCGTGATTGTGGCTTGAGACTAGACGGAATCCATTTCGAAATCTTGTACGGAAGTTGTTAAGGGGCTAAGAATCAAGTGGCTAAGTTGAAAAAAAAAAAAAATGCTCAAAAGAAAAGCTAGGCAAACTCGGCACCTAAGTGAAGTGTCGAGTTGAGCACTAAGCAAAAGGGCAAAGGCTGTGAGCTAGGCAGGTTCAACACCTAAGTGAAGTGTTGAATCGAGCACTAGTATGCAGTAAGAAAAAAAAGAGAAAGAAAAGAAAAGAAAGAAAAAAGAGTTCTCAACTGTAGCCCTTGATCCTAGCCAGAGTTGTAAAATGCGGATCTAGAAGCGGATGAAGTCGAGTCGATAGCCACATTCACGACTCACGATCCATGTTCCGATTTCAAGTCCTTTTGATTAGTGTCGGTGTTGTCGTGGTCGGTTTTGCTGTGTCCCAATCATCCACTACTTGAAGTGTGTAGAAATTAGTGAGGTTTAGACTTGTTTGGTTGATGTTCTTGCATGTGTAGGTTTAGTTTGTTCGTGGAACAGTTTAAGCTAAATTGTGATTGCTTGGATCTCAATGGACCGAACTTGTCATGTGTGAACTTGGATGTTTTCTAATTCATTTGCTTGAGGACAAGCAAAGCTTAGTCGTAGGGGAATTTGATGTGACTTTAATCAGTGCATTTTAAGCTTATGAATGACCTATGATATGCCCGTATTTATTCGCGAAATGACATGATTTATATGCGTTTATTGAATTTTTGTGCTAAGTGTCATTTTGTTGTCCGGTTGCCACTTTGGAGCCATAATTCGTGGGCTATTGGAGCTTCTCTATGCATTTTCAGGATCTGGCTTCAAAGTACGGATAACAAAGAACGCATAGGAGCAAACGGGAGGTCATTTGGAGGCCGGACGAGGGAGATGTGAGCCTTGCAAGATCGGGTTTTCTACAGAGTGCAGGGGGTGCATGCCGTGCAGATGTGCACGCCGTGCAGAGGTGCACGCCGTGCACTATGCACGCCGTGCAGGGGTGCACGCCGTGCAGAGGTGCACGCCGTGCACTGCCCCCTGCACTATAAATACTCTTGATTTTGGCCATTTTGGGAGAGGAGATCATATCTCTTGAACCCCAAATACATTTCCACGAACCCTCAAACCCTAGAGCACGTTTTTGGAGCAATTTGAAGTCATTGGAGCTAGGATTGAAGCCAACAAACCTTGGGAGAAGTGCCTACAAGTGGAGAAGTGAAGATCATCTCAAGGAATCATCCATGGTGTTCTTGGTGACCATTCTTCCTTCTTCTTTCTTTACTCCCTTGGCCATGTGTGGCTGATTTTCTAGGGTTCCTCTTGGATGGGTAGAATAGTTGTGCTATGATAGAGGGATGATTGTATAGAACTTGCCATGATTGATCTTGGTTGTATGAGGATGATTCCTAGACTTGTTCTTAATGCCATTTTATGCCATGTTTGCTTAATTTGGTCCATTCATTGTAATTTGATGCATGAGAGTGCTTGGATTGCATAGATTGTAGGTCTAGGGATTGAAGAGAGTGTGTTCTAAGAGATTAGATCATCTCAATTCAACCATAGTTGCATGATTTCTCACTTGTGCATTTTATCGAACACTTGGTGTGCATTAGGATTTTCACTCAATTGAACTTTGATTAGTCTTTGGATGATTCTCTTAGTGTTAGAACATTGACATGAGAGTGTGGTGTCTAGCCTAGTGGTCATAGAGTCATAGGAGAGGGTTTTGTAGCTTGGCATTTCATCAAACACCTTTAATGCATCCTATTTTCACTTAGTTTGAGAGCGAGAGCCTAAATTGAGTGGTATTGGGATAGGGATTAGGTGCTACGAGAGTGCATCGAGTCTAAATAAGTGAAATGCATGGTCATCCGAGTGCAAACTTGATCTTGATTAGCTTGTTCGTTCAATTATTCATCTTGAGCATGATGAAACTACCTACCAAGAGAACCCCTTTATCTTTGATTTGTTCCACTTCTTTTCTTGCTTAAACCTTGTTAGTTTTTCATTGTTTATGCTTTTGATTTGTTCTCTTTCAAAACCAAAACTTAATTTCAAATGTTTAGACCGTTCATGAACTTTGTGAGTACAAGCTTATGAGAGGACCTCGAGGAATACGACCTTGGTAAACACGTTTTATCACTTGGCCCTCCCCCCAATAGGCCAAGGTATCCACCGTACTATAGATAGGTAGAGGGAGAGCGACAACTAGTCAGATGGAAGCCAAGATAATGGTTGGCTCCTGGCCATCCCATGAAGAGGACCTTTCAAATTCCTGAAGTGCCATATGGTGGTTGGCATACCTATGATATCTGACGTCAACAACCAGTAGCATTGGCTGACTTGACGAGGACTCAGAAGAGAAGGTTCCTCCGCAAGAATTCTCATATTCGTAGAGGCTAACATGAGATGGGGAGGATGCAACAGTCCAAAGTAGAGGATGACCTTCAAGTTGATATTAAGGTGGACAACTTCATGTCCTCTGGTCTCAAAGTCACTGTGTTGGGAAAGGGCAAGTGTGTCCAAGGCCTAAGGGTTGAAGAGGTGGAAGATAACCTTCAGATAGATGATAGACTTGGACTATATGACGTGGGTATGATGCTAACATTGATGATGTGATGATCTATGTGGATCATCCAAACCCTAGGTTTGAGAGGAACGATAAGGAGGATGATGGTGATGACCAAGGCTCTCATGTAACCATTAAGTTTGGAAGCTTGCCACCCATAGTGGCTACCAACTAAATACTCCCAACGATTTTCCAATCCAAAGAGAGGGACCAACAGGTACATGTGGAAAGTGGAGAAGCGGTTGAGGAAGTAATGGAGGATCAACCTGTGGAATATTTAGTCGAGGAATTTAATCACCTCAATATGGATGACGGGCCATGGAGTGTGAAGATGGTTCGGTTGGGGTGTAGAATTGACTTTGCCACAGAGGCCACGAGGCAATACAAAGTTCCCAATGATTATTGAAGGAGCTATATGAAGCAGGCCACAAACATGTGGGTTTGCTTGGTGAAGATGGAGGACGTTATCCTTTCTATGTGTTGTACCAAGGACCAGAGGAGACGATGATGTTTCCAATAGAAAACCCTACACGGGGCCCAAAATTTGATGAACCTAAGGGCTCATTGACAAAGGAGGATACCTTGCCTAACGAGGAGGTTGTCATGTCAGTGGTGGCCTGATGTGACTTTATTTAGTGCATTTTGAGCTTATGATTGACCTATGAAATGCCCATGTTCGATCGTGAAATGCCATGGCTTAGATGCTTTTATTGAAGTTTTGTGTTAAGTGTCCATTTGTTGTCCAGTTGCCACTTTGGAGAAAAATTCGTGGTCTATTGGAGTTATCTTTATGCATTCTCAGTTATGGCATCGAAGTACGGATGACAAGGAACACGTAGGAGAAAATGGGAGCTTAATCGGAGTTCGGACGAGGGAGATATGAGCGTTGCAAAATTGCAATTTCTCTGTTTGCACCGTGCACCACCTGTGCAGGGGTGCACGGCGTGCACTGTTCCCTGCACTATAAAAACTCACGTTTTTTACTATTTTGGGGAATTCTTTCATCTCTCTTGAACCCCAAACAAATACCTACGACCCCATAAACCCTAGGACTCATTTCTGGAGCTAAGTGGAGCTAATTGGAGAAATTGGAGCTTGGATTGAAGTCAACAAACCTTGGGAGAGGAGCTTACAAGTGGAGATTTGAAGATTGATTCAAGGATCCACTCCATGGTGTTCTTGGTGATCAACTTGCCTTCTCTTTTCATTACTCCCTTGGCCATGTGTGGCTAAGTTCCTAGGTTCATCTTGGATGGGTAGATTAGTTGTGCTATGATAGAGAGATTATTGGATAAACATGCTATGAATGATTGTGGTTGTATGAAGATGATCTTTAGACTTGTTGTTAACTCCATTTTATGCCATGATTTCTTAAATTGGTCTATTCAATGTGATGTAATGCATGAGAGTGCTTAGATTACATGGATTGTAGGTCTAGGGATTGTAGGGAGTGTGTTCTAAGAGATTAGATCATCTCAATTCAACCATTGTTGCAAGATTTCTCTATTAGACATTTTATCTAACACTTGGTGTGCACTTGGTTTTTCATTCAATTGAACTTTGATTGGTCTTTTGATGTTTCTCTTAGTGTTAAGACATTGATATGAGAGTATTATGTCTAGCCTTGTGGTCATAGAGTTCTAGGATAGGATTTTGTGACTTGGCATTTCATCAAACACCTTTAATGCATCCTTAGTCACTTAGCTTGAGTGCGAGAGCCTAAGTCGAGTGGTTTTAGGATAGGGATTTAGTGCTACGAGAGTGCATTGAGTCTATCTGAATGCTTCCTCAACCATGATTGGTTTGTTTGTTTAATTAGATCTCTTGAGCATGATGAAACTACCCACCAAGAGAACCTCCTTGTCTTTGATTTGATCCACCTTTCTCTCTTGTTTAATCTTTGTTAGTTTTGCGAATCTTTGCCTTTGTTTCTGAATTTCTTAATCAAACCAAACCAATTTCAAATGTCTAGACCGTCTATGAGAAGTGTGAGTATTAGTTTATGAGAGGACCCCGTGGAATACGACCTTGAATGTTGTGAGTTGAAATTTACACATCATGGCCTCAAGAGGAAAGGGAATAATGGAAGAAAATTCAAGTGATATACCTAACCACCTTGTGGTATTCAAGGAGCCAGAGCCAAGCATGTTAAGGCATCTAAGGCCTCTCTATATTAAGAAAAAATTGGATGAAGTGCCAGTGTCAAGGATCCTGATTGACAATGGCGCAGTTGTGAATGTGATGCCAACAAGGATGTTGAAGAAGCTTGGTAAGAACACATGTGACTTCATCCCTATTGAAACGTTCGTCACCAGCTTCAATGGCGGGTCCACCTCGACAAGATGGATTTTGCTAGTGGTAGTAGGAGTTGGAAGCCAGGAGAAGATGAGTACCTTTTTCGTCGTGGATGGTGTTGTCAGTTACAATGCCCTATTGGGGAGAGATTGGATCCATCCAATTAAATGTGTTCCATCATCATTACATCAATGCATGATGTTGCGGAACAAAGAAGGGATGGTTCAGGTCATTCAAGCTGACAAAACCATTTGTGGTAGGAGCCAACTGTGCTGAAGCTCCTCTATACCATGGTGATTTTGGCCCATTGGAGGTTAGGGGTATGGATGGAGGACCATGTACGGTGGTCATCTCGAGTGCCAAAGTTTTGAGTAAGGCATGCATTGATCCATTGACAGAAATAGTGAGACCATCCATGTTCTCCATGGATGGTCCACCTAACGGCACCAAAGTTAATGATGATGAGTAAGCCACCTCAAGACAAGGTGGCAAGGGAGGCCGAGGCCGAAGTCACGGCCTTAAGAGCAAGGTTGGACATCTACCAATGTGAGCAGAGGCTAGTATGTGATGAGCCTGTGTTGATGGCTGATTTTGTTCCAGATGATGATTTTCCTTGACAAATGAAGTGATGCGGCCACCAAGATTGGCGCTGCCACGCCTCGGCGGGCACCACCCCCCAACTTTCCCATGTTGGCTTGGGGTGACGGAACTCATGAAGAAACCTGGAGAGGTTACCCCTTGCTGGAAGGGAGAAACGCCAAGCTAGAAGCCCCAGCATGAAGTCCTGCTACTGATGCCGATTCGGCCCCAGCACTGATGCCAGGCCGAGATCGTACCGGCTCTAGGCCGATGCCAGTACCAAGCTGAGTGCTGATGCTAGCACCACATAAAACGCCGAAGATAACTGAAGTGTCGGAGCTTAAAGACACCCCTGGGATGATGCTGACACCCAGCCAAGCCCCAATGACCGAGCACATGGTCGAGCCAGCCAAGGGCCCAGAGCTGATGCCAACCCAGGTGCAGGGCCAAAGCCGAAGTCCGTACGAGACGCGATCAGGGCCGACCCAAATTTCTAGCTGTGTTTTTCAGGAATCCTTCAGCACTAAGGATTCCCTAGTCTTCAAGGACAAACCTCCATCAGTCCCAATCCAATTTGGAGAAATACTCTAGGAGGGCACCCAAGACACGGCAACCGGCAGCGCCCAGAACCGTGCCCAGAAACCCGTCGGCACCTAGAAATCCGACCATGACCAGGATTCTTATCCTGATCAGGAAACCCCACGCCACGGAGCACCACATCCAAGTCCTATTAGGAGTAGGAAACACGGAGAAGACGGAGTCCCATTCCGGAAGAGATTTTTCACACCCCATCCATCTTAGACATGGATTAGGGTTTTCCGCCAATTTAGGGTTTCAACCGGCTCTATCGGATTATTCTATTCTTAGACTTTTTAGTGTTTTAGTTCTATTTTGTTTCCTACTTAGAGTATTTAGGAATTTTTTTACTATTTTAGGAGTTAGAATTCTAGGAGGAATCGGAGAGCCTGTTCTTGATCTTCACCTATAAATAAAGGCATACGACCTCATTGTAAGGACACCAACCCCTTGAATAATTGACATGCCCCAGCACCCGAGGGACGACGCGACCGCCACCCCATGGGCACCAGTCCTCCACCTACACCAGAAGATGATGCCGACCCGACTCCTGGAACTAATGAAGGAAGGGCTGAGCCGAGGACCTAATCTAGAGCTCGATAGAGGGCCAAGACAAACTGAGGCCAAGCCGGAGCCCAAGGTTGTACCAAAATAGATGCTGCCACCGAGCCCAGGCCGAAGACAGACAAGAACCAGGCCGAATCAGACATGCGTCCAGACCGAGCCAGGCACAGGAACAACGCCGAGCCAGACACCGACCTAGGGCTGAAGCTAGGGCCCATGCCAGAAGCGCTTAGGGTCGAGGCAAAATTTCAGCCATGCCTTTCAGGAATCCATCAGCCACAAGGATTCCCTAAGTCCTAAAGATGAGCCTCCACTATACCAAGTCCAATTCGGAGAAGGACTCAAGGAGGACACGGCGACGCCCAAAACTGTGCCCAAAAACCCGGCGGCACCCAGAAATCCGATCGTGATCAGGATTCCTATCCGGATCAAGATTACTTACTCCATGAGCTGAAGCCCGTGTTTCCAGTCCTTTTAGGAGTAGGAAACACAAAGAAGACGGACACGGCCACATTCACCTATTCCTACTTGGACACGGACACATAAAACCTAATCCTTTCGAAGCATTGACACTTTAGGACTTAGCTATTTTAGACTTTTTTATTCCTTTTAGTTAGATTTTCTTCCTTTTTAGTAGTTTGATTAGCACTCTTTAGGACTTAGCTATTTCAGGAGTTTTATTCCTTTATTTTAATATTTTTCTTCCTTTTAGTATCTCAATTACGACTCTCTTTTATTTCTTTATTAGTTTAAGAGTTAGATTCAAAGTAGGAAAAGGAGAGCCCTAGGGTCGAATCCTTGTACGATAAACAAAGGCTTCGGCCATCCATTGTAATATAGACCCCCTTGAATTAAATTAAAGAAATTTCAGAACTTATGTTCTTGTTCCTTCAAGCTTTTGCGAGTTGTTGCATTGCTTAAGGTTGGTTTATCATCTTGGATAACTCCCCTTAGTGTGGCACCTTCGACTTGACACTTAGGGTTTCTAGCTCGTTTGTAGCTAGCAGGTTCAAGTACTTATCCACCCCAGTTTCAAAGGTTAGACTCGTCATCTCTTTTAATTAGCTTATTGGTATAGGGTCGCCGCCCACGGTTGCGGATTGGTTCACATCAATAATATACAAAGAAATTTCAGAACTTTTGTTCTTACTCCTTCAAGTCTTTGCTCGTTGTTGCATTGCTTAAGGTTCAGTTTCATTTTGGCCATCCATCCCATGGTGTAGCACCTTCAACTTGATACTTAGGTGATGTGACCCATACCACCAGCCCCGATGCAAATGCTTACTCCTACACCCCACCAGGGTCCCCAACTAGGGGCATAAGGCTAGGGTCTTACAAGAAGCGCTTGGGGGCAAGACGTGCTCACAACCGGGCCTTACAAAATACCACAAGCCTAGGTATGTGACTCTATTCAAACATAAGCCTTCCCCAGCAGCTAAGCAAGCCAGGATGAGGGTCAGGCCACGCCAGGCACTTATGCTGGCCAAGGCCCCAGATCCAAGCACCGGGCCGAGCCTAGGGTCGGGCTTAAGGCCAATACTAAGCCCTGGATCAATTCCCATAAGCCCTGAAGGAAAAGACCAGCCCAGGGACCCTCTTGAACTATTTCTAGAGGAGCGCTGAAGGCAGAGAGCAGAAGGCTTGGCCACAAAAGTCAGGAGCCCCGAGCAAAGCCCCGACACAGACCCTAGACTAGGCCTAGTACCAAGATTGGGCCACAGGAAAGCTCCCGTGAGCCCCAAGACTGAACCAGGACTTGAAGATCCCTTGGAGGCCTTCGTAAAGACTTGGATGAGACAGAAGTCCAAAAGCCTGGCCAGAATTGAAAAAGGCCGAGAGTTGAGCCTGGCCCCAGCGCCGGGCCAGAATCCAGGCACTACGCCTAATTGATCTAGGCCGAGCCAACAATTGGCTCAGGCCTTTTGGGATTTTCCAAAGTCCCTGGATACCTTATGGCCCCAGGAGCCACCTCCAACAAACCGTGCTGAATTTGGAGAAGAATTGAAGGAGGAGCCACGTGAAACAAAGCTCACACACGATTTGGGCCTTAGCCATGCAATTCAACCGTGATCAGGATTCCTCTCCGGACAAGGAAACCATGATGCCACGAGATGAAGACCGTGTTTCCAAGTCCTACTAGGACTAGGACACACGGAGGAGCATAATTCGAGTCAGGATATGGTCATACACACACACAGCCAAGCCTTATCAGAGCCGGATACGGATTCCTGCCCGGATTAGGGTTTTTCTCCGGTTTGACAATTTAGGAGTTTCCCTTGTTTTCCAAGACTCTTTTAGTGTTTTGTTTTGATTTCCTTTCTAGTGTTGAATGTTTAGGAATATTTTAGCCTTTTTAGTAGCCTAGTTAGGACTCTTAATTATTTCTTTAATAGTTTAGGAAGTAGTTTCAAAGGAGGAATAAGAGAGCTTGTTCCCTACTCCTCCCTATAAATTAAGGTCGTCGGCCTCTATTGTAATTCAGACTTTAATCAATTATAAACCCCTTTTAGAACTTCTGTTCTTTCCCTTCAAGCCTTTGCTTGTTGCATTGCTTAAGGTTCGACTTATCGTCTAGGGTATTCCCCCTTTGAATTAGCGCCTTCGACTTGATACTTCTAGTTCCTAGCTCTCTATAGCTAGTGGGTCAAAGTCCGATTCCATCCCGGTGCCGTGTGGTGGTTTGGGTCATCTGACCATGGTTGCAGCGGTTCACATCAAACGTGGTTAGAGTGAGTGTGTTAAGGTTTAGGTGTTTCGGTCAAGTTCATAGCAGTTTCCGGTTGGAGCTATGAGGTGAAGATTGGTGACCTACATTGGAGTTGACCATTGCTTTTATTTTATATTTCAGTTGACTTTTACCGGTTGGGGAATTTTGTAATCATTTTTTTAGGATTGGATTTCGGATTTTGGTTTATTGGATTGTACTCGGATTTTTATTTATTGGAGGCCTCCTTTAGTTTTGAACTTTTAATAAGAGTTGTTTCTGTTCCTTTGCCTTTTTACTCGTTTGTAAAATGTTATATCGTCGAGTGACACTCACACTGATCCACCTATGGGTTATCCAGGTTGGTTCGGTATGGGTGTTATAAGGGTATCAGAGCCGGGTCAGTTGTTGCTGTATTGGTGCTTCATCTTTTTCTTCTAAGAGGATTAATTAACCTCATAAGGGAAAGGAATGAAGCTTCAACATAGGACCAACTTACCATGGATTTTCAAACCGTTTTGAAATGGGTGGGAAGTTTTGAAAGAAAAAGTGATTTGAACTGTCTCGTGTTTTTCTTAAATGCTCAACTGAAATGTTTAAATGTCTTCCTATAATGAAGGGAAGTGTTTGAGTAGTTGAGAGTGGAAGTGGTAGTGGACTAGGAAGTTGGTTGGAGGAGTAGAGCCTTTGTATATTTTGGTTAAGTTAAGTAGAGTGCTCGAAGGGTGTGAGGTTTTAGTCGAAAGTGCTAGCTAGGTAGTTCTTGCCTTGTTTGAGTTGTGTTTTGTTGTGATCTTGTGGGAGTCGTGTCTTAAGGGTTCGGTTGTGCGAATATGTTAGGTAGAATTTCGGGTTAGTGAGGGAGAAGTGTTGTTAGAAAGTGTGTGTTGCTAGAGCCGCTAAGAGGGAGTTTCGGGTAGTGACGTGGTGCTAAAGTTGCTACGTTTTGCTACAATTTTTGTGTTGCATTGCTAGGATGAGTAGGGTGTGATTTCGGGGACGAAATCTTTTGAAGTTATGGAGACTTGTAACATACCCGCCCAACCAAACGGCTTGGAACTCGAGTACGGGTGATTGAGGCATTGGGAAAGTGTTCTTGAGGTCCCATCGAAGTTCTGGACGTTCGTAATTGAGTTGGGTTGAGTTTAAAACACTTTGGGAGTGCAATTGATGATACACGGCCGTGTACTATGATACACGACCCTGTATCATGGTACTTGGCCGTGTATCAGCCCCTCGGTGTTTAAATTTTGGATTTTTGACGGGTTTCTTCATCTTTCTCTCCCCGAAAACTCTTTTGATGAACCAAACTTCACCCAAGTTCAAACCTTGATTTCGGGAGTTACGGAGGTCCATTTAACGATCTGTTTTCTCCTGTGCGTTCTTGGTGACGAGAAAAAGAGATCGCATATCTCGGTTCTGGGTATTTAGGAGTTTGGAGGAGTGGGTATTTTGTTCGAGTTTCTAGAAGTTATTTAGAGCCTCGCCTTCTTGTTAGGTGAGGGTTTAGCGTACGATAGGTAGTGATGGTCAATGTGAGGAGTTGTAATTCTAACCTAGCTGAATGTAGGGATTGCATGGAAATTGAAGAGAGTAAAAGGGGTTAACCGTTATGTGATTTCTTTTGATTGATTGGTTGTTGATATATGCTGATTTCTGTGATGATGTTGTAGGGATTGGGGTAAATGATTAATGTGGATGATAAATGGATCGGAATTAGTAACAAGTGATAGGAGGGTTGGGATTATGAGCTTGTGAATTTACATATATGTATTCTGCTGTTGTCAATTGCGGTTGCAGGAGGATGGCCTGCCAATGTGGGGTCGTCCTATTAATGATGAATATACACTACAAGAAAAAGCCTTATTTGTCATGGTTTTTGGGCACTATTAGTCACGGTAAAAACCGTGAGTAAAAAAATTAGTCACTATTTAAAAAACCGTGACTATATTGACCCTATTTTGTCACGGTTTTTAAATAAACCATGACTAACAATTTGGTCCCGGATTATATGTGAACCGTGACCAATATTAGTCACAGTTTATAAGTGAACTGTGACCAAAATTACTCACAGTTTATATGTAAATCGTGACTAATATTAGTCACGGTTTACTTATAAACCGTGACAAAGTTTAGTGATCAAATCGTAAACTCAGAACTTTTTAGTGACCCAAATTATCATTTCCTCAAATTATAGAACCATAGCCTTAACTTCTTCCTTAATACAAACTGGTCCATAAACTTAGAAAGTTAACAAAATGTCCCAAATCAAACTAATTCTGTTATTACAAATGAGTCACTCCATTTTCAAATGTCCAATCATAATAGTAATGTCTCAACTTTTCCAGTTATGCAACTTGGTCACTTAATGTCTCATAATCTTGGTTTGGTCACTGAACTACATAATGGTCACTTATATTTATTAGGACGCCATTTTGGTCATGTTTCTTGGATCCAGTACGAAGTCCAGTGGAAGACGCTGTCAGTACGATGGAGAACAACACCGCTAAGCCTAATCTCGCAAAGGCGGAGGATCTAGATATGAAAGGAATCGTGATAGGAACGAGATCTAGTGGCGTTGATATCTGAGTCGGAGTAGAATGACGGTGCTTTATCTTGTTGGAATTGCGGCGGTGGCGGCATGGTGGAGGAATAAGGCGGTGATGGCGATGACGTGGTGAAGGAAGAAGGCGGTGGCGGCAGCGGCGTTGTGGAGAAAGAAGAGGGCGGTGGAGGGAGAAGAATAGTAGGGAGAAGAAAGAGAAGAAGAGAAGAGGAGGGAAGAGAAAGAGAAGAAGTAGTGAGACTGAGGGGGAGAAGCTGATAGAGGGAGGAGAAGAAGAAGAGGGAGAAGAAGTGAAGAAGAGAAGGATCAAAGGAGGGAGAAGAAGTGAACAAGAGGAAAAGGAAAGAGGAAGAAGGAGAAGGTTAACTGATTGGTTAGTGCAAAAATCGAGGAATGCTAAGTGTGGATTGCGAGCGTAGACACAATTAGTCACGGTTCATTTAAACCGTGACTAATTAGTCACTGTTTTTTAAAACCGTGACGAATTTGTCATGGTTCCTTAAAAACCGTGACTAATTGGTCACAGTTCTTAAGAAATCGTGACAAATTATCTGTGACCAATCAGCAATTTTCTATATAGGGGGATGGCCCTGCCAATGTGGGTCGTCCTATGAAGGAAGAACAGGAGGGTAACCCTGGACTCACGACATGGCTATCCATGTACTTGCAGGTGGGGGTGGTTAGTGAGCTAGCCGTTTACCCTTGTATGATTTTGATGCATGAATTTTAGGTGTAATTGATTGAAGTGGAAAACGTGGAATTAGATGAATTGGGTGAAAAATGATGTTATGTGTTGATTTGAGTGAAATTGATGTTATGTGTGATGGTGGTTGATAATGTGATTTGTGGTGTAGGATTATGAAATGGAATTGGTACATGAGATTGGGTAGTGGAATTGGGACATGGAATTGTGAAATGGAATTACATTGCTGATGTGTGTAATTGATTTGGTTGTGATCTGTGGAATGTGGATTGGAATATTGATTATGATTTAAACATGAAATTGATGATGGACTCGATGATTGGAATTGGATGGTTTTGATGAGGAAATTGAGGGATGGATTGATAGATGAATTTGAGGGATGGATTAATTGTTGTGATTAATTAAAATGATAGAATCGGAAGGAGCCAATGTTACCCCAAAGATATGTGACTGAGGCAGGTCTACGTGGGTAGATCACCTTGGTTGGATACCGAGGGTTAGTTTCGAGTCGGGTCTACAATGGTAGATCACCTTGGTCGAGTACTAAGGATTAGTTGCTAACTCCTGAGGAAGAGATTGTGTTTGTCCATGGAAAAGGATCCGCTGCGGATCCGTCTTGGACCCTCATGGAAGAGTGGGTGCATTTGTGGTCGGCGGGGTAGCGGGTGAATAACTCCTTATGGCGACTAATGAACTCACCTAGCAAATTTAATAAGATGTGTGTGTGGTTTGTGTGTGATGTGTTATGGACTGTGTTGGATTGATCTATGATCTGAATTGTGTGGTTGTGCTGAGTTGTAGGATTGATGTTGAATGGTTTATGATTATGATGATGTTATGAATTGTGAATTGTTAGTATGGATATTTGCACTTGGGTGATAACCTAGACTGCTTAAGGATGCCTAATAGATCACTTAGTAATTGAAATAAGAAATGTAGTGTATGTGAATGTGGATGTGTGTGTGTGCGTATTGATGGTGATCGCGAGATGACTTGTCATGTGATGCTGAACTGTATGTATGTGATGTAATGTTGGACTTTATGAATGATGATCTTTGTTATATTGATGCTATTGTGGATTGAAAATGTTGAACTAAGAACTGCACCTATGTGATCGCCTAGACTGTTTTAGGGAATTAAAACTAGTAAATGTTGAGTCTAATTCCATTGTTAGTGTTTCGCGAGGAGTTTGGAATCGCTTCTTTTGGATAGGTTCGACGCATAGTTAAACCCAGTGGGTTCACTCAATTTCAATAGGAAATTGACCCCCCTTCTTCCCCTTTCAGGTGCGCGTGGTTAGAGTGAGTGTGTTAAAGTTCAGGTGTTTCAGTCAAGTTCAGAGCAGTTTTCGGTTGGAGCTATGAGGTGAAGATTGGTGACCTACATTGGAGTTGACCATTGTTTTTATTTTACATTTTAGTTGACTTTTACCGGTTGGGGAAATTTGTAATCATTTTTTTGAGAACTGGATTTTGGATTTTGGTTTATCGGATTGTACTCGAATTTTATTTATTGGAGGCCTCCTTCATTTTTGAACTTTTAATAGGAGTTATTTATTTTCCTTTGCCTTTTTACTCGTTGTTAAAATGTTGTATCGTCGAGTGACACTCACATCGATTCAACCATGGGTTACTCAGGTCGGTTCAGTATGGATGTATAGGAGCTAAGTAGACTAAGAGGAGAAAAGAGGCTTGGGAACTGGAGAAGACAAGGATCTCTCGTTAGGGTGATGCTTTTGTCGATATGAGATGCAGGGGGGACATAGATGACTTGTAGCAACTGCAAGCAGAAAGGACATAACAAGAGGGTCTACAAAGGAGGACAAACTGGCACACCAGCTGCTGCCACCATTGCACATGACTAAGATAGCGTTAGTAAACATGTCCATCGTTTGGTCTCGTATGACATTATTTTAGTAAGGGTAGTCACTAAATGAAATTGGAATTTCTTTTATAAGGGTGGTTTCCCGTCCGTCGAAGGAGCTTCTCGCATCTAGGTGCCGACAATGAGTGAGATGGAATTCATGCCAACTCCGTGTTCCACTAAATGACTCACCAGCTTGCAACACACGATCGGAGGTCCATCGGGGTTGAGGTTAATAGAACTCCCCCTCTTTGGTGCATGGTATAACATATTTTGATTCAATAGTAGAGGTCAAGGGGATTCAAACTCCCCTTTTTTGTACATCGTGTAGTGGACGATAGATGAATTGATAGGTGCGTATGGGTCGAGCAAGTGTGAGATACCCTTTTTATAGATGATGCGAGAAAATTATATAACCTTTCCCCCTCACTTAACCACATTTTCTAGGAGTTTTGGCACCTTTCTCATTGATTATGTGGCGTTCTAGCTTATTTTGATACTTTAACCGTTTGTGGTGACAAGGGACTGTGTTTTGTTTTCATTTCAAGTTATGGAATTGGAGAGTGTTGCACGAGGTTTCCAACGGTTCGAACGCTGCACTGATTGGAGGTTTGTAGCTCCCGGAATGATCGCTCGAAGTTGGGGTCCGAAAGTAGTGTGCAGGGTAAAAAATATGTGCGTTCGTCGCTTAATGTTTTTGGAAAAATTAGAGTTATAGAGATTTTAGGGAGCGGTCTGCACCCGTCGCGCACATGGCCTCCTCCTCACCGCACCCCTCACTTAACAACACTATATAAGTGCTTTTCAATGCTTTTAGAAGGAAGTTCGGATTTTGGGTCTTCCCCGAGGCGATTTCACGAAGGAAAGGGGTCTCCACCACCTCCTAAACCATTCCCAAGGGTCTCCACCACCTCCTAAACCATTCTCACGGGTCTCCACACCATCAACCATCATCCCAAGTCCATCTAAGAGCTAAGAATGCCCACTTTCTTCACTTTGTATAGATTCATAGTTGTTCTTGTTCTTTGCATGGCACACTAGACCTAGGGTTTAGGTTGGGGGGAATCCATGGGTGTAAGGGAGTTCTCTTGGATTCAATTGTGCGGATGAATTGTGTTGATGCAAGATTAATTTTATTCCTATGTATGCACTATTTCTTACTCAAAATTCACTGTGACTTGTACATAGGGTGTTGAAGGTGAGAATAGGCACTTTGTTTGCTCATGTATGTTGGTGAATCGGGTCCTAATTCTCATTAATGCTTGTTAGGATTCGGGTTTGAGGTGTGTTTCCCTACCTACATGTGCTAATTCAGAAGAGTTACATGTTGTTGGTCCTACTTGGGTGTTTTCTCACCTAGGCATTTCATAGAGCATGTGGCGTGCGTGGTGATTTTGACTAGTTTGGTCAAAAGATCGATTGTCTTGTCATCCACATAGTAGTAGGACCTCTTTAGGGATCCTAAGCTATGGTTTGGTGAAATGCGTGACGGCCGTGGAGTGTTTTCGTCTTGCTATTGACCAATTTTCTACTCGGTTTCCTTTGTTAGTGCAACCTAAGCTCAAAAGTGAACCCCCGACCCACCCTTTCTTATCATAGAATCTTTCCTTCGTTGGTTTGCCTCGGTTGCATGCACCTTGTCTTGCTCACAACCTTTCCATGTTCTTTGAGTCCTTCTTGATTTTTCCCATTAAGTTGACTTTTCTTTTATGATAGTGGACTTTCATGGCACCTCAACCACAAAACCCCTTTGTTAGCTCTCCACTTATCTGAGTACCCTTCCATCGAGGGACACCGAGAAATCGACCCTAGCATCACTAGGTATCTTTGGATCGACCTCTTGGTCGTGATCAGTAGATCTTTTAGGGCCGACGCTAAAGGGTGGTTCATGTGTAAACCACCTTGGCATAGTGTGGTAGATGTATAGACCACTTGATTATTTTGTACGTCAAATGTTACTTCAAAGTGGGAAAATGTTACCTCCAAATCAATCCAGCCTTCATTAATGGATTACTTGCTGGCAATTTCCCGCAAAATAAACAAGTTGGCATTCTGAGTACCTACGATTTCGTTCAATACCTATGATTCAAAGTTCGGTGACTACGCTGTTTAGAAAAGTGTGATACGTGTATGACATTTGTGATCTACAAATCTTAGCTTCAGAACTGCCACTTCTCCCCAATGATTTTTCGGATCTCATGTGAGAGGGCTTCGAAACCGCTTCGTGTCCTGCACTCGTTTCCCCACCAGTGGTGTTATCGATCACATCAAGCTTCCGCAACAATCCGTTGATAACCACCTTTTCCCGAAATGGAATGGGCTTATTGAACAAAGCAAAATAATGCGAGTTCCGGACACCGAGCCCTGAATGATTGAGAATGTGGATGAAGAAGAAACATTGGGGGGGGGGGGGGGGGCTCAAAACACAAGGGGAAAGAAATGGAAGCAAATATTTAGACCTTACGTTCTTGACGCTCCCACACCGAATGAATCTTCTCTCGGGATTCTCCTCTGTCCATGATGTCAAAAGCACAACCTCTTATCCATATACACAATGGCGGAGATAGGGGGAGCTAGGGAGAGCCACGGCGCCCCCCCTCCCCCGGTA
The DNA here is from genome assembly GCA_034768395.1 of Linum lewisii. Classification (NCBI taxonomy): domain Eukaryota; kingdom Viridiplantae; phylum Streptophyta; class Magnoliopsida; order Malpighiales; family Linaceae; genus Linum; species Linum lewisii. Next base: position 24,634,894 of record CM068301.1, on the reverse strand, counting down.
TCGAGTGTAAAATTATATGTAATATTTAGTGTTTTCGAAGTTTGGCGCCGGGGTATTTGAAGTTCGGCTCCCCCACTACGATGTTTCGGTGAAATGTTGTCTTAAATTTTACAAAATAGTTACTCAGAATCAACTTATAATATGTAATAATTACAATATGTGATTATAAATCATCCAAATTTGAAGAAAAAATTGCCGGTGGCACATATTATTCTTTTTTACTAACTAAGTAACTTATAATCAAACAATTTATTGTGTAGTTTTACGTAGTATTAGATTCATGAAACTTTTCTACTACTATCCAAATCCGAATAAATTTTTTTGCCGGTGGCACCCATTTTCAGTTTATAATTTGGCTCCCCCCTTGTATCAATCCTGGTTCCGTCATTGCATATACACATCTTCGTTGGCAGCTTTCCATTCACACGAAGCCTTGTGGGTGTTAGGTGTTGAGGGAGATGATGGAATGATGAAGAGATTTTCGTTTATGGTCATATGAAAGGAGGCAGAGGGTAAGATTTAGTTTAATTTGGGTGGGGATGAAGTTAGTCGGGTAGGATTCACTGGTCGAATGATTGGACATGTTGGGGGAGCAAATTTTTTGAAGGTCAATAATTTTCGAGTTATTTGGCTAGAGGTCGGTGACATTTGCCCACCAACCCTATATTTTAGCAACCAAAACTCTCAAGTGATGGCGATTATTTTTGTCATAGTTTCCATCCCTAGCTGTGTTGAGATGTGTACAAGGACAGTATAAAAGGCAGACCGTTTCTCATTATTTTTCCTAATGGTTTGCAAAGACACATCTTTATGCAATTGGCGCCGCCCCCTCCCCACGCTCCTTTTTACAAACCAGGGCTGCGCCGCGTTTCTTTCTTTGTCCTCCTCCGAAAACCCTAATTAACCAGTCCATATATCATCCTGCCTGCCTTTGGACTTAACGAGACAGTCTTCTCCTCCCGGTCCATCTGCCTGTAAAGAACAGCAGAGCTGTGGTGCGTGGAACTACTTATCGTCTCAGCTCATACATTGAATCCTTGTTTAAGTTTTCTTAACATTGTTGTTGATCTTCACTTTTGTTGTTGTTCGTGATGCTGTTTGTTTCAGTTCTTATATATTTCATATAAATAGGCGCAACGGCGGTGTTAGCGTACCGCAGTCGGGAAGGAGGTCGTGCTGCCCTGAAGCGGCAGATTGGCGTTAAGCATTGGCCTCGAGCTCACGCTTTCCCTTCTCCTAAAGCTTCTTGGTTTGCTTCAGATTGCTTGAAAACCGGCCGGCCTCCTTAGCTACTAATTCAGTTCTTGAATCTTGAGGAGCTATTGTTTTAAGGCGTCCAGCTCTATAGCATATCCAGGGCTTTCCTCTGAGTTCCCCTCGTATTCATCCTTTCCCTCTTCGCATCAGTAAGCTAGCCACCTCTCAGTTTCATGCTTCTGCTATTGTATTCCTTTCTAATGTACTCTTTTAAGTTGGCCGAGACAAATTTAAGCTTAGTTTCATTGCCCTTTTATTTAATGTTCTGAGTTGTGCGGTGATATCTTGTACCATAAAATATTGCATCAAACTAATTATTCTGTACTGTTGTGACACTATCTCCTATGGGATTATGAAAATTTTCTTCCTCAATGTCGCTTGGCCAAAGTTTGATCCACTTACTTGACTTCATATGTCTTTTTCTGCATCTAGGGATTCTGTTTAAGCTGTTACATGTTTAGTCAATCATCTGATTCTAGTTATTTTGTTTCTTAGATGTTCATTTCATTTGTAAATATATCTGTAGCAGAATTTGTGGCATGCACATACCTGCTGTTAATTGTATTAATGCTATTTGCTGCTCTGTCAAATGAGCCCCAGGCTGTGAGATTCAGTAAAGAATATCAATTTAAGCCCCGGTATTTGTGCTTTATTCTAGTTGTGCAAGCTCGTTGGTTCTTTGTAGACATCTAATATCTCACTCGTGTTGAGAAGTTTTGATTTTGTTGTAGTATACGATCTAAGGCAATGATTTGATCCCGGATGTCATATTATATTGAGTGATTGGTTTATGTTTGTCTGTCTTTGTGGTTTCTGGTGACCTCCTCTGTGTTATATCTCACATTTGAGAAAATTGTACTCTACTACAAATCTCGATTTCAAAATAAAATGAAAGACACTGCTAAGTTGTTACACATAAAAGTTTGTTTTTTGTATGAAATTATGATTACGTTTTTTTAATGAACATTATGATTACGTGTTTTCCGTAAGGCTTGTTGTTTTCTTCTGGAGGATTATGTTCCTCTAATCTTAATGTCTGAGTATTTGTTCATTGTCTGTTTTTTTTTTGGAAGCAGATGCATTGCACGTATTATGAATGGTTTATTCCGATCTAAAGATATGTTTGTGCATAGAAGTTAGAGAGGTGGTAGTAGAGGTCTTGTCATTTATGAATTTTAGGATGAGAAGGTTTCACGCCCTCCTTTATGAAAAATTTAAATATAAGTACATGAATGAAATCACTTATTACTATCAATTATGAGATGATATCAAAATATTCCAATTTCCAAGTCTCTCACATTATTTCTTCTGTATGTTGGTTGTTGTGTGGTTCTAATCCTGAGTTATATATGTGGTATATCATTTTTATGTTTATAGCTGCTCCACTTGTTCACTGTGTGCAGCTTGTTTTTTGCAGCTTGGACACTTGCAACCTTCTTATAAGAGTCCATAATAGTGAGGTGGGGCTGGATTCTAATATCTGCATTATTGTTATACTGAAACCCAAGAATTAGCATGGCAGTCAAGAACACTTTTCGGCTTATATCATATTCACAAGAACTTGTAGATGGGCAGTCAGTGCATATTTCATCAAATTGCACTCCAATCAAAGCTCAACGCTATGAACCAGCAGGGCATTCATTCCATGCTGCTGCTCTTAAATTCCGTGGACATGAAGAGGCTGTGGATAGTAAAAAAGATACTGTGTCCAGTAACAAGGAGCAGACTTACATTCCATCATCAGAATCTTACAGCAGCAAAGGGAGAAAGAAAGGAAGTACTGGTGACATGCAACAAGATCACTATGCTTTGTTAGGGTTGAGTCATTTGAGATACCTTGCGACAGAAGAGCAGATACGAAGGAGTTACCGCGAAGTTGCTTTGAAGTATCATCCTGACAAACAGGCTGCTCTTCTTCTTGCTGAAGAAACAGAGGCTGCAAAACAAGCTAAAAAGGAGGAAATAGAAACTCATTTCAAAGCCATCCAAGAAGCTTATGAGGCTCTAATAGATCCTGTGAAGAGAAGAATTTATGATTCCACTGATGAGTTTGATGATGAAATCCCCTCTGATTGTGCACCCCAGGACTTCTTCAAAGTGTTTGGGCCTGCATTTCTGAGGAACGGCCGCTGGTCTGTTAGCCAGCCAGTACCATCATTGGGTGATGATGGCACTCCTTTTAAAGAGGTGGACAGCTTTTATAATTTTTGGTATAGCTTTAAAAGCTGGAGAGAGTTCCCCCATGCAGATGAATTCGATCTTGAAGATGCTGAATCTCGTGATCATAAGAGGTGGATGGAGAGGCAGAATGCAAAACTGTCAGAAAAGGCTAGAAAGGAAGAATATGTGCGGATCCGTACTCTTGTTGACAATGCTTATAGAAAAGATCCAAGAATGTTGAGGAGAAAGGTAGAGGAGAAAGCTGAGAAGCAGAGAAAAAAAGCAGCAAAGTTCTTAGCGAAAAAGTTGCAAGAGGAAGAAGCTGCACAAGCAGCAGAAGAGGAGAGACGCAGAAAAGAGGAAGAGGAAAATCGTGCTGCTGAGGCTGCTTTGCAACAGAAGAAGGTGAAGGAAAAAGCGAAGAAGCTCTTACGAAAGGAACGTGCTCGACTTCGGGTGCTTTCCTCACCAATCTTGTCTGAAAGTTTAGCAGACCTTGTTGAAGATGATGTCGAAAACCTTTGTATGTCATGGGATACTGAGAAGCTTAGGAGCTTATGTGAAAAGATGGAAGGTAAAGAGGCATTTGAGCAAGCCATGCTTCTGAGAAATGCTTGTGGACGTGAGCAAGAAGCTGAGACTCCCAAGGATGTTGATAGGAAGAAGACTGTTCAGCAGAACGGCCCAGTTTCTAATGGGAGTTTACATACCAGCAATTGTAGGACCAAAGAGAAGCCTTGGGGTAGAGAAGAAATTGAGCTTCTGAGAAAAGGTATGCAAAAGTATCCCAAGGGTACGTCTCGCCGTTGGGAGGTTGTCTCAGAATATATTGGCACGGGAAGATCTGTTGAGGAGATCATCAAGGCTACGAAAACAGTGCTTCTCCAGAAGCCTGACTCAGCCAAAGCCTTTGATTCCTTTCTGGAGAAGAGGAAGCCTGGGCCAACCATTGCTTCACCACTAACGACTAGGGAGGAAGCGGGGGGTACCAGATTCCCAGGGCTCTGAAGGAAGTGATGCTGCAAAGGTGGTGGATAATCCAGAGGAATGTTCGAGTGAGAGTTCTGACAAACTGAAATCTGATGATGTAAACTCTGGAAATGCAATGTCGTCATCTTCGACAGAGCAGGATGTATGGTCTGCTATACAGGAGAGGGCACTTGTTCAAGCACTGAAAACCTTCCCGAAGGATGCAAATCAACGTTGGGAGCGAGTTGCATCTGCTGTACCTGGGAAGACCATGAACCAATGCAAGAAGAAGTTTGCTTCCTTAAAGGATAGCTTTAGAAGTAAGAAAACCGAAGTCTAGCAGCTTCCAGCAACTAGTTATGGTCATCAAGGGTTTCCCCTTGATCTGCCTCATCATTTTTGAACGCCATTATCACCAAAACCCTTTAGGGCTCTAATTTATATATGCGAGTGTCGGAGCATTTTTTCAGCCTATTCTTGTTACTGTTGATGTCAGACCACAAATTCATAGATTTATTCAGTATTTTTTCTTGGCGAGGGATACTATATTGGAAAGATTGTTTTTCCATGTTGCAATTATACGTGCTTACGGCTTACTTGAGGATATTTGTATCTCGTTTTTAGTTCGTTTTCATGATTTTGGGGTTGCATGATTACTTCTTGTTTATGGATTTGTTTAGAATTGGCGATTTGGATTCGGGTTGCTCAGGTTGATCAGACCCCAACCTCTTTAGGGTAGTATTTCTAATTAGTCTTATTCTTGACATGTTTTATACAAAAGTTATAATTATATTTTATTAATTTTTTTTTCGCATAGACAGCTCCTATGGAGACATCGAGATAGTAAACACAAACAGGACATAGGACATCGAGATAGTAAACACAAACAGGAAGGAAAATCAAATCCCAACACAGGAGGTCGAGTCTACCTCCATGACCCCTGAGAGGATAATCAGGGAAAGAGAAAGAGGGGAAATTGTGAATTTCCGTGAAAATCAGCTATTTATGGCAGATACAAGACACATGGCGCGTGTCTCATAACACACGGCGTGTGTCTCATAACACACGACGTGTGTTGTAAGACACACGGCTGTGTTGTAAGACACACGGCTGTGTTGTAAGACATACGGCTGTGTGTTGTAATCTGTCACCTTTGACGAATTTTCACGTACTCGCTTGTATATTCGACCTGACTCAACTATGAACGTCCCGGACTTCGATGGGGCCTCAAAAACATTGTTTCCAATGTCTAAACCATCCAAACTCGAGTTTCAAACCGTTCTATTGGGCGGGGATGTTACAAGTCTCCACAACTTCAAGAAATTTCGTCCTCGAAATCACAACCTGACCCGCTCTAGCAATGCAACCACAAATCACAGCAAAAACGCAGCAACACAAGGATCACATTACCTCCCGAAACTTCCTCTTAACGGCTCTTCCTAACAAACATGCACAACCGAACTCTACGACACAACCAACCACAAGAGAACAACCAGAAGCACAACCACACACAACTCACTCTAGAGCACAACCACAACACAAGCAAGGCAAGGAAGCTACTAGCTAACTGATGAGCTGCAGAACAGTGATCAAATACTACCAAGCTGGAAAGCTAAGCAGATCGTATTCCACAGGGTTTCTTCTAATCGACTACTCAAAGAAGCTGGCAATTTATTCAGGTTTGAACACGTTGTGCGTGGTGTGAGTTCCACGACTTCTAGACTAAGATGCAAGAAAATTAAAATGAAATTGAAAGACAGAATGATTGGATGGTTCAGACAGACGACAGGCAAGCTTAGATTTCGAATCCCCCTTGGATCACCAAGGCAACAGCAATCAACAGATCAGCGGATTTCAATTCTCGTTCAATCAATTTCTATACACCACCATAACTCCTGACCCTTAGGTTTAAGACTGGCGAACGTTCGCTCTATCCGATCTAACTACCAAGATTAACTAGCCGCCCGAGTACGGTCGCCTCTCGCAGCGACTTAATTAACTGGTGCAATTACTAATGATTTATGAGTTACTCTTGAAGCGGATTAACCCTAATCGGTTCTTTCGAAAGGCACACTCCAATTATAAGGTTAACTGGTTGAATTGATGTTCTAAAGAGAGGCGAGCGTTCGCTTCTATCCTCAGCTTAACAAGAATCTATGCTAGGTGATCAGGGAAGACAAGTTTTAATGTTTAAAGCAGAGAAGCTGTCTGGCGACAAACCCTAATTCAACACAAACCTAATCTAGGCGATCAATCAGAAAAGAAACATAAACAATCAAGAACAAAACAACCATGCAAAGAGAAACTGATTGAACTTTGAATCTAATTACCGCCGATCCGTGACCGCTTTAAAGCCCTGGGTCACTTAGGGTTCATCTAATCTAAGCTCTACAAGTTTAGCTACTCATATCAGAAATAAGAGAATCGAAAACAAACAAGGAATACATCTCAGGTAGGAAGAACAGAGAAGAACTGTAAAACCTAATTTGACGAATCCGTGAAGCTTCAATCTCCGGTAATCTTCAATCCAAGCTCCGAGTCTCCGAGGTGAAGGGATGGCGTCACGATCTCTCCACGATTCTTTGAACTCTCTAAACTCTCTCTCGAACTTCTAGGTCTGGAAGTTATGATTGATATTCTGAGGTATCTCTGTATTGGGCCGCCGGTTAAGTATTTATACTTAACCCTAATTCAGCCGGATTTTGCCTGATATTTTCGCCGAAAATATTGAAGATTTTTCGGCGAAAATTCTTTTGTAAATGGAAGGTCCGCCGGTTGCTTTCTTCTGTGAATTTCGGTCCAATAGTTTTCGGTCGAAAACTTAGGGTTTTCGCCAAAAACTTCGTTGATGAGCATCAGTCGATTTGCACTGATATTTTCGTCGAAAATGCTAAGGTATTTTCGGCAAAAATTCCTTTGTAAACCGGGCAGGAATTGTTTCGACTTGATTGGCTCCTTGGATCGATTCCGGTGCAATTTCTCGAGGTTCCAACGCCTTAGACACGTCCTTGGCTACTTTATTTGACGGCAAAAACCTGTGCTAACATGAAAACACTAGAAAACCATCAATTAGACCCGAAACGGGCCAAGATAACACAAATGGCACGAGATAGGGCAATTGATTGAATATTCGTCATTCTACCCTAAAAACCATGTCTTAAGCAAGGAAATGTTGCTTAAATGAGGCTGATAATTACGTCAAATCGAGTGTCATCAAAATACCCCACAATTAAGCTTTTGCTTGTCCTCAAGCAAACTGAACTAGAACACACTCAACTTTACAAATGACACGAGATTAAACTGAGATTCAATTCTAACAATTTGGTTTAGACTGTTCCACGTAGAAAAAGTGACCTACACATGCAAGAACATCAACCAAACAAGTTTTTGATCTCACTAATCTCTGCACACTTCAAGTAGTAGTTTTAACAGAGCACGTTTCTTGGGAAAATAATTAATCATAATTAACCGACTACGATAACACCAATTCTAATAAAAAAGACTTTAAGCTCTAGCCATGATGTGGATGCGGAGGTAGGAAAAGTAAGGATGGCAATTGATACCCTACCCTACCCGGTCAACGAGGATAATACCCTGTGTTGACTGGGTAAGGGTAGGGTAAGGGTATTCTCTTAGTTGAAAAAGTAGGGTAAGGGTAGGCTAAGGATATGACCAAAATCCTACCCGCAAAATACCCTACCCTTAACCTCACTATAAATCTAAGTATTTTTTACGTAAAATTACCAAACAAACTATTGTCGACGGTTTATTCGTGAGATGATTCACCATTAACTAATATAAAAGCACATTATAACCATTAATTATTTGCTTACACATGATTCAAGTTTTGATTTAAAATCTATAATGATGATAGTAAAAATTTATGGTAATAACATTACTTTATTGAGTAATTTATATATTTCTAGTGCTCATATAATATTTTTATTTTATTTATGTGGTTGAGAATGATGTGTTTTAATATAATCCTTATCGATAAAATTGTGTTATAAGAATATATTAAAATATCTAGGGTACCCACGAACCCTATGGGTATTTGTAGGGTAGGGTAAGGGTATGATAGTTGAAAACTCGTAGGGTAAATGGTCGGGTCTTTTCCAAAGTTATACCCTGAGGGTAAGGGTACGGTTGACCCCATACCCTGACCCTACCCTACCCATTGCCAAGCCTAAGGAAAAGTGACGTGGCTATCGACTCGACTTCATCCGTTTCTAGATCTGTACGTTACATGTTCTAATTAGGACCGATTTAAACAATGATTTATTTCAAGTTCAACTTCTTCCTTCAATTGATTTACTGCATACTAGTGCTCGATACCAAACACTTCACTTAGGTGTTGGACCTGCCTAGCTCACAGTATTTGTGCTTATGCTAGTGCTAAACCCGAACACTTCACTTAGGTGTCGGGCTTGCCTAGCTTTATTTTCAGCACTTTAAAGAACTTAACATTGATTCGATTAACTCAATTACTTGATTTAACCATTTAGCCACTTAATCCTAGCTAGTTATAACTTTTTACACAAGATTTCGAATTGGATTTCCGTCTAATCTCAAGCCACAATCACAGGTGATCAAATATGGAGTGAAAAACATGGAAGAAGCTAGCATTTATCATCTTAGAACGGTGTTATCGAGCTTTGTTATTAACAAGTCAAAACAATTTAATTGATTCAAGTTCAACTACAAGAGTGATTTGTGATCTGTTCTGACCTAGACTCGTTTAATATCAGTTCCGACACGTTGGTTACAGGTTCTAAGTGGAACAGTCTAGACGTCATTGTTTAAAATTGAAGTCAATTTAACATCAAAAGTCAAGAATTGAGCAATTCTATGCCAGAGAATTTTCAAATTTGAACCACAGAATCATAGATAGCAAGCAAGATCAGGAAAATTCTAACATCCTACCCCACACTTAAACGGTTCTGTGTCCTCACAGAACTAATCTAGAGTAGAGAGATATGAAGAACCTGGAAGGTGATGGTCGGTGTAGGGGATGAGCACAGAGAGTCCGGAGCGGAGCGGAGTAGCTACTCGAGTTCTTACACAACAAAAACAACAAAAGATCAAAAGGATACCGGGACAAGGGTCCCGGATCCACACAGAATAAAAGTCGAACAACGAAGGTTTAGGGGAATTTTGAAAATTTTCGAGATGGGAAAGTGAGGAGAGAGAGGGACTTGACTGGGAATTAAAGAGATAAGGTCCGAAAATTTGCCTTGAATTTTTCGGCGAAAATAAGTGCAAGTTTTCACCGAAAATATCAGTTAAAAAGTACTGCCGGTTTTTCAAAGGTATTTTCACCAAAAATTACAAGTAGTTTTCGCCGAAAATTGGAGTTAAAATCGACCAGAAATACAGTGATATTTCAAAGAGAGTTTTCGCCGAAAATAGGGTGCATTCTCGCCGAAAATTTTGAACCGCACGATTGAAAATATTTTCGCAGATCCGGCAAACTTCAGAAAATCACAATTAACTCCACAAAAATCGGAACAACCTCAATCAACTTGAGAATGACACTATGACACACAGACTACACACGAAAAATAAGAAATCAAACAAACTGACACTTTTGGCTCCCTGAACCGACTCTAAAATACTAAGTTTGACACAAATGAAAAACTGACTCCAGCCGTGGGTTGCCTGCCACGGAGCACTCTAGATTAACGTCCTTGAGCTGGACGATACCTGGACGGTGTTAGGAGACGTCCCAACTCAGGATTTCTCTTTGGCCCGAGTCGGAGTTCATGAAATATGGCCTTGGGGATCCTCCGGCAAGTGTGAACTTCTTCCCGTGTGCGTGAATTAGCTTGGGTCGTTCTTCGGGAAGATGACTAGAATTTTTACAAGGCCTGAACAGTTCTTTCGAAGAAGCGTCCTTCAGAGGATCATTCTTCCCTGGTGGCTCGGTAGAAGGCGGTTTAATGACTGGCCCCCAAACCTCCTTGGTCTCTCCTGTTTCTTTCTTCTTCGTCTCGCCAGAATCCTTAACTTTTTGTGATTCATGGGGGAATGCCGTCGGATCTTCCTTCTTTCTTGGCTCTTGTGCCAGAAGCTCATTCTTCAGATTAGGGACCTGTCCAACACCTGGCAAGAAGATTTCTGCAAAAACTCTAGATTTTTCATTAGTAACGGAGTTGACCGAAGCCAACTCCACAGCTTCAACAGATAAGCAGTGCACCTCTTCTTTGATAGGAATTTGCATACCGTTCTTGAGACGGAATGTCATGGTATCCTTGCCGACCCTTAATGTCAACGAGCCATTCGAGACATTAATGGTAATGCCGGCTGTCGCCATAAACGGTCGGCCAAGGAGAAGAGTGACATCTTCCCCTCGGGTATCCATAACAATAAAATCAGCCAGAATAGTAAAAGGACCACAATTGACAACCACGTCTTCTATCAATCCCCTAGGTAATTTCACAGATCTATCGGCAAACACTAAACGCATGCTAATCGGTTTCAATTCTCCTAGGTTCAATTTCTCATACAAGCAGGTAGGCATGACATTAATGGAAGAACCTAGATCAATTAAACTACGATCAATTTTCACATTTTTAATAGTGCAAGGCAAAGTAAAAGCACCAGGATCGCGACACTTATCTGGGGGAGGTATGGCGGTTGTCTGGCTGTGGATCGCGGAGCATTCTTCCTCGAGGGAGATGGAAGACAACTCTCCCTTCTTCTTGTCCTTCGCAAGATCTTTCGCGACTTTTCCAGCCTCCGGTATCATCTGGATAGCATCAGTAACTGGTATCTTGACATCTGTGTTCTTCAAGTATCCATGCCACTTTCTGTACCGGGTATCATGATCTTTCTCCTTTGATTGCGCAGCCTTAGGAAACGGAATCCAAGGCTGATATGGAGGGAGAGGTGGCGCAGGTGATGTCTTTGTTAGGGGAGGCGGGGCAGTCACCTCCTCCTCTTCTTCTTTATCCTCCTCCTCATCTCCGGCTTGTCAATAGCTATAGCATTAGGATTTATGGCCGGATCAGGAGCTGCAAGACCAGCTAATTGCTTGCCGCTTCTTGTGGAGATAGCCTGGACGTGCTCCTTCCTAATGGTAGGGTCGTCTTGAACCGATGCTTGAATAAGGAGGGGGCTATTAGTTAGCAGGCTAAACATGTTATTCAACATGCTCTCCACTCGTTGACCTCGAACTTCATGATCTTGATTTAAGAGGGCTTGAAGCTTGAATCTCTCCTCGTGTTCATCGAGTCTTGCCAAGATCCGGTCGAGCTTCTTGTCTACCTTGATCTCCCAAGTATTCTCAAACGTATAATTCTGAGGTTGCTGTCCTCCGGTGAATCCAAGGGGATCTTGATCAATAAAATTCACTTCCCCTATAGACCAGTTATTTGCTGTACCGAAAATCTTCTTCATTTCTTTCTGCACTTCGCTCTTGATCTGATCTTCACGGCTTGGTTGCCTCTTAGCTGCCCCAAACTGTCTGTCCCAACTTCTAGATTTAGATGCGGAGTTTGCAAAGTGAAGGAGAGCAGCTTCTGGTGTGAGTGCGGTGTAGTCTCCATCAGCTAAAGAGTTAACCCATTCAGATGATTCTTCGTTCATACCCCAAGCAAAGATCTCGACTAGTTGCATCTGAGTGAAGCCATGATGAGGGCAATCATAGAGGAGTCCCTGGAATTCGTTCCAAGCATCATGTAGACTTATTCCTTCTCTCTGTCTGAACCTTGCGATGTTTTTCCTATAAGCAGTTAATCTGGAAGGAGGGAAGTATTCCTCTATGAATTCCTGAGCAAGATCATCCCAGTTGGTGTAGTGACCGGGTGGCTTGCTAGTGAGCCATCTCTTTGCAGCGCCTTGAGAATGGGAAGGCTAGAAGGCATAGAGCGTTCTTGTTGAGGTTCTTAGACTTGAAAGTTCCACAGACAGCCAAAAAGTCAGATAGATGTGTGCACGAATTATCATCTGGCTTTCCCTCAAATTGCACGTCCCTAGAGATTAATCCCAGAAAGGGGATCTTGATCTCATAGTCGGGATCGTCATCATTAGAAGGCACGGTGAAGGGAGACTGAATGTTAGATGCGCTCGGCTTACTGTAGTCCACAAGACTCTTTGGAGCAGGACATTGCGGTAGGGAAGATGGAACGGAAGTGATTTGCTTCTGAATTTTCTTAACCTGCAAAAGACAAAAACAAGCACAACCGGTGTAAAATCGAAGTGTGATGGAATATGAAAGATGGAAAGTAGAAGAATAAAATGCCAACTCTTCTTTCAAACAATATAGAACCGTCCCCGGCAACGGCGCCAATTTGATGAGCTGCAGAACAGTGATCAAATACTACCAATCTGGAAAGCTAAGCAGATCGTATTCCACAGGGTTTCTTCTAATCGACTACTCAAAGAAGCTGGCAATTTATTCAGGTTTGAACACGTTGTGCGTGGTGTGAGTTCCACGACTTCTAGACTAAGATGCAAGAAAATTAAAATGAAATTGAAAGACAGAATGATTGGATGGTTCAGACAGACGACAGACAAGCTTAGATTTCGAATCCCCCTTGGATCACCAAGGCAACATCAATCAACAGATCAGCGGATTTCAATTCTCGTTCAATCAATTTCTATACACCACCATAACTCCTGACCCTTAGGTTTAAGACTGGCGAACGTTCGCTCTATCCGATCTAACTACCAAGATTAACTAGCCGCCCGGGTACGGTCGCCTCTCTCAACGACTTAAGTAACTGGTGCAATTACTAATGATTTATGAGTTACTCTTGAAGCAGATTAACCCTAATTGGTTCCTACGAAAGGCACACTCCAATTATAAGGTTAACTGGTTGAATTGATGTTCTAAAGAGAGGCGAGCGTTCGCTTCTATCCTCAGCTTAACAAGAATCTAAGCTAGGTGATCAGGGAAGACAAGTTTTAATGTTTAAAGCAGAGAAGCTGTCTGGCGACAAACCCTAATTCAACACAAACCTAATCTAGGCGATCAATCAGATAAGAAACATAAACAATCAAGAACAAAACAACCATCCAAAGAGAAACTGATTGAACTTTGAATCTAATTACCGCCGATCCGTGACCGCTTTAAAGCCCTGGGTCACTTAGGGTTCATCTAATCTAAGCTCTACAAGTTTAGCTACTCATATCAGAAACAAGAGAATCGAAAACAAACAAGGAATACATCTCAGGTAGGAAGAACAGAGAAGAACTGTAAAACCTAATTTGACGAATCCGTGAAGCTTCAATCTCCGGTAATCTTCAATCCAAGCTCCGAGTCTCTGAGGTGAAGGGATGGCGTCACGATCTCTCCACGATTCTTTGAACTCTCTAAACTCTCTCTCGAACTTCTAGGTCTGGAAATTATGATTGATATTCTGAGGTATCTCTGTATTGGGCCGCCGGTTAAGTATTTATACTTAACCCTAATTCAGGCGGATTTTGCCTGATATTTTCGCCGAAAATATTGAAGAATTTTCGGTGAAAATTCCTTTGTAAATGGAAGGTCCGCCGGTTGCTTTCTTCTGTGAATTTCGGTCCAATAGTTTTCGGTCGAAAACTTAGGGTTTTCGCCAAAAACTTCTGTTGATGAGCATCAGTCGATTTGCACTGATATTTTCGCCGAAAATGCTGAGGTATTTTCAGCGAAAATTCCTTTGTAAACCGGGCAGGAATTGTTTCGACTTGATTGGCTCCTTGGATCAATTCCGGTGCAATTCCTCGAGGTTCCAACGCCTTAGACACGTCCTTGGCTACTTTATTTGACGGCAAAAACTTGTGCTAACATAAAAACACTAGAAAACCATCAATTAGACCCGAAACGGGCCAAGGTAACTGATGTGACTTTAATTAGTGCATTTTAAGCTTATGAATGACCTTTGAAATGCCCGTGTTTATTCGTGAAATGACATGACTTATATGCTTTTATTGAAGTTTTGTGCAAAGTGTCATTTTGTTGTCCGGTTGCCACTTTGGAGCCAAATTCGTGGTCTATTGGAGTTGCCTCTGTGCATTTTCAGGTTATGGCATCAAAGTACGGATGACAAGGAGCGCATAGGAGCAAACGGGAGGTCATTTGGAGTCCGGACGAGGGAGATATGAGCATTACAAGATCGAGCTTTCTGCAGAGTGCAGGGGTGCACGCCGTGCACTGTCCCCTGCACTATAAATATTCTTGTTTTTGGCCATTTTGGGAATTCTTGGATCTCCCTTGAACCCCAAACACATACCCACGAACCCTCAAACCCTAGAACACATTTTTGGAGCAATTTGAAGCCATTGGAGCTAGGATTGAAGCCAACAAACCTTGGGAGAAGTGCTTACAAGTGGAGAAGTGAAGATCATCTCAAGGATTCATCCATGGTGTTCTTGGTGACCATTCTTCCTTCTTTTCTCTTTACTCCCTTGGCCATGTGTGGCTGAGTTTCTAGGGTTCATCTTGGATGGGTAGATTAGTTGTGCTATGATAGAGGGATGATTGTATAGAACTTGCCATGATTGATCTTGGTTGTATGAGGATGATTCCTAGACTTGTTCTTAATGCCATTTTATGCCATGTTTGCTTGATTTGGTCCATTCAATGTGATTTGATGCATGAGAGTGCTTGGATTGCATAGATTGTAGGTCTAGGGATTGAAGTGAGTGTGTTCTAAGAGATTAGATCATCTTGTTTCAACCATTTTCGCTTGATTTCTCTCTTGGACATTTTATCGAACACTTGGTGTGCATGTGGATTTTCATTCAATTGAGTTTAAAAAGGCTTTTTGGTGAATCTCTTAGTGTTAGGGCATTGATATGAGAGTGTTATGCCTAGCCTTGTGGTCATAGAGTCTTAAGAGAGGGTCTTGTGTCTTGGCATTTCATAAAACACTTAGAATGCATCCTTTTTCACTTAGCTTGAGAGCGAGAGCCTAAGTTGAGTGGTATTAGGATAGGGATTTGGTGCTACGAGAGTGCATTGAGTCTATAGAAGTGAAATGCATGGTCATCCGAATGCAAACTCGATCTTGATTGGCTTGTTTGTTCAATTAGTCCTCTTGAGCATGATGAAACTACCCACCAAGAGAGCCCCCTTTGTCTTTGATTTGAACCACCTTTCTCTCTTGCTTAATCTTTGTTAGTATTGCATTTCTTTGCCTTTGTTTCTGAATTTCTCAATCAAACCAAACCAATTTCAAATGTCTAGACCGTCTATGAGAAGTGTGAGTATTGGTCTATGAGAGGACCCCGTGGAATACGACCTTGGTAAAATCCTTTTATCAAGTTTTTGGCGCCGTTGCCGGGGACTCTCTCATTCCTTTGAAAGCATTTAGTAGTAGACCGATCTATTCACTTCCTTCCAATTTAGTTTTTGCTTCCTTTTACTTGTTGTTTGGTTTTGTTATTCCGCATTGTCGTATTACTTGGGTGTATTTGTTGTGCTTGTTTGTAGGTATCTTGTACTAGTGCATGAGGCGACTCACTCGTCTTCAAGCACGACTTCAAGGTCTTGCGCAAGTGATTGAGCCACCAACCTTCTTTCCCTCTCATTTGGTTCATAGCGCCACACGCAACAACATGTCTCACCATGAAGATGAAGACAACCTTTCGGAGCATTCTCACCATACCAATGATGATGATCACTCACAAAGGGGTGCAAGACGTACCTTGGCGGATTATGCTCGTCCTACTCTTGAAGGGGCAGCCTCTAGCATTGTTCGAAGACCCGTGAATGCTAGGAACTTTGAGCTCAAGCCTAATATGATCCAAATGGTTCAAAATGGAGTGGTGTTCAATGGCATTGATGGTGAATGTCCATCTAGGCATCTCAAGGACTTCTTGGAGATATGTGACACGGTTAAGAATGACCAAGTTCACCCGGATTGTGTGAGACTCCGGCTCTTTCCTTTCTCACTCAAAGGTAGAGCTAAGTCATGGTTGGAGAATCAACCGAGTAGAGCTTTCACCACATGGGAGGGCCTAGCCGAAGCTTTCCTTGAAGAGTTCTTTCCTCCCTACATGACGGATGCAATCCGAGACCGCATCAACCACTTCACACAACACAAGGGAGAGCTCTTCCATGAGACTTGGAATCGGTTCCAAGCCCTTCTTCGGTCTTGTCCTCATCACAACTTTGCCGAATGGAGCTTGGCGGACATCTTTGCTAGGTCCCTTGATTTTGAGAATACAAGGATGATCAACCAAGCCGCCGGAGGTGATTTAAGGATGCTCACTCCCGGAGATGCTCTAGAACTCTTCGCGGAGATGGCCAACAAGACAAGGAGTTGGTCTCGACAACAACCTCCTAAGTCTAAGTATGGAAGCGACACTCACTATGACTCTCGGGCCGTAAGTGTTGATGCACCAAAGGATTCGTCTAGCTATGGGAAGAAGCCTAAGTTACCGGGGCACCGAGATGAAGATGATCCCATGATTGCTCTCCTTATGTCCAAGATTGATGCCATGGCCTCTCAAGTAAGTAATCTTAGTATGCCTAAGCATCCCTCTAAGGCTTCATCATCTCATTTGGGTAATCCACCGGTTGCCTCGGTGCTTTGTTGTGAGTGTTGTGGAGGCCAAGGCCATGATGCTAATGTTTGTCCTTCTGCTACTTCCGAGCCTAACCAAGGTGAAAGCATTGAGGAAGTAAGCTTTGTGCAAGGCCAAGGGTTCTATGGAAACTTCAACCCTCAAGGAAATTACCAGGGTGGTAACTACAACCGTCCTTGGAACCAAGGAGGTAATTACAACAAGCCTAATCAAGGTGGATTCCAAGGTTATAGAGGGTATCAAGGCAATCAATGGACTCAAGGAAGTAACCAAAACCAAGGTAGTCAATGGACTCAAGGAGGTACCCAAGGTCAAGGGAACCAAGGGGGAAATCAATGGAATCAAAGTGGACATCCAAATCGAGGTCCCCAAGGTCCTACCCCACCGGGAATGTACAACCATAGAGGTGATGGACCACCCGGATTCAACAAACCACCTCACAACAAAGAGGGCGGTTCTCCAATATCTCAAGAGGATACCAACGCGGCAATGATTCAACTTATAAAAAATCAACAAGCTTCAATTGCAAATTTGGAGAATCAAATGGGTCATATTGCTAAAACACTCTCGGAGCGACCCTCGGGTACTTTACCCTCCAACACCGAGGTCAACCCCAAGGTTCCCGAGGAGCTTATGATGGTAACTTTGAGGAGTGGTAAGCAAGTACAAGATGCCATACCTAAGGTGGTAAGTGCTCAAGATGATGATTTGGTTATAGTTGAAGATGTTGACTCCGATGATGACACGGATAAGATTGAAGTTAAAGATAGAGGAGCCAAGGCTAAAGAAGCTTCTAAGATGACCAATAAGGTTGGTTCTCAAGAGGCTACGGCGAGTGCTACTCCGGTCTCTCCTCCCGCACCGGTTGTACCTCCGTACAAGCCTAAGCCACCTTATCCTTCTCGCTTGAAGGCGGATTCCATGGAAAAGGACTTCAAAAGGTTTGTTGAGATTCTTGACAAGGTGCAATTTACAATGCCTTTTGGGGAAGCAATTACAAAGATGCCTCAATATGCAAAGTTCATGAAAGAGATCTTCACCAACAAACGCAAGCTTACGGATGTGACTTCGGCAAAGCTCAACGAACAATGCTCCGCCATTCTCTCTAAGAGGCCACCGGAAAAGCTTAAGGATCCAGGTAGTTTTACTATTCCTTGCACTATTGGTGAACATGCAATAAGTAGAGGCTTAGCCGATTTGGGTGCTAGTATCAATGTTATGCCATATTGCATGTTTAAGAAGTTAGGCCTAGGGAAACTAAAACCAACTCAAATGAATGTTCAATTAGCGGATAAATCTGTGACATCCCTCGTGGTATTGTCGAAGATGTGTTGGTTAAGGTTGGTGCTTTTGAATTCCTTGTGGATTTTGTTATTCTAGATGCTATGGGTGGTACCGATGTGCCTTTGATTCTAGGACGACCTTTCTTAGCAACCTCTCGTGCTTTGATTGATGTCTACGGTGGTAAACTTACACTTAGGGTCGATAATGAATGCATGATCTTTGACCGTTCAAATGGCATGGAGTTTACTTTGTCTTATGCTAGTCACCATGATCCTAAGAATCCGCATGAGCTTACTTCGGCTACTAATAGCACTAACCTTGTCCGTCATAGTCTTGCGGAGTTGTTTGCTCTTAGTGATGCGCAGGAGACAAAGGATGAAGTAAAGGAGGCTCCACCTTTCGTGCTTCAAAAGACTCCACCTAAGGCTAAGAAGAAAGGTGTGGAGAAGCCACCCGAGAAGGGCAAGGAAGCCGCACCAATGGGTGAGACTATCAAGACTAAGAAGCCACCCGATGAGAGAATTCACTCCAAGTGGTTTGGCCCCTTCTCCATTGCTCACACTTCATCATCCGGGAAATCCGAGCTCACACCTCCCGAAGTCGGTAAGGTTCAATTCAAGTTCCGTGTGCCATGCGAAGGTAATGACTTCGATTTCAAAGAGGTAATGAGTTGGGATGGTTTTACTTAGCTGGTCCGTGTGCTTCGTCGAGCTTAAGACGTTAACCAAGCGCTTCTCGGGAGGCAACCCGAGTGTTTTTCATGTCTTTTCTTCTTGATTTGATTGCATGATTGTGTGTTTTTGTGGTATTCAAGGTCCTTGAGTTGTTGTGGTGTACTTTGTGGTCTCGTAGGTGTTGAAATTCTGAAGTTCGGGGTCCGTTTTGGGTTGATTTGATGGTGTTTTGGTCATTTTTCGTCGAGATAAAAATTTGATTTTAGGCTGAGGAGGTGCACGCCGTGCACCGTGCACGGTTTGGTGCACGTGCTGTCCAGGAGGATTCGAAAAAAATTTCAGCTCCAAGGTGCACGCCGTGCACCCATGCACGCCGTGCACACTGCACGCCGTGCACCCCTACACGCCGTGCACCCCCTCTGCAATTTTTTTTCCACAATATTTTTCACTGTTTGATTCGTTTGGGGGGTGTTAATGAGGTATTGGGGTGATTATGATTTGGTTTTTCATTGGTATTTCTTGTGGTATTTGTTCATGACGGTTTGCTCATGAAAATTTGGCTTGTTGAGTTTGGCTAAGTGGTTTGATTGTTGTCATGATTGTTGTGCCATTGGCGTGTTCAATTGTGGTTTGCTGTTTGAGTTCATTGCTTAACAAATTTTGGGACATGGGTGGTTGATCATGAAGTGTTTAACACCTAAGTGAAGTGTTGAATCGAGCACTAGTATGCAGTAAGAAAAAAAGAAAGAAAAAGAGTTCTCAAATGTAGCCCTTGATCCTAGCCAGAGTTTTGTAAAGTGCGGATCTAGAAGCGGATGAAGTCGAGTCGATAGCCACATCATAATCACTCACCACTTACGATCCATGTCCCGATTTCAAGTCCTTTTGATTAGAGTTGGTGTTGTCGTGGTCGGTTTTGCTGTGTCCCAATCAACCACTACTTGAAGTGTGCAGAAATTAGTGAGGTTTAGACTTGTTTGGTTGATGTTCTTGCATGTGTAGGTTTAGTTTGTTCGTGGAACAGTTTAAGCTAAATTGTGATTGCTTGAATCTCAATGGACCTGATGTGATGTTATTTGGTGCATATTAAGCCTTTGATTAGCCTAAGGATTTCCCATGTTTGATCTCATTTTGCTATGATTTATATGCTTTTATTGAAGTTTTATGTAAAGTGCTATCTTGTTGTCCGGTCGCCACTTTGAGGCCAATTCTATGTCCATTAGAATTGTTTTCTTTGCATTTTCAGGTCTTGGCATCGAAGTACTGGTGACAAGGAGCACGTAGGATCAAACGGGAGGTCAATCAGAGCTAGGACGGGGGAGATATGGCCGTTGCAAAGTCGGAAAAAGTGCACAACATTTCTTAAGGAGTTTTCGGCGAGAACTCTAAGTTCTCGACCGAAAACCTTAAGCAGAAGGCGGACTTCCGATTTGTGAAGAAATTTTCGGCGAAAATATTGTATAATTTTCGCCAAAAATCTGTGAAGAAAAGTCAAGCTGCTCGGTGATTTGTGAAGATATTTTCGGCGAAAACTTTGAAGAGTTTTCGCCGAAAATTTGAAGAGGAATCAGCCGAGTATTTAAAGAGGAGTCGCGTTCAATTGAAGGAGGAATTCATTAATTCACAATTCACAACTTCTTCAAAACCAACTTCTCAAATATTTTTCTCCTCATCTCCAATCCACAACTCTAAAGCAAGGTGCAAATCAAAGTAGAGGAGCTTGGATTGAAGTCCACAACCTTGGAAGAGGAGCTTGCAAGAGGAGGATTGCCATGGTGTTCTTGGTGATCATCTTTCTTTCTCTTTCCTTCATTTCCTTGGCCATGTGTGGCTGATTTCTTAGGTTTCCTTGGATTGATGGATTAGTTGTGCTAGGATAGAGGTTGATTGTACAAATTTGCCATGATTGATCTTGGATTGTAAGAGGATGGTCTCTAGACTTGTTGTTAATTCCATTGATAGCTATGGCTTGATTGGTCTATTATTTGTGATGTAATGCATGAGAGTGCTTAGATTACATGGATTGTAGGTCTAGGGATTGAAGGGAGTGTGTTCTAAGAGATTAGATCATCTCAATTCAACCATAGTTGCATGATTTCTCACTTGTGCATTTTATCGAACACTTGGTGTGCATTAGGTTTTTCATTCAATTGAACTTTGATTAGTCTTTTGATGATTCTCTTAGTGTTAGGACATTGACATGAGAGTGTGGTGTCTAGCCTAGTGGTCATAGAGTCATAGGAGAGGGTTTTGTAGCTTGGCATTTCATCAAACACCTTTAATGCATCCTTAGTCACTTAGCTTGAGAGCGAGAGCCTAGGTTGAGTGGTTCTAGGATAGGGATTTAGTGCGACGAGAGTGCATTGAGTCTATAGAAGGGATTTGCGTGGTCATTCGATTGCAACCTCGATCATGTTTGGCTTGTTTGTGCATTTGTTCCTCTTGAGCATGATGAAGCTATCTTTCCAAGTGAACCTCCTTTACCTTTGTTTTGCACCGTTTTGTT
This sequence comes from Linum lewisii, assembly GCA_034768395.1. Lineage (NCBI taxonomy): Eukaryota > Viridiplantae > Streptophyta > Magnoliopsida > Malpighiales > Linaceae > Linum > Linum lewisii. Next base: position 24,613,531 of record CM068301.1, on the reverse strand, counting down.
TTGCTTTCTTATTTAGTTTCCTTTATGCTTTTGTTTCTTTTTCAAACTAAAACTCATTTTAAATGAATAGACCGTCCATGAACCGTGTGAGTATTAGCCATTGAGAGAGCCCTCGTGGAATACGACCTTGTATGTTGTGAGTTAAATCTCGCGCATCAGGACCGAACTTGTCATTTGTGAACTTGGATGTTTTCTAATTCATTTGCTTGAGGACAAGCAAAGCTTAGTCGTAGGGGAATTTGATGTGACTTTAATTAGTGCATTTTAAGCTTATGAATGACCTTTGAAATGCCCGTGTTTATTCGTGAAATGACATGACTTATATGCTTTTATTGAAGTTTTGTGCAAAGTGTCATTTTGTTGTCCGGTTGCCACTTTGGAGCCAAATTCGTGGTCTATTGGAGTTGCCTATGTGCATTTTCAGGTTATGGCATCAAAGTACGGATGACAAGGAGCGCATAGGAGCAAACGGGAGGTCATTTGGAGTCCGGACGAGGGAGATATGAGCATTACAAGATCGAGCTTTCTGCAGAGTGCAGGGTGCACGCCGTGCAGGGTGCACGCCGTGCACTGTCCCCTGCACTATAAATATTCTTGTTTTTGGCCATTTTGGGAATTCTTGGATCTCCCTTGAACCCCAAACACATACCCACGAACCCTCAAACCCTAGAACACATTTTTGGAGCAATTTGAAGCCATTGGAGCTAGGATTGAAGCCAACAAACCTTGGGAGAAGTGCTTACAAGTGGAGAAGTGAAGATCATCTCAAGGATTCATCCATGGTGTTCTTGGTGACCATTCTTCCTTCTTTTCTCTTTACTCCCTTGGCCATGTGTGGCTGAGTTTCTAGGGTTCATCTTGGATGGGTAGATTAGTTGTGCTATGATAGAGGGATGATTGTATAGAACTTGCCATGATTGATCTTGGTTGTATGAGGATGATTCCTAGACTTGTTCTTAATGCCATTTTATGCCATGTTTGCTTGATTTGGTCCATTCAATGTGATTTGATGCATGAGAGTGCTTGGATTGCATAGATTGTAGGTCTAGGGATTGAAGTGAGTGTGTTCTAAGAGATTAGATCATCTTGTTTCAACCATTTTCGCTTGATTTCTCTCTTGGACATTTTATCGAACACTTGGTGTGCATGTGGATTTTCATTTAATTGAGTTTAAAAAGGCTTTTTGGTGAATCTCTTAGTGTTAGGGCATTGATATGAGAGTGTTATGCCTAGCCTTGTGGTCATAGAGTCTTAAGAGAGGGTCTTGTGTCTTGGCATTTCATCAAACACTTAGAATGCATCCTTTTTCACTTAGCTTGAGAGCGAGAGCCTAAGTTGAGTGGTATTAGGATAGGGATTTGGTGCTACGAGAGTGCATTGAGTCTATAGAAGTGAAATGCATGGTCATCCGAATGCAAACTCGATCTTGATTGGCTTGTTTGTTCAATTAGTCCTCTTGAGCATGATGAAACTACCCACCAAGAGAGCCCCCTTTGTCTTTGATTTGAACCACCTTTCTCTCTTGCTTAATCTTTGTTAGTATTGCATTTCTTTGCCTTTGTTTCTGAATTTCTCAATCAAACCAAACCAATTTCAAATGTCTAGACCGTCTATGAGAAGTGTGAGTATTGGTCTATGAGAGGACCCCGTGGAATACGACCTTGGTAAAATCCTTTTATCAGTAACACAAATGGCACGAGATAGGGCAATTGATTGAATATTCGTCATTCTACCCTAAAAACCATGTCTTAAGCAAGGAAATGTTGCTTAAATGAGGCTGATAATTACGTCAAATCGAGTGTCATCACTAACACCTTCGACTAGAACTTCACACTCCTCGAACACTCCACTAACCTAGCCAAACATCTAGAAGGGTTCTACTCTTCCAACCAACCTCCTAGTCTGCTGCCACTTCCACTCTCAAACTACTCCGACACCCTCTTCACTATAGGAGGACACAAAAACATTTCAGTTGACCATTTTAGAAATCGACATTGCATTTCAAATCGCTTTCCTTTCAAGATCAAACACTTTTCTTTTCAAAACTTCCCACCCACTTTAAAACAGTTTGAAAATCCATGGAAAGTTGGTCTTGTGCCAATGTTTCATCCCTTCTCCCTGTGAGGTTAATTACTCCTCTAGAAGAAAAAGACAAAACACCAACACAGCAACAACTAACCAGGCTCTGATACCATCTGTAACACCCGTCCCAAACCGACCCGAGTTTACTCGTGATCGAACTGGTATGAGTGCTACTCAAAGAACCAGCTTTAAAAGAAATGAGTAAAACGCAGTGGAAACAGAAACAACTTTTATTAAAAGGTTCAAAAACAAACGAAGGCCTTCATTAAATACAATTCAAAATCCGAACAACTGATAAATCAAAATCCGAAATTCAAACCTCAACAACGATTACAAAGTTCCCCAACCCAAAAGTCTCAACTGAAACATAAAACCAAACGATAGTCACCCCATAGTCCACTATTCTTCACTTCCCAACTCCAAACTGCAACTCCTCTGAACTCAACCGAATACAGATGACAGATATTTTTGAAGGTAGTGTTATTAGGAGTGCGAGACGTTTAAATGAATTCTTGAACCAGGTAAACTATGAATATGTTTCATTAGTGAAAGTGAAAGCTCTAGTATTATCACTACCAACTATTCTGAGTATCTTGTGTGTTTTCTGGCTGTGCAATGCGATAATCCAGCTACGTGCGGCTGCTGAGGCTGTTGGAGAAACAAGTCTGGAGGAGAAATTTGAAGCAGCAAGTAAAAGCCTTGAGCGGGGAATTATGTTTGCTATCTGTATGCAGTATGCTGTTCAATTTTGTAAACATTTGCACAACAAACAAACGTGGGAATAGTCACTTTTCACCCCTATGCGGATTTCAGCAACCCCAATAAAATGGTGCGATGAGGAATACATAAGCCAATTACAATACATATGAAACCCGCCTCCAAAGCAACTATATAACGCTTAATTCGTACACATGAATTCTTGTAAACGTATGAACCTCGAGCTGAATCGAGTAAGGCTCGAACTCGCTCATTTATTATCAAGCCAGCTCACGAGAAATAAATGAGCGAGTTCGAGCCTACTCGATTCAGCTTTTTGGCGATCTAACTCAATTCGTTAACTCGTTGAGTTTGACTCGTTAAATTGTTAAAGAATTAATTAGCGAGAAGCTCGCGAGTAAGGACTAAATTGAATTTAGTTACGATCACGGTAGCTCGATCAAACTCCAATGATTATTTTACAAAATTATATAGACTAGTGATCATTTTGTAATTGTTAAAAATTGTCTTACTAATTAGCAATTAAAAAATTATGAAACATTTGATTTGTTTAAGGAATAGCTAAGATGCTTTGGGCTAATTCGCCCAACTTTCGCCCACCAATTTATTTTGGTTTGTATTTTTTGGTTCGATCAGGAATTTGGTTTGACCAGTTTTTAGGCAATTTTCATCTAAATCTTGGGCGAATTCTCCCCATACCTGGGTGAAAATTATTATAATTATAAATAGTTTGAAAACGTATTTAATTGTATAAATAATTATATTTTTCTATTTATTATGGTGAAAATGCCCAATTAACTTGTTATTTGGGTGTTATTCAAGTTACTTTCGAGTATTCCTCAAGTGTTACTTGAATATTACTCTCGAGTTTATCTCGATTTTTGATTCCATTTTGATTCCATTCAAAATCTTGATGTTGACTAATATAGTGGCATAATCGAATTTTTATAATCCTATTGGGTTGACTACAAAAGTGATGATTTTTATTAGTTTACTGGTCAAAGTATTTTAACTCATTAAAATATAAAAAGAAGAAACAAAACAAAATAAAATAAAAACTAATGAGATGGATATGATTCATCTTTTAACCCCAGCCATTAAGTTCTTATATTCATTTTGGGCCTTTAGGATGTTTAGTGCTTTTCCGGACAAGTTGATTTATTGGCAAAGGGTAGGGATTCCAAGAATAAATAATATCTTCCCTTCCCTTCTTTCTCTTCACTCTCTGTATTATCTTCTCCTTCCGCTCTCTGTGTTCTATTTTCACCTTCTATCTTCCCCTTCGCTCTCGACATTTTATCATAGCTATGTCGTTGGGATCCTAGGCATGATTCAATCCATGTCACTGACGATTTCGGCTGAAAGAATTCTGAAAAATTCACTGAAAGTGATCTGATTAAAATCAAAAGAAGACGCCAACCAAGAGGAGGGAGCATCTGATTAAAGTCTCCATCACCAAGAACCCCCTCGTCTTCTATCTGAATCTCGCTAAGGTAAAAAAATAACGAAACTCTCATCTATCTTGATGGATACTGCGGGAATCGGTGAAATTGTTAGAAACTTCGTCTTGTTCACGATTCTTGTTGATATGGACTTGATTTTCTTTATTTTAATTGAACTTCTTGTTTCTTTCTTTTTCCTCTACTTGTCACGGTGCACTGTTCGGGTACTGAGAGAATTATATGATAGATACGATTTCAAGTCATGTTCAGATTTGATTATCCAGAAGTTAATAACACGTTAAGCCATTTTCGCTTCTAAGAATGCAGACTCTGACTGGAAAAGATTGGGGTTGTGGTTACGGAATGGGTATAATACTAATAGGGTTTTATTTTTGCAGAGCACGTCAAGCAGTATAACCAACTGCAGCTCTCTGCTCTCGGAATGGGTATTCCTTTAGAACTCCCTTTCAGCCAAAATCAGAATTTCCAGAACTCTTTCAGTGGGTTGCAAATTCTCATTGAAGGGCTCTTCCAGTCTTCTAAGTTTCTTTTGTACATGTTTACAAATAAGAGGTCCGTTTTCTGTATCTCCAGTTGCCACCCTTTACTTCGGCTTAATTCCTAGATTTATTCGTTCTTGTGGGTTTTGAGAGATTCGTTTGCAGCAAAGCATTCCAAGTACGTAAAGCACATGAGCGGTAAAAAGGTTCATTTTGAGGGTTCTTTTCATGCTTTTGGTTGCTTGAGGAACAAACTATCTAGGATGTTTCTTACAGCAATTATAAGTGGCCGGTTTCTCCAAACATATTAGTTGCCTATGGAAAAGCTTAGAAATGGGTCCTAGATGGGAGATATTTAGCCCTTCTGCCTATTTCGAAATGATAAGTTGTGTTGTGGTTTTCCAGTTGAGCCTTTGATATGATTACTTGAAGGGATCATGTTGCTTTAATGCCTTCTCCAAACTTACTAGTTATCTAAGGAAGGAAAACTTAGAAATGGGTCCTAGATGGGAATTATTTTGCCCTTCTGCCTATTTAAAAATGTTCAGTTCTGGTTTTCATCTAGTTGGGTTTGATTTGTGTATTCAGTTGGCTGAGGAAAAGTTTAAAAATGGGTCCTAGATGGGAGATATTTAGCCCTTCTGCCTATTTCGAAATGATCAGTTGTGGTTTTTCAGTTGAACCCTTGGTATGGTTACTTGAAGGGATCATGTTGCTTTAATGTCTTCTCCAAACTTATTAGCTGCCTATGGAAAAGCTTAGAAATGGGTCCTAGATGGGAGATATTTAGCCCTTCTGCCTATTTCGAAATGATCAGCTGTGTTGTGGTTTTCCAGTTGAGCCTTTGATATGGTTACTTGAAAGGGATCATGTTGCTTTAATCATTCTTCAAACTTACCAGTTGCCTAAGGAAGAGAAACTTTGAAATGGGTCCTAGATGAGAATTATTTTGCTCTTCTGCCTATTTAAAAATGATCAGTTCTGGTTTTCTTTAGCATGGTATTGCTGTACATCATTCTGGTCTGCTCCCCGTCATCAAGGAACTAGTTGAGCTTCTATTCCAGGAAGGTCTCGTTAAGGCACTATTTGCTACTGAAACAGTACGTTGACTTTCACAAGTGATCAGGTTTCTTGGAAACTGGAGACTAGTAACCTTTCTCAGTTAGTTTTATATTTTCCATGGTCAGGAGTCTGATTTTATTGTGGTATCCTTTTTACTCTGTGTTCAGATGGTGTATTTCATCCTTTTAATTAGTAGTCTGGATGTAAGTTGGTTGGAAGTATCTTAATAATCGCTTCCTTAACACTCATTTTAACAGTTTGCAATGGGTTTAAACATGCCTGCCAAGACTGTTGTTTTTACAGCTGTTAAGAAGTTTGACGGTGATAGTCATCGTCTTATATGATCTGGTGAATATATACAAGTGAGTACTGATATTTCAAGGATTTATGATGCTTATTCAGAAGTATGTGTGTAAGTACTATTATAACCATTGTATGGTATATGTGTTGTCATTTTAGATGAGTGGAAGAGCTAGACGGCGTGGCAAATATGACAAGGGTATCTGTATCATAATGATTGATGAGCAGGTAACCTTACAGTTGGACATTAGCTCATTTGCCTTCAATGCTGCAAAACCATCAAAATTCAGTTCTAAGCAACCCCTATTCTCACAAGTTGAACAATAGATATCTTGTTTAGCTTCTGATCCTGTGGATCACGTTGAAGGGATCAAGTTGAGCCTTTGATAAGATTACTTGAAGCGATCATGTTGCTTTAATGCCTTCTCCAAAATTACTAGTTGTCTAAGGATGGAAAACTTAGAAATGGGTCCTAAATGAGAATTATTTTGCCCTTCTGCCTATTTAAAAATGTTCATTTCTGGTTTTCTTCTAGTTGGGTTTGATTTGTGTATTCAGTTGGCTGAGGAAAAGTTTAAATATGGGTCCTAGATGGGAGATATTTAGCCCTTCTGCCTATTTCGAAATGATCAGTTGTGGTTTTTTAGTTGAACCCTTGGTATGGTTACTTGAAGGAATCATGTTGCTTTAATGCCTTATCCAAACTTATTAGCTGCCTATGGAAAAGATTAGAAATGGGTCCTAGATGGGAGATATTTGGCCCTTCTGCCTATTTCGAAATGATCAGTTGTGTTATGGTTTTCCAGTTGAGCCTTTGATATGATTACTTGAAGGGATCATGTTGCTTTAATGCCTTCTCCAAACTTACTAGTTGTCTAAGGAAGGAAAACTTAGAAATGGGTCCTAAATGGGAATTATTTTGCCCTTCTGCCTATTTAAAAATGTTCAGTTCTAGTTTTCTTCTAGTTGGGTTTGATTTGTGTATTCAGTTGCCTGAGGAAAAGTTAAAAAATGGGTCCTAGATGGGAGATATTTAGCCCTTCTGCCTATTTTGAAGTGATCAGTTGTGGTTTTTCAGTTGAACCCTTGGTATGGTTACTTGAAGGGATCATGTTGCTTTAATGCCTTCTCCAAACTTATTAGCTCCCTATGGAAAAGCTTAGAACTGGGTCCTAGATGGGAGATATTTAGCCCTTCTGCCTATTTCGAAATGATCAGTTGTGTTGTGGTTTTCTAGTTGAGCCTTTTGATATGGTTACTTGAAGGGATCATGTTGCTTTAATGCCTTCTCCAAACTTACTAGTTGCCTAAGGAAGAAAAACTTAGAAATGGGTCCTAGATGGGAATTATTTTGCCCTTCTGCCTACTTAAAAATGATCAGTTCTGGTTTTCTTCTAGTTGAGCCATTGTATCAATTTTGGGTCTTAGTTGTAACAGTCTTATTGTTTGATTAATGTAATTAATTATCTGATGAGAGGGGAAGAATACAACAAGGGGTGATCAAATATTAGTCTTTGATGGTCCGCTGTTGGACTCTAGTTTGCTTAATTGGCCAAATCCATCTTCAAGGTTGGTTAAAGTTTAAAATTTATGCCAAGAAAATGGTGATGCAGAAACCAAGAAGAAACATCAGTTTCATTGTCGTTATGATGTTCACAGGATTAACTTATGGTTTCAGAATTTTGGTAGTGATGATGGAAAGGTTGGGTGAAGTAATATAATTCAGTGGTGGGCTTCTATGTCTCCTTTGAAGGTAACAGAAAATGCCATGTTGCTCATCATTGAATTAAGTTGGGTCCCTTACTAGTGGTTAGTTGTGCTGATTCTACTATTGGTTTCAGAATTTTGGCAGTGCTGATGCTCGTGCAGTCTCAGCCTTGCAATAAGGAAAGGTTGGGAGAAGCAATATAATTCAGTGGTGGGCTTTCAGTGTCTCCTTCGTCATTTTGAAGGTAAAAGAAATTGTTCTGCTGCTCATTATTGACTTAAGTTGGATCTCTTACTAGTGGTCAGTTGTACTATTGTGCATAAAAGAACAAGCAAGTATCATTTTTAGTGAATTCATTATGAAAGCTTAGATCCTCAGATATATTCATTAGCTACTCTGCTGTTTTCATATTGGCTTATGAAGTGTTTAAGGAAAAGAACATAGAGAATCTTTTTTATATGCACGAATTTTGATCTGAAAACCGGACAGAAATAATCTCAGAAGTGGCCCAGCGAGCAAACACCAATTAAGCAAATGGCCAAGCCAATTAAGCAAGCCTTTCATTCATTAATGATTGTCAAATGAAGCTTAATTTGATATGATATGATGCACTTTAGTTTGATCATGCAATGTGTGTGAAATGAAGCTGTAACTGTTTCTGTTAATAGAAATCTATTATTTTCTTTTGCAAATGCTTCATAGCTCCCCATGGTGGTGGAGATCTTTACACCCCCCCCAATAGTATACAACAGTTCAGTCTGACGGAAATGGTCTTGAATTTTGAAGCATAAAGAGATGAATGAAATGCAGAAAGGTACAGAAACCTGATAACTGGAGCTGAAAACATGATAACAGTGTTGCATTTGTTGTAGCCTGTATGTTGGTGCCTGTGCGAGTTGACAGTGTTCCAATTGCTTGTTGAACTTTGAATATAAGACTGTAGCAAATCAAAGGACAACATTCCTAGTATTGATTCAAAACTAAGGCAAAATTATGAAAAGTGGGGTTGCTAATTACTAATTAATTACCTTTGGATTATGATCAGAATGGGCATAAACAGGAGAAGTGATTATTAGGGTGGCGATGATGAGTAAGAACAGAGAAGAATGTAGAGTAATGCTGGTTACCATGGTTAGAGGTTTATGAATGCTAATTGAGCTTAAGAAGGAATTAATGCAGTGATTAACTGGTGCCATGGTGATTAGTTATTCTCATTCATGTTTAATATAGCAGTGTGCACATGAACATCCGAGATGAATTAGAAGCAACCAGATTGATGACCTATATGCATTCAGAGATCCCTTTCTATATGCAGCTAACTTTGTTTGTAAAGTGGAAACTAAAGATAAAGAAACACTATGCACATGACCTTATTGACAATTTAAATCCATTTTACCTTTTGAAGCAGATTAAAGAGAAGGCGTTTGCATAGATGAATTGTCCAAATAGGAATTTGATTACTCTGTCCAAGTTTTTCCAATCAGCGTCTCATCAATTACTTAAGATGATATCAACTAAAAGCCCATTGACATCAAGGATAAGGAGCTTTTTAGCAGAAGGTCTTTTTGATGGAATCATTCCTTGGCTTGGGAAATTCTTTTGTTCTCAGTGGCAGCATTCATAGTTTTGGTTAGAACAGCTAGGATTGGTCATCTCCAATCCTCTGAACTTGGTTCACTAACTTCATTCCCTCTAGGAGAATTCCTCTTCAATTCTTCATGCATTACGCCATGGTATAAAGTGTTAGAATTGGCACCTTCTGTTTTGATGAAGCAGAATGGACCCACGAGTTTTACTAGGATTATCTTCATCTGAATCTGCCCCTCGTTTTTCTCCAACATTGATTACTTGCATTTATCTGTTGCCTCAGTATGTGGTTGGTGTTGTTGACTAGTTGACTGGAAGATTAAACAAACAGAGCAAGTGGTTTGATATATCCGCTTTACAAGTACACAAAAACTAACAGAGGAGGAGAAATTTAGTTGGCCATTGTAGATGCTGGTCATTGGTTCTGGAAGCCATGATGCTGTGTATGATCTTACCAGCCGTTTCTCCTAAGTGTGATGAAGTGATTTTGTTGTTACCATTATTGTTGGGAAGCTGGTGTTGCATCTTCAAAATAGCAGACTGAACTAACTCCAGCATTGTTTACCACTATTCACAAAAGAAAATAATGTTACAAAGTTGGGGGAACTAAGAAAGGGGAAAAGATTGAAGTGCCGAAATGGTTGATGGTTTGGGAGACAATTCTGCGGCCATCATCAAGCTTTTGGACATGAGAAATGATCATGATGACTTGAGGAGAAGCCATTTCAAGAGAAAGGTCAACTACTTCTCTAAGCCCTTTTTCTCGTATGCTAAATGCTGCTGCTGTATATATGAATGTATATGTTAACAAATTAAGATGAATGAATGAACATACCTCGCCAATGCCAGAGCCAGAGGATGCCCCTGTTATGAGGACGACTTTGTCGGCTACATTATCACTGAATACAAAGGACACATCTGATGTGAAGGCCTTGAGGAGAAAGTATGAAACAGAGGGCAAAGAATGTGAATGAAGAAAGTATGGAGAAAGTAAAGGAAGGAAGGAAAGATAGAGCCAAACGAAAGGGTTTCGGTCATCGGTGAAGCAGGGCATGATGGTGAGTTTGCTGATATGCATATGCATTTGCAGCAGTCCCTGTTGAGTTCTGGAAACTTTTCAATAGTCCAGCTTCCTTACCATCAATTATCTCATCTGAAACTTTACCTAGTGTTCTTCTCAAGGCAAGCTTCCTCCTGTGATTCAAGCAATTATGCAGGCATGTAACTGTTCTTATCTTTCTTCCCTCCTGCGAGGTAACCAATTCTTTCGCCTCTGTAATATCTGAACCTTTCCTGGAATGAACATCAATGTCAAGATGAACTATTAAAAATATTTGGAGGGCAGATGACTTTGTATGCTTACGACTAGTACTGTAGTACTAGTAGTATTCAATCGATGATGTGGCATTTGCAGTTTGGTGATCATCCGGAATGCATAGTTACCCCAGGAAGGGAACAGTATTTTTTGCCATTTCCACAGATTTCTGCACCATCGTCCCCAAGCTCAGCGGCATCTGGTGCCTACCAGATTTCTCACAGACAAATATACAACTACTAGTACCGTAGAACTACCAGTACTTGTAACAAATTAACTGACAACTAACATTCTCCTTTTGCACTGCAATTTGTTGAGGGAACCTTCATCTAATTATTAGTCACATACTCCTTTTTTCAGAAACATGTTCATCGGCTAGCGAAAGAAACAACTCAAAGCCACAAAGGTCAGTTTTGATTGTCGTATTTCTTTTTTAGTCACATACTCCTTTCTACAAAGTTTTATTTTATTTCCACTGCCCTATTTCTTTTTTATAAGATTATCATTACATTTCTTTCTAAATTAGAATAACAACTTATCCAACAATTATCTTCCCATAACAATAATTTACTATAAGATAATGATTAAAATAAATGAAATAATTTAACGAATATGAGAATTAAAGAGCTAGTTTTACTTTGTATTTTTTGGAATCTAGTTAGGTATAATACATCTCCTATTATAGGAGATTGGGTACAAATCTATAGATACAAGAATTCTCTAATTAGCTAATTTGTAGGAACTAATGAAACTAATATAAGGCTATGCATAACTAATAAACTATCTGTTGAATTATTGATTCGAAATTAATTCTTCGAATCAATAGCTGGCTAGATATAATCATTTTTAGCCAATATGGTATGAAACTAGTTGTTCCAACCTAGGCGTTATGGCCACTCTTTTCATACCTCTAAGTGTCTTCTCTTCCTCTGACAAAACATGACTTCTGAATTTATACTACATGCATCTACTAGAGCTATCACCAACACAAAACCATCTTATTCTATGAGTCATACTCATGACCATTGATTCTTCATAAGCTGGATGGAAGAAATTACTTCATGTACTAAGAAGGTACTGACTTCAACAAGATACCTATGTAATCCATCATTAGGACACATCAGAGGGTGTCAATTTGTCCAAGGGGTTTATTGAAAAGGATAGGATTGTCTAATTTATCCTTGGCTTGAGCTCATCTGGGTGATGCTAAGAGCATCATCATGAGGTCCAAACCAGTTTCGACACCAAAACATCATTCTCAGAAATAAGACATGAGGAGGAAGACGACATCTAATGAAGCAAGAATAAAACTCACGCTAAGAGTTTAGCTAGCGTTTTTCAGACATCATGGGAGGTGCCTGCTTCATCGACAATAGTAGAATATATGAACTATCAATACCACGTAGTAAAGAAACAAAGCTCCATTTTTTGTGAGCACATGGTACACAAAGCTCCAATTGAACTCTAGCTTTTTTGTATGTAAATATTCACCTTGGTATGGTTATAGCTTGAAGTGAACCCTACAAGATTTGTGTTTCGCCTTTGTCTTTTGGTACACCGGACAAGTTGCCATGAACCAAACCCCATCTCCATTCATACTAGAATACTAGAAGTGAGCCTTCAACGTGTTATACATCTTGGTTGTTCTAAGATGCATGATATACATGGAAGAGTGAGTCTCTTAAGGTATTTCTCTTTTGAACCCCTCAACCTTTGGCACACACAAATGACCCAAAAATTTCAGTAACTCGTCCACTTGCTCAAAACCCAACTCCTTCGCTTCTTCAACCTCTGCCCAGATTCCAACCAACTTAGAATCTTTGGCCTGCCCTCCTCCAATTAGATCCTGTAATAATGATCAGATACTCAGCTTAGAAAGTAACCATCAACATCCTCAAAGTTCATCAAACGAGCTTATGACCACACATACTTCACCTCTTTGTTCAACAATTCGGTGAGCAAAGCAGCTATGGTGGAGAAGCCCTCCACAACCATCGGTAGTACCCAAACAAGCCTAGAAAAATTCCCAACCATTAAGCTCCTTCTAGTTCATTAGATGCTTCAAGCTCTTGTGACCCGTTAGGATCCTAAACGTCTCCCCGTACAAGTAATGGCGCCACAGTTTCAATGCAAACACCACTGTCACCAACTCAAGATCATGAGTGGGGAAATTCGCCTCATGAACCATGAGATGTCAAGAGACATAAGTTACCACTTTTCTAACCTGCAACATACATCCCAATCTTAGTATGATGCATCACTATAAATCGTGTACTCACCACCCTCCACCGACAATGCAAGCGCCGAAGTCAACTTCCGTTTCATCTCCTCAAAACATTTCTAACACGTCTTCAACCACTCGTAGTTGGACTCCTTTCTCAGTAACTTGGTGAGTAGTGCAACAATGGTGGAAAAGCCTTCTACAAACCTCCGATAGTATCCAGCTAAACCCAAGAAGCTCCTTAGCTGTGACACATCATTAGGGGCATCCAGTTAATCACCGCCTTGATCTTCTTCGGGTCGACTTCTACTCCCCTTCTCGACACCACATGCCCCAGAAACAGAACCTCACTTAACTAGAAATTGCACTTTGAGAACTTGGTGAACAAATTTTGCTCCTACAAGGTCTGCAACACGAACTCAAGATGCTTTGCATGCTCATCCTCACTTTTCGAGTAAATGAGAATGTCATCGATGAAGACGATGAAAAACTTCTCTAGATACTCGTGGAACACTTTGTTCATGAGAGCCATGAAAGCCGCTAGAGCATTGGTGAGGCCGAACGACATCACTAAGAACTCGTAGTGACCTTATGTAATTCGTGCACATCTGCATCGACCCATCCTTCTTCTTCATAAACACCCATCCTTCTTCTTCATAAACAGAACTGGTGTACCTCAAGGAGATACACTCGGGCGGATGAAACTCTTATCGAGCAATTAATTCTTGTAGATGCTCTTTCAGTACCTTTAGTTTCGTTGGGGCCATTCTGTAAGGCGAGATCGAGATAGGAGCAGTGTCAAGTACTGGGAGGCCAGAATCCGCACCTTCCCAATTTTGGGGGCAGGGCGACTTTGTGTGACACCCAGGCAGGCGTGCCCTCAACCAAATGGCTTCAGGCGCAACTTGCGTTCAAAAACTCGATGGTTCACGGGATTCTGCAATTCACACCAAGTATCGCATTTTGCTACGTTCTTCATCGATGCGAGCTCTATTCCGAACACATCAGCAAATTTGCAAGCTACCAACACGTACATTCTCTAGCTTCACTTCCTTCTTCTCTTTCACTTGAATCAGCACATCTTCACAACCCTATTGTAGTAGAGCAAATGCCTGCATTACTCAAATTATCTTCAAAGGAGCAGATTCCCTTCTCCTCGCCCCTTGGAAGATCATCTGTCTGTCCTCCTCGGGCCGAAAGATAACCTCCTTCTTCTGAAAGTCCAAAAGAGCTCCATGCTTTGCCAACCAGTCCATGCAAAGGTAGAACTACTACGTTAGCTAGTAGTTCCATTCTACTGACAGTCAATGCACAATTCATCAAAAACTGGTCTATAATTACTAACGTCCCCAACAACGTCTTCACGCCCCAACTAACCCCCAAGATACTAGATGCTACGTCCAAGCTATTCATGCACTTCACAAAGATAAACGAATGGGTCGATCTCGAGTCAAACAATGCATACAGAGGACAATTATGGACAGAAATTGTACCTGTCACCACGTCATTTGTCGCCTCAGCCACTCCCTTCGTAAATGCATACCAACCTCCCCTGAATCATGTAACCACCTAAGGGGGCAGTGTTAGCTCCAATAGCTCGACTGACTCCAACTAACTCGTGACTTTAATCACCACATCCTCGGCAGCCACGGCTCTTAGATGGAGCTACATGACCTCTTCCCTACCCCACTAACTGATTCAGAGATGCTCTTGTTTGTGGACAATCTCAATTGTAGTGACCTGGCTGGTTGTACATGTAGAAAACCATTAGGGTGCGCCTCAGAAGTTGGAACTCCCCAAAGTGAGGCTTGCACAAGTGACATAGAATGGCAACCCAGAAGATGCACCCCTTGACTGAATCGGCCCTAAGGGCCTAGCCCTGCACCACCTACTCATATGGCCTAGTTGACCACAGTTGAAGCAACGTACACACTGTTGAGGTGCAAACTATACACTTCTCCATGGGATGTGCTCTATTAGCTGGCCGAGTCACATGAGAACGCTGAGAGGTGGCCTTACTTTTATTTTTCTCCCTTCTCTTCAAGGCCTCCGCCTTCACCGACACCACATCCACCATATCAGTAGAGGCAACCCCCTCCTGAATCTCCGTCCTTAGACCGTCCCAAACCTCATTATTAGCTTCCGAACTCCGTTCGTCCTTTCATCGAACAACTGAGTGAAGTTGGTGAAATCGATGAAATAAGCCAGCACTGACTTATCTCCCAGCTCAAATGTAACACCTCACCCTAGACGACCCGGTTAAACCACAGGCGCCACAGACCCGAACCAAGCAGACAATCATACACATCATCACATGAACAAAAGAATGAATCAATGCAATAAGAAGGGAAATGGCCAAGCCTGCATAACCAGAATCAATAATCAAGTATAACCAATGGAAAGGAATAACCAAGAATAAATCCAGTACATCCATAATCCATAAAGAAAATCCCTGAAAGCCTAGTCAAAACCGATAAGTCAAAAGTGGGTTTGAACATTCTGGTAGTACCAACCATTAATCGACTCATGAAGGGTAACACCTCTCCTTAATGCTCTCCTAGGTGGCATGGTGACTTGCTCACCATACCCCAAATGAACTGGCAAAGAAACCAAAGAAAGAGGGGTCAGTGACATGGACTAAGTGAACTAGTAAGAAATAATAATCCCACATGATATGAAAGAAGTAAAACCAAAAAGCCAAACAGATTAGAGAAAGATCACAACAGTTAGAGGGTTGTAGCATGATCAATCCCTATCCCGATCCTTTAAAAGGATCCCTATCCCGATCATTTAAAAAGATCCCTTAAGCCTATAAGGTCTATTGACCATCCCGGTGCCATATATGCCCTGTACCCGCTCATTAATACCCCTTTTAGCCCTTTCATTACCTAGGGATTGCGCAATCCATAATGGATCACCCGCGCTCACACCTAATTCCAACCTGTGAGATCAGTCTAAACATACACGTAATCTCTATCGATATCAATCAAGGTAGTATAAAAAACTAAGCCCGAATTACATAATAGGATGTAATTCAATAACAAAATAACAATGAGCAATAAAAGCTGGGTACGGATCATAATAGTTAAAATGACATTTCAATGAAAAACCCCTCACAGTTTCCTTGGATGATTCTTGAATTTGGATTGACCGAGATAGCTTCCCACCCCGAGCACTACACCATAACTTTCCAAACAACCACAACCATCAGAACTAACCTAATTAGAGAAGACCACCAAACCCCCAAACCGTAGAACCCTAGGTGGCGGAGCCGAATCTGATTAGAAGAGAATGATTTACCTAAATCAGAGTCTGGCCGATTGACCTAGATTGATCCTTTCACCTTCCTTCACGTTCCCTCGCTCATCCAACGATCCTAGCTCCAAATTCCCACCTTGAACTCTCGTTGTTCGTCAAAGAGGTTTGAAAGAGAAGAATTAGAAAGTATGTCGACTGATTTCCGATTTTACAGTTTTATACTAAACTGATGTAACGACCGTTGCATGTTCTGTAACACCCATTGCATCATGGGTGGCAACGACCGTTACACAATGTGCAACTCCCGTTCCACTCATCAGTTCTGCAGAACACATCAGCTACAATTTAATAGCAGATTCATCAACATTTCCAGTTCAACTCATTTCAACCCGAAACAAAAGCTAGAACTTAACCGATAACGGGACGTTACAACTCCCCCCCTCTTTAAACAGGTTTTGTCCCAAAATCATCTTAAACCCTTCCTTTAGCTAGTGAATGCACCAAAGAGCAGTAGAACCTTACATGCGAGATAGGTATTCACCAAGTCGGGATACTTCTATTTCATGAAAGCCACAGTCTCCCAAGTCACCGCTTCGACTTCTTGGTTCTTCCAAACCACCTTGACCATCAGTAAGCACTTACTCCTGAGCTAACAAAACTTATGGTCAACAATCTGAACTGGCACTTCCACAAAAGTGAGATCCTCAGCTAGGTCAACCTCATTCGGCCTAATAACATGATCAGGCTTACCAACGTACTTTCTAAGTACACTAACATGGAATACATTATGTATTCAATCCAAATCTCCTGGCAATGCCAACTCATAAGCCACCGTCCAACCCTCTTTGAAACCTTGAGGAAAACCTTCTCTCCCACACTGAACTGAACCTCCCGAGCCTTTCCATCCGCATACTGCTTCTGTCTATTCTAAGCTACACCAAGCTAAGCCCGAATCGACCTAACCCTGCTTGCAATTTCTTCTATAGTCTGAGCTCCTGAAGCCAACATGCCCCCTTCTAAATCCCAAAAGATAGGCGTTTTGCACTTCCTTCTGTACAAAGCCTCAAAATGCGCCACTCCTATACTGTTGTGAAAAGAGTTGTTATAGGCAAAATCCACCGAAGGAAACAACTTGAGCCATGGCTCCTCAAACTCCAAAACACAAAACCGAATCAATTCCTCCAAAGTGAGGATTGTCAGTTTAGATTGTCCATCTGTCTGAGGGTGATAAGCTGTAGAGAAGTGCAGCTTAGTACCCATAGATGCATGTAAGCTCTTCCAGAACTGAGAAGTGAAGCTCGGATCCCTGTCAGGCACTATGGTCTTAGGCACACAGTGCATCCTCACTACATGCTTCACATAAAACCTTGCCAGTTCATCCACATCCGGCTTGAACTTGATGGGGATGAAATGAGCTACCTTCGTTAGATGATCCACAATCACCCAGATCGCATCCTTACCTCCCACCACAAGAAACCACTGACAAAGTCCATTGTTAAGTCATCAAACTTCCGAACTGACACTGACAGCGACTGAAGTAAACCCCTTGTTACCTGAACGGCGAACTGTTGTAAAGCACTATGTAAGAGCAAAATTCTCATGCCAATGATATCTTCCAAGTTATCTCATTCTGGAATGCAAACGATTTGGCAGCTATTCAATGTCTAACTTGTTTTTAGGGGTTGGATTTTGGTCCAACCTTTTTCTGACCATTAAATTATATTTTAACCACCTTTTCATCCTTTTTGACCATTTTGACCAATCAAATGGTCTAGATTACTAAGGGGTATTTAGGACATTTCACACCCAATTTAATTTTTGTTTTATTTTTTAAAAATTCAATTTCTCTCTAGTGACTAGCCGCCTCCTCTTAGTTGACCCCTTCCTCGCTATCTCCATCAAATCTGGCTATCTTCCAACTGATTTCGGACTTGCCAAACAGAATGAAAAAGCTACTACTACTAATCACACACTTATTGTCGTCCTGCGCCGAAGTGATCGACAAAAGATTGGGATACGAAGGTGGACAAGAGGGGCCGAAGGATCCGAATAACGCCGGCTTGCACGGTTGAGTGGCTTCTGCAGTAGGCTGAGCCCACAATTTTCACGACTACTGGAACTGGCACGATTCCAACGATTTTTCTCGACTCTTGAATGTGTCTTTGAGGAGTAGTGGATCTACTCTTTCGCTAGCTTAAGAGGATTGTGTATTGAAGGGGATTTGGGTGATAGTGGATTTGTTATCGGAAGTGGGAGGTGAATGGGTGAGTAAGTGAGGGCGATGGACGAAAGGGGGTCTAATAGTTGGGTTGTTCCGCTCCGGCAGGGGAGGTGGTTTGGAGGAGAAGAAGAAGGAAGTGGTGTAAATGAGAGGGTGGGTATTTTGGCGGCGGCGAGAGAATCGAAGATGGCGGTGGTGAAAACTACGCTGATTCAATCGGTGGTAGTGTTCTTTCTTGGTGATGGTGACTGCGGCAAATTAGGTTTAATTAATATTTTATAAAATAATGGTTTTGCTCTTTGATTTTTTGTTGTAACCGGTCCAACCTAGAGGGGTTGGACGTGGATCACGTGCCCTTATTTTTATAGTTTTAATATTTATTATTACGTTTCACAAATATAACTTAATTTTGTATTTTAAGTTTTATTGCCTTTTAAAGTGAAAATGTAGATGCTAGTAACTTTGTAAAGAAAAATAGAGTTTTAAATTAATTTATACATTTTCAAAACATTTGCTCAATTTATTTACCCACAATGGATCCAATACTCAGTCCTGGATTTGACCATGCGACATATTTGGATATTATGGTATACATCTTGATTTGATCTCCTTGCCATACCAAAATAGTATCTAAAGAAGTAAGTTGTATTTTTGAATTTGTAGCACTAGCTTTATAGTTTAGCATTGGATTATAGTGTAATGTCCGTAACAAATTGACCACTGCCAAGTACTCTTGAAACTAGGGTTGTGAATGAGCTGAGCTGAGCCAAACTTTACCAAGCTCAAATTTGAGTTGAAAAATCAAAGTTCAAGCCTAACTTATTAACTGTGCATGACGAACTAAACTCGAGCTGAACTCAAACTCAAGTATTAAAAATTCATGATGAGTATAATTCGAATTCAACTTAAAACTTGTACACTAAAATAAAATTGATGAGTCAACTTCAAATACAATTAAAATCATAGAAAACACACTTCCCATACACTATTAAAATTATCCTATAAACTATTTATGGAACAGGTGGTCAATCAGAATAACTTCAGAAGTGACGGGAGTGGCGAATGATTTGGAATACGAAGCTTCCTCCTAAGATGAAGCATTTTATTTGGAGATTGGCAAGAAGGGTGTTGTCGATTTGGATCACTCTCTAGTAATGTCAAGTGAATGTCCATGGGAGTGCGGGGTTGGGCGGGGAGATGAAAAGATTTTTTCCCCTTCATTGTGAGGTGGCGAAAAATTGTTGCCGCAAGGTTCAAATGCTGGAGGAAGAGTGACGCACTGAAGGAGGAGTGACCTCGTTTCATGAATGGCTTGGGGAGGTGCTCAACTAGTGTGACAACGAACGCTTGGGAATGGTGGTGATGGTGTTGTGGAGAGAAATAAATCAAAGGGTTTGGGTGAAGGAAGCTAAAACACCTCGGTTCATTGAAGACGTTGGGTTGACCATGAAGCTGGAGTGGAAAGAAGCTCGAGGGTTGTGTGATGATAGGGAGAGGGAAGTAGGAACTCATGTTGCAAGCTGTGAGAAGTGGCACAACTCGTCGACAAGGTAATGTCGATGCCGACTTTCGTAATGGAGAACGTCGTTGGAGATGTGGAATGGTGTTGCGAGACCACAAGGGGAGTGTGATGTCCTATCAAACTTCGTGGCGGAGGGGTTGTCCAGAGGTACGGGGTGAGTCCATGGCATTGTTGGAGGTATTGGAGTGGTTGTAAAATAGTGGATATGGAAGTTATCGTGGAAGTCGACTCTTCAAGCATGACAGTTGTTGTGATGATCAGTCACAATGAAGATACAATAAAATTCAGATGGATTGTAATCCAGTGTTAGGAGATTTGTAGTTCTCAACCTTTGTTTTAGATGAGAAGTGTTAGGAAGAATAGGAGCATGAATTAGCTCAACGTTCTTTTTCTTTGGCATCACTGATCAAGGGGCATGCTCCTCGTTCTTGGCTCGAGTTTGCATTGTCTGATACATCCATTGTTTTCGATCATTAATAATTTGAGCTTTTAAGAAGGATCTCCCTAGCTAGTAGGATAAACAAAGTATAGATGTCAAACGTCTTCACATTACACTACTGATTGGTGAAACTTCAAAAGGCGAGACAGACATGTATGAGCAAATAAGCATTGAAGAAGAACCTCAACTTCCTTATTTCATGACATTTTATCTTGCTTAGGAACATCTTTCTTCCTCAAAACTACCTGCAAGAGTTCAGAACACAACAACTTTCACCTTGTTTAGGAAGGGAGGATCTTAAACACTGACAATAAACTAACCCCTAGGTGAAAATCAAAGAAGGTTTATAAAGCTACCTTAAACATCATCATCAGGCTTATTCCTCTTTCGACAAGTTCCATCCTCAGGAGATCCCCTACACATAAGTTGTTGTCCTTGACAAGTTCAGTCCAACCACGTCCAATATAAGCACCGCCATTGTTTCTTGATGATATGTCAACGGTGATGTGGTGAAATGGCTGAAAAAGTACATTGATGACGTCATTAGGACTAATCTGTAACACATTTCATAGTAATAGGACCACTCTGTAACGAATTAAAGTTTTAGGACGAGTTTGTAACCCACCCTATAGTTTCGAGAAGTATTTGACCCAAAATAAAATTGATGAGTCAACGTCAAATTAAGTCTATATAAAGCAGGATGTAACTAAAAATGCACGACTATTCATTAGTGTCCCTCGCTGGTTTGAGTTCTGGTTAGTTTAGCTTACATTTGGTTCTGTCTCTCTTTTCGCGGCCTAGTTATAGTCCCCAGTTTTTTTTTGTTCGAGCACTCCCACGGAAGAGAGTACCAAGATCGCCTAGACTAAAGGAGAAAAAAAAGAGGAGAGAGCAGGGTGGGGGTGGGGGGAATGACTACGGAGAACTAAGGAATTTATCTTGTTAAGCCCATAGTGACGGTTGGAACCTTTGACGGCCACAATCAATCACGGTGTGAATAGGCGAAATGAGTAAGGTTTATAAGACCCAATCTGAGGGGGAGCATAGTCAGGGATTGTCTGGCCAAGTTGTGTGCCGCAGAATTGGCTTCCCGTCTGATAGCGAGACAGCGAACGGATGGGAGTCGAGCTAGTAGTAATTTACATTCCCGAATAATAGCCCCCGCTCGCGGGTGGATGGATTTTTTATCCAGAATATGCGTCGAAACCATCGCTGCATGTCCTTCTATGTCCACGTTACCCAAGGAGCGAGCCGAGCACCAACGCAAGGCTTCTCGGAAAGCCAAAGCCTCGATAGTGAAGGGTTCCGTGAAGTGCGGGAGAGACCGACCCCCAGCAAAAAGCACAGCTCATGTGTCATCCCTTAATATCAACCCAATACCTCCACCTTGCGCTCGGCGCACAGCACCATCAACATTAAGTTTAATCCTGCCTGGAGAAGGAGGCCTCCAAATATTAGGCGTACGCACCGAATGTCTTTGTGGGATCGGACGACCCACATCTTCCTGATCCAATTCCAACTCGGATTTGGCCATTTGTTGTTCCATTTGAGCCTTAAGTTCAGGAATTAAAAATTGTTTGGTGAGAAAGATGACGGTGTTGCGGGATTTCCACAACCTCCACCAGAAGAAAACAACAATTCGTCCAGTGGCTGATGGTAGTCTGAGAACCTTGCGCCAGACAATGCAGAAGTTAGAATTGGAAACGAGAGGAAGGGGAACGTTCATGATGGACCCAAAACGGACAGCCAAAGGGCAAAACAAAAGCAGATGGCACACCGATTCATCTGAACTCTCACAAACAGGGCATGATCTTGGGAAATCTGGTATGCGGGAGTTCATGGCCGTTCTCTTGGGAAGAACCCCTAAGACACATTTCCAGATAAAAAAATGAAGCTTGGGAGGGACTGGAAAGGACCATATATTATTCCATGCATCTGCGTCCATAGGCGACGTTGGCCCAAATTCAGGAGCTTCCACAATCCCATGGTGAAGGATGTCATAACCAAAGTGAACCGTGTAAGCGCCAGAATCAAAAAATTGCCAGATGAACTGGTCCGAGATTCTTTCAATTGGTAAGGGGATAGCCGAGATGATTGCCACGTCTACTGCTGAGAATACGCGGGGTAAGAAGTTGGATATCCCAGTAGCCGTGATTAATGAACATATCGACAGATGTAAAAGGACTCCAAGAATCGCCAATAGGGATTCGTTCAGGGGGCGAGGCGGAACCGTAGGGGTCCAGTTATCATGAAAGGCTAGAATTTGGAGGCCGGTACCCACTTGACACCTAAGACCTTGAATTAGTGAGTCCCTGCTAGCAATAATACTAATCCACCCCCATGATGGGTGAGATCTATCTTCCGCAAGAAGAAAGGACGAGTTATGAAAATATTTACCCTTATACACACAGGCCAGCAATGAGTCAGGTTCGGAAATGATTTTCCACCCTTGTCTCGCCAGCAAGGCGAGATTGAAATGGTGCAGATCCCGGAACCCAAGTCCACCTTTCGATTTTGGAGTACAAAGCCTTGTCCATGAGACCTATTTAATCTTCCGACGACCATCATGCTGACCCCACCAAAAGTCTCGTATTAGAGACGTAAGTCTTTTAATGTTCTTATTGTCATAGTGTACACCGGGAGGGCCGACAAGACCGATTTGACAAGGACTTCTATCCTAGCGGGAGAGAGGAATTTTCCTCTCCAGGCTTGAAGTTTACTAAGGACCAGGTCCTCAACATATTTAAATGTTTCAACTTTAAATCTCTTCATGGTCGTTGGGAGACCAAGGTATTCATCCTCCACTGTGGAAACCCAAACCCCCAGAGCACGGCAGAAAACATGTCGGTCAGGAGCAGGTGTGACTTTACAAAACGAGACTGCTGATTTAGATAAATTAACTCTTTGGCCACTCATAGTTTGATAATTACCAAGGATTTAAAGCAAAAAAGCAATATCTTCTAGAGAAACACGTAAAAATAGGTAGGTATCATTGGCGAACATGAGATGGGTTAAAATGGGGGTATATGCATTTAGTCGAACTCCTGCTAAAGATTCTGTTGATTGAGCTTGATTCAAGAGCATAATCAAACCCTCTGAGCAAATTGCAAACAGCAATGGCGAAAGAGGATCACCCTGCCGAAGACCCTTAGAGGAATGAAAGAAACCGTGTTTCTGACCATTAAGCAACACCGCGAATGTGGCCGAAGTAACACATTTGCAGATCCAAGAGATCCACAGTTCACCAAACCCCATCATTCTCATCATTCTGAAGAGAAAAGGCCATTTAATCCGGTCATAAGCTTTTTCCATGTCCAGTTTCAAAGCCATATATTTTGTCTGGCCAGATGTCTTGCCAGCCATGAAGTGCATGATTTCATGAGCAATGAGGATATTATCAGCAATTGCTCGGCCTTGAACGAAGCCATTTTGTGTGGGGCTACTAATGGTGGGAAGAATTCGGCCGAGTCGTTTGGTGAGGATTTTGCTTATGACTTTATAAGGGACGTTACAAAGACCAATGGGTCGTATTTCTTTCATGGTTTTGACCTCAGCCACTTTTGGGAGAAGGGAAATCCAAGTATGGTTAAGAGCGGGGAGGATATCAATAGAATCAAATAAATCCATGACGACAGCTACCAGATCTGGCGCAATCAAATCCAAGAATTCATGAAAGAGAACTGCCGGAAAGCCATCAGGACCAGGGGCTTGATGAGAACCAATATAAAAAACTGCCTCTATGATTTCGAGAGGAGTAATTGGTGTGATTAGAGCCGCATTCATTGAATCCGAGACCCGCCGACTGTCAGGAATGGGAGGAACTCGGTTCATGAAATCATCTGGAGGATTATCCATGGAAAAGAGTTGAGTATAAAAATCAATTGCAATACGACTCATATCCGCCGTGCTGGTAAATGGCTGACCTTGATGGTCTTCGAGGGATAGGATGGTATTTTTCCTCCTTTTCTGTGTGATGATCTGATGAAAATAGTTTGTATTCTGATCGCCTAGTTTTGTCCATCGGGCCGCTGCCTTTTGTTTCCAGTAAAGCTCTTCTCTATAAGCTGCTTCAGTCAGTTCCGTCTGTAGTGAATATACCTGATCCCAACAAACTGGGGATTCTAACTTTGTCCGAGCAATCTCCGCCTCTAATTCTTTCATTTGTCGAGCCGAATTGGTCGTCCCGTTTCTAGACCATTGGAATAACATGTGACGGATGCGCTTTAATTTGTCATGAAGTCGGAGTTGCGGCGAACCAATCATAGGACGTTGCCATTCATGTAGAATCATGACTCTAACTGACAGGATGCGAGCCCATCGAGCATCGAATTTAAATTGTCATTTAAACACTGAAGTCTAAGGGACTTGTCATAGGATGATAGGTAAATGGTCCGATCCAGCACAATACACGTGTGTGACCATGGTTTCAGGCCAAAGGCGAATCCATTCCTCATTAATAAAAAATCGGTCTAACCGTTGTTTGATAAGAGTGGAATCTGAGCGAGCACAATTCGTCCAAGTATAATCCGGTCCCACAAAACCAACAACAATTAAATGTAAGTCATTAATGAACGCTAAAAAATATGCCAGTGATCGGGGGATCGGGTCCAACCCTTCTTGACGTTCCGTGTTAATTGCGATGGCATTAAAATCCCCGCAAATCACGAATGGGCCTCGGAGCTCAAGTATTGCATTCCGAATTTGGTCTAATTGATTAGCACGAACTGAGACAACTGTAGAGAGATACACCCCGATATAATGAATTAAAATATTATTAGGAGAGTTCCATCGAACACAAATCACGAAAGGAAATGAAAAAACAAGGTGACAAAGGAGCTGGGGAAGCCACGCGAGAACGAGCCCCCCTCCCGTGCCCTCCCCAGCAACATGAGCGAAATCTGAGAAACCTAAAGAAGCTAATTTTAATTCTTAAACGATCCGAATCCATGCGAGTCTCACTTAAACATAAAAAAGAGGACCAACTTGATGAACAAGCTGTAACAGTTTGCGGTTTGTTAAAGGCGTCCCCAATCCTCGACAATTCCACGCGATGCAGCTCATTTAATGGTTGGGGGCATATCCGGGTTGACTACCTCCACCGCAACTGGTTCTTCAGCACTACCAGACATAGAAATTTCACCCTCCTCAGAACTTGAAACAAAGAGAGCATCTGGATCGAAATTAGTGTCACTGTTTGATACCAAACAATCTCCAGCCGACTGTTCCCCAAGTGTTGCTTTATCAAGGATCGGTGATGATCCAACAAAATCATCATGGCCATGGAGAAATTCAGAAGGGGCCCCAGCTGGAGTTGGCCCAACTGTCAAAGGAGATGGAGGCCCATCTGCCAATTTGAAGGCTTCTAAGAGTTTCCTCTTGGCCGAGCCCGAGGAAAGTGAAGCCCGCCTGGAATTATTGAAGGATGGGGCAACAA
The DNA here is from genome assembly GCA_034768395.1 of Linum lewisii. Classification (NCBI taxonomy): domain Eukaryota; kingdom Viridiplantae; phylum Streptophyta; class Magnoliopsida; order Malpighiales; family Linaceae; genus Linum; species Linum lewisii. The sequence goes on along the minus strand of CM068301.1, from coordinate 24,587,723 downwards.
TCAGCTTGGACTGTGGAGTGACTTGGTCCATACCGATTGGGGCAGATCGACGGCCCAACTTCATGGAAGCGGGTTCAACAAGCTGAAGAGGGGCGGAGACAGCCTTAGTAATCCTCGCCGTTCCAGCTGACATGGGCCGCATGCCTAATCAAGCTCATTGGTGCCCATTTACTGAAGCTGGGACTTTAAGTGAATTCTGATGGGCCGAGCGGCCCAAAGCTTGGCCCGACCGTCCAATGCCTGAAAGGAGAGAGGCTGCCAAGGCTGATTGGGCTGGAACATGGGCCAACCTCTCCTGATTTGATCCAACCGCCGCCTGGACTCCAGCTGGACCCCAATTCCCTGGTGCCATAATCTGCAAGGGTCGAACATCTTGAAATCTTGGTCCGGTTGAGCTTGATCCACTTGGTTGATTTCTCAAGCCCGGACCACGGTGTGAGGATGGGCCCGAGAGCGCGAGAAGAGGTCTTGGACCCCTAAATGTCAGACCACCGCGACCCCTTGTTCCTCCAGCATGACATTCACGCGCCCACTATCTGTTCAGAGTCGATGAGAGCCCATCAGCTACTGAAGGTGGAAATCCACCACGGCCATTAGGGTCTCGCGGTTGAACCGGTGGGAGTGGTTGGAGCTGTGGTCCCTTTCCTTCCTTTTCATTCGGTGCCACCTTACCACACATCCATAATGAACGAACGTTCACATCAAAGACCACATCTGTACGCGAACAATCTGACATAACGTGGCCCAGAAAACCACACAAGTAACAGATACAAGGTACACCAATATACTGGAAGTAGACAGGGAAAGAAGTACCATTCGGTCGAAAAACCGACGTGGTACCAAGGAATGAATCCAACAAATCCATCCGAACTAGCCCCTTGACATAGCTTCCTTCTGACGATCCCGCATCAAAATACCCAATCTTAAGTACTTCACCTAGTTTAACCAGAAGCTTTCTACCAACATCAATGGTGAGATACGAAAACGGTAATCCGATAATTTTAACCCAAATTGGCATAAACTGAAGAGAGTGGAAAAGGTCCTCAGAAGGGATCATAACATTAGTGAAATGAATAATAGAGCGCTGAAAGAACCAAGGTTGACTCTCAAGGACCCAGTTTCGCTTAATTACCATGGGGAAGATGAACTGATAGAGGCCTAATCCTACATCGAAAACCCGGACTCTGCCACACTTCCAAACCAGGAGGAATGAGTTTTCCACCACTCGTAGCTCCCTAGGCTCCTCCCAAAAGATTCTTGCTAACAAGCTTAGCTCCGCTCTCTCTCTAGCGTCCTTGAAATCATCCTCAGTGAGCTGAACTGATTGGATGTCTTCATGAAAAAAGGCATCTTGAAAATTAGCATCGTCATCAGCTTCATGAGAAAACTCCCCCGTATCCTCGGTGTGCTCCTTCCCCATCGGGACCTCTCCAGCAGCTTCTTCGAAGTGGATGTCGTCTGTAGCAATAGCATCTTCAATCCGGACCCCATCAACAATAGTGGCATGATCAGCCTGTGCAACACCCGAACCAGTGATGACTGCATTATGTCCATCAGCGTTATCAATAGAAGGAACAACTTGGGGAATCACGTCATCATTGCCAGCGTCGAATTGGGCAAGATTGGCATCAGCGGCATCAAGTCCTCCATTAAAATTGGTAGCAGTCATATTGATCAACAGCAGTAGGAAGGCAAATACCGAATTTGCAAAGAATAAGAGAACATATAGAAAGATTCGAAAGCAGATGAAAATCTGAGAAAAGGGGAGTAGTTTATATAATTTAACAAATGCATACATATGGAATTTGAATAGAAAACAAAAACTAAACAACCCGAACCACTTGGAGATAAACTCGTAATGGAGATAACAACCCAAATTAAAAACAACCTGCCCACAAAAAAGGACCAACACGAAAACCCATGGTGAAAGTCGAGCCAACCGAAATGAAGTGAGCCAACCGGTAACCCAGCGCAAAGGGGGCAAGTCGAATCTTCCGAAGTGAGGAAAATCGGAGTTCTGACGCCCCTCCTCCAATCGCCGATCTGAGTTGGAACAAGGGTGAAGAGGACAACTCGGAGTTGGTTTGGTGACGAATTCATGATTGAGGATCTCCAATCGGAACTCAACGGGGGGTCAACAACAAAAAGGATCCTCCATAATTGACCTAGAAATCGATCAGGCCACAAATCCATCGAGCACTCCAACAGCCAAAATCTGTGACAAAGAAGAACGAAAATAGCCATAAAGGCATACTCAGGACTCCAACGAGCCTGTAACTCAGACAACGGGAATCCCGTGACTGTCATCTTGCCGCAACCGTTTGACCCTAAGGGCCAACCTACGGAAGGGAAAACGCAGAGAACACCAAGAACACAGAGAGGGGAGTGGAAAATCGAGAAAACGACCAAGGACAACAGACAAGCACGACGCGAAAGGCGGAATGGCGAAAATGTTAAGCCGAAAGGCCGCCGGGGGTGCGAGAATCGACAAAAAAAAAAGGTTATAGGCCCCTAATTTTTTCGGTGCTGGCCCTTTATTTCGTCCGTCGCGGCTGGCACACCTTCAGAGCCGTCGGATGTCATCAACAGTTGGGGGAGAGAAGAGTGGCGCGGGCATGTGGCGGTCAGCTGCGGGCCCCGCTCACTTAATTCATTTAATCCATTAAAAAATTAATAAAATTAATTTAAAAGTGGCGTATACGAAACCGTATACGGTTTTGACCGTATACGCCGAGTTTGGATTTGGCGGGATTATTTCGGCGAGGTGGGTGAGATATTTTTGTTAAAGTGTTTAGGCGGGAAAATTGTGGGTGTTGGACAACTGGAACTACTTTTTGGGTTTATGGCTTCACCTTAGCTTAGGTATTGTTTGGGTTAAGGGTAAATATATTGAAAAGATAATTTCTGTTTCTGAACCAAGCTCTTTCCTTTGTTCCTGAACCCAACGTCGTATTCACCATGGACTCGAACAACGTCGACGACATCATCAATTTCACCACGAAAAGGGTTGAAGACTTGAGCTTCCATGATCTGTTATCGGTAAAAGGATTATGGTTTCTTAGTAGTTACGCTGGAGATGATGGAGATGGGCTATAAGGAGTATCTCCTCAACAACCCATTCAAATCGAGGAGGATGAACCCATTCAAATGGAAGAGGATGAACCCATTCAACTCGACGAGGATCAACACGAAATGCATAACACCTACTGTGACTTAGACGAAGCAAATGAAGCAAGGGGTGGGTTTGACTTGAACGAGGATCCTGCACCTGAAGGAAATAACAATGACGAAGTGGAGGGAAATGGTGAAAACATACATATATTCTTGTCCTTTTCATTTCCATGTTCCTCTTCCATCTGACTTTCTGCTTAGACTTTTAGGGTTTGCGGTGGCCCCCAAAAGATTAGATTCCTAGACTTTATGACCAAGTTCTTTGTTTGTTTATGAGGGATACAGTGAAAGAATGTGCAAAGGTGACCTAGGATCTTGCACAATTTCACACCCGTGTAGTAAAGGTGAAATGAAGACTTAGTAAATTTCCAGTGCATGTTGAGTACAGATCTCGTAAGCCATGAGTTATGATTTTGGGTGGGTGGGTCTGCCTTGGCAAGATTATGTTGGTCAAGCTTTCGCGTGTGTTCGTTTCTTTGTTTAGGGTTTATTGGGGGGGGGGGGGGAGTGTACAATACATCCATGCATGGGGCGATATATTTATTGAGAGGACGTAGTTTAGGGTTTTGGTTTCATTTATTGCACCATTTAGGACTTCCCACCTACTGGTCAATTAGGGTTCTAATCTAGGGAAGCCCTGGTACATGTGCAGTACTGTTGGAGTAAATGTCAGATGTAACAGACATACTATGATTATGTAATGTTTAGGGTTTCGGGATTGCCCTGTTATGGTTCCTTCGTAGTGATTGTCCTGTTATTGGTGCCTGTTATTCTTGCCCTGTTATGGTGGGTGTGTGATACTTTGTTTATTCTATTGTAGCCAAAGAGATAGGTCCTAATGATGTGAGGAGTGGTTGAAACTGGAGTTTCCAACCCATAAGGATGATGAACAGTTCTACAAGGACTACGCAATCTCCCACGGTTTCAGTTATAGGATTGACAGTCGGAAGAAATCTCGTAGGAAGAAGAACAACCCTGGAGGACTGAAGTACATCCAATATGTGTGCACGAGGCACGAGTTTAGGGATGGTGGTGGTCTAAAGCCCAAGGTCATCGTCGGGAAAACGTGAAGGACCCAGTGGCTAGGACCCAGCCAACTAGGAAAAAGCCGGAGTCGAGAATTGGATGCAAGTCAATCATCGTGTTCCACCTCGACAAGATCAGAGGAGTATACCGCATCACATGCTGGGTCGACGACCACAACCATGAACTGAACCCTAAGGAGGACAGCCACTACATGAAGTCGAATAGGGAAGTAACTGAGGTCCCTGCAACGATCATGGAGTTGAATGCCGCTGCCGGCATAAGCTCAAGTCATCGTTTGAGGTACTATGTGGCGTGATGGGTGGGGCGGAGAATGTGGGCAGCACCAAAGTTGATCATAGGAACCACTTGTCTAGGCGTAGGCAACGACACATGTTGCATGGTGAGGCAACCGCCATCGCCGAGTATCTGCGTGAGAAGACGAAGACGAAGCCTGGATTCTGGCATGAGATAGAGGTTGATCAGGCAGAGAACTCGGCCAACATTTTTTGGGCGGACCAGCGCATGAGGGACGACTACGTGTGCTTCGGAGATGCCATCACGTTCGATACCACATACCGGACGAACAAGCATTATCGACCATTGGGTTAGTTGTTACATTAATTGCCATTACCTTTCCACAGTCGATACTATTTATCTTACGATGCCTACTTGCTAAGTTCGTTCCAAAACTTTGTGTGCCACATCACTTTTCGTGGGAATCAACCACCACCATCAAGGGGTGATATTCGGGGCAGCCCTCCTTTACGATGAGACAATATCATCGTTCGTGTGGTTGTTCAAGGAGTTTCTCCGATGCATGAATGGGGTCGCCCCAGAGACCATCTTTACAGACCAGGACAGTGTCATGGCAGCAGCTATCAAGGAAGTCCTCCCGAAGACGTTCCACAGCCTATGCACCTTCCACGTTCTTCAGAACGCGAAGAGGAACCTGAGCACCTTGTTCACGCAAGATTTTGTGAAGAAGTTCCTTGTACTTTGTTATGACGTGGACAACAAACAAGAGTTTGATGACGTGTGGGACGTCATGATACGTGAATGTTTCCCTTCGTATGGGCCGACCGGCCACCAATGGTGCAAGTACATCCGACGATTCCGGGAGCAGTGGTCGTCAGCATGGGTGAGGAACATTACATCGCTGGTATGGTGTCCACACAACTCGTTGAGTCAACCAATGCAGTGCTCCGGGGTTTCCTGCAGCCGAACCACAACATAGTTGAGTTTTTCCCCTATTTCGACCAGTACGATACTAAACATTTACTTATTAGGCACCTGGTCAATACCCATAGCATATCTGTTACGTGCAGCTTTGGAGGTTTCATCCGATAATTATTTATTATTATTATATTAGGATTAGACTTTGTGGTTTATTGCAATTTCGTATTAAGAGTTTGTTAGTTGTTAGGCTAGTTAATATTTTATTATTATTAGGTTGGGTATAAGTATATGTTTTCGGCCAAGAAGTGATAATAAGAAAAAACCCTAATATATTTACGTTTGCTTCTTAATATTACTGTATCCCACCGCCAACACCATTCCTCGTTTTACCACAATTGATAAGCTAACAAAGCTTTCAGCTTCTTCATCATCTTCGAGTTCGGATTCGACAGAAACTCGTTGGGGAACTCGATTGTGGGGAAGGTCGAGCCCTATCGTTACGCGGTCAAAATCGGCTCGTAACAAAGTGGTATCAGAGCCGAACGATCCGCACACGATGACTGACAACAAACCTTGGGAAGAGGAGATGACTCGGCAAGCACGACTCTTGCAAAACCTCCAAGAGACGATGGGGCACCTGGCTCAACGCGTTACGGAAACCAATGAACAATTGATCGCGTTTGCCCGTCAGAATGCCGAGAGCATCACAGCAATCAATACACGGTTGGACCAATTGGAGATTCAGCAGCCTAGGAACCATCCAGGAAGGGGAGATATTCCACGAGGAGACGAGGGTCGGCGAACCCCACCTCATATCAAGATTGACTTCCCACGATTTGTCGGGGATGAGGATCCCACGATCTGGATTTTTCGAGTTGATCAATACTTTCAATTCTATCGCACCGCAGAAGCCGATAAAGTGTTGATCTCTTCGATCTATATGGAAGGGGAAGCACAATTGTGGTTGCAGGTCATGAAAGAATCCAACGACAACCTCACTTGGCAGCAGCTCGTGGATGGATTGCACTCCAGATTCGGACCAACTAAGTTTCAAGATCCATTCGGCGAGTTGACAAAGCTCGAGCAAACAGGAACAGTTCGTGAGTTTCAATCCCGATTTGAAAGGTTGCTCGTTCGAAGTGGGCAGATTCCCGCGACACAACAGGTGAGTTGCTTTACTAGTGGTCTCAATCCTCGAATTCGAATTGATGTTCAGGCACAACAACCTCGCTCTCTATCGGATGCCATCGGACTCGCAAGGTTATATGAAGAAAAGGCTTTGTTGGAGAAGTCACTGGAGAATGGGCCACGTCAACCTCATGCTAACACACGACGTCCCATCCAGGTTCGGAGATTAACTCCACTTGAGATGAAGGAAGGACGGGATAGAGGACTATGCTACAATTGCGACGAACAATTCTCGCCGGGACATTGATGCAAAAAATTGTTTTATTTAGAGATGATTTTGCCGAATGATGAAGATAAGCCTCCTGATCCTTGAGGACAAGGATCTTTGAAGGAGGGTGGTATGTTACGTGCAGCTTTGGAGGTTTCATCCGATAATTATTTATTATTATTATATTAGGATTAGACTTTGTGGTTTATTGCAATTTCGTATTAAGAGTTTGTTAGTTGTTAGGCTAGTTAATATTTTATTATTATTAGGTTGGGTATAAGTATATGTTTTCGGCCAAGAAGTGATAATAAGAAAAAACCCTAATATATTTACGTTTGCTTCTTAATATTACTGTATCCCAGCCGCCAACACCATTCCTCGTTTTACCACCATTGATAAGCTAACAAAGCTTTCAGCTTCTTCATCATCTTCGAGTTCGGATTCGACAGAAACTCGTTGGGGAACTCGATTGTGGGGAAGGTCGAGCCCTATCGTTACGCGGTCAAAATCGGCTCGTAACAATATCGTACACGAACTTGTAATACAATGACATCGTGTAGAGGGTCGTGGTTGTGTACACACCAAAGATCCTCACGATGTTCCAGGAACAATACAGACGAATACAGGAGTACAACATGGACGCTGCTGGCCAGACGATGGTAGGAACTGTAATCAAAGTGACCGTGTACAAACCCGATGGTAATGACAGGTTGGACGGCAGGGTTGTGACTGCGAACACGTACACGGGGGAGGTATCATGCGTATGTAAGTACTGGGACACAATGGGGTTGTTATGCCGACACTGCTTGTTAGTGATGTTTGTGCAGGGGTGTAATGGACATGTGGCTTTTCGGGGCTTACACGAGAGGTTCATAAAGAAACGGTGGACTAGGCTTGCGCGTTCAGGTGTTTTCAGAGTCATGGCTGGCATACCACGAAGCATATATGAGGTTGAGTCGGAGCGGTACATCAGCCTGCACGCTCTGTTCAGTGCAGTGGTGAGGATTTCCTACCGGGAGGAGATATTGTGTCATTTGCTGAGCAGACACGCAAAGATGCTCGTATCGTATGCTAACAAGGGCATGGAGGAACTAACTAACCTCCTCCAAAATGGATTCACTGTACAAGTCCCGCAAGCAGACCAGCCACCATCTGACACGATTCCGTCCTCGTCTACAACAGCCTCCGGAGAGCCACCAAGGAGGCCTGAGATTGCTGTGAAGTTCCCTTGGATGCCAAAGCCGAGTAAGAACACACAGAGGTACAAGGTGAATATTGAAATTCGGAGGAGCAAAGAGAAAAATAAGTGCAAGAAGTTGGCAGCAAGGGAATAGGCTATACGAGACCTAGCAGAGGAGAGGGCAGCCTACGAGTCGTTAACTTCTTTCCCGGTGAGCACATCAAACCCGCTGGACCTGACCCCGTTCTTGTGCTCCCAGCAGAGTGTGGCTATTGATGATTGAAGAAGATAATGAGATTTTGTGGCAGTAGAAGCCAAATTATTTTGGGTATAACCAATGCGGTGCCCATTGGTACTACTTCGAGTACCGCATTGGTTATTTCGATTATGATATTTTCTTATGAAACAGTGTTAATTTGTGATGTAAACCATGGATAATAGACAGGTTAATCCCAAGTTCAAGGTAGGTAATATAATAGTTAATTTCAGATACAGACCAGGACTTTCACATACAGTTTCATGGGGTAGGAAAGGCCTAAGACTATTGGGACATCAGACCTAATCGTTGTAGTATGCCATTAATTTGGCTACCTCAACCTTCAGACGAGCGATTTCCTCATTCAGTTCTTCGATTCAATCCTCTTGTTGTTGGTGTACCATGACCATCTCATCGAATACCACGACGCCGCTAGGCTCCATTGCACTCCGTTCCTGCATTTTGCACCACATGGACATCTGACACCTCCCGACTTTATTGGGGCATTCAATGTAGTACTTGTAAGGGGTGTACTCATCGGCGGCTCTCGGTTCCACCGGCATCAACTTTGAAGGTAGGCCACAGTCACACAGCGGGGTGACAGAGCAGTCTTGTAGTCGTAAATCACAAATACGTCTGGTTAGGACCCTATAACAAAAATGATTACAAAAACATCATGCTTTGTGGCAAACCATACCTCGAAGTGTAAGCCACTTGAATGGGGTCGTGCGGGATGTTTGAGAGTAATCCTCTTCTGCTATTAGGGTTTACAAAGATATTAGGGATGGTGCAGTCGGTGTATGGTAGTAGATGCCGCCTACGGTGGGTTTAAGTGCGCGGGTGAATGACAATTAATGCACTTTATGGAGCTGGTGTAACCACCTACCTACACTCATTTATTTACACGCCGAGTGCGTATTAAATTCGGTTCGGCTAAAGTAAACGTAGAGTACACTACATGTACGTATAGTGTGCGTATTAAATGTTATGCCAATATGAATTTTGAACGTTGACTCAGTTCATAATACGATCATCATTAGCTGTTCATTGAACGGTAATATCGCCGTAGTCAATGTAACATTAGTTGTTCAGTACAAAGTAATCAACACACACAACATACGATCAGCCTAATATCGAAGGATGAAATTTTCCAAATCCTGAATCTTGTACTTGAGACGTTCAATCTCTTCAAGCAGCTCCACCATTCTCTCCTCATTATCGTTTGCATGGATGACCATTTCGTTATAAGCAGTTGGGTTCTCCTTCTCTACCAGACTCCTCTCTTGCACCTTGCACCATGTTCTCATCCCGCATTTACCCTCGATCTGAGGACACCCTAGGTATTTCCTGTGTGGGGCGGAGCACTGGAGCAATCTTGGCTCCACTGGGTAAACCTTAGCGGGGAGGCCGCAGTCGCACATTGGGATTACACCCCACGCTTCTACGAAATCAATCGGAAGGGGAAGGGGGTCATTATATAGCAAGTTACACAACACAACATTATACATAGGGGAGTTGTGGAAGGGCATACCTCGTGCTGAGTTACTCGTCTGGCCTTGAATGTTTGTTGCAACGGAGGAGTGAGACATTGCCTAGACGATGGATGGTGGTGTATGGTCTTCTCATCGTTTGAACAAAGTGAGGTGATGTAGTGGTTGGAAACTATAAATGGGGTTAACGGCGTTAATGTGTTAGGTGTACCCACTTGGGGTAGCAGTAATTATAGTTTAAGAAAAGAAGCAACAGTGTAAATGACGTTAATGTGTTAGGTGTACCCACTTGGGGGTACTAATTAGCCGACCAGAGAATATAAAGTAAAGATACGACTAGAGTTCACAACTGGTTACAGTTTGATACATGTCTAGTTAATACTTAATATGTCACTAGTAAATATTAGGGGAAAGATCCATTACTTTAGACTATCTATGAATTTCTCAACCTTCGCCACTCTTTGGGAAAGAGTCGTGAGCTGATCTTCGTAGACGAAGTCAGACGAATATGTGCTGCTGCCTTCGTTATGTACTTGGCCCATCATCCTAACCTGTGACAGCGTGGACTGCAAATCTCGATTTTCGTCGGACAGACCATGGTTTTGAGACTGTAAGAGATCAACTGCAGACGTGAGTGCGATTTTATCATTCAAGGCTTCGACCAGGGCAACCTTGTCATCCATGGCTGCTACCTTGTCTTCGAACCAGGCGAAATATCCACACCCTTTCGTGTCGTTCCCGCATCCGAAATATTTTTTTTCCCGTGGTTGGAGCGTCATGAGATAGTCGACGAGAGGACCGAACACCACAATAGCAAATGATTTCATGGAATTCGTACTCAAACTCATCGATCGACTTGGTATTACGAACTAATCGTGCCAATATTGATTCGACAACTGCATTGGATTACAAAGAATCGTGTCAATACCATTAGTATTCTAGTCAAAAAAATAAGTGGCATAAATTACCAGCGCGGTTTATTTCTGGATCGCCCAGCGTCATGTCCTAAGGTTGGGGGAAGGGGGGGATGGATGTGGAGGGATTGAAGGAGGGAATGAGGGGGGGAGGGTTTCTTTTAAGTTGACCACATTTCTTCGGTTTGACTACATTTCGTCGTTAACTGACGGAAGGCGCCAAGACCGCATTGACGTCGTGACCAATTTTTGAAATCTAAACCGTTTCCCAAGTACATGCACCTAACCGTAAAAGGTTGTTCATGTATTTATGATGCTTGCAGTTGGCCATTTTAATTGACACTCTATGTCTTCTCAAAACTCCAACGCACATCACAACGCAAACTGATCCAACACTCCGTTCATCAACCTCACAATGGCTGGTGCGTACCTAAACCTAGTTCAGTACCCTTTCGACTTCGACCGTGGGTGGGCTGACGCTCAGTACCAGCGGTACATGTTCCCTGCCGAAGACCTAGGCGTGGGTTTGCGTCAGCCGGGCATTTTGCTTGGGCTGTTGAGGATTTGGGAAGAGGAGCAAGAAGAGTGGGATGACAGCGACGGTCTCACTCACAGCTTGTGGATGGACGCATACGTAAGTGACCTAACTCATATTCTTGCATGAATTTCATACATGCATGCCCACCTTAAGCGTTGGTCTGTTTATGAAGGGTAACCAGATCGAAGGGTTCTTCGACCCGAAATATGTAGACGACGGGACGCTCGTGCAACACAAGTTGTACCTTCTCCGAAATGTCATGGTCGTTAATGCGAGACCGTTACACTGACCAGGCTAAGGGACATGGAGGCGGAGGGTCCCGTCATACTAGCGTTTACAACCATGAGGGTCACGAAGCATCCAGGTATTCAACTTCACCTACGTATGTAACTTCCTCTAATATGCAATGTGTTGACATTATGCTTGTACACTAGATTTGTTGGTGGGGTACGGGGCCGTGATGGCATCTGACATCGTGCTCAGCCCAACGGACTCATCTGAGATAGTCAGTGGGGAGTACAACTACTTGTTCGCCGACTATTACCACCAGTAAGTTACTAGTATACTGGTGATATGAGTGAGGTTCATAGTAAGTTTAATTAAAGTAAATTTGAGGTAAACATTGTGCAGATTCGCTGCCATGCACATGCCGATCGGGATGACGGAGACACGAACAAGATGGCCTGACAGATCCTTGACCTACCCTCTCCCCACGCCGGCTCGACTCTCTCAGCTCCCACAAGGAGAAATATCTCGCTCCCGACACAGACTGGTACGTCACAACGTGGTAATTGAAATATACAAAATTGTATGACATTGACTTCATCATCCTTCACATGCAGATGCCAGCCCGATTGGCGGTGACCATTCAATTGTCACAGGAAGGGCTAACGAGACACAAACGTGGGTGAGTTCGGGCATCAACTGTAAGATGATTCGGGCGTAAGGCACCTCCGGTCCACCTCGCTAGTGCTATCACTGATCATAGAGTGCTGACCCGAGCAGTTTAATGAAATGGACGAGCCAACAAGGGAGGCATTGTGGTCGAGGGCAGACGGTCGGAAGGTTACTCTTGTGGTCGACCAAGTATTCGATGGCCTCATCGTGAAGGCTGTTTTCCATCGGGACTACTTCACCTGGTGGTAAGGCGTTTGAGAGCATTGAAAGATGGTGGGTGGGGGAGGGGTTGGGTAAGCTATTTAGTTTTCAATGGTTCTTTTGGGCATGGACTTGAGTTTTTCAGTACCAGACATTCTGTTCTGTTGGTTCTGTTAATATGCAGATTTGTAGTTTACGCTTAATCATCGCAACATGTGGCGTGTTAGTTTCTGATTATCGTTCAAGTTCTAATTTAGTATTGTCTACGTTCGGAGTTAGTATGGTCTGAGTTCGGAGTTAGTATCGTCTAAGTTCGGAGTTAGTATTGTGATGACACTCGGTTTGACGTGATTATCAGCCTCATTTAAGCGACATTTCTTGGCTTAAGACATGATTTTTAGGGTAGAATATCGAATATTCACTCAACTGCTCTATCTCGTGCCATTTGTGTTACTTTGGCCCGTTTCGGGTCTATTTGATGGTTTTCTAGTGTTTTCATGATAGCACAGGTTTTTGCCGTCAAATAAAGTAGCTAAGGACGTGTCTAAGGCATTGGAACCTCGAGGAACCGCACCGGAACCAGTCCAAGAAGTCAATCAAGTCAACAGCAATCCTGCCACGGTTTACACTACAGTTTTTGGCGAAAACTCCTCAGGTTTTCGGCGAAAACTCCAAAAGAAATTGGCAGAGCATCACAAGAAGAAGTTTTCGGCGAGAAGTCAAGTTCTCGCCGAAAACTCTAAGCACGAAAATCACAGGAGAAGCACTCGGAAAACCAGCCATTTTACAAAGAAGTTTTCGGGGAAAACTCATCAAGTTTTCACCGAAAAATCCAGGCAAAATCCGGCGACTTAGGGTTAAGTATAAATACTTAAACCGGCGGCCCATAGAGAGGAGATACCTCATACCTAATAACAGACATCATAATTCAGAACTTTCACGAGTTCCAGAACAGAGTTTTAGAGTTCGAAGAGCGAGGAAGAGATCGTGACGCCATCCCTTCACCTCGAAGACTCGGAGCTAGGATTAAAGATTATCGGAGAACGAAGCTTTGCCAGAGTCGTCTTAATTAGGTTTTACAGTTTCTATCTGTTCTATCTTTTCATGATGAAATCTGTTTCTGTCTTTGATTTTGTCGTTATGAACATGAGTAGCTAAACTCGTAGAGCTTAGACTAGATGAACCCTAAGTGACCCAGGTCTTTAAAGCGGTCACGGATCGGCGGTGATTAGATTCAAAGTTCAATCAGTTTCTCTTTCATGTTTGGTTTGTTCTTTGTTGTGTATGTTTCTTGTCTGGATTGATCACCTAGATTAGATTCTTGTTATGTTAAGGATAGAAGCAAACGCTCGCCTTACTTTAAAACACCAAATCAACAATTAACCTATTCATTGGAGTGTGCCTTTCGTAGGAACTAGTTAGGGTTAATCCACTGCAAGAGTAGTAACTCATAAATCGTTAGTAATTCCACCAGTTAGTTTAGTCGTCGCAAGAAGCGACCGTACTCAAGCGGCTAATTAATCTTGGTAGCTAGATAAGATAGAGTGAACGTTCGCCAATCTTAAACCTAAGGGTCAGGAGTTATGGTGGTGTCTTAGAATTGATTGAACGAGAATTGAAATTCGCTGATCTGTTGATTGTCAATGCTCTGGTGAACTAAGGGGGATTCGAAGTCTAACCTTGTCTGTCGTCTTTGTTAAGTCAACCAATCTTCCAATCTGTCTTTCAATTTAGTTTTTGATTTCCTTGCATTTTCTAGAATAAAAGTCGTGGAACTCACCCCACGCACAACATGTTAAACCTGAGTAATCTGCCTTTACATTTGAGTATACAATTATTAAAAGGCCCGTGGAATACGATCTACTTAGCTTGTTAGCTTAGTAGTTATTTGATCACGTCCTACAAGCGTTCATCATATTGTCTAAGTTTAGCGTCATTTCAGTTGAGAATGGAAACAATGAACGTCATGTTTACATAGCGCGGTCATGTTACGGATAAATCGCAAGTCCCCGATACAGTTCTTAACGTGTGGATTCCACAAACTAAAGATGAAAGATAAATTGTTTAACAACTACAATATGTTCATCAACCAAACGTTGGATCACTTTCAGGCAACAGCCTTCTTCACATCACCGGCCTTCTTCATCATCTCCCCAATAAACGCATCCATGGGGTTGACGCCTTCAATCTCACTAAAAACGCGGTTCTCACTATTGGCTACCAGTCGGTAGGCATACCTTCTTCTAATCAACCTAAGCTCTGAAGGGTCAGACCACTCCGCGATTTGTTCGTCCGTAAACCCTGCATCGTAGTGCTCCAAAAACAACAGTGCGTAGATACCGTAACTGTATGTGTCGGGTTGTACAGGACATCGCTGGATGTTGAATGCCCAATCTTTGAAAGACGGTAGACCCCACCACTCATTCACGAAATCAGCCATGTAAGCGTTCAGCCGTTTAAACGCTTCATTGTACTCCTTGTGCTTGGCAAACCCTTTCCGGCATTCCATACTGTTCAAAATCACATTCTGCTGCTGATGACACTCGATTTGACGTGATTATCAGCCTCATTTAAGCAACATTTCTTGTCTTTAGACATGGTTTAGGGCAGAATAGCGAATATTCACTCAACTGCTCTATCGCGTGCCATTTGTGTTACTTTGGCCCGTTTCGGGTCTATTTATGGTTTTCTAGTGTTTTCATGATAGCACAGGTTTTTGCCGTCAAATAATGTAACCAAGGACGTGTCTAAGGCATTGGAACCCCGAGGAACCGCATCAGAATCAATCCAAGGAGTCAATCGAGTCAACACAAATCCTACCGATTTTACAAAGAAGTTTTTGGCGAAAAGACCTGAAATTTTCACCGAAAACTCAAGAAGAAATCGTCAGAGCTCACAAGAAGAAGTTTTCGGCGAGAAGTCCAAGTTCTCGCCGAAAAATCTAAGTTAATTTGGAACAGAAGAAACAGCCGAAGCAAGAAGAGTTTTCAAAGGAAGTTTTCACCGAAAACTCCCCAATTTTTTGGCAAAAACTTAGCTGATTTCCAGCCAAGTGCGGACAGCTATAAAAGGGAAAATCGCCGGCTTAAAAGGGGGACTTCATAACTTACACTTGGGACGAAAAATTCCAAGACTTAGACTAGAGAGAAAAAGAGTGAAAAGAGTTCGAGGAGTCACGAAAGGATCGTGACGCCATCCTTCCATCTCGGAGAACCATTGCTAGGAGTTGAAGATCCAGCAGATTGAAGCTTCACGGATTCGTCAAATCAGGTTTTACAGTTCTTCTCTGTCTTTCCTACATGAGATGTATTCCTTGTTCGTCTTTGATTCTCCTGTGTTGAATATGAGGAGCTAAACTCGTAGAGCTTAAATTAGATGAACCCTAAGTGACCCAGGGCGTTAAAGCGGTCACGGATCGGCGGTGATTAGATTCAAAATTCATTCAGTTTCTCCTTCATGTTTGATTTGTTCTTTGTTCTCTGTGTTTCTTGTCTGGTTTGGCCACCTAGATTAGATTCTTGTTAAGTTGAGGATAGTAGCGAATGTTCGCCTCGCTTTAAAACACCAAATCAAGCAATTAACCTATTCATTGGAGTGTGCCTTTCGTAGGAACCAGTTAGGGTTAATCCATTGCAAGAGTAACTCATTAATCAAGAGTAATTGCACCAGTTAGTTTTTTCATCGCAAGAACCGACCGTACTCGGGCGACTAATTAATCTTGGTAGTTAGATCAGATAGAGCGAACGTTCGCCAGTCTTAAACCTAAGGGTAAGGAGTTATGGAGGTGTATGTGAACTGAATGAATTAGAATTGAAAATCGCTGGTCTGTTGATTGCTGATGCTCTGGTGATCTAAGGGGGATTCGAAGTCTAAGCTTGCCTATCGTCTGTCTAAGTCAAACAACCAATCATTCTGCATTTTAGTTTCATTTCAGTCTATCTTGCTGTCTAGTTTAGAAGTCGTGCAACTCACACCACGCACAAGTTGCTCTTTCCTGAATAAAAATTACCAACATATTTGAGTAAGCAAGTAGAAGAGGCCCGTGGAATACGATCTGTCTTGCTCTGTGCTTGACAGTTATTTGATTGCATGCATTACAACGTTCATCAAATTGGCGCCGTTGCCGGGAGTTCTTCTATTTCGTTGAAAAAAGAGCTGGCATTTTAATTCTTCTACCTTTCCATCTTTCATTTCCCGTCACACTTCGATTTTACACCGGTTGTGTTTGTTTTTGTCCCTTGCAGGTCATAGCAGATACAGAATCAAACTACTCCTGTCCCATCCTTCCTTTCCGTAACGGCTGCTCCAAAGAGTCTTGCGGACTACAGTAAGCCGAGCGCAACTAACGTTCGGTCTTCCTGGGACTAATCTCTAGGGACGTTCAATTTGAAGGGAAGCCAGATGATAATCCTTGTACACATCTATCTGACTTTCTGGCTGTCTGTGAAACTTTCAAGTCTGGGAACCTCAACAAGAATGCTCTATGCCTTCGAGCCTTTCCATTCTCTCTCAGAGGTGCAGCCAAGAGATGGCTTGGAAGCAAGCCACCCGATCATTACACTGATTGGGAGACTTTAGCCCAAGACTTCGTTGAGGAATACTTCCCTCCATCAAGGACAACTGCCTACAAGGGCAGCATCTCCAGGTTTACTCAGAGAGAAGATGCAAGCTTGTACGACACTTGGAATGAATTCCAAGACCTTCTCTTCAACTGCCCTCACCATGGGTATGAACAAAGGCAGCTGGCTGAATTTTTTGCTCGTGGTATGCGCGAAGAATCTGCAAAATGGGTCAACTCCCTAGCTGGGGGAGATTGCACTGCTCTTACACCTCAGGACGCTCTTCTTCATTTTGCTAGATGTGCTTTAAAGTCAAGAAACTGGGAGAGACAGAGGGAAAGCACCAAGAGTCAGATGAGTGTGGCAGATCAGGTCAAAGCAGAAGTTCAAAAGCTTCTAAAGACAATTGGCATCTCCCTCGATCCCCTGTCAGCTACCGTCTTTTCGGCTGACTGTGGATGGTGCGGAACCTGTGCTCATAACGGTGGAAGCTGCCTTAACTTTGGCAAAACAGATGACTGGTTTACAGAAGAGGTGAACTTCATTAGTCAAGGCTTCACCAACAATCAGAAAGGCTACATCAATTACAGGAACTACCAACCGCAGAATCAGAACAACCGATTCTCAAATTCATACCAAAGACCTCCTGGATTCATTGGAGGACATCAACAACCTCGAGTAAAGCCGCATTACAATAGAGATGAGGACTATGAGAAGAAGTTCGACCGAATCATGAGTAGACTCGACAAACATGACAATCAATTCAAGGCTCAAGCTGAACTCAATCAAGGACAAAGGGCTCAAAGCCAAAGGATAGAAGATGCAATAAGTAATGTGACCAGGTTTCTCACTAGCAATCCTTTCCTTAATCAAGCAGCATTTCAAGGAGACCTCAGTGTGAAGAATGAACAGGCTCAAGCCATCACCACCAGGAGCGGCAAGCAAACAACTGATCCAAAGGCTCCAGAACCGGACGTAATACCAGATGCTACTACCATTGATATGCCAGAGATTGAGGATATTACAGAAGAGGAAGAAGTAGCACCGACTCCTCCTCCCAAGATAGCTCCTGAGCCCGTCTTAGCACCATATATACCTCAGATTCCCTTTCCAAAAGCTGCGATGAGCAAAGCCAAGGATCACGACACCCAGTATAAGAAGTGGTACAATGTTCTCAAGAATGCAGAGATCAAGATACCAGTAACTGAAGCTGTAGAGATCATCCCACCACTCGGGAAGTTCTTTAAGGATCTCGTAAAGAAGGTAAAGAACGGAGAGGCATACTCTGTCACGCTTACCAATGAATGCGCTTCTCTCTTTGGTGCGCCGTCTCCCATGCGACAGCCGCCGCCACCGCCAGTTAAGTGTTCTGATCTCGGTCCTTTTACATTACCGTGCATCATTAATGGTATTAAAATTAATCGTAGTCTAGCTGATTCTGGTGCCTCTATTAATGTTATGCCTGTTTATCTTTATGAAAAGTTAAACCTAGGGAAATTAAAACCGCTTACTTTGCATCTCGTGCTAGCCGATAGGTCTGTCAAACTGCCTAGGGGTATAATAGAAGATGTAGCTGTTTGCTGTGGTCCTTTTACCATAATTGCAGATTTCGTAATTCTGGACACCCGTGAGTTAGACGGAACGCTTATCTTAGGCCGACCTTTCTTAACAACTGCTGGTGCAAATATCAACTGCAAACAAGGCCTGTTGACTTTAAGTGTAGAACAGGATAGTGTTACATTCCGCATTAAGGATAGCATGAGATATTCTGCTGCTCAAGATGATAATTGTTATACTGTTGATGCTATGGAGTTGGCCTCAGCCAACTTCATCACTAACGCCTTATCTAGTGATCCACTAGAGTTGTGCTTGATTTCAGGAATTGACAATACACTAGAAGATCCAGAGCAGCGCCTGTGGCAGGACGAGTTAGACGATCGGAAAGCGACATCCACAACCACTTCTGCGTCTCCACACATCGAACCAGCATCAAGTCGGATCACTGCCTCATATGAGAACCCGCCAGAACTCGCCTTAAAGGAGCTGCCTGACCATCTTGAATATGCATTCCTGGGGAAGGAATGCTAGCTGCCAGTCATCATCAATTCGAGTTTATCCCCCGAGCAGAAAGAGCAACTGATCAGGCTACTCAAGAAGCATGTCCGAGCCATTGCCTGGCAGTTGGCCGACATCAGAGGCATCTCCAAAACCTTCTGCAAACATCGGATAGTTGTAGATGAAGAGTTCAAACCAGTCAGAAAACCACAACGCCGATTAAATCCTCTGATATAGGAAGTTGTGAAAAAGGAAGTTCAGAAGCTTCTGGACGCTGGGATCATTTACCCTATTGCTGACAGTCCTTGGGTCAGTCCAACTCAGGTTGTTCCGAAGAAAGAAGGAATCACAGTCATCCCTAATCCGAAGGGTGAGCTCATTCCACTACAAGAAAAATGGTCTATTATGACACATTACAAATGTCGCTATAAGTTAAAAAAACGTCGCCACAACTTTTCCCCGACACTTAATTGAAATGTCGGTTAAATGTCGTTTAAACTAACGTCGCTCCATATTCCGGCGACACTTACACCAAATGTCGGTGACACTTTTTTACGACGTTTGCAGCGACACTTAAAGCGTCGCTGTAAATAATTTTTACGACGTTTGCAATGACACAAAAAGTGTCGCAAGAAAGCAATTTCTACGACATTTGTAACGACACATATAGTGTCGCAAGAGAACAATTTCTACGATGTTTGCAACGACACATGAAGTGTCGCAAGAATACAATTTTTACGACGTTTGTAACGACACATGAAGTGTCGCAAGAGTATAATTTCTACGACATTTGTAACGACACATGAAGTGTCGCAATAGAACAATTTATTCCGACGTTCGGAATGATACTAAAGTGTCGCAAGAAAAGAGTTTATTCCGATGCTTGCAATGACACATGAAGTATCGCAAAAAATAATTTTTTACGCGTTTGCAACGACACATAAAGTGTCAAAAGAAGACAAATTTTCTCGACATTTTTTTAACAACTTATAAAGTATCACAAGAAATGATATTTTTAAACGTTGGTAAAGTTAATTAAATGAAATTTCAAATTGTCGTTCTAGTAATATTTTTGTGCCACTTATTAATATAATTTAAATGGTATTTTATTTCATTTAATAAATAAATAAAAAACTTTTGCGACAATTATAAATGGTAACCAACGTTTATAATTAAAAATAAAAAATAAAAATTAATATGAAATAAACAAATCACAAAAATAATATAATTACGAACATACCATAAACAATGTCGAACATAAATATTATAACCAAAATTAAAATTTTAAACAAATCTCTAACATCTCTCAAAATAGAGTAAGATACAATGTTCAATTATCCAAAAAAAAAATTAATATCTAACTCACTACTTTAAATGATCATATCTAAATCTTGTGTGTTCCATTCTTTGATCATATCTAAATCTTGTGTGTTCCATTCTTTGTTAAATTGTAAACTAATAATTTAGTAACAAAAAAAGTATTAATACAAACATGAAGATGAGGTAGAAGCATGGTTAGTAGTCGGAGAACTAACATTAAGCAGTGTTTCAATGTTTGAAGTCTACAATTAATCATCAAATAATAATTAAATTAGTACTAATATAATAGTTAACATATAAAAAATCATATGATACATACGAGGAAAATTAGTTGGGAACATAGTCTTAATACCTGTGGAGAATTTGGGGATTGACCGAACCGATAAACTTAAAAATAAATTCCCCTAGCTTATTCCTTTATCATTAAGAGTGGCGACTTGCTCCTCTAGTTTATGATTGTGCTCCTTCGCTCGTTCATTCTCTCGAATGACATCTAAATTTGACTTGGTGAACATCTTTGGAGTGACATTGAATCTCATTCCCCACACGCCCTTTTTTTCTGGTCCAAGCACCTCATACAAATATCTCCTTCCAATGAAGGAAATGGGCCATCTTCACCTTCTCCGTGCTCATTGATTGATTCACCTTCTTCATGAAAAAAAATATTACTAGTGAGTATAGCTAAAACATAACTGCAAGCCTATTAGATTAATCAATACACACACCCACTACAAAATCTCCGTGAAAAAACAGTACTAGTGAATATAGAAAAAGTGAAAGAATTGAAAATGAGCACAACTAATAGAAGATAAGTAAATCAATAACTCAACTCTGATCTACCGTATGAAACAATTTAATTGAATCGTAAAACCTCGATTGTGGGAAAAGTAAACGCTAGGCTTCAAAAAATACCCAGCTGCCCAAAATAACAGAATCGATCTGTACATATCAAAATCAACATCAGCAAAAGGCCTCCCAAAGATGCTCTGCCACTCTACCTTGGTCATGACAAGTGGAAAAATAATTATACCTCTCAAGAGTCAGCCGCCCCAATCTTGCTTCTCCTTCAAGTCCGTCTCAATAGAGAAATAGTTATAAAGTATAGATAATGCAGTCGGCGGCGGGTATAGAATAAAATAAATTTAGGGTATGTGATTTAGATTTGAATTTTTATTGGATGGAAAAAGCCTAGCTAAATTTTAATTATATACCCGCCTAGTTAACTTTTAATCTTTAATTTATATTTTTGTATGACGTATGTACTTATGTAAAGGAAGAACAATATAATTATATGCCGCCATACTTTGATTAATCCATAGCAAATACATAAAAATTCATCAATGAATAAATTATTGTTTTGTTGAGTTCTTTTACCCTAATAGAGACAATTACACTAAAGCCTTCCCGTGCTAAAAAGAAAATTGAAATTTTGAAATCTTATTAAAAGACACAATCATCTACCGATAAATATTAAGTGTTATACTAAGCGTCGCAACAATGTATGCTCAAATTATTTGTTACGACATTTAGCTAAGTGTTGTTTCAAGTAAAATAAAGAGTCGTAAAAGATACAAATTTATACAGACACATATTTAAGTGTCATACTAAATGTCGCAACAATGTATACTCAAATGATTTTATTACGACATTTAACTAAGTGTCGATTGAAGTGAAATAAATTGTCATAAAAGACACAGGTTTTTACCGACACATATTAAGTGTCATACTAAATATCACAACAATGTATACCCAATGATTTTAGTACGACATTTAGCTAAGCGTCGTTTGAAGTGAAATAAATTGTCATAAAAGATACATATTTTTACCGACATATATTAAGTGTCATAAAAATTGTCATAAAAGACACAGATTTTCACCGACATATATTAAGTGTCATATTAAATGTCGCAATAACTTACAAAATACGACATTTAGCTAAGCGTCGTTTGAAGTGAAATAAATTGTCATAAAAGACACAGATTTTTACCGAAATTAATTAATAATGTCAATATTACAAAAAGATTGCAACGTCGTTAAGTGATAATTCATAAAGACACAGATTTTTCCGAATTAATGTATACTAGTCAAATACTTACAAAATAGCGACATTTACAATAAATGTCGTACAAGCTATGTTACATTATGATCCGGCGACATTAGTATTATATGTCGCTATAAAAATGTCGCAAAAAGCCATTTTTCTTGTAGTGTTCCCACTCGCACGGTTACCGGGTGGAGAGTCTATATTGATTATCGACGACTTAATGACGCCACAAAGAAGGATCACTTCCCACTGCCGTTCACTGATCAGATGCTAGAACGGTTGGCTGGTCATGACTACTACTGTTTCTTAGATGGGATGTCCAGCTACTTCCAGATCCCCATTGAGCTCGACGATCAAGAGAAGACGACCTTCACCTGCCCGTTTGGTACGTTTTCTTATCGTCGTATCCCCTTTGATTTATGCAATGCTCCCGCTACTTTTCAGAGATGCATGCTTGCTATATTCGGAGATCTAGTAGAGAATGTGGTGGAAGTATTCATGGACGACTTCTCCGTCTATGGAGACTCATTTTCCAAGTTCCTAGCCAACCTGGACAAGGTGCTAGCTCGTTGTGAGGAAACCAACTTGGATCTTAGTTGGGAGAAATATCACTTTATGGTTACCGAATGCATTGTTCTTGGCCATAGGATCTCTAAGCTCGGTATAGAAGTAGATCGTGCCAAGCTCGAAACCATCACCAGTCTGCCGCCGCCAAGCTCGGTCAAGACAGTTTGAAGCTTCCTCGGTCATGCTGGATTCTACCGGCGGTTCATCAAAGACTTCTCCAAGATCACTCTTCCAATGACCAAGTTGTTAGAGAAAGATACCCCTTTCGTTTTTGACAAGGCGTGTCTTGAGGCTTTTGAGATCCTAAAGACTAGACTCACCACCGCACCAATCCTTATAGCACCAGATTGGAATCTTCCATTCGAGATTATGTGCGATGCTAGCGACTTTGCCGTTGCCGCAGTTCTTGGACAGAGAAAAGAAAAGAGGTTTCATCCCATCTATTTTGCTAGCAAGACGCTTAATGATGCTCAAAGGAACTACACTACTACAGAGAACGAGCTCCTAGCTATCGTTTTCTCCTTTGATAAGTTCAGACAGTACCTGGTTTTTCACACACCATCGTTTATATAGATCACGCCGCTCTACGCCATCTGTTAGCCAAGCAGGATTCAAAGCCATGGCTCATCCGATGGATCCTCCTTCTCCAAGAATTCGATATAGAGATTAAAGACAAGAAGGGAGCTGAGAACATAGCAGCTGACCACCTTTCCCGACTCGAGGAATCACAGACAGGTAAGTCTACTACCACCCCTATCAAAAATTCTTTCCCTGACGAGTTGTTGCGTTTTGAAATCTATGAACAGGTCAATAACATAGCCATCGAGCCCTGGGCAATCACTCACGCTCAAGAGCTAAGTGACGCAACCGATTCAGATGAGCCCTGGTATGCCACCTTAGCTAATTATCTTTCTCACGGCATAATACCTCATGGGCTGGACTATAATGCACGCAAGAAGCTCCTTAAACAGGCCAAATCATACTTCTGGGATGAGCCCTTCTTATACCGTATTAGTACTGACGGGATGATCCGAAGATGTGTCTCTTACATCGAAGTGGCTGACATAATGCGTAAGTGCCATGAAGGCCAGTTTGGAGGACACTTCGGCGGCAACCACACTGCAAGAAAGGTACTTGAAACTGGATTTTATTGGCCTTCAATCTTTAGTGATTGTGACGCTTTTGCTCGTCATTGTGATGTATGCCAACGATCAGGTAACATCTCTAACCGTAATGAGATGCCTCAAATTGTTTCTTTAACTGTTGAAATTTTTGATGTTTGGGGAATTGATTTTATGGGACCTTTCACACCCTCCAACGGAAACAAGTACATTCTTGTAGCCGTTGATTATGTTTCTAAGTGGGCTGAAGCTGAAGCTTTACCCACTAATGATTCTAGAGTGGTAGGACAGTTCCTTACACGTCTTTTCACGCGTTTTGGTTCACCATGCTTCATCATAAGCGGTAGGGGTACCCACTTCCATGGACATTTCGACGGGTCTGCAAACGCTTTGGCGTCACCCACCGAATGTCCACAGCTTACCACCCTCAAGCTAATGGTCAAGCGGAAGTGACGAACCGTGAGCTCAAGCGGATTCTTGATAGGACGGTTGGCCGGTCCCGCAAGGATTGGTCATCTAAGCTCATTGATGCCTTATGGGCTTATCGAACTGCCTATAAGACTCCCATCGGTACCTCACCGTATCAGCTGGTCTATGGCAAGGCATGCCATTTGCTAGTTGAGCTTGAGCACAAGGTGTTTTGGGCTGCACCAAAATTGAGGCAACTTCCGCCATTATGAGCACATGATCCACACCTTCCACAGTCAACCGAAAAGACGGTAGCTGACGGAGAGTCGAGAGGGATACCAGCTGCTTGCAGATGCTTCTGAACTTCTGCCTTGATCTGCTCTGCAACATTTATCTGATTCTGGCTCTGACTCTTGGTTCCTTCTATGTGCCTCTCCTTGTTTCTAGATTTTGAAGCACAGTCAGCAAAATGCAGAAGAGCATCCTGAGGAGTGAGAGCGGTGTAATCTCCGCCAGCTAGGGTGTTGACCCAGTTTGCAGATTCTTTGATCATACCTCGAGTAAAGAATTCAGCCAGCTGTCTCTGTTCATACCCATGGTGAGGGCAGTCGAAAAGAAGAGACTGAAATTCGTTCCAAGTGTCATACAGGCTTGCATCCTCTCGCTGAGTGAACCTGGAGATGCGGTCTTTATAAGCAGTTGTTCTTGCAGGAGGAAAGTATTCCTCAACAAAATCTTGAGCTAATGCCTCTCATTCAGTGTAATGACCTGGTGGTTTGCTGCTAAGCCATTGTTTAGCTGCACCTCTGAGAGAAAATGCGAAAGCTCGGACATATAGCACATTCTTATTGAGATTCCCAGACTTGGAGGTGTCGCAGACAGCCAGAAAGGTGGTTATGTGTGTAAGGGTTATCTTCTGGTCTTCCCTCAAATTGTATGTCCCTAGAAATTAGCTCCAGGAGAGGAATCTGAATCTCATAGTCAGGATCATTGTCATTAGAGGGCACGGTGATGGGTGATCGAAGATTAGATGCACGCGGCTTACTATAGTCCGCAACACTTTTAAGAGTAACCATTGTGGTAAAGGAAGATGGAACGGATGTGATCTGCTTCTGTACCTGCTATGATCTGCACGAGACAAAAACAAACACAACCGGTGTAGAATCGAAGTGTAATGGAAAGTGAAAGATGAAAACGTAGAAGATTAAAAATGCCAACTCTTCTTTCAACGAAGTAGAAGAGTTCCCCGGCAACGGCGCCAATTTGATAGCTGCAGTTTTAGCGGTATCAAATACTACCAAGCTGTGAAGCTAGGGTAGATCGTATTCCAGGGGTTTCCTCTACTTCCTTACTCAAAGGTGTTGGCAGTTCTAATTCAAGGTCAAACACAAGTTGTGCGTGGTGTGAGTTCCACGACTTCTATACTACGACGCAAGTATAAGAAGAATTGAAAATTAAAACGAAGAAAGATTGAAGATTGATTAATTGACTAGAAAGATGACAGACAAGCTTAGACTTCGAAATCCCCTTACATCACAAAGGCAACAGCAGTCACAGACCAGCGATTTTCGATTCTAGTTCATTCATTTCATAGACACCATCATAACTCCTGACCCTTATGTTTAAGACTGGCGAACGTTCGCTCTATCCGATCTAGCTACCACGATTAATTAGCCGCCCGGGTACGGTCGCCTCTCGCAACGACTTAACTTAACTGGTGCAAATTCTAGTGATTAATGAGTTACTCTAGCAATGGATCAACCCTAATCGGTTCCTACGAAAGGCACGCTCTAATTATAAGGTTGATTGTTCGATTTGGTGTTTTAAAGTAAGGCGAGCGTTCGCTTCTATCCTTAGCTTAACAAGAATCTAACTAGGTGGCCAAACCAGACAAGAAACACAGAAAACGAAGAACAAACCAAACATGAAAGATGAAACTGAATGAATTTCGAATCTAATCACCGCCGATCCGTGACCGCTTTAAGCCCTGGGTCACTTAGGGTTCATCTAATCTAAGCTACACGAGTTTATCTACTCATATTCAATTCATAAGAATCGAAGACAGACAAGAAATACATCTCAGATAGGAAGACAGAGAAGAACTGCAAAACCTAATTTCGATGCTTCCTAGCAGCTCAAATCTGCTGGATTTTCAACTCCTAGCACTGGCTCTCCGAGATGGATGGATGGCGTCACGATCCGTTCCTGCTCCTCGAATTCTATCTATGCGCCCTGTCTCTCTCTCTGTCGTCGTTTTTGTGTGTGTGTTCAGTTGTAAAAGTGATCCCTCTATTAGCAACCGAGTTCTCTATTTATATCAACCCGAGATTTTTCTGATTTTAACTGGGATTTTTCGCCAAAAATAGTAAAGAAATTTAGGCAAAAACTTCTTTATACTCGGGACAATGGATTCTCCCTTTTGTTTTCGGCGAACTCTCAAGGGTATTTTAGCCGAAGACTTCCTCTCAATCGGCCAGTGATTTCTTCTTCCATTTTCGGCGAAAACTAAAGGGTAGTTTCGCCGAAAATATATGTATAAACTGGGCAGGAATTTGGTTTGAACTTAATTGGCTCCTTTGATCGATTCCGGTTCAGTTCCTCGATGTTCCAATGCCTTAGACACGTCCTTGGTTACTTTATTCGATGGCAAAAACCTGTGCTAACGTAAAACACTAGAAAACCATCAAATAGAGCCGAAACGGGCCAAGGTAACACAAATGGCATGAGATAGAGCAATCGATTGAATATCCGTTATTCTCCCCTAAAACATGTCTTAAGCAAAGAAATGTCGCTTAAATGAGGCTGACAATCACGTCAAATCGAGTGTCATCAAATACCCCACACTTAAGCTTTTGCTTGTCCTCAAGCAAACTGAATAGAAACACGCTCAAATTCATAAATGACACGAGATTAAACTGAGATTCAATTCTAACAATTTGGTTTAGACTGTTCCACGTAGAAAGAGTGACCTACACATGCAAGAACATCAACCAAACAAGTTTTCGATCACACTGATTTCTGCACACTTCCAGTAGTGGTTTTAACAAAGATTGTTTCTCAGCAAAATAATTAATCATGATTAACCGACTACGATAACACCAATTCTAATCAAAACGACTTTAAGCTCTAGCCATGATGTGGACGCGGAGACAGGAAAAATGACGTGGCTATCGACTCGACTTCATCCGTTTCTAGATCTGTGCGTTACATGTTCTAGCTAGGACCGATTTAAACAATGATTTATTTCAAGTTCAATTTCTTCCTTCAATTGATTTACTGCATACTAGTGCTCGATACCAAACACTTCACTTAGGTGTTGGACCTGCATAGCTCACAGTATTTGTGCCTTTGCTAGTGCTCAACCCGAACACTTCACTTAGGTGTCGGGCTTGCCTAGCTTTATTTTTAGCACTTAAAAGAACTTAACATTGATTTGCACAACTTGATTACTTGATTTAACAATTTATCCACTTAATCCTAGCTAGTTATAACTTTTTACACAAGATTTCGAATTGGATTTCCATCTAATCTCAAGCCACAATCACAGGTGATCAAATATGGAGTGGAAACATGGAAGAAGCTAGCATTTATCATCTTAGAACGGTGTTATCGAGCTTTGTTGTTAACAAGTTATTTGATTCAATTAATTCCAGTTCCAACTACAGAAGTGATTTATGATCTGTTCTGACCTAGACTCATTTAATATCAGTTCTGACACGTTTGTTACAGGTTCTAAGTGGAACAGTCTAGACGTCATTGTTCAAAATTGAAGTCAATTTAACATCAAAAGTCAAGAATTGAGCAATTCTATGCTAGAGAACTGGACAGGAATCACGAGGCACATACAAAAGATATAGGCAATCAAGATCATGCATGGTTCTCTAACACCCTACCCCACACTTAAACTGTTCTGTGTCCTCACAGGACCGAACTAGAGTAGAGAGATACGAAGAACCTGGAAGGGGATGGTCGGTGTAGTGGATGAACACGGAGAGTCCGGAGCGGAGCAGAGCTACTCAAAATCCTACAAAACACAAACAACAAAAAGATCAAAAGGACACCGGGACAAGTGTCCCGGATCCACACAGAACAAAATTGGGTGAAAACCCGAAAAGAAGAAAGAAAAGAAAAGTAAAATGATCGAAACAACCCGATCACTGTTTCGCAGGAGGGGGTGGAGGTGGTGTGGTAATGGAGGTTGTGGCGAAACACTGCTCCATCTACTGTCGCCAAGCGAGCTCGTCCTGGTGCCTGACTGACTGGTCGGCCATGAATTTTTGTAGAGTGGACCAACGCTCGTTCTGAGTCTCCTCATGTGCTACTCAGTCCTTCTGCCATTGCAACGAACCAGCCGAGTAGTCTAGCTGCCACTTCTCAATACGCGCCAGCCTTTCATTCATCTCCGCAGTGATTTGCGCTCGCGACGGTGGGCGCTCAACTGACTGGGGAACTCGGTGAGGGAGCGATGTGCAATGCTCAATAGTCTCTGAAAGGTCGATGCGCCGTGCTATGGCAAGTTCAGCACCTATATGATCAATCGGGATACGAGGAATATCGGGGCCCCATTTGTCACCGAGCTGGAGGTTGTCGATCAGAATTGAAATGAAAGGGCCTCCTGGAAGCTCAGTAGGAAGCTTCTTGGAGGTAGTGCGCTTGTGAAAGAATCGTGCAAGCCACCAGCCGGGGTGCAGGTAGGTGATGTGACTTTTATTAGTGCATTTTAAGCTTATGAATGACCTATGAAATACCCGTGTTTATTCGTGAAATGACATGACTTATATGCTTTTATTGAAATTTTGTGCAAAGTGTCATTTTGTTGTCCGGTTGCTACTTTGGAGCCAAATTCGTGGGCTATTGGAGTTGCCTCTGTGCATTTTCAGGTTATGGCATCAAAGTACGGATGACAAGGAGTGCATAGGAGCAAACGGGAGGTCATTTGGAGTCCGGACGAGGGAGATATGAGCATTACAAGATCGAGCTTTCTGCAGAGTGCAGGGGTGCACGCCGTGCAGATGTGCACGCCGTGCATGATGCACGCCGTGCACCGTGCACGGTTTGGTGCACGGGCTGTCCAGGAGGCTCCGAAAGAAGATTCAGCTCCAAGGTGCACGCCGTGCAGCCTTGCACGCCGTGCACCCTGCACGCCGTGCATAGGTGCACGCCGTGCACTGTCCCCTGCACTATAAATATTCTTGTTTTTGGCCATTTTGAGCAATTCTTTCATCTCTTGAACCCCAAACACATATCCACGAACCCTCAAACCCTAGAACACGTTTCTGGAGCAATTTGAAGCCATTGGAGCTAGGATTGAAGCCAACAAACCTTGGAGAAGTGCTTACAAGTGGAGAAGTGAAGATCATCTCAAGGATTCATCCATGGTGTTCTTGGTGACCATTCTTCCTTCTTTTCTCTTTACTCCCTTGGCCATGTGTGGCTGAGTTTCTAGGGTTCATCTTGGATGGGTAGATTAGTTGTGCTATGATAGAGGAATGATTGTATAGAACTTGCCATGATTGATCTTGGTTGTATGAGGATGATTCCTAGACTTGTTCTTAATGCCATTTTATGCCATGTTTGCTTGATTTGGTCCATTCATTGTGATTTGATGCATGAGAGTGCTTGGATTGCATAGATTTTAGGTCTAGGGATTGAAGTGAGTGTGTTCTAAGAGATTAGATCATCTTATTTCAACCATTTTCACTTGATTTCTCTCTTGGGCATTTTATCGAACACTTGGTGTGCATGTGGATTTTCATTCAATTGAGTTTGAAAAGGCCTTTTGGTGAATCTCTTAGTGTTAGGGCATTGATATGAGAGTGTTGTGCCTAGCCTTGTGGTCATAGAGTCTTAAGAGAGGGTCTTGTGTCTTGGCATTTCATCAAACACTTAGAATGCATCCTTTTTTCACTTAGCTTGAGAGCGAGAGCCTAAGTTGAGTGGTATTGGGATAGGGATTAGGTGCTACGAGAGTGCATCGAGTCTATAAAAGTGAAATGCATGGTCATCCGAATGCAAACTCGATCTTGATTGACTTGTTTGTTCAATTAGTCATCTTGAGCATGATGAAACTAGCCACCAAGAGAGCCCCTTTGTCTTTGATTTGCACCACTTTATTTTTCTTTCTTCCTTTTAGTTTCCTTTAAGTTTTTAATGTCTATTTCAAATCAAAACTCCTTTCAAATGAATAGACCGTCTACGAGGAATGTGAGTAGAGGTCATTGAGAGAACCCCGTGGAATACGACCTTGGTAAACCCGCTTTTATCAGTAGGCATCCTCCTCTAAAGCACGGAATAATACGAGCTCCTCCAGAGAAACGTGGTGGCGGCTCGTCTTGCTGCAAAAACACAGAGATTGCACCCAAACATAATGCAAGAATTTAAGTATAGGGTGAAAGATGTCACCGACCGTGGGGTGGACGATAGGTGAGCTCTCATCCTCGCAGCAGGCCCATCTCCACACATCCGGGTAAGGAGCACTTGTGATGGAGTATGTGTCCTCAAAGCCAGCTAATGCGGTATCAAAGTTGACGTGCGGATCCAGCAAGCGGCCGAACTCGCGAAGGGACTTCTCATGAAGAACACCACCGAGGCGAAAGGAAACGAATTTCTACTCACAAAAGGGCTTCGGGGTGAGGCGCCGAAATGAACTCCAGAACTCCTGGAGGGCGACAAGCGGGTACGGGGATCCATGAGTGGTCAGCACTCGCAATCCGGCTTTATTAAGAGCGGTGTCAATTGTCGAGTACCAAGCCGGATTGTGCGCTTTGAGACTGTCAAGAGACAGAACTGCCACCTTAGCCGGAGGGATGGCTTTGATCTTCTGAAAGACCTCGAGCTGGTGCGGCTCCAGGGCGGCGATGAAAGGATGCACGGCCCCATTGGCAGGTGTAGGAATAGAGGAGATGGGAGTCACAGGGGTAGACGCATCCTCGGGAATGATGGCCACAGCCATCGATTTCTGTGCAGCTGGTGCGGGCTGTCGAGAAGGTGGTGTCCTGCTCTGGCGAGCTGAGGATCGCTACGCTCTATCTGCACTGGTAGTCTTAAAACGCTTGGGAGCCCTGTAAAACACAACTCAGAGATGACCAGCATTAGATGACAAGACTCTTACCCCACACTTAAGTTGACAAGTTGGGGCACTAAGTAACCGAGTGCTCATAGAATCAAAGATATATCATTGAATAACTGTCAAGTCATTAGGCAAGCATGAATAACGGAATGATTCAATAATACGATTACACAGACAACAAGGCACGAGTCCTAAAAGGTCACAAAAACAATATCAGAACCTAGCCAATTGATACCGACAAAGCAATCAAGAAGAATGAGGGAGAACCAAAAAGTCAACTATGGTCAACCATGCCGAAACTCGAAAGTCAAAAAGCCAAAAGATGCACAATCAAAGGCTGAACAACTAACCGTGAAGACATGATTCGAGAAAACAATTGGAAATCCACGAAAATGATGAAAAACTTGAAAACTAGGTCGGCCGGAACCAGAGCTGAAAAGCTCTGATTCTAGGGTTTTGAAACAGGGGCAAGGGACTAGGTCTGGGTGGGGGAATGGTCGGCGGTCGGCTGCTAAAGAATGAGGTGGCGGCGGATTGAGCGTTCTGGTGGCAGTTGATTGCAAAGCAGGGAGGGGAGCCGAGCGTGTTTCAAATATTCGGATGCTGGACCGAAAACAAGAGGGGTGGGGCCGCTTAAATAGTCGAAGGGGAAGCACAAGATTTTCGGCGAAAATTATGGCTTGGTTTCGGCGAAAATGTCAGACATGATAGACAGGGGAGTTTGAACCAGGATTTTCGGCGAAAAAGTATATGGATTCTCGGCGAAAATTTTAGTTTCAATGAAGGAATGTTTTTGGCGAGAAGCATAGGGTTTTCGGTTCGAAAAGTATGGACAGGAGGATCAGGCGGAATTGAACACATGGTTTCGGCGAAAATTTGGACATGTTTTCGCCGAAAATTCATTTAAAAAATCGGCGGCAGAGTTTTTTTTTTTTTTGAAAGATGAAACTGGTTTTAAAACATAACGACTCAAAACGAAAAATAACTGACTCCAGCCGTGGGTTGCCTCCCACGAAGCGCTCTTGTTTAACGTCCGTGAGCCAGACGATACCTGGATTCGTGAACGTGTCAGGATTCCAAAACAAGGTAGTGCACGTCTATGGAGGATACGGCTAACCCTTGCAGATACTTCTTAAGCCTATGCCCGTTGACCACAAACGGCTCTTGATCGTGCAATTTAATGTAGACGCTGCCTAAGGGTGTCTGTCGGACCACGGTATAAGGGCCAGACCATCGAGATTTCAACTTACCCGGAAACAGTTTCAAGCGAGAGTTATATAAGAGCACTTCTTCTCCGGGGTAGAATTGCTTGATCGTCTTTAACTGAGAGTCATGAATTCTCTTCGTGCGCTCTTTGTATAGCTTTGTGCTCTCATAAGCGTGTAGACGGTGCTCCTCAAGCTCAGCGATCTGGTCATGGCGGTTATTACCTGCTACTGCATAGCTCATATTCAACTCTTTGTTAGCCCAGAATGCCTTGTGCTCAAGCTCAACTGGTAAATGACATGCCTTGCCATAGACCAGTTGATACGGTGAGGTTCCGATGGGAGTCTTGTAGGCAGTTCGATATGCCCATAAGGCATCATTAAGCTTAGATGACCAGTCTTTGCGAGACCGGCCAACTGTCCTATCAAGAATCCGCTTGAGCTCACGGTTCGTCACTTTCGCTTGACCATTCGCTTGAGGATGATAAGCCGTGGACATTCGGTGGGTGACGCCAAAGCGTTTGCACACCCGGTCGAATTGTCCGTGGAAGTGGGTGCCCCTATCGCTTATGATGAAGCGCGGTGAACCAAAACGCGTGAAAAGACGGGTAAGGAACCGACCCACCACTCTAGAATCATTAGTGGGTAGAGCTTCAGCCTCAGCCCACTTAGAAACGTAATCAACGGCTACAAGAATGTACTTGTTTCCGTTGGAGGGTGTGAACGGACCATAAAATCAATCCCCCAAACATCAAAAATTTCAACGGTTAAAGAAACAATTTGGGGCATCTCATTACGGTTGGAGATGTTACCTGATCGCTGACACGCATCACAACGTCTAGCAAAAACATCGCAATCACTAAAGATCGAGGGCCAGTAGAAACCTGTTTCGAGTACCTTCCTCGCAGTGCGGTTGCCTCCGAAGTGTCCTCCGAACTGTCCTTCATGACACTTACGCATGATGTCCGCAGCTTCGGTGTAAGAGACACATCTCCGGATCATCCCGTCAAGACTGATGCGGTATAAGAAAGGCTCATCCCAGAAGTATGACTTGGCTTCTTTAAAGAGCTTTTTGCGTGCATTGAAATCCAGTTCAGGAGGTACAATGCCGTGTGAGAGATAGTTAACCAGAGTTGCATACCAAGGCTCATCTGAATCGGCGGCATTACTCAGATCTTGAGCGTGAGGAATTGCCCAGGGCTCAATAGCTATGCTGTTAACCTGTTCAAATGTCTCAACACGCAACAGCTCGTCAGGGAACGAATCATTGATAGGGGTAGTAGACTTACCTGTTTGGGATTCCTTGAGGCGAGAAAGATGATCTGCTGCTAAGTTCTCTGCTCCTTTCTTGTCTTTAATTTCTATGTCGAACTCTTGGAGGAGAAGGATCCACCGGATGAGACGTGGCTTTGAATCCTGCTTGGCTAATAAATGGCGCAGAGCAGCATGATCTGTGTAGACAATGGTATGTGAAAGAACTAGATACTGTCTAAACTTATCAAAGGAGAAAACGATAGCTAGAAGCTCTTTCTCCGTAGTAGTGTAGTTCCTCTGAGCATCATTCAGTGTCTTGCTCGCAAAGTAGATAGGATGAAATCTCTTCTCCTTCCTCTGACCCAGAACCGCGCCAACGGCGAAATCACTAGCATCGCACATGATCTCAAATGGGAGATTCCAATCTGGTGCTTGAAGAATCGGTGCGGTAGTGAGTTGAGTCTTCAGAGTCTCAAAGGCTTCAAGACAGGCTTTGTCAAAGACGAACGAAGCATCTTTCTCGAGGAGCTTCGTCATTGGAAGGGTGATCTTGGAGAAATCTCTGATGAATCTTCGGTAGAATCCAGCGTGACCGAGAAAACTCCGAACTGTTTTAACTGAGGTTGGCGGTGGTAGACTGGCAATGGTCTCAAGCTTAGCACGATCGACTTCTATGCCAGTCTTAGAGATCCTATGGCCTAGAACAATGCCTTCGGTAACCATGAAGTGAAACTTCTCCCAACTAAGAGCTAGGTTGGTCTCCTCACAACGTGCCAGCACCTTGTCTAGATTAGCCAGACACTTGGAAAATGAATCTCCAAAGACGGAGAAGTCGTCCATGAACACCTCCACCACATTCTCTACCAGATCTCCAAATATTGCAAGCATGCATCTCTGAAAGGTAGCAGGTGCATTACATAAACCAAAAGGAATACGACGATAAGCAAACGTACCGAACGGGCATGTGAAGGTCGTCTTCTCTTGATCAGCAAGCTCGATGGGGATCTGAAAGTAACCGGACATCCCGTCTAAGAAGCAATATTATTCATGACCAGCCAATCGTTCAAGCATCTAATCAATGAATGGCAGTGGAAAGTGATCCTTCTTGGTGGCATCATTTAATCGTCGATAATCGATACAGACTCTCCATCCGGTAACTATTCGGGTAGGAATGAGCTCACCCTTTGGATTAGGGATGACGGTGATTCCTCCCTTCTTCGGAACGACTTGAGTCGGACTGACCCAAGGACTGTAGGCAATAGGATAGATGATGCCGGCATCTAGAAGCTTGAGTACTTCTTTCTTCACAACTTCCTGCATCTGAGGGTTTAAGACGGCGTTGCGGTTGTCTAACTGGTTTGAATTCTTCATCAACAACTATCCGATGTTTGCAGAAGGTTTCAGAGATGCCTCTGATGTCTGCCAACTGCCAGGCAATAGCTCGGACATGCTTCTTGAGTAGTCTGATCAGTTGCTCTTTCTGCTCGGGAGATAGATTCGCATTGATGATGACAGGTAACTGGCAGTCCTTTCCCAGAAATGCGTACTCTAAGTGGTCAGGCAGCTCCTTCAGAGTGTGTTTTGGCGGATTCTCATATGAAGTAGTAATCCGACTCGATGCTGGCTCGATATGGGTAGGCGCAGTGATGGGTGTGAATGTCGCCTTTTGTTCATCTAGCTCATCTTGCCATAAGCACTGCTCTGGGTCGTCTAACGCATTATCAATCCCTGAAATCAAACACAACTCTAGCGGATCACTAGATAAATTAGTAAAGGAGTCAGCCGAGGCCGACTCTAAGGGATCAACAGCATAGCATTTATCATCTTGAGCAATAGAATATCTCATGCTATCTTTGATGCAGAATGCAACACTTTCTTGACCTACATTTAAAGTTAACAAGCCTTGTTTGCAGTTTATATTCACACCAGCAGTTGCTAAGAAAGGTCGACCTAGGATAAGTGTTCCGTCTAACTCACGAGTATCTAAAACAACAAAATCTGCCAGTATAGTAAACGGACCACAGCAAACAGTTACATCTTCTATTATACCTCTAGGCCGTTTGACAGACCTATCGGCTAAAACGAGATGAAGAGTAATCGGTTTTAATTGCCCTAGATTCAGCTTTTCATATAGATAGACAGGCATAACATTAATAGAAGCACCAGAATCAACCAGACTGCGATCAATTTTAATGCCATTAATAATGCACGGTAATGTAAAAGAACCGGGATCAGGACACTTAGCTGGGGGTGGTGGCGGCTGTCGAATGGGAGATGGCGCACCTAGAATAGACGCGCATTCATTAGTGAGCGTGATAGAGTACACCTCGCCACTCTTCACTTTCTTCACTAGGTCTTTAAAGAACTTCCCAAGTGGTGGTATAATCTCTACAGCGTCTGTCACTGGTATCTTGATTTCTGCAGTCTTAAGAACATTGTACCATTTCTTATACTGAGTGTCGTGATCCTTGGCTTTGCTCCTTGCAGCTTTTGGAAAAAGAATCCTAGGTACATATGGCGCCAAGACAGGTTCAGGGGCTGTCTTGGGCGGCGGAGGAGGAGCAGGTGCTTCTTCTTCCTCTTCTGTGATATCTTCTATTTCTGGCATATCCATGGCAGCACTAGTATCTGGTATCATGTCAGGTTCCAGAGCTTTTGGATCAGTTGTTTGCTTGCCGCTCCTAGTGGTAATAGCTTGAGCGTGTTCGCTCCTTGTATCGGAATCTGCTTGAAATGCTTCTGGATTAAGGAGAGGATTGCTAGTAAAAAGTTTCGCCATATTGAGTACTGCATCTTCTATCCTCTCGGTTTGAGCCCTTGTTCCTTGATTAAGTGCGGCTTGGGCTTTTAACTGAATGTCATGGTCGTCAAGTCGGCTCATGATCTGATCAAACTTCTTCTCATAGGCCATATCTCTATTGTAGTACGGCTTCGCCTGAAACTGGTGTTGTCCTCCAATGAATCCCGGAGGTCTATAATAAGGATCTACTAATCGGTTGCTCTGCTTCCGTGGCACGTAATTTCGGTAACCGGCGTAGCCTTTCTGATTGTTGGCAAAACCTTGATCAATGAAGTTTACCTCCTCAGTAGACCAGACTTCTGCTGCACTGAAATTGAGGCAACTTCCGCCGTTATGAGCACATGATCCACACCATCCACAGTCAACCGAAAAGACGGTAGCTGACGGAGAGTCGAGAGGGATACCAGCTGCTTGCAGATGCTTCTGAACTTCTGCCTTGATCTGCTCTGCAACATTTATCTGACTCTGGCTCTGACTCTTGGTTCCTTCTTTGTGCCTCTCCTTATTTCTAGATTTCGAAGCACAGTCAGCAAAATGCAGAAGAGCATCCTGAGGAGTGAGAGCGGTGCAATCTCCGCCAGCTAGGGTGTTGACCCAGTTTGCAGATTCTTTGATCATACCTCGAGTAAAGAATTCAGCCAGCTGTCTCTGTTCATACCCATGGTGAGGGCAGTCGAAGAGAAGAGAGTGAAATTCGTTCCAAGTGTCATACAGGCTTGCATCCTCTCTCTGAGTGAACCTGGAGATGCGGTCTTTATAAGCAGTTGTTCTTGCAGGAGGAAAGTATTCCTCAACAAAATCTTGAGCTAATGCCTCCCATTCAGTGTAATGACCTGGTGGTTTGCTGCTAAGCCATTGTTTAGCTGCACCTCTGAGAGAAAATGGGAAAGCTCGGAGATATAACACATTCTTATTGAGATTCCCAGACTTGGAGGTGTCGCAGACAGCCAGAAAGGTGGTTATGTGTGTGTAAGGGTTATCTTCTGGTCTTCCCTCAAATTGTATGTCCCTAGAAATTAGCTCCAGGAGAGGGAATCTGAATCTCATAGTCAGGATCATTGTCATTAGAGGGCACGGTGATGGGTGATCGAAGATTAGATGCACGCGGCTTACTATAGTCCGCAACACTTTTAAGAGTAACCATTGTGGTAAAGGAAGATGGAACGGATGTGATCTGCTTCTGTACCTGCTATGATCTGCACGAGACAAAAACAAACACAACCGGTGTAGAATCGAAGTGTAATGGAAAGTGAAAGATGAAAACGTAGAAGATTAAAAATGCCAACTCTTCTTTCAACGAAGTAGAAGAGTTCCCCGGCAATGGCGCCAATTTGATAGCTGCAGTTTTAGCGGTATCAAATACTACCAAGCTGTGAAGCTAGGGTAGATCGTATTCCAGGGGTTTCCTCTACTTCCTTACTCAAAGGTGTTGGCAGTTCTAATTCAAGGTCAAACACAAGTTGTGCGTGGTGTGAGTTCCACGACTTCTATACTACGACGCAAGAATAAGAAGAATTGAAAATTAAAACGAAGAAAGATTGAAGATTGATTAATTTACTAGAAAGATGACAGACAAGCTTAGACTTCGAATTCCCCTTAGATCACCAAGGCAACAGCAGTCACAGACCAGCGATTTTCGATTCTAGTTCATTCATTTCATAGACACCATCATAACTCCTGACCCTTAGGTTTAAGACTGGCGAACGTTCGCTCTATCCGATCTAGCTACCACGATTAATTAACCGCCCGGGTATGGTCGCCTCTCGCAACGACTTAACTTAACTGGTGCAAATTCTAGTGATTAATGAGTTACTCTAGCAATGGATCAACCCTAATCGGTTCCTACGAAAGGCACGCTCCAATTATAAGGTTGATTGTTCGATTTGGTGTTTTAAAGTAAGGCGAGCGTTTGCTTCTATCCTTAGCTTAACAAGAATCTAATCTAGGTGGCCAAACCAGACAAGAAACACAGAAAATGAAGAACAAACCAAATATGAAAGATGAAACTGAATGAATTTCGAATCTAATCACCGCCGATCCGTGACCGCTTTAAGCCCTGGGTCACTTAGGGTTCATCTAATCTAAGCTACACGAGTTTATCTACTCATATTCAATACAGAAGAATCGAAGACAGACAAGAAATACATCTCAGATAGGAAGACAGAGAAGAACTGCAAAACCTAATTTCGATGCTTCCTAGCAGCTCAAATCTGCTGGATTTTCAACTCCTAGCACTGGCTCTCCGAGATGGATGGATGGCGTCACGATCCGTTCCTGCTCCTCGAACTCTATCTACTCGCCCTGTCTCTCTCTCTGTCATCATTTTTGTGTGTGTGTTCAGTTGTAAAAGTGTTCCCTCTATTAGCCGCCGAGTTCTCTATTTATATCAACCCGAGATTTTTCTGATTTTAACTGGGATTTTTCGCCGAAAATAGTAAAGGAATTTCGGCGAAAACTTCTTCATACTCGGAACAATGGATTCTCCCTTTTGTTTTCGGCGAACTCTCAAGGGTATTTTCGCCGAAGACTTCCTCTCAATCGGCCAGTGATTTCTTCTTCCATTTTCGGCGAAAACCAAAGGGTAGTTTCGCCGAAAATATATGTATAAACCGGGCAGGAATTTGGTTTGAACTTAATTGGCTCCTTTGATCGATTCCGGTTCAGTTCCTCGATGTTCCAATGCCTTAGACACGTCCTTGGTTACTTTATTCGATGGCAAAAATGTAACACCCGTCCCAAACCGACCCGGGTTTACCCGTGGTCGAACCGGTTTGAGTGCTACTCGAAGATACAGCATTTAAATAAAGGAGTAAAACGCAGCGGAAACAGAAACAACTCTCCATTAAAAAGTTCAAAATCAACTGAAGGCCTTCATTACATAAAATCTGAAATCCGAAACCAAATCTCAAAACGATTACAAAATTCCCAACCAAAGGTGTCAACTGAAATCTAAAATTAAAACAGTGGTCACTCCACAATAGCTTCCTAATCTTCACTTCACAACTCCAACCTGCAACTCCTCCGAACTCAACCGAACACCTGAAAAGAGAAACTGGGGGGGGATCAGCTTCCTAATGAAACTGAGCGAACCCACTGGGTTTAACTATGCGCCGAACCTAGCCTAAGAGCGATCCCAACTCCGCACAAAAACAACAATGGAATCTGACACAGCCATCCTCATTTAAATTCCTAACATGATACTAGGTGATCACATAAGCTCAAATCTCAATTAACATCCACAAGAGTTTAACATGCATAAGCTCAACATTACACCGCATCCAACTCCACATTATGCAACAGAGAAAACCACATGCACAAACATAACCAAAATCATGTAACCACTCGTCCCCCAATTCAATCAATACTCATACATTCACCTTCACACGCATACATTTACTCTCCATTTCTCCTTCATATTTTCTAGGTGATCACGCAGGTGCACTACTCAGTCCATTGCCCACAACTAACAGTCTCAACAATGTAACCCAAGTCATCCATTCACAAGTACACGATATAGCCAACTCATGTAGCGCACAGTTCAACATTACATCACAATACAACTCACTATCACTAACAACACTTCCACTCACACATCAACCACAACACCCACACATTAACCAAATTCACACTTATCATCATCATCAATCCTAGACCATTCAACTCCTATCTCACATCTCATCACAACAACATAATTCACAACACAACACTAGGCACTTCACTAACACCTCCAATACACATACCATACACGAATCACACATGCATCTTATTCCACACACACTCACAAACACGCATACACCACCGCACATAACCAAGCATTCTCATCACTAACACATACCACACATTCATTGATCTAGGTGAGTTCATTAGGCGCCATAAGGAGTTATTCCCCCGCTACCCCGCCGGCCTCGTGCTCCCTACCGCATGGGGAACACGTCACATATCCACAATTCCATAATTCCACAATTCCACAATTCCACTCCCCATCGGGAGACTAATCTACCAGTCCGTCGGTGGGTGAAACACATTTGGGGTAACGTTGGCTCCTTCCAGTTCTATCATTTAAATTCCATTTACCCAATTCCATTTGATTAATTCCACTTTACAAACCCACTTCCCAATTCCACTTTACAAATCCACTACACAAATTACACATCACAATGCCACATCACAATACCACAACACAAACCCACATCACAAATCCACACCATGATTCCACCACACAATTCCACGTTCTAGTTCCAAACACCAATTCTATGTTCCAATTCTAGGACATAATTCTAGTCTAACCACAACCGGCAATAATAGATACAATCATAGAATTCATCGCATCCAACCCCATCTCATCTCACATTTCTAGATCAAATACATTAGCTATCATCTTATATCCCAATCCCCACATCACACATAGATCAGCACAATCATCATACGTCAATCACAAGACAGTTATTCAGTTTTACTCTCATAGGTTCATGCAAGACCTAATTCTGTTCTAAGTCTATTAAACTCCGCACTCCCATTTCTAGCCACCTAGTCAACTATACACTCACACAAGTCAACCATACAATCACACCAGTCACCCAACACCACATAACAGTAACAATCACGACAGCATCAATTTACCATTTCAACTCTCCTATTGAGCATTACTAGATTAAACCACATAATCTATCTAGTTTACATAATTCATCTAACACGATTCCTAGCCACAATTCGACCAATTCTGACATCCTCATTCTTCTCTACCATTTACCAATCCACATTCAAGACTCCAACCTTACTACGATAACCAAAAGACACACTATCAATCACCATCACACACAACATCAATTTCATTCAAATCAATCATACGACCCCAGTTCAACTAGTTCATGCAATCACACCACCCAATTCCATTACTCAATTCCATTTACCAATTCCCTTAACCAATTCCATAAGTCAATTCCACGTACCGATTCTATTGTCCAATTCCATACCTACATTCCCTACCGATTCTAGTAGCCAGTTCTAAGTCATAGTCTACCACCCTAAACACATTAACAACCACCTTCACACGCATCATCAATTCTACCTAAAAGGCACGTTGCATAATTCATACATCAACACCTAGCATCATCTCAATCCCAACATCATGTAAACCCACACAATCCAAATCATTCAATAATCCCACATCACACATAACCACACATCACAAGACATTCAACGCCTCCCACGGCACAAACAGTTTAAGGGTAAACGGCTAGCTCACCGGCCACCCCCACCTGCAAGTACAGGGGAAGCCATGTCATAAGTCGTAGGGTTACCCTCCTGTACGTCCTTCATTGGATGACCACACATTGGTGGAGCCATCCACCTGTTCATCAATTAAGGGCGACCCCACATTGGCAGGACCACCCTCCTGCAACCACAGACTGACAATAGCATAATATACACAATTCTCATGTTCACAGAACCGTCCCTCTTATCACTCTTTACTAGTTCCGATCAATTTATCATCCATGTTAATCAATTTCTCCAATAAAACTCATCACAAACAGCCATCAATCATCAACCAATCCATCAATTAACAAATATCCAACAATCATCAAAACAGCATATTTCACAGAACAATCAATTGCAGAACAATTTTCCCCTTTTACTCTCTTTCAATTTCATGCGAGGCCCTACATTTTTTCTAAGTCTGAATTGTAACTCCTCACACCGACAAGACTACCTATCGTACGCTAAACCCTCACCTGACAAGAAGACGAGGCTCTAAACTCTTCAAGAAACCCGAACAACCAAACTCTCAGACACCAAAAACGTAGCTATCCTCCTCTTCACCGACAGCAGCTTACTCCAAAATATCCAAAACTTCTAGGTGCGATCTCTTCCTCTCATCACAACGAACTCATAGCAAGAAACGGATCGCCAATCGGATCTCTACAACTCTCAGAATCGAGGTTTGAAGTTTTGGAGATTTCTGGCTGAGACACAAAAACGTAGCTCTTCCTTCTTCCACGGACAGCAGCCTGCTCCGACCCAGCCAGAACCACGACTAGAGATCTCTTCCTCTCACCGCCACAAACGTGTAGCAAGAAACGGATCTTCAATCGGAGCTCTACAACTCCCGGAATCAAGGATTGACCCAAATGGGTTTTTGGTTCTTCAAACACGGGTTTGGGGGAAGATGGAGAAAATGAAAAAGTGAAGAAACTCCTAAAATCCGAATTTTAACACTCAATGCATGAAACACGGCCCACGTATCATCAAATGCACCCCCAAGGTGTTTTAACTCGACCCAACTCAAATTCGAACGTCCCGAACTTCGATGGGACCTCAAGAACATTGTTTCCAATGTCTAAACCATCCAAACTCGAGTTCCAATCCGTTTGGTTGGGCGGGGATGTTACAAAAAACCTGTGCTAACGTAAAAACACTAGAAAACCATCAAATAGACCCGAAACGGGCCAAGGTAACACAAATGGCATGAGATAGGGCAATCGATTGAATATCCGTTATTCTCCCCTAAAAAATATGTCTTAAGCAAAGAAATGTCGCTTAAATGAGGCTGACAATCACGTCAAATCGAGTGTCATCACTCTTGTGCCGATGAATTGTATTGTGGTCTACCGTTTGTTGAATCGCGTCATTTCTCTTACTTGGTGATTGAATGTCGTTGTCCCCTGCATGTTGGCCGTTTCTTTTCTGCTATGCTTTGCCATTATGATCTCTCGGCTTGTTTGCTTACCCCCACTTGCCCGCTTCGTTCTTCTCCGAGTCGTGGGTTCAAACTAAGTGTGGGGTAAGATTCTTGTCTTCTAATCTGCTCTGAGCTGTGTTTTACAGGAATCCAAAGCGGTTTAAGACCACCAGTGCTGATAGAGAGCAGCGATCCAAGGCTCGACAGGACAAGGCTCAATCCTCCCGTCCACCCACACCATCTGCCACAATACCAGCGGTTGTGAACTTAGTCCCACAAGCTGCACCAAATCCTGTGGTCCTTCCCCAGAATGCACCAGCATCTGCCGCCGGGGTCCTACACCCATTTCTCGCTGCCCTTGAACCGTACCAACTAGAGGTATATGAGAAAATCAAAGACATCCCTCCGGCCAAGTTGGCAGTTCTCTCCTTAGACAGTCTCAAGGACCACAATCCGGCTTGGCACTCCAGCATCGATCACGTCCTTGACCAAGATGGCTTGCAATCCCTGACCACTTTCGGTTCCCCCTACCCTCTGGTTTCCCTTCAAGAGTTCTGGAGTTCGTTCCGGCGCCTCACGTCGAAACTCATAAGCGGTCCAAAACTCGTGTCCTTTCGCCTCGGTGGTGTTCAATACGAGAAGACCACCCATGAGTTCGGCCGCCTTCTGGATCCGCATGCCATCGTCCAGGGCACCGCTGCTGGATTCACGGACACCTACTCCATCACTCGTACACCTTACCCATAAATATGAAAGTATGTCTCCGGCCAACCAGAGGTCAAACCTATCGTCAACCCCACGGTAGGTGACATTGCTCACCCTTTTTTTAAATTCCTGCATTATGTTTGGATGCAATCTCTGTGTTATTGCAGCAAGGCGAGC
Organism: Linum lewisii; assembly: GCA_034768395.1. Lineage (NCBI taxonomy): Eukaryota > Viridiplantae > Streptophyta > Magnoliopsida > Malpighiales > Linaceae > Linum > Linum lewisii. The sequence continues at coordinate 24,543,515 of CM068301.1, read as the reverse complement.
CGTCACCATCATTCCTTGGAGGAGCTCGTGTTGTTCCGTGCTGTAGAGGAGGAGGAACGTCTCCACCTAGGATGGTGGCTTGCAAGATTCTTCCACAAACGCACGACATCCAAGAAACTTCCCTCTGAACTTCCTGGCGGGACTTTCATTTCCTGTCTGATCAACAACCTCCAGATCGGCGACAAATGGGGCCCTGATATTCCTCGCGTCCAGATTGAGCATTTCGGTGCTGAGCTCGCCGTCGCACGAGGCCTCGACCTCTCGTGCAGTCTCGACGACTACGATCCGCTACCTCGCCGGCCAAGAAGGGAGCCTCCACGGCTAGTTGCAACTCTAGTGCCTCACGCTCCTCTGATAGAGTTGCCGCCTCCAACACAGCCACAGATGCCCATCGAGATTAACGAGCGGCTGGCGCGTATTGAGCAGTGGCAACTCAACTACTCGGTCGGTTCCCTTCAATGGCAGCGGGACCGAGTGGCGCATGAGGAAACACAGAATGCGCGATGGGCCGTTCTGCAATAGTTCATGGAGGACCAGACCGCTAGACACGGGGCTGAGCTCGCATGGCGACAGCAGATTGAGTGGCGACTTGGCGTTTCCCCTTTCCCGACTCCACCTCCACCCCCACCTGAGGAACAATTATCTGGTTGTTTCCTTCCTTTCCCTTTATTTTTCTTTCTTCTTTTTGGATTTTGATCCATCTTTTTATGTGTAGAACTGGGACACTTATCCCGGTTTCCTTTTGATCTTTTGGTTGTTTTGGTTTTGTAGGTGTCTTTTGGTAGCTACTCCACTCCGTTCCGTGGCACGCTCCCCGAAACCGTCCACTACACCATTCCCCTTTTCTAGGTTCCCCGTTCCTCTCAATCTCTTTTTAGTCCTGTGAGGACATAGAACAGTCTAAGTGTGGGGTAGGATGTTAGAGAACCATGCATGATCTTGATTGTCCTTTCATTGTGTTTCGTGGTGCCTTGTCCGATACCTCTAGCATTAGAATTGCTCAGTTCTTGATGCTTGACGTTAAGTTGTTGTTCAATCTGTCATAATGATGCTTAGACTGCTTAACCTAGAACCTGAGAACCAACATGTATACTTTGATGCTAAATTGCTTGGTCAGAATAGATTTTCAAATCACACTTGTTGTTTGTCGCCTTGATTGCATGAAAATGACCGAATCCGACTAGCAAACCAACTGTGAGCTTTTGATCCATTGCACGTAACTTGCAATTCCAATTCTTTTTGAGTGGTTTTCTGTTTGCTTGAATGAGTTAGAATTTGCATGAGACCTATTCGAGACCACACGATGACACGAGTTCTAGAAGGATAGGGGCACCTAGATTCAGCTACTAAGCCAGATAGCCTGCCTAACGATAAATCCATTAGGTTTAAACCCTTGAGCTTGGCCTGTTCTTTCGGTTCGATTTACGTTACAGCCAATCCTTATTCTTTCATTTCCCGTTGATCCCCTGTGGTTGTAGTTCTAGATTAGCCTACCGGAAGTCGATTTGTGGTAACTTGCCTATAGCCATTAAATAGGTGGCCTTAGCTATTATGTCCAGACGTGTAAACCCCTCTAGCAACTAAAAGAAAGAATCGGTACAAAAGAAAAAAAATAGAAAAAGAAGAAAAGAAGAAAAATTCAAAAAAAAAATTAGAAAAAAAGAGAGTTCAAAAAGTCTTCAAGTTTATAGTTCAGTTCAATAAACGTTCTTCTCCCAACATATGGAAGAACGAAGTTAAAAGAAAATTCAGAAAAAAAATGCGTGAAAAGAAAATAAAGTGCTAGGTTGCTTGAGGGTATCATAGGACGAGCGTACACCATTCCACCCGTGTCTGGTTAGACGGTGGGAAGCCATAAGCTAGATTCGAGGGAAGTTAGTCAACAGCTACACCGCACCAAATCTATCATCATACATTCCCATCATCCATCTCATCTTAACTCTTGTAGTGTAGAATTCGTTACAGTCCTAAGCAAGGAAGTCCTTCTTGACTAGTTTCTCGTGTTGTCATAGTGGTAGAGATGTGGTCGAATTGCAAACTTATGACAAAACTTAGTAACAGGAAATGATTGAGAGTAGAAACACGTCCTTAAACACAGAGATTGAGAGTTCCCCTTATACTAAATATTTCCTGTGTGAGGAGTCTGGTCAGTCAGGTCAAATTCGTGCATGATTGGTTGCTACTTCTTGTCGTGTGCAGTTTTAGTGAGACCAGGTTGTTTAGCTGATCAGTATGCATGTTAGGTTTCTTGTTCTAGGGATTAACTTCCTAATAATTCATTGTGTATGCTTGAGCTCCAATTTAATCGATCTTATCATTTGTGAACGAGAGCGTGATCTATTCAGTTTGCTTGAGGACAAGCAAAAGCTTAAGTGTGGGGTAATTTGATGACACTCGATTTGACGTGATTATCAGCCTCATTTAAGCAACATTTCTTGTCTTTAGACATGGTTTTTAGGGCAGAATAGCAAATATTCACTCAACCGCTCTATCTCGTGCCATTTGTGTTACTTTGGCCCGTTTCGGGTCTATTTGATGGGTTCTAGTGTTTTCATGATAGCACAGGTTTTTGCCGTCAAATAATGTAACCAAAGACGTGTCTAAGGCATTGGAACCGCACCGGAATCAATCTAAGGAGTCAATCGAGTCAACACAAATCCTACCCAGTTTTACAAAGAAGTTTTCGGCGAAAAGACCTGAAGTTTTCACCGAAAACTCAAGAAGAAATCATCAGAGCTCACAAGAAGAAGTTTTCAGAGAGAAGTCCAAGTTCTCGCTGAAAACTAATTTGGAACAGAAGAAACAACCGAAGCAAGAAGAGTTTTCAAAGGAAGTTTTCGCGAAAACTCCCTAAGTTTTTGGTGAAAACTTAGCTGATTTCCAGCCAAGCGCGGACAGCTATAAAAGGGAAAATCACCGCTAAAAAGGGGGACTTCATAACTTACACATGGGACAAAAATTCCAAGACTTAGACTAGAGAGAAAAAAAGTGAAAAGAGGAGTCAGGAAAGGATCGTGACGTCATCCTTCCATGTCGGAGAACCAGTGCTAGGAGTTGAAGATCCAGCAGATCGAAGCTTCACAGATTCATCAAATTAGGTTTTACAGTTCTTCTCTGTCTTTCCTACCTGAGATGTATTCCTTGTTCATCTTTGATTCTCTTGTGTTGAATATGAGGAGCTAAACTCGTAGAGCTTAGATTTGATGAACCCTAAGTGACCCAGGGCTTTATAAAGCAAAAAAAGAGCAGTTTAGCGTCGCACGTTGGGAAGGAGTTTAGCGTCGGTCGATTAATAACTGACGCTAAACCCTTGACTCGAGTTTGACCAAGGGTTTAGCGTCATTCATTAGCAGAATCGACGCCAAAATGACCCGCAAATAGCGTCACTTTTTTGTAATTTAGAGTCGGTCAATAACCGACGCTAAATAGGCCGTAGTCAACGCGCGTTTGGTCAATGGTTGACCAGTTTAGCGTCAGTTATTTAAGTTGGTGTCGCTTGATGACCGACGCTAAAACTGGTTTGGTTTTCGATCGGACTGGTCCAACCAAACATTTAGCGTCGCTTGTAAAAAGGATTTAGCGTCGATCCTTAAACAACCGATGCTAAACTTTAGCGTCGGTGGAATTGGCGTTGCTTTCATGAGCGACGCCAAGAGCCTTAGCGTTGGTCAGCAACCGATGCAAAAGTCCATTACTGACCGACGCTAAGGCGCCGATTTTTGTAGTGTTAAAGCGGTCACGGATTGGCGGTGATTAGATTCGAAATTCATTCAGTTTCTCCTTCATGTTTGATTTGTTCTTTGTTCTCTGTGTTTCTTGTCTGGTTTGGCCACCTAGATTAGATTCTTGTTAAGTTGAGGATAGTAGCGAATGTTCGCCTCGCTTTAAAACACCAAATCAAGCAATTAACTTATTCATTGGAGTGTGTCGTTCGTAGGAACCAGTTAGGGTTAATCCATTGCAAGAGTAACTCATTAATCAAGAGTAATTGCACCAATTAGTTTTATCGTCGCAAGAAGTGACCGTACTCGGGCGACTAATTAATCTTGGTAGTTAGATCGGATAGAGCAAACGTTCACCAGTCTTAAACCTAAGGGTAAGGAGTTATGGTGGTGTCTGTGAACTGAATGAATTAGAATTGAAAATCGCTGGTCTGTTGATTGATGATGCTCTGGTGATCTAAGGGGGATTCGAAGTCTAAGCTTGCCTATCGTCTGTCTAAGTCAAACAACCAATCATTCTGCATTTTAGTTTCATTTCAGTCTATCTTGTTGTCTAGTTTAGAAGTCGTGGAACTCACACCACGCACAAGTTGCTCTTTCCTGAATAAAAATTGCCAACATATTTGAGTAAGCAAGTAGAAGAGGCCCGTGGAATACGATCTGTCCTGCTCTGTGCTTGACAGCTATTTGATTGCACGCATTACAACATTCATCAGCTGCCTCGTCAGGTCCAGTTCGAACACATAGTAGTGCTTGAATCCCTCACCGTCGTAGACCGGGAACAGAAACTACAAATACATTGGATAACAAGAATGATTATGAGTTACAAATAACACATAAGCACATACATTCACAACATGTCCAGCATAACCAACCGTTTGACATTTGCTCAGGTCCTGGCCCTGCATATAGGGCACCCTAGATGCATTGGTCGCATCCCGTATCAGTCTTGCAAACTGATGCGTCGAATCAGCGGATATCTTCGCATTCAGTAGGACTTCATTCACAGCAAACTCCTACGAGCGGAATACATGAAGCCCCCACAAATCATGTAAATAAGGCCTACGGTTGGTCCAGGGGCGTAAGGTAAAGCCAAAAAAAGTGAAGAACACTTACAACTATTGAGGTAGGGAAGCAAAACCGTGTCAGTTGACCATGTTCAGCAATGTTTTCCCTGTTAAACATATGGCCACACAAGGTCAGCAAGGCGATGTGATCTGACTTTAATTAGTGCATTTTAAGCTTATGAATGACCTTTGAAATGCCCGTGTTTATTCGTGAAATGACATGACTTATATGCTTTTATTGAAGTTTTGTGCAAAGTGTCATTTTGTTGTCCGGTTGCCACTTTGGAGCCAAATTCGTGGTCTATTGGAGTTGCCTCTGTGCATTTTCAGGTTATGGCATCAAAGTACGGATGACAAGGAGCGCATAGGAGCAAACGGGAGGTCATTTGGAGGCCGGACGAGGGAGATATGAGCATTACAAGATCGAGCTTTCTGCAGAGTGCAGGGGTGCACGCCGTGCAGAGGTGCACGCCGTGCATGAGTGCACGCCGTGCAGGTGTGCACGCCGTGCATGGGTGCACGCCGTGCACTGTCCCCTGCACTATAAATATTCTTGTTTTTGGCCATTTGGAGGAATTCTTTTGATCTCTCTTGAACCCCAAACACATACCCACGAACCCTCAAACCCTAGAACACATTTTTGGAGCAATTTGAAGCCATTGGAGCTAGGATTGAAGCCAACAAACCTTGGGAGAAGTGCTTACAAGTGGAGAAGTGAAGATCATCTCAAGGATTCATCCATGGTGTTCTTGGTGACCATTCTTCCTCTTTTCTCTTTACTCCCTTGGCCATGTGTGGCTGAGTTTCTAGGGTTCATCTTGGATGGGTAGATTAGTTGTGCTATGATAGAGGGATGATTGTATAGAACTTGCCATGATTGATCTTGGTTGTATGAGGATGATTCCTAGACTTGTTCTTAATGCCATTTTATGCCATGTTTGCTTGATTTGGTCCATTCAATGTGATTTGATGCATGAGAGTGCTTGGATTGCATAGATTGTAGGTCTAGGGATTGAAGTGAGTGTGTTCTAAGAGATTAGATCATCTTGTTTCAACCATTTTCACTTTATTTCTCTCTTGGGCATTTTATCGAACACTTGGTGTGCATGTGGATTTTCATTCAATTGAGTTTGAAAATGCTTTTTGGTGAATCTCTTAGTGTTAGGGCATTGATATGAGAGTGTTGTGCCTAGCCTTGTGGTCATAGAGTCTTAAGAGAGGGTCTTGTGTCTTGGCATTTCATCAAACACTTAGAATGCATCCTTTTTCACTTAGCTTGAGAGCGAGAGCCTAAGTTGAGTGGTATTAGGATAGGGATTTGGTGTTACGAGAGTGCATTGAGTCTATAGAAGTGAAATGCATGGTCATCCAAATGCAAACTCGATCTTGATTGACTTGTTTGTTCAATTAGTCCTCTTGAGCATGATGAAACTACCCACCAAGAGAACCCCCTTTGTCTTTGATTTGCACCACTCTATTTTTCTTTCTTTTTTTAGTTTCCTTTAAGTTTTTAATTTCTATTTCAAACCAAAACTCCTTTCAAATGAATAGACCGTCTACGAGGAATGTGAGTAGTGGCCATTGAGAGAACCCCGTGGAATACGACCTTGAATGTTGTGAGTTGAAATTCACACATCAAGTTTTTGGCGCCGTTGCCGGGGACTCTCTCATTCCTTTGAAAGCATTTAGTAGTAGACCGATCTATTCACTTCCTTCCAATTTAATTTTTGCTTCCTTTTACTTGTTGTTTGGTTTTGTTATTCCGCATTGTCGTATTACTTGGGTGTATTTGTTGTGCTTGTTTGTAGGTATCTTGTACTAGTGCATGAGGCGACTCACTCGTCTTCAAGCACGACTTCAAGGTCTTGCGCAAGTGATTGAGCCACCAACCTTCTCTCCCTCTCATTTGGTTCATAGCTCCACACGCAACAACATGTCTCACCATGAAGATGAAGACAACCTTTCGGAGCATTCTCACCATACCAATGATGATGATCACTCACAAAGGGGTGCAAGACGTACCTTGGCGGATTATGCTCGTCCTACTCTTGAAGGGGCAGCCTCTAGCATTGTTCGAAGACCCGTCAATGCTAGGAACTTTGAGCTCAAGCCTAATATGATCCAAATGGTTCAAAATGGAGTGGTGTTCAATGGCATTGATGGTGAATGTCCATCTAGGCATCTCAAGGACTTCTTGGAGATATGTGACACGGTTAAGAATGACCAAGTTCACCCGGATTGTGTGAGACTCCGGCTCTTCCCTTTCTCACTCAAAGGTAGAGCTAAGTCATGGTTGGAGAATCAACCGAGTAGAGCTTTCACCACATGGGAGGGCCTAGCCGAAGCTTTCCTTGAAGAGTTCTTTCCTCCCTATATGACGGATGCAATCCGAGACCGCATCAACCACTTCACACAACACAAGGGAGAGCTCTTCCATGAGACTTGGAATAGGTTCCAAGCCATTCTTCGGTCTTGTCCTCATCACAACTTCGCCGAATGGAGCTTGGCGGACATCTTTGCTAGGTCCCTTGATTTTGAGAATACAAGGATGATCAACCAAGCCGCCGGAGGTGACTTAAGGACGCTCACTCCCGAAGATGCTCTAGAACTCTTCGCGGAGATGTCCAACAAGACAAGGAGTTGGTCTCGACAACAACCTCCTAAGTCTAAGTATGGAAGTGACACGCACTATGATTCTCGGTCCGTAAGTGTTGATGCACCAAAGGAGTCGTCTAGCTATGGGAAGAAGCCTAAGTTACCGGGGCACCGAGATGAAGATGATCCAATGATCGCTTCCTTATGTCTAAGATCGACGCCATGGCTTCACAAGTAAGCAATCTTAGTATGCCTAAGACCCCCTCTAAGCCATCTAAAGTGGGTAATCCACCGGTTGCTTCGGTGCTTTGTTGTGAGTGTTGTGGAGGCCAAGGCCATGATGTAAATGTATGCCCTTCCGCTACTTCTGAGCCTAACCAAGATGAAAACATTGAGGAAGTAAGCTTTGCACAAGGTCAAGGATTCCATGGTAACTTCAACCCTCAAGGGAACTATCAAGGGGGTAACTACAACCGTCCTTGGAACCAAGGAGGTGGGTACAACAAGCCTAACCAAGGGTACCAAGGCCAAGGTAATCAAAGTGGTGGTTATAACAAGGGTTACAACCAAGGTAATCAAGGAGGATTCCAAGGTTACAAGGGGTACAATCAAGGTAACCAAGGAGGAAACCTATGTAATCAATGGGGAAATCAAAAGCAAGGCAACCAATGGAACCAAGGGGGAAACCAAAACCAAGGTAACCAAGGAGACAACCAAAATCAAGGTAACCAAGGTGGTGAGCAAGGTTCTAATCCACCGGGGATGTATAATCATAAGGGTAATGGGCCACCCGGTTTCACCAAGCCTTCTCAAAACAAAGAGGGTGGTTCTACAATCTCCCAAGAAGACACCAATGCGGCAATGATTCAACTTATCATGAATCAACAAGCTTCAATTACCAATTTGAATACTCAAGTGGGTCAAATATCTAAGGCACTCTCGGAGAGACCAAAGGGTAGCCTACCCTCCAACACCGAGGTCAACCCCAAGGTTCCCGAGGAGCTTATGATGGTAACTTTGAGGAGTGGTAAGCAAGTACAAGATGCCATACCTAAGGTGGTAAGTGCTCAAGATGATGATTTGGTTATAGTTGAAGATGTTGACTCCGATGATGACACGGATAGGATTGAAGTTAAAGATAGAGGAGCCAAGGCTAAAGAAGCTTCTAAGATGACCAATAAGGTTGGTTCTCAAGAGGCTACGGCGAGTGCTACTCCGGTCTCTCCTCCCGCACCGGTTGTACCTCCGTACAAGCCTAAGCCACCTTATCCTTCTCGCTTGAAGGTGGATTCCATGGAAAAGGACTTCAAAAGGTTTGTTGAGATTCTTGACAAGGTGCAATTTACAATGCCTTTTGGGGAAGCAATTACAAAGATGCCTCAATATGCAAAGTTCATGAAAGAGATCTTCACCAACAAACGCAAGCTTACGGATGTGACTTCGGCAAAGCTCAACGAACAATGCTCCGCCATTCTCTCTAAGAGGCCACCGGAAAAGCTTAAGGATCCAGGTAGCTTTACTATTCCTTGCACTATTGGTGAACATGCAATAAGTAGAGGCTTAGCCGATTTGGGTGCTAGTATCAATGTTATGCCATATTGCATGTTTAAGAAGTTAGGCCTAGGGAAACTAAAACCAACTCAAATGAATGTTCAATTAGCGGATAAATCTGTGACATCCCCTCGTGGTATTGTCGAAGATGTGTTGGTTAAGGTTGGTGCTTTTGAATTCCTTGTGGATTTTGTTATTCTAGATGCTATGGGTGGTACCGATGTGCCTTTGATTCTAGGACGACCTTTCTTAGCAACCTCTCGTGCTTTGATTGATGTCTACGGTGGTAAACTTACACTTAGGGTCGATAATGAATGCATGATCTTTGACCGTTCAAATGGCATGGAGTTTACTTTGTCTTATGCTAGTCACCATGATCCTAAGAATCCGCATGAGCTTACTTCGGCTACTAATAGCACTAACCTTATCCGTCATAGTCTTGCGGAGTTGTTTGCTCTTAGTGATGTTCAGGAGAAAAAGGATGAAGTAAAGGAGGCTCCACCTTTCGTGCTTCAAAAGACTCCACCTAAGGCTAAGAAGAAAGGTGTGGAGAAGCCACCCGAGAAGGGCAAGGAAGCCGCACCAATGGGTGAGACTATCAAGACTAAGAAGCCACCCGATGAGAGAATTCACTCCAAGTGGTTTGGCCCCTTCTCCATTGCTCACACTTCATCATCCGGGAAATCCGAGCTCACACCTCCCGAAGTCGGTAAGGTTCAATTCAAGTTCCGTGTGCCATGCGAAGGTAATGACTTCGATTTCAAAGAGGTAATGAGTTGGGATGGTTTTACTTAGCTGGTCCGTGTGCTTCGTCGAGCTTAAGACGTTAACTAAGCGCTTCTCGGGAGGCAACCCGAGTGTTTTTCATGTCTTTTCTTCTTGATTTGATTGCATGATTGTGTGTTTTTGTGGTATTCAAGGTCCTTGAGTTGTTGTGGTGTCCTTTGTGGTCTCGTAGGTGTTGAAATTCTGAAGTTCGGGGTCCGTTTTGGGTTGATTTGACGGTGTTTTGGTCATTTTTCGTCGAGATAAAAATTTGATTTTAGGCTGAGGAGGTGCACGCCGTGCATGATGCACGCCGTGCACCGTGCACGGTTTGGTGCACGTGCTGTCCAGGAGGATTCAAAAAAAATTTCAGCTCCAAGGTGCACGCCGTGCACCCATGCACGCCGTGCACCCTGCACGCCGTGCACCCCTGCACGCCGTGCACCCCCTCTGCAATTTTTTTTCCACAATATTTTTCACTGTTTGATTCGTTTGGGGGTGTTAATGAGGTATTGGGGTGATTATGATTTGGTTTTTCATTGGTATTTCTTGTGGTATTTGTTCATGACGGTTTGCTCATGAAAATTTGGCTTGTTGAGTTTGGCTAAGTGGTTTGATTGTTGTCATGATTGTTGTGCCATTGGCGTCTTCAATTGTGGTTTGCTGTTTGAGTTCATTGCTTAACAAATTTTGGGACATGGGTGGTTGATCATGAAGTGTTTAACTGGGATTCTTTAGTTGAGTGGGATTGGTGGTGCTGATTGTTTGAGTTTGGGTTTGTGGCTTGTTCATGAGAGTTGGTTGTGTGATGTTTGGTTCTGGATTGCTGTGTGTCGATTTTGATGAGCTTGATTGGTTGTTTGTATGGTGTATGTCATTTTGTTGGGTGTTGCAGGTGATGAATTCAGGGGCTGATTTACCTTCTTTGTGTGAGGAGGGGTGTGGTTTATCACCACTCATTGATTTAATTTTTATATATTCCTCCTTACATTGTGTGGACTTAGGCTTATATGTTCTTGATTCGTGTTTTTGATCCATTATGCATGCCTTTTGCTTAACTGTGGATCTCAGTGATTTGATTTTTGCTAGCATAGGTTGTTGCACTTGAACTTGATGATCTTGAATCGTGCTCAATGTTTTGATCATGTGTTATGACTAGGCGCCTTGATAGGGTTTGTGTTAGGAGTGTGCCCTTCTTGTTGATTCTTTGTTTGCACTTCTTTTGCAGGATGCCTCCTCAGGGTAAAGCAGCTTCTTCATCCTCCGCCCCCAAGCGATCCAAGGCACCAGCTTCCAAGAAGAGGAAGGGACAGACTGGGGAGTCTTCTGCCCCTCCACCACGGTCGCCTTCGCCGCCTCCAGCACTTGGGCAGTCTTTCCACCGCCTCCCCCGTTTGACGGTTACCATCCATGGTCACAGTGGCCTGGGCACCCACGACCACAACCCCACTGAGAGCCACAGGATCACTCACCACTTCTCAGGACTTTGGATTTTTCCTTTCTTTTATTTCTGTTTATGACTGCATGTTTTGTTGTGTTTGACTTCTGATTTTCTCTTTTCATTTCTGGCTTTGCACTTGTCATGTTGTTGGATCACACATCTCATCAGTACTCTCATCTTGTCGACTATGGGTTGTGTTTGAGTGGTGTGCCCTCCCTTGTTTTCTACAGGTTCCCCTAATTCAGGTCCTCGTCCTGAACAGGTTACTTGACCCGGGATTCCATCTCCGGCTTCTCTTCTTCACCGCGCGGTATATTCGTTCCACCTTATCCTCTCTCTCTCTTGATCATTGAGGACAATGCTCATGTTAGTCGTAGGGGAGTTTGAGGTTTGGTGTGATTATTTGTCGGTAGAAGTCTAAAGCTATGTTTTGATGTGATTGCTTGAATCTCAATGGACCGAACTTGTCATTTGTGAACTTGGATGTTTTCTAATTCATTTGCTTGAGGACAAGCAAAGCTTAGTCGTAGGGGAATTTGATGTGACTTTAATTAGTGCATTTTAAGCTTATGAATGACCTTTGAAATGCCCGTGTTTATTCGTGAAATGACATGACTTATATGCTTTTATTGAAGTTTTGTGCAAAGTGTCATTTTGTTGTCCGGTTGCCACTTTGGAGCCAAATTCGTGGTCTATTGGAGTTGCCTCTGTGCATTTTCAGGTTATGGCATCAAAGTACAGATGACAAGGAGCGCATAGGAGCAAACGGGAGGTCATTTGGAGGCCGGACGAGGGAGATATGAGCATTACAAGATCGAGCTTTCTGCAGAGTGCAGGGGTGCACGCCGTGCAGAGGTGCACGCCGTGCATGAGTGCACGCCGTGCAGGTGTGCACGCCGTGCATGGGTGCACGCCGTGCACTGTCCCCTGCACTATAAATATTCTTGTTTTTGGCCATTTGGAGGAATTCTTTTGATCTCTCTTGAACCCCAAACACATACCCACGAACCCTCAAACCCTAGAACACATTTTTGGAGCAATTTGAAGCCATTGGAGCTAGGATTGAAGCCAACAAACCTTGGGAGAAGTGCTTACAAGTGGAGAAGTGAAGATCATCTCAAGGATTCATCCATGGTGTTCTTGGTGACCATTCTTCCTTCTTTTCTCTTTACTCCCTTGGCCATGTGTGGCTGAGTTTCTAGAGTTCATCTTGGATGGGTAGATTAGTTGTGCTATGATAGAGGGATGATTGTATAGAACTTGCCATGATTGATCTTGGTTGTATGAGGATGATTCCTAGACTTGTTCTTAATGCCATTTTATGCCATGTTTGCTTGATTTGGTCCATTCAATGTGATTTGATGCATGAGAGTGCTTGGATTGCATAGATTGTAGGTCTAGGGATTGAAGTGAGTGTGTTCTAAGAGATTAGATCATCTTGTTTCAACCATTTTCACTTGATTTCTCTCTTGGGTATTTTATCGAACACTTGGTGTGCATGTGGATTTTCATTCAATTGAGTTTGAAAATGCTTTTTGGTGAATCTCTTAGTGTTAGGGCATTGATATGAGAGTGTTGTGCCTAGCCTTGTGGTCATAGAGTCTTAAGAGAGGGTCTTGTGTCTTGGCATTTCATCAAACACTTAGAATGCATCCTTTTTCACTTAGCTTGAGAGCGAGAGCCTAAGTTGAGTGGTATTAGGATAGGGATTTGGTGCTACGAGAGTGCATTGAGTCTATAGAAGTGAAATGCATGGTCATCCAAATGCAAACTCGATCTTGATTGACTTGTTTGTTCAATTAGTCCTCTTGAGCATGATGAAACTACCCACCAAGAGAACCCCTTTTGTCTTTGATTTGCACCACTCTATTTTTCTTTCTTTTTTTAGTTTCCTTTAAGTTTTTAATTTCTATTTCAAACCAAAACTCCTTTCAAATGAATAGACCGTCTACGAGGAATGTGAGTAGTGGCCATTGAGAGAACCCCGTGGAATACGACCTTGAATGTTGTGAGTTGAAATTCACACATCACGATGTTTACCTGCCCTCTTGTCTCCATAGTATAGATTTGGAAGCCAGCCACCATGTTTCCTCTTTCAGGAAATTCACACACCTTGATATCCCTGCAGACACCGACATGACATTGAGGTAGGCATTTACCGAAATGTTCATCATGGTAGAGCAATATATAACGAACAAGCAGTGTGACATACTGGGACAGTCTTCGTTTGTTGGTAATGAAGTCCACAAACTTGTTCTATTCGGCGGTGAGAGAATTTTGTGAACTCCTCCTCCTTACATCACCTTTGCTACTCTTCAGTGGCCGTTTCCCTGGACTACCCATCAGAACCGGGGTTGCAGACGACATAGGCTCCAATATATCACCTCCGCTGCTCCCCTCTGCTTTCTCCTTAACAACTGAATCCTCAACAGTAACAACTTTATCCCGGTCATCTGGAACCTCCTCTGCCAACACCTTTCTTTGGGAGTCACCTTTGTCCCGGTCATCCTTATATTCCTTGGTCACATCTTCTTCTGCATCGGGGTGTGGATCACCACCGTCGTCATCCTCTTCTTGTTCTTCTTCGTCATCCTTTTTTTCTTCTTTTTCAATTTCGTCTTCTTCTTCATTTTCGTCTTTCTCTTCTTCTTCTTCCTCAGCTTTAGCCAAACCACTGGTCTGGGCCTTCTCGACGGGTTCCGCAGCTGCTGCACTTGCACACAACATTAAGGCGTCCAGGTATTTCAGTCTTGCAGCCCATTTCTCACACCTGGCCTCCTGAATGGAAACAGACGACCTCAGTGATGTGAGCAGCGCACGGTCCTCGACCAGCTGTTGGAGCCCCATCTCCCTCATCATCTCAATCTGATATGATTCCAATACACACGGAGTAAGCATATAGTACGATCAATGTAATATATCAGTACGCACATAGTATATCTTAGTGCAGAGACAATATTGAATCACTGACCTGTCCGCGGTTTGTGGCCGCGTTAGCGAGGATGATGTAGTCATCTTTCGGGTCAAACGGGACACCAGAGCCCCTCCCAAAGTTGGGCCCGCCGTCGCCATAGACACCAACGTCTGTTGTTGTTGGGGCGGACACCAGTTTGAACTCCTTCTGCTTCAGTGGCTTCCGCACCTCCTCCAATGTCCGCCACTGGAAAGAGAATGAGCTGTGAGCGGTTACCAGCTGCTCTTTCGCCGCTTCTATGTTAGCTTCGATCCAGTAGGAACATGTAGGCTGCTCCTCTGCCCTCAAATTCTCCAGCACCGTCATGTCCAGCAGGTGAATTTGCATTTACAAATAAATTATGCAGTGTAGGTTCCCAGTCGCGTACATAAACAACAGAAGGGTCATTGAGTGAACATACCACATCGAAATTGTAATCGCCGGCCGAGTACGTTGCCCTCTGTCCGCTCTTCAGCTCTACCAATCCATCTATGATGGTGTAAACCACGTGTTTGCCCCAGTTGTATTGGCTGATGTCCTTGGAGGTGCCGGTCAAGGAACTGGCGTACCCAGGTTCACCGAGAAACTGCTGCCCACCGCCAACAACTCACCCAACACAATCATAATGTGCAGCTTTGCGTATGCGTTGGGATATCTTGTATCCTCAATCAAGGCATATAGGGCCTTAGTGTCAATGACCGTACTCCGTGATTCAGATTCATGGAGTCCCAGTTGACCCCTAAGCCTGCTTATTTCCTTCGGTCCACAGATCTTAGGATTGACTCTCTTCCCCTGGGTGGGAAGGCCGTAAACCCGACCGACGTCGGAAGCCTCAAGGCTTAACGACCGACCCCCTATCCTGAAGTTCTTCTCCGCCAGGTCGAACGATTCCATCAGCATGGCCACAAGTTCCTTGTCCACCACCTGAACCTGGACCTCCATCAGTCCGAGAAATTTCGCTTCAAACTTCTTCACGGATGACCCCATTCTCGAACACTCTATTTTGTTGTTCAAGTACAACAAATGATTCGTCTTGCAACGAATAGGCACTGTTTTGCTGGATTCTGGATTACTTGCTGCCTCGTCGGGACGACGAGGCCTCTTGCGCTGTACCACAAACGAAGTATTCATTCGAATATAATATTAGTACAATGGAAGTTAAATTAGAGTAAGGTCCAAGTATAGAAAAAGTTAGGCAACAGGCGGAGACTTACCTTATTCTGGTTTTGTTGCGGCCAGGGTCGGACATTTTTCGTTGACTGCTTGCTCTTGGCCATTGGTTATAAGACAACTGAATCTGACCGCCGGGGAATTGAATAACAGTGGTGGGAAGACAACTCAAGCTGACCGACGACGCTGACCGACGGGGAACTGAATAACAGAGGTGGGAAGACAACTCAAGCTCACCGACGACGCTCACTGACGATGCTCACCGACGGGGAATTCAAACACATAGTTAGGAAGACAGCCGAGATTGGGGGTAGAAGATTCAAAGAAATTAGGTTTTTAGGTGGTTAATCGATTTTGGTGGAGGGAAGAAACCGTCTATTTGGTTTCCATCAATTCAAAATTTTGAAATTTGAAATCCAAACTCGGCGTATACAGTCCAAACCGTATACGGTTTCGTATACGCTGCTTTTAAATTAATTTTATTAATTTTTTAATGAATTAAATGAATTAAGTGAGCGGGGCCCGCAACTGACCGCCACTGACATCGGGCCCGCGCCACTCTTCTCTCCCCAGCCACTGACACCGAGCCCGCACCACTCTTCTCTCCCCTAGCCACTGACATCGAGCCCGCACAACTCTTCATCTCCCCTCTCTTTCTCTCTCTTACTCGAGTCTTACTATCACCTCATTTGCCTTCTCGATTTCTATTATCCCCCTTTCCCATCTCTCTGTTTTTTTTCACTACGTACAGTTTTTCTCCTCACGTAAACGATGGCGCATCTGCTGCTTCGAAATCTGTCTCATGAGGCTCTCCCTTCCGAGCTCCACCTCCGCTTACTCCACGCTCGGAGGCTCGACAACCCCCCACCAGTTCTTCACTTTCGGGACTTTATGGACTGACCCTGAGGTGCGTTTTCTGATCCTTCTCGACCTACTCTTCTCTGCTTGCCTTCTGATTATTTCCTATTTTCTGGAGCAGACGAGTATCTGTTGGACGATTGAGCCAGACTGCTAGAGGGGCATATGACAAACTCCTGGTACTTTTAATCTACTCTCTCCCTGCTTTATGTTTGTCTTCTCTTATTCTCCTGTTCATCCGGTTTGTCCTTGGAATGACTCTGAAATTGTCATCGTATTCAATATGAAATCAATTTTCTGGTTCCTGTTCCTTTGATTAGGATGACTGGTTAGGGTTTGGTACCTACTCAGCATGCAGTTGTCTAGAATCAATTTATCATTTGGGTTGGAGGGTACTTTTACTTGGAACCACTCCAATCCTGTTCTTACTGTCTCTTCTCGACTTTCTTGATTAACGAGTATCTGAGGTTTGGGACAGCTCAGATTATTTGATTTTTGTTTGTGTATAGGCTTGCTAATATATTGCGGTTAACAACTTTTCTCTACTTACTTTCAACCTTAACTATATGATTCTTCCAATTTCCCTGTACAAGCCATTTTACTCAAAGAAGTTAATTTTATAGCTATGATGGATAAAGATTATTCAATGATCTAGGGCAAAGTGATGACTCTGATTTCAATAATTAACAATTTGATGGAAACTCATAGCTCGAAAAGTCTGGGATTAAGATGAAAGAAGATGTGTGCCTCCTACAAAATACATAGATGAAACTTATGGATTTATATCAATCGTGATTTCATAATGGTTCCATAGTCACTAGGGCCTAAACAGGATACACATAGTTGGAACTCTATGCATGTTTAACTACCTACAATTACAGACCACATAATAGCGATCTTGAACCAACAAGGAAGGTTGAGGTTGGGCTGAAACTTTAATTTTTAATGAAGTGGTATTTCTCGCAGTTGTAGAATGCAGACAGCTCAGGGGCCAACATTAGTAGTTGGTAAGAAGCAGATGAGTGCAAGTTTATAGAGTACAACCTCATCTATCCACCGCTTATGCTGCAACATGTGGCTGTTAGGTATGTGGGGTGACATTTTTTCAAGAACATAAAACCTGCATACTTTGCATCTCTTCAATTTCTAACGTAAGATGATTGGTTGCTTTTAACTCAGGGTTGCTATGTCTACATTATTATAGGGTATTGTGAATGAGGAGACATGTAAGCTTTGGTTTCTTTGCAAAATTCGATTAAACGTCGGGGATGTTTTGGGAATCAATGTTGCCAGTTGGGAATCAATGGTGATTCTGCAGTCCTCTGGTGCAGTTTGTTGCTTTTTTATTCCTTCTTGAAAATGCATAGCTGATTCATATTGAGCTAACTATGCTTAAGTGCATGTGAAGCTTATGAGCTGCGTTGCCGTACCACCCTGATCATGTATCGAACAGATTTGTATTGTATTGTGTTCATCAGGATGTCTCTGTGTTATGCTCTAACTATTTGGAATCCGAGTATGATTCTTCTAGGTTCTCATGGTTGAGATGGGTGTATTTATATCCGATGTTTCTTTTCATCACTCATGTTATGGAATTGTCGATATATACATGGTATTGTATTATTACAGTTCTTATACTCAGTTGTGAATCTTTTAATTCATATTTTCATGGGTAAAAACTTTGAAAAGTAAGTTGTAAAGTAAAATGTTCATTCCAAGTTAGAAGCCCAATCTAATTACTTACCTTGTGTTCATGTTATTTGATGAACTATTAATATATTGGAAATTCGTAGTTATCTATCATGAAATCCTTTTTTTAACGGATCATGTATTTATGCGCTCACTTACACGTTTTAAATATCGAGTGAGTACGCTTGTACTATGCCTCGATTACATTGTATAGCAGCATCGCACGCTATAAAAACCTAGTACAATTAAAACCATACAAAACACACTTCCCATACACTAGTAAAATTGTCCTATAAATTATTTATGGAACAGGTGGTCAATCGGAATACCTTCAGAAGTGACGGGGGGTGGTGAATGATTTGGAATACAAAGCTTCCTCCCAAGATGAAGCATTTTATTTGGAGATTGGCAAGAAGGTTGTTGCCGATTTGGCTCGCTCTCTAGTAATGTCAAGTGAATGTCCATGGGAGTGCGGAGTGTGCGGGGTTGGGCGGGAAGATGAAAATATTTTTTCCCCTTCATTGTGAGGTGGCGAAAAATTGTTGCCGCAAGGTTCAAATGTTGGAGGAAGTGTGACGCATTGAAGGAGGAGTGACCTTGTTTCATGAATGGCTTGGGGAGGTGCTCAACTAGTGTGACAACGAACGCTTGGGAATGGTGGTGATGGTGTTGTGGAGAGAAATAAATCAAAGGGTTTGGGTGAAGGAAGCTAAAACACCTCGGTTCATTGAAGACGTTGGGTTGACCATGTTGCAAGCTGTGAGAAGTGGCACAACTCGTCGACAAGGTAATGTCGATGCCGACTTTCGTAATGGAGAACGTCTTTGGAGATGTGGAATGGTGTTGTGAGACCATGAGGGGAGTGTGGTGTCCTATCAAACTTCGTGGCGGAGGGGTTGTCCAGAGGTATGGGGTGAGTCCAATGCATTGTTGGAGATATTGGAGTGGTTGGAAAATAGTGGATATGGAAGTTATCGTGGAAGTCTACTCTTCAAGCATGGCGGTTGTTGTGATGATCAGTCACAATGAAGATACAATAAAATTCAGATGGATTGTAATCCAGTGTCAGGAGATTTGTAGTTCTCAACCTTTGTTTTAGATGAGAAGTGTTAGGAAGAATAGGAGCATGAATTAGCTCAACGTTCTTTTTCTTTGGCATCGCTGATCAAGGGGCATGCTCCTCGTTCTTGGCTTGAGTTTGCATTGTCTGATACATCCATTGTTTTCGATCATTAATAATTTGAGCTTTTAAGAAGGATCTCCCTAGCTAGTAGGATAAACAAAGTATAGATGTCAAACGTCTTCACATTACACTACTGATAGATGAAACTTCAAAAGGCGAGACAGACATGTATGAGCAAAGACATCATCCTTTGACGCAAATAAGCATTGAAGAAGAACCCCAGCTTCCTTATTTCATGACATTTTCTCTTGCTTAGGAACATCTTTCTTCCTCAAAACTACCTGCAAGAGTTCAGAACACAGCAGCTTTCACCTTGTTTAAGAATGGAGGATCTTAAACACTGACAAGAAACTAACCCGTAGGTGAAAATCAAAGAAGGTTTATAAAGCTACCTTAAACATCATCATCGGGCTTATTCCTCTTTCGACAAGTTCCATCCTCAGGAGATCCCCTACACATAAGTTGTTGTCATTGACAAGTTCAGTCCAACCACGTCCAATATAAGCACCGCCATTGTTTCTTGTCTCGACCGTCACCTGCCAATGACCTCCATTTCCGTTTGTAAGGATCATAATCGGATGTTCACCAGATAGACCACTGTATTTAGCAAGCTCCATTGGTATGCGCTGCATCAAACATCATTGTAAAAGTTCAAGTCCTTTTTTGTTCATTATATTATCTTTATGAATTTGACAAAGAGCAAGTTAAATAATACTGACCACTGTATCTCCTTGTAGCTGAGGACTAGTTACACTGACAAAGAAATGGTAGGAAACGTTCTTTGGAAATCTAGAAGCTGATGGCTCTTGATACAGTGACTCCTTCTTAACCTTCTTTCTGACCTTCTCTCTGTACTGTTTCTCGAGTGTTGGATTTGAATTCAACCCTTCACACCGTACATCAGTAATTCGTTAGTCAAGGCTCCATCTCAAATCAACCTAAAGGGAAGAGTGTTGTGGACAAAAGTCTTCAGTATTCGTTAGTTACCAGACACTCTAAACACTGGCTCTTGACCACCTTTAACAAGCTCAAGATTGAAGGTATCTCCTAGCTTCAGTCCATTTTCCCACTGAAAAGCTTTCCAACCTCGCTCCAAATAAGTCGATCGAGAGGATTTGCTGTAGTAATTAATCCTTACTGGCCAAGTTCTACCTTGTTCATTGTAAACAACCGCCTCAAAGTTGGTAAGTTCCAGGCCATGGATCTTTGAAAAGTTCGATGGGAAACGCTGCTTTTACAAATGAAAATCTTAGTAAAGGTGAACAACTGTGGCTATGAGATAAGGAATTACTATCCAAACAAAAATGGTCGAGACACTGACCAGTCTACCTCTTTCCAGATGGTCAGTAGTTACAGATACAACAAAGTAGGGGTACACTGGCATTGCAGGTGCAGGACTATCTTTGTCATTTCCAATCTTTCTCATTGGTGTTCCTGAATCTTTTGAACAGATGCATATAAAATAAGGTGGTTCTCAATAATGTTGGTTTTCTACATTTTAACAATAGGGTAAGAAATTTGTTCCAAAATGAGACACAAACTTACTAAGATCACGTCTTGTTTGAGGTGGGTCTGAAATATCAGGACACTGATGCAATGGAGCTTCTTCTATTTGCTCTGCCTTGACATCAACTTTATTACAAGGGTATGGCCTCTCAGAAGCAGCAGGGTCAAAAACCATCACTTGGAACGTCATCTCTGCAGCATCAACAAGTCTAAACACAAGCAAATCACCAACATGCAAATCATGCTCATCAACAAACTCCTTCCATCCATCTTCGAATTTCCTTCCCTTCATCTTCACCCTGTATATTTTCCCACCAGGGCTTCTCATCACAGCATTTTCTTCCCTTCCTACTAAGTACTTGCCAAATTCAACTGGAATCGACTGTTATAACATAAAAATAAACAATAAAACCAGTTTGGGAATCATGTTAAACATATAGATTAGGCATAAAAAGTCGAAATTGAAGAGGAACTGAGGAACAGGAAGGTCTTACAAAGTCATTATGGAAGCCTGGAAGAAGCGGCTGAAAGAAGTGAGGTTTATTGTTGATGATCCTGTTGCCCATTTCCGCCTTAATAATGGCTTTGTTGCTTTGTTCTACTGTCAACTATGAACTATGAACACCATTTCCTTAGGCCTTTTCCAACTTCTCCTTCTCCCCCCTGCAAGAACTGAGGGTAATTATAATCTTTGTACCATATCTATTACGGGAAACCTATAATTCTTTATTGGAATTGCAATAAATTGGCAACTTCATTAACTCTCTATACAATTTCATCAACTTCTCAGGTTATTAATAATAGAGCTGGCAAAATGCTGACCCGACCCGATAGACCCGCCCAGCCTAGTCCGACCCATGGCCCAGTTGACCAAAAAGTCAACAATCCAACCCGCAGCCCGATGAACCCGTAACCCGATGAACCCGCAACCCGACTAACCCGCAACTCGCCCGCTCGACCCGAATAACCCGATTGTCACACAATTCATAATATTCAGTGCTTCAAATATCAACATTATGTCATTATTGAAGATATAAAAAATTTCATCTACTTCTGACTTCACCAAGTTTATTTCAAAAACAATTAAATTAAAAACAATATATATATAACATTCCGGGCAAAGGTTTAAAATCTGTTAGCTCTTAGCAGTTAGCAGCACCAACATTGTTAAAAATCTAACGAATGTTGACTATATTTGTCATTTGACATAAAAGTAAAACGTTTGGCCTAAAAATGTCAAAAAAATGAAGTGACTAGATTTGATATTTTTTTTGAAAGAATTGAATAAATTTATGAATTAGTCTAATATTAAACCCTAAATCTTAAAAACTAAATTATATTCAATTTCATTTCATTTACTGTAAGTATATGTAATTTATGAAAATGAATTATTATTTTTAATATATGAACATCGACTACAAGCCTTAAGCCTACCAGCCGCGAATAAAAATTTAATATTATTTTAAATTATTTATCACATAAAAAAAATTATATAAAATATTGCAAATTGTAGTTGAGACTAGTAAGTAGTAACCCGTGGGCAACCCGAGACCCGCCCGGCCCGAGACCGATAAACCCGCAACTCGATGAACCCGCGACCCGACTAACCTGCGACCCGATTAACCCGCAACCCGACGAACCCGCAGCCCGACGAACCCGCAGCCCGACAAACCCGCAACCCGACGAACCCGCAACCCGATGAACCCACAACCCGATTAACCCGACCCGTGGCCCCCCGACCCGCCCGTTTGACAGCTCTAATTAATAACTAGGCCTAATACCCTCAGATGTCACCAATTTTTTATTTATTACCAGAATATACACCAAATTTCATAATGTTTCAAAGTGTCATCACATTTTGTTAACCATTTCCAAAATGACCCACCGTTACTTTCTGTTAGTATGACTAGAAAAACCGATCTACGTGGTATATAAACTGAGTACAAACTGAGTACGTGTTGTGGCAAATATTAGAAAACATATTTTAAAAAAGTACCACATCAACATTTATTTAATTTATATAAAATATATTTTTTCCGATAATTATCAGAAATTTATTGCTAAAAAACAAGCAGCAGCAAAGGAACTATTGTATACATGAAGCTGCCAGTAACAATAAAACAAGTACAATAAGAAGAAACCTTCCCACTTAAAACTTATATAAAAATATTAAAAAACACTAAAAAATAAAAATTATTTTAACAATAACTTAAAACTTAATCTCTCTCATCTATGGCCTCTCACCTACCACAACATCATCTGCAAATTATGTTTATAGTTAATTGTTTTAAAACAAATAAGAGACAAAGTAATGGTGAATACAGTCGTCAACGTTCCGGTCCTCGTCCTCACCGTTAGTCTCACTTGTTGGAGATCGCTAGGCAGCAGCGAAGCTGAATTGAAACCGTCGAGCAAACACTTTTCGTCTATTGAGGGTTGAGACAGTTTTCAAGAGAAACCACAATTAAGTCCGGAAAAATCTAAGGAGTCCCCAGTCCTCGAGAACTTTTAGCTGAGGAAACTCGAAGGCTCTCGATTGAACTCCAACAACTAGAAACCAACAGTTCCGATTAATGAATGATCGGAATACTGGAACGGCGAAAGCGGCGGAGTTCGATTTAAAAGAGGAGCTAATAGCTGCAGCAGAGGAGACGGGGTCCGAGTTCTTGACGAGATTCAGAGCATCGGGATCCTGACTATCTTGGAAGTTAAGAGTGTGGTTTTGAGTTGCGAAGACAGCGGCGGCGGCAGATCTACGCGTAAGATGTTAGGGGTAGTCGAGGACCAGAATTCCCCGTCTGGAAACCTTCGTCTGGATCAACTCCTCTACCAAGCTCCGCTCCCAAATATAAGCGTCTATGACCAAAATACCACCTGGATCAACTCCTCCATTAAGCTCCGCTCCCTGATCTTCCTTCTCCGCTCTCTAGATCCGCCACCCTTCCTCCGGCGGCTGCCACACCATCGACGCAGTGGATTTCTCCGCTCTCTAGAAAGTGACAGATACAGTTTGTTGCTAATATTTTTAATTTTTTACACTAGGGTTTAGCTTGGTAATACTTTCAAGAATGTCCCTCCCAATGTAGTTAAAATCGTGATTTCACGTGAAATCGAAAACATGGGTGAAATCAAAATCGTAGTTTTTAATCGTAAAATCGTAAGATTTTATGAACTACTATCTAAACATTTAAGTCAACAACATATTAAGAATAAAAAGACCATTACCCAACTTTGAAAAGTCTAGATAAGAACAAAGTGAGAATGTCGGCTCTTAAGCGGTCATTCGAGGAAGTAATAATTAGATTTAAGATAATTTTTAGTAATAACTTCTAACTTAATTAATCAAAATAAAAAAAATTTAATTTAATTTAATTATCTTTGTTCTGACTTATATGTATTTGTACAAACTGGTAATTTCCCCTAGAAAGTGAAATCGTAGAATACAAAAAAATCGTTGATTTTATAAGATTCTAAGATTTTGATCGAGATTTTACTAGATTTTACAACCCATAGATTTTGCGTGAAATCAAGATCGTTAGAGACCAGTGAAATCGTAAAACCGTAAGATTTTAAGATTCAAATCGGGATTTTGACTACATGGGTCCCTCCCATAGTGATTTCAATAGAAGGTATTAGCTGGATTTCCAACATGATTTGGAAACCAGTGAAGAAATTTGTTAAAGAAGAGCTTAATGTGAAGGTGTGTGTCCTTAGGGATAAGGTTGCGCCCTTCCCTACTACAATCACATTGCACTCGAAGATGGGGAACTATGTGTGCTAGAGATTGAACAGATGAAGGGTAGAGAGTACAAAGGCAAGCCGAGGAGTGAATTGCAGCGTAAGGAGCCTTTGGCTGTTCATAAAAATGATGAGAGCAATGGTGCAGGCAATGGGGACAAAGCTGAAATAGTGGAGAACCCACATGCTATTAGTGTTCCTCTGGTCGATATGGATAGTTAGCAAGCTACCCCCCGTTGGTGGTGAAGCTGTTGTGACAGTAAGTGCCTCAACCAAAACTAGTAAACGAAGGAGGAATCGCAAGAAGAAGAAGAAGTCAGCTCATCGAGCTCTGGATTTGGAGACTGCTCAGTCCCAAGGCAATGCTTCTACATCTTCTGCGGTAGGGACGAAAGCACCTAAGGGACTGAGCACAACCCTTCCTGTCCTGTTACTTTTACATCGCCTATGCCAAACGCAGATGAGGTAGGCACTAGCACTGACAATGTGCTCTCATCTTCCTTGGAATCTCAGAAGGCTATAGGTGATGTATCGATGGCTGGAGAAGTAAGGAAATGGACTTCTGTGGATGAGAAGGATTTCTTGGAAGCTAAGGAGAAAAATTGTAAGACAAAGTCAGAGCATGATAAACTACAAATTGAAGCAAAGCATGTTGATAACGGTGTAAACAGGGTATCAAATTCTACCAAACAAGAGTAAGGTAGATCGTATTCCACGGGTTTTCTTCCAATCATTTACTCAAAGGAATTTGCAAATTATTCGGGTTTTTAAACAAGTTGAGCATGGTGTGAGTTCCACGACTTCTAAACAATAATGCGATTGAAATGAAATTGAAATTAAAGATAGATTCATTAATAAAGATTGACTACGATTTGACAGACAAAGCTTAGACTTGAATCCCCCCTAAGATTACCAAGACATTGGCGATCAAAAAACCAGCGACTTTCGATTCTAATTCATTCAGTTCTTAGACACCACCATAACTCCTTACCCTTAGGTGAAAGTCCGCGAACGTTCTCTCTATTTGATCTAACAATCAAGATTAATTAACCGTCCATGCGTTCACTTCTGCAACGGATAACTAACTGGTGCACCTGATTGATTTTAGTGAGTTACTCTAGAAGCGGATTAACCCTAAATGGTTCCTACGAAAGGCACACTCTATTGAACAGGTTAATTGATTGATTTGATGTTCTAAAATAAGACGGACATTCGCCAACCATCCTTATTTGAACAAGAATCTAATCTAGGTGATCAAGCTAGAAAACAAACACAACACGAATAACAAATCAATTATGCAAGAGAAACTGTCTGAATTATAATCTAATTACCGCCAATTCGTGACCGCTTAGGATTCATTTAAGCCTCATTTAAGCGACACTTTTAGGGTAGTTTAGGGTGTTTTCACTCGATTGCTCTATTTCTACCGTTTTGGTTACTTTGGCCCGTTATGGGTCTATTTGATGTGTTTCTAGTGCTTTTATCAATGCACAGGTTTTTGCCATCAATAACGTAGCCACGAACGTGCTCCGGAAGCAAGGGAACGTAAAGGAACTACCCAGAATCGATCCAGAAATCATACAAGTGGAAGCCAAAACATCCCCTGGTCAACACTGAAGAATTCAACGAGAACTTCCAAAGATCTCGCCGAAGATTTTTCCACACAGGATGATCCAGGAGAAATCAGAAAGAAGTCCTCGTCGAGACCTTCCAAAGTTCTTGCCGAAAACTATTGAAGAAATACAAACAGGAGCTTCTGCACTAAAGTTCTCGGCGAGAACTTTCAATGTTCTCGCCGAGAAGTCCTTCCTTTTCTGGCGCAACTACGGACAAACCCTATTTAAGCAAATCGACGGACATCATTCAAAAAATACCTTTTCCAAGGATTAATTACCAGACTTCAAAGTTCAAGAGAGAGTTGAGAGCATCCTCGGAGTTCCCGGAGAGATCGTGACGCCGTCTTTCCACCTCGGAGTGCTCGGAGCTAGGAGTTGAAGATTCTTGAAATTGAAGCTTCACAGATTCATCGAATTAGGTTTTACAGTTTTTCTCTGTTCTTCCTATCTGAGATGTATACTTTGATTGTTTTCAATTCTCTTGTATTGAATATGAGTAGCTAAACTCGTAGAGCTTAGATTAGATGAACCCTAAGTGACCCGGGGCTTTAAAGCGGTCACGGATCAGCGGTAATTAGATTCAGATTCAGACAGTTTCTCTTGCATGTTTGTTTTGTTCTTCATTGCCTGTGTTTCTTTTCTAACTTGATCACCTAAACTAGATTCTTGTTAAGCAGAGGATAGTAGCGAACGTTCGCCTCACTTTAGAAAATCAAATCAACAATTAATCTATTCAATGGAGTGTGCCTTTCGTAGGAACCATTTAGGATTAATCCACTGCTAGAGTAAGTCATAAATCACTAGTAATCGCGCCAGTTAGTTTTCCGTTGCAGAAATTAACGCACAAACGGTTAATTAATCTTGGTAGTCAGATCGGATAGAGCGAACGTTCGCCGAACTTAAACCTAAGGGTTAGGAGTTATGGTTGTAACATCCCCGCTCAACCAAACGGTTTGGAACTCAAGATCGGTAGACTAGGGTACTGGAATCAGTGCTCTTAAGCTCCCCTTGAGTTTTGGGTCATTCGGGTTTAAGTTGGGTCGAAGTTGCAAAGAGGGGTACGGTGATGCACCAAAAAGTGCCGATTTTGGCCCTGAAGTGCGCAGGCGCACTCTTAGAAGTGCCAGGCGCACTTTTCAATTTATTCAGCAAACTTTCGGCGGAATATTCAAAATGTGCGCCTTTTAGGGGTCAATGTGCGCCGGTGCACTTTTTGACATACCAGGCGCACTTTTCGTGCATAAAAGGACGGATTTGCACGGAAATTCATAACTTCTTTCCCCTTTCTCTCTCCCCGAAAAGCCATTGACGAACCTAGTGCGAGCAATCTTCGAAGGGTGATTCCGGGAGCTGTAGAGGTCGGAATTGAGTTCCGTTTGTTGCTATGGATTCGTAGCGACGAGGAGAAGAGATCGCTAACCTCCATTTTGGGTTTCTGGGTGTAGGTCGTGAGCAGTAAGGAAGGGTAGAGCTACGAGTTTGGTGGTTGGGAATCGAGTTTCTGGGGAACTAGAAGACGATTAGAGCCTCGTCTTCTATTCCAGGTGAGGGCTTAGCGTTGTGTAAGTAGTTTGGACAGCGTGAGGAGCTTCAATTAGACTTAGAACAAAACCTAGGTTATGCATGAAAATGATGAGCGTAAAAGGGGATAAACTGTTCTGTGAATGTACTTGATTGCTATTGATGATTGCCGTGGTTGATTGTTGTTGTTGATTGCTATGGTTTGGGGTTGGGTGTGAACTGAAGTGAATTAAGTAATGAATTGACATAGAAATGAGAATTAGGATGGTTGGGAAATGAGTGCGGGTGCTATGATATTATGAATCGCTGGTTGTGGATGCAGGAGAGTTGCCCTGCCAATGTGGGGTCGCTCTGAATAAGAGGAACAGGTGGGTGACCCCTAGACTCATGACATGGTTTCCCCTGTACTTGCAGGTGGGGGAGGCCGGTGAGCTAGCCGGTTATCCTATTGATTGTGATGTGTGTGCTGTGAACATGACAGGGGCATGGAGGACGAGATGTGTTGTGAACTATGGACTATGAATGAGATGTGGCTGATTTGTGTTGTATGTTGGTAGTAGATGTGATGTATGAGCTGAGAATGTGATGTTGAGAATTGTATGTTGGAAATAGAACCGGAAGGAGCCCACACTACCCCACCCGAGGTACTGGTTGTTGAGTCTGATCCATTGGGGTGGATCCCCTTGACATGGGTGTCAAGGGAGTGATGAGATTGATGATGAGATTGATGATGATGATGATGGTTAATGAGAACGCGTTCCCCATGCGGTAGGGGAGCGCGAGGACTTCCCATGCGGTAGGGAAGTGCGTCGGCCGGCCGGTGGTGGTGTGGATAACTCCTTGGCGCCTAATAACTCACCTAGATAATATGAATGTGAATGTTTGTGTGCTTGTGGTTGTGGTAGTGACTTGGTTGATGGATGTGATGTGATGATGCTGTGTGTACCGTGGATTGATATATTAATTCTGTGTGATTCTGTTGTTATGAATTGTGCTTGAGAACAAGAACTGACCAACGTGATCACCTAGACTGCTTTTAGGGAATTAAAATATGGAAAGGGGGGTTGGGTTTGGTTCCATTGTTGGATGTCTTGTGCGGAGTTGGGACCGCTCCATAGAGTAGGACAACGTGTAGGTAGGCCCAGTGGGTTCACTCAATTTCAATAGGAAATTGATCCCTTTTCCCCTTTCAGGATCTCGTGGCTAGTAGAGGTAGCTGAGGAGTTTGAGTTCGAGGTTGATTTCGTGAAGTTCTGGACGGAAGCCATGAGGTGAAGACTGGGATTACGCGGAGTTGACTTTTCTGTTCATTTCAGTTGACTATGGGATTTTGGGGTTCTTTTTATGTACTTTCTGATTAATGTTGGTTTGGAGGATTTATGATGGATTGGATTGTACTCGGATTTCAGTTTCGCGTTTCTATGGAGGCCTCCCATGTTTTTATTGTCTTTTGATCACCGCCAATTTCACTGTTTTACCCTTGTTTTTACTCGGTAGTACCTGGGACCGGCTCAACCACGGGTTTACTCGAGTTGATTCGGAACGGGTGTTACAAATGGTATCAGAGCCTGGTTTGTCGCTGCCGTACCGGTTGATTATCTTCTCTCTTTGGGGAGTAATTAACCTCGTTGGGAGGGAGGATGAGACATCGGTACGGGACCGACATTCCAAGGGTTTTTGTCAAACTGTTTTAAATGGGTGGGATGTTTTGAAATCAAGTGGTGAATTGAGTTGTTTGAAGTTTCTTGAGCGGTCAACTGAAATGTTTAATGTCCTCCTGTAGTGAATCCAGTCAAGCAAAGGGAAGTAGGTCCACTGGGAACTCGGGTTTTGGAGGAGGAGCTCCTAGGTTTCAGCCGAGTCTGTTGAAGGGATGGAATTTTGGGGAGTTCATTGGGGAAGCAGCTGATCCTGAGGTGGCAGAGCAGTGGCTTCAGGAATGTGAGTACAAGTTCCTGCAAATGGAACTTGAGGAAGGGTTGAAGGTGCAAGCAATGACTTTTCTGCTTAAGGGGCATGCACTGAATTGGTGGAGGTCGATGCCACAGAGTCGAGTGGTTCCGCCAGAGATGGAGTTGGATGAGTTTGTGGAGGTGTTTCGTGATCAGTTTTGCCCGGACCTTTGGCGTGAGGAGAAAGCCAAGGAGTTCATGAGTTTGGAGCAAGGGGAGAAGTCCGTTCTGGCATATTACATAGAGTTCACTTCTCTCTCTAAGTGGTATGATGAGCGGGCCAACCGGGAGAGGAAGCTCATTAACAAGTTCAAGAATGGGTTGAGAGTGGAGATTCAGGAGGGAGTCACCACCGCTGATATGGGGAGTTTAGTGTCGGTTAAGGCGGCGGCGCTAGAGAGGGAGAGGTTGGAGAACCGAAAGAGGGAAGAGAAGAAGAGGAAGGCAACTGCCCCGCCTACTCAGTCTGCCATTCACAGTTACCCGGCGAAGAGAACTCAGACTTCTTTTTCTGGGTTCAGGGGCAGCCAGTCGATGCCAACGAGGGGTACGATGACTTGTTTCACTTGTGGCCGACCAGGTCATAAGAGTGTGGCTTGCCCTGCTCGTACTAGTGGCACAGTCCGTTCGGGAGGAGCACCGTCCGGGTTACCACTATGTGACAAATGTGGGAAGCGTCACTTCGGAGTTTGCCATCTGTTGGCAGGTGTGACCTGTTACACTTGTGGGCAGCGCGGACACAGGAGTCTGAACTGTCCAACCAAGAGAGCTACCCCAACTCAGTCTGTGGGATCGGTGCAGGGCCCTAGAGCTCCGTCTGGGAGTTACGGAGGGAGAGGAGGAGGCAGCTTTGGTAGGGGTGCTGGACGAGGGACGGGAGCTAATGCCACACCTGTTGGAGCTGGAGGGGAGCAAGGGAGGCTTTATGCTCTTACCAGGGGTGCGGCAGAGAATGCGAACGACGTGGTGACTGGTATGATCTCGATCTTGGGCCTTTCAGTTTATGCCTTGTTTGATTCGGGGTCAACCCATTCCTTTGTATCTGAGAAATGTTTGAGTAGTTTGGGTGTTGTAGCTAGTAGTTTGGGTGTTAGTTGGGGCGTCAGAACTCCTTTGGGGACTTCTGTTCGGGTGGATAGAGTGTGTAGAGGGTGTAAAGTGTTAGTGGGAGGTGTAGAGTTCTTGGCTGATTTGGTGGTGCTTCCTTTCAATGAATTCGACGTTATCCTCGGCATGGATTGGTTGGCTAGGCATGGGGCTTTGCTTGATTGTCAGAAGAAGGAGGTGTTGCTTCAGGTGGGAGGTGTCGGCCAGGTGGTGTTCAAGGGTGTTAGGAAGAGGGAGTCCGCACCTATGGGAGTAATTTCAGCAATGCAAGCTTTTTCTCTGATTCAAGAAGGGTGTGAGGCTTTGTTGGTGCAAGTGTCAGTTGAACGGAATGAGGAGTTGGAGAAGGTACCTGTAGCTCGGGAGTTCGCGAATGTGTTTGAGGAACTACCTGGGGCACCGATCGAGCGTGAGGTGGAGTTCAATATAGAGTTGGTCCCTGGAACTGCTCCAATCTCTATTCCACCTTATCGCATGGCACCGGCGGAGTTAAAGGAGTTGAAGGAGCAATTGCAGGAGCTCTTGGATAAGGGGTTCATCCGCCCAAGTGTATCACCGTGGGGGGGCACCGGTGTTGTTTGTGAAGAAGAAGGATGGGTCGACGCGGATGTGTATTGACTATAGGCGGTTGAACAAGGCGACGATCAAGAATCGTTACCCACTTCCAAGGATAGACGATCTCTTCGATCAATTGCAAGGGGCTGAAGTGTTCTCAAAGATAGACTTGAGGTCGGGTTATCACCAGTTGAAGGTGGAGGAAGGATCGGTGCCAATGACAGCCTTTAGGACCCGCTATGGACACTATGAGTTTCTAGTGATGCCGTTTGGTCTCACCAATGCTCCCACCGCGTTCATGGCTCTCATGAACAAGGTCTTCCACGAATATTTGGATAAGTTCGTGATAGTGTTCATCGATGATATCCTCATTTATTCTAAGACTAGGAAGGAGCATGAGGAGCACTTGAGGATTGTTTTTCATAGGTTGAGGGAGCAGCAACTATTTGCCAAGTTCTCGAAGTGTGCCTTTTGGTTGGAAGAAGTATTGTTTCTTGGGCATGTGGTTTCTAAAAGAGGCGTGGAGGTTGACCCAAAGAAGATTGAAGCGGTGGTTAATTGGTCTCCACCTAAGGATGTGTCGCAACTGAGGAGCTTCTTGGGGTTAGCTGGTTACTACCGAAGGTTTGTAGAGGGGTTCTCTACCATATCGTCTCCTTTACATAAGTTGTTGAGGAAGGAGTCGAAGTATGAGTGGAGCGAGGAATGTCAGAGGAGCTTTGAGGAGTTGAAGAAGAAGTTGACTTCAGCTCTGGTGTTGACTTTGCCAGTAGAAGGTGGAGAGTATGTGGTGTTTAGTGATGCGTCTTTGCAAGGATTGGGCTGTGTGTTGATGTAGAATGGGAAGGTTGTCACTTATGCCTCCCGACAGCTTAGGGTGCATGAGGTGAACTACTCAACCCATGATTTGGAGTTAGCTGCAGTGGTGTTCGCCTTGAAGTTGTGGAGGCATTATTTGTATGGTGAGACGTTTAAGATCATGACCGATCACAAGAGTCTTAAGCACCTTATGGATCAAAAGGAGCTGAATGGTAGGCAACGGCGTTGGGTGGAGCTCTTGAAGGATTATGACTGTACCATTGACTACCATCCTGGTAAAGCTAATGTGGTTGCGGATGCTTTAAGTCGAAAGGAGTTGGTGGATCTTAGAGCTTTAAGGGTAGAGATGCAGTTAGATGATATGGGAAGTTTGTTTGCCAAGCTCAACATTAGGCCTATGCTGAATGATAGGATTGGCGAGGAGCAGCTCAAGGATGCTACTCCGGTGGCTATTCGAGGGGAAGTTGAAAAAGGCATGGATAATGGATTTGAGGTAGTTGGCGGATTGTTGAAATGCAAGGGTCGAGTGTGCGTGCCGGAAGTAGAGGAATTGAGGAAGGGGATTTTGGAGGAGGCTCATTCCTCGATGTATGCTATGCATTCCGGGATGACAAAGATGTACAATGACCTGAAGTTAAGTTTTTGGTGGCCAGGAATGAAGAAGGATGTGGCTCGTTATGTGGCGACTTGTTTGGTTTGTCAGAAGGCTAAGGCGGAGCATAGAGCTCCGGGTGGGTTACTTCAGTCCCTACCTATTCCGTAGTGGAAGTTTGCGGACATCACCATGGACTTTGTATCGGGTTTTCCGCCGACTAGAGAGGGGAAGGATGCCGTGTGGGTAATAGTCGATCGTTTGACGAAAGTTGCACATTTCATACCCATTCGGTTTAAGCCTAGTGTGGAGGTGTGGCAAAGTTATATATAGAAGAGGTGGTAAGGTTGCATGGGGTTCCTCAATCCATCGTCTCTGATCGGGATCCGAGTTTCACGTCTCATTTTTGGGAGGGGCTGCATACAGCATTGGGAACTAAGCTCAAGTTCTCGACGGCGTATCATCCTCAGACGGATGGGCAATCGGAGAGAACGATCCTTACTTGGAGGAGTTGTTGAGAAGCTGTGCTATGGAGTTTCAAACCCCTTGGACTGAATTGCTACCTTTGATTGAGTTCGCCTATAATAACTCGTATCATAGTAGTTGAAGTCCGCTCCTTTTGAGGCCTTGTATGGGAGGAAGTGTAGGACGCCTTTGTGTTGGGATGAGGAAGGTGCGAGGGTGTTGTCGGGTCCTCAAGTTGTGCAAGAGACGGCTGATCGGGTTAAGATTATCAAGGAGAGATTGAGAGCGGCTCAGATAGGCAAAAAGCGTATGCCGACGGTCGTGCTAGAGAGCTGAGTTTCAATGTTGGGGAGAAGGTATTTTGAAGGTGTCGCCGTGGAAAGGGCTGATGCGTTTCGGTAGAAAAGGGAAGTTGGCGCCTCGGTACATCGGTCCTTATGAGATCCTCGCTAAGTCGGGTCCGGTGGCTTATGTGTTGGCTTTGCCGAGGGAGTTGGAAAGGATACACAATGTGTTTCATGTGAGCGTGCTTAGGCGGTATCATGGGACCTTCTATGTATCAGCGAGGAGGTGAGATGAGCAAGCTGACTTATGAGAGACGTCGCATCTGGATAGCATCGGTCTGAATAACGATCGCAGCTCAGTGTATGGAGGAACTGAGAGCGAGTCGGATTGGGAGACTGAGGAGAGTATGAGGCGGCGGTACCCGAGTTCGTGGATAGTGTATGATTCAGGTATTATTCCCTTGATGTATGCTTTTGTGTTATGCTTGTATGGTGTGGTTCCACGAAGGGTCTAGGTGTGCTCGGTGAAGTAGAGTGTTGGGAGTGGGTGTAGGAGTATGAGTAGTTCAAAGGAAGTGGTGGTTCGTCGTTGAGATTTCGGAAGTCATGGATATTGGATTCTGCGATTTTAGCTGTGTGTTCGGTATCATATTGCTAGGATGAGTTAGGGATGATTTCGGGGATGAAATCCTTGAAGTTGTGGAGACTTGTAACATCCCCGCTCAACCAAACGGTTTGGAACTCAAGATCGGTAGACTAGGGTACGGAATCAGTGCTCTTAAGCTCCCCTTGAGTTTTGGGTCATTTGGGTTTTAAGTTGGGTCGAAGTTGCAAAGAGGGGTACTGTGAATGCACCAAAAGTGCCTTTTGGGCCCTGAAGTGCGCAGACGCACATTTAGAAGTGCCAGGCGCACTTTTCAATTTAATTCAGCAAACTTTCGGCGGAATATTCAAAATGTGCGCCTTTTAGGGGTCAATGTGCGCCGGCGCACTTTTTGACATACCAGGCGCACTTTTCGTGCATAAAAGGACGGATTTGCACGAGTAATCATACTTCTTCTCCTTTCTCTCTCCCCGAAAAGCCATTGACGAACTAGTGCGAGCAATCTTCGAAGGGTGATTCCGGGAGCTGTAGAGGTCGGAATTGAGTTCCGTTTGTTGCTATGGATTCGTAGCGAAGAGGAGAAGAGATCGCTAACCTCCATTTTGGGTTTCTGGGTGTAGGTCGTGAGCAGTAAGGAAGGGTAGAGCTACGAGTTTGGAGGTTGGGAATCGAGTTTCTGGGGAACTAGAAGACGATTAGAGCCTCGTCTTCTATTCCAGGTGAGGGCCTTAGCGTTGTGTAAGTAGTTTGGACAGCGTGAGGAGCTTCAATTGGACTTAGAACAAAACCTAGGTTATGCATGAAAATGATGAGCGTAAAAGGGGATAAACTGTTCTGTGAATGTACTTGATTGCTATGATGATTGCCGTGTTGATTGTTGTTGTTGATTGCTATGGTTTGGGGTTGGGTGTGAACTGAAGTGAAATTAAGTAATGAATTGACTAGAAATGAGAATTAGGATGGTTGGGAAATGAGTGCGGGTGCTATGATATTATGAATCGCTGGTTGTGGATGCAGGAGAGTTGCCCTGCCAATGTGGGGTCGCTCTGAATAAGAGGAACAGGTGGGTGACCCTAGACTCATGACATGGTTTCCCCTGTACTTGCAGGTGGGGGAGGCCGGTGAGCTAGCCGGTTATCCTATTGATGTGATGTGTGTGCTGTGAACATGACAGGGGCATGGAGGACGAGATGTGTTGTGAACTATGGACTAGAATGAGATGTGGCTGATTTGTGTTGTATGTTGGTAGTAGATGTGATGTATGAGTTGAGAATGTGATGTTGAGAATTGTATGTTGGAAATAGAACGGAAGGAGCCCACTACCCCACCGAGTATTGGTGTGAGTCTACTTCATTGGGGTGGTCCCCTTGACATGGTGTTAAGGAGTGATTGAGATTGATGTGAGACTGATGATTATGATGATGGTTAATGAGAAGCGTGTTCCCCAATGGGTAGGGGAGCGCGGGACTTCCCATGCGGTAGGGAAGTGCGTCGGCCGGCAGGTGGTGGTGTGGATAACTCCTTGGCGCCTAATAACTCACCTAGATAATATGAATGTGAATGTTTGTGTGCTTGTGGTTGTGGTTGTGACTTGGTTGATGGATGTGATGTGATGATGCTGTGTGTGCCGTGGATTGATGTATTAATTCGTGTGATTTTGTTGTTATGAATTGTGCTTGAGAACAAGAACTTACCAACGTGATCACTTAGACTGCTTTTAGGGAATTAAAATATGGAAAGGGGGGTTGGGTTTGGTTCCATTGTTGGATGTCTTGTGCGGAGTTGGGACCGCTCCATAGAGTAGGACAACGTGTAGGTAGGCCCAGTGGGTTCACTCAATTTCAATAGGAAATTGATCCCTTTTCCCCTTTCAGGATCTCGTGGCTAGTAGAGGTAGCTGAGGAGTTTGAGTTCGAGGTTGATTTCGTGAAGTTCTGGATGGAAGCCATGAGGTGAAGACTGGGATTACGCGGAGTTGACTTTTCTGTTCATTTCAGTTGACTATGGGATTTTGGGGTTCTTTTTATGTACTTTCTGATTAATGTTGGTTTGGAGGATTTATGATGGATTGGATTGTACTCGGATTTCAGTTTCGCGTTTCTATGGAGGCCTCGCATGTTTTTATTGTCTTTTGATCACCGCCAATTTCACTGTTTTACCCTTGTTTTTACTCGGTAGTACCTGGGACCGGCTCAACCACGGGTTTACTCGGGTTGATTCGGAATGGGTGTTACAATGGTGGTGTCTGAAAACTGAATGAATAGGAGTTGAAAACCGCTGGTTTTGTGATCGGCAATGCTTTGGTGATCTTAGGGGGATTCGAAGTCTAAGCTTGTCTATCGTCTTTTTAAGTCAACCAACCTTTCATTCTGTGTTTGTTTTCATTTCAATTTTTCTGCTTCATAGTTTAGAAGTCGTGGAACTCACACCACGCACAACGTGTTTAAACCTGAATAGATTGCCAGCTTCTTTGAGTAGTCAATTAGAGGAAACCTCAAGAGATTCGATCTCGTCTACTTCTGTAGGATAGTTATTTGACGATACACATTACAACGTTCAACAGCGACCACTAGAGACGAGGTTGATAATGTTGTTGAACTGATCTTCCATCCTCTGACCTTGTGCAGATTGGCATTGATTCAAGGCGGCTTGAGCTTTGAATTGTGCATCATGGTCGTCAAGCCTTGTCATGATTAGGTCGAGCTTTTTATCTATCTCGCTCTCCCTATTGCCTTGTAGTGCGGACCTTTGAGGTTGCTGTCCTCCGGTGAACCCAGGTGGTCCTTGGCAACTGTTATTGAAGTACTGATTCTGGCGACTGGCAGGTGCTGTACCATAGTTACCCTGGTTCCGCGAGGTGGCTGGTAGGCTCCAATTGGTTGATTAGCCGGTTTGTTCTCTAAGTACGACCCAGATGGTCGAGTATTCTGATTTTGATTCAAGCCCAAATTGTATGGAGGACGCTCTTCGAAGCTCCATTGTTGTTGCTGTTATTGAGGTTATATGAAATGACGGTAGTTGGAGTAGCCCTTTTGATTGTTGGTGAAGCCTTGACCAACAAAATTCACTTCATCTACAGACTAGACATCTGCTTTACCGAAGTTCTGACAACTTCCTCCATCGTGAGCACAAATCCCACACCACTCGCAATCAGCAACGAAGACGGAGGCTGATGGAGAGTTGGTGGATGCGCCGACCTTCTTCATGTGTTTATGTACTTCGGCCTTGATCTATTCTTCAAGGCTTAGCTGACTCTTGGATGCTTCAGACTTTCTCTCCTAGTTCCTAGACTTGGAGGCGCAACTAGCAAAGTGAAGTAGAACAACTTCTGGTGTGAGTGCGGTGCAATCTCCTTCAGCCAAGGAGTTGACCCACTTTGCAGACTCATAATTCATTGCTCGAGCAAAGATCTCAGCCAGTTGTCTCAAATCCATGATGAGGAGAGTTGCAGAGGACTTCTTGGAATTCATTCCAAGCATCATAGAAGCTAACTCCATCCTTCTGAACGAACATGGCAAGGCTGTCTTTGTAGGTCGTTGTTCTGGATGGGGGAAAGTACTCCTCCACAAAATCTTGAGCAAGGTCATCCCAGTTGGTGTAGTGACCGGGTGGCTTGCTGTTAAGCCACCGCTTGGCGGCGCCTCAGAGTGAGAATGGGAATGCTCGCAAGCATAAAGTATTCTTGTCGAGGTTCCCACTCTTGAAGGTCTCGCACATGGAAAGGAAGTCCGCCAGATGAGTGCATGAATTGTCATGCGGCTTCCCTTCAAACTGGACATCTCAGAGATCATTCATAGGAAGGGTATTCTGATCTCATAGTCAAGATCTGCTTCATTAATCGGGACAGAGATGCTTGACCGAACATTAGTCGCGCTCGACTTGTTATAATCCACCAAGGTACGTTGAGCAGGTGGTGGTGGTGGATTGTCCATTCTGAGAGAAGGTGTTGGTGAATCTGAAGACGTGGATGACGTGGAAGAAGGACAGGAGTTCTCCTTCAACACCTCAACTTTGATTGGAGTAAAGGATGTGGGTGGATCGATTGTCACTTGCTTCTTCGCTCACTGTTGCTTGGTTGGTAAAGAAGTTCCCGAGAGTCTGAGCTCTTAGTCTTGTTAGGCTTGAACTGAGAATGAGTGAGCGGGTGGTTCATATACCTGCATTCAACCTACAAGTAAAAAAAACAAGAACAATTGGTGTAAAATCAAAGTATGATGGAAAATGGTAAGATGAAAAGTAGAAGAATAAATGCCAACTCTTCTATCAAACAATAAAGAAGAGTTCCCCAGCAACGGCGCCAATTTGATATCGGTGTAAACATGGTATCAATACTACCAAACAAGAGTAATGTAGATCATATTCCACGGGTTTTCTTCCAATCATTTACTCAAAGGAATTGGTAAATTATTCTATTTTTTTAAACAAGTTGCGCGTGGTGTGAGTTCCATGAATTCTAAACTATAATGCGAATGAAATGAAATTGAAATTAAAGACAGATTGATTAATAAAGATTGACTAAAGATTTGACAGACAAAACTTATACTTGAATCCCCCTAAGATTACCAGGACATTGGCGTTTACAAAACCAGCGACTTTCGATTCTAATTCATTCAGTTCTCAGACACCACCATAACTCCTTACCCTTAGGTGAAAGTCCGCAAACGTTCACTCTATCAGATCTAACTACCAAAATTGATTAACCGTCCATGCGTTCACTTCTGCAATGGATAACTAACTGGACCTGATTGATTTTAGTGAGTTACTCTAGAAGCGGATTAACCCTAAATGGTTTCTACGAAAGGCACACTCCATTGAATAGGTTAATTGATTGATTTGATTTTCTAAAATAAGGCGGACGTTCGCCAACCATCCTTATTTGAACAAGAATCTAATTTAGGTGATCAAGCTAGAAAAGAAACACAACACGAAGAAGAAATCAATTATGCAAGAGAAACTGTCTGAATTATAATCTAATTACCGCCGATTCGTGACCGCTTTAAAGCCCCGGGTCACTTAGGATTCATCTAATCTAAGCTTAACAAGTTTAGCTACTCATGTTTAAATCAAGAGAATCAAAAACAACAAAGGAGTTCATCTTAACAAGGAAGAACATAGAAGAATTGTAAAACCTAATTCTAACGACTCCGGTGAAGCTTCGAACTCGAGAAATCTTCACTCCTAGCTTAGAGCACTCCGGGATGGAAAGATGGTGCCAGGATCTCTCCTGGAACTTCGAGATACACTTTAAAACCTCTCTATTAGCTCTAAAATTATGTATTGAATCATCCCCCAAGTGATATGGGGGAGGCTGCTTTAAATAGCCCTTTGCCAATACAGACTCGGATTATGCCCAATATTTCGGCGAGAACATTCAAAGTTCTCTCTGAAATCTGCTTTGATAATTAACTCTGAATTGCGACGAGATTTTTCATTTAATTCTTCACAGGTTCTCGGCGAGAACATTGATGTTCTCGCTGAGAACTTCTTCTCAAACTGCTGTTGAATTTCGACGAGGGTTTGGTTTAATTTCCAAGCATCTTCTCGCCAAGAATATTGAGATTCTCGGTGAGAACTTCCTTGCTGGGCTGTAATTCTTCATTTTTCTGATCGGTTTGAGTTCTCCAATTGATTTCGGGTCATTCCTTGAGGCTACATTGCTTCTCGAACATGTCCGACGGCTACATATTTGATGGCAAGAACTTGTGCACTCACAGAGACACTAGAAAACATATCAAATAGACCCGAAACGGGCCAAAGTAACCAATTTGGTATGAAATTGCAACAATGAATGAAAACTCACTAAACTACCCCAAAAGTCAAGTTACAAGCAATGAAATGTCACTTAATGGGGCTGATAAACACGATAAATATAGTTTCATCACATGTCTATGGAGTTAAGACTCGTTTAAAAAACAAGCATCGATGAAGTTTTGGATATGGAATACGAGGGGTTTCAATAAAAAGAGTAAGTATAGTGTAGTTTTTAGAGTATATTAGAAAGTTTAAAATAGATATTGTAGCTAGTGTAGAGCCAATAGTTCGTATGAGTAGTACCTTGTCTCTTTTTAAAGAGTGGTTCCCCGGATGGAATGGAGAATTTGCGTTTGAAGGGGATTTAGGGAAAATTTGGCTTTTGTGGAAAAGGGATGTTCCTTTGGTTGTTTTAGACTGCTCAAGTAGATTCATCCATTTCAGAGTTGATCTGCATATGTTTTTTTATGGTGTTGTTGTGTATGGAGCGAACGATGCGATGGAGAGGAGGATTTCTTATGAAGCCTTGCGAATATTGATGAGGAGGTTTGAGCCTTGGTTTGTAGCGGGAGACTTCAATGCATTCCTTGATGTCTGAAGCATCTCCCGCTCCCTCTTCTTTCGAGAGTATGGAGGAATTCAGGGACTGTGTTGCAGATTGTGAGCTGTTAAATCATGTTTCTTCAGGACCCCTTTTCACTTGGATAAACAATAGACGTGGTGGCTTGGTTCCTAGAAAGTTGGACAGAGTTTTAGTGAATATTTCTTGGTAGACGGTTTTTATGGACAACAAAGTTGAAGTTGTCCCTTCCTCTGAATTTGATCATTGTGCGCTGTTTATGGATAATGAATGCTCTTCTGTCTCGTTCCCTAAAAACTTCAAGTTCTTCTCTTATTGGATTCACCATCCTGATTATAGGGATTTGGTTAGCTCGATATGGAGGAGGCAAGTGAGGGGGAGTAGTTACTTCATTCTGTATGATAAGCTGAGAAGGTTGAAGTTCGTTTAAAAGCTGCTTAATCAGATGAGCTTTTCTGATTTAAGTGGGAGGGTTAAGCTGAAGAAGCAAGAGTTAACAGACTTGAAGGAGAGAGTTTACTCAAACCCCTCTATGGTGGGAGTAGAGCAGCTCAAGGTTTGTGAAGTGGAGTATAACAAGCTTTGTGAGGATGAGGAAAGTTTTTTAAGGTAGAAAGCTAACATCAGTTGGACCAAGCTGGGGGACAAGAACTCTAACTTTTTCTTCAACTATGTAAAGGAAAGGCAGGCAGTTAATACTATTAGTCAGATTAAGAATAGCCAAGGTGATATGATTGATGTTCTTCCAGATATTACTAATGTTGTTGTGGATTTCTATAAAGGACTTCTTGGAAAGCGCTCTGAGTAAGTGTCGTGTCTTTTGACTCTGTTATTAGGAATACACTGTCTGTTGAACAAGCGGATGAGCTAGTTAAGCTGGTGATTTTGGCAGAGATTAAGAATGCTCTATTTAGTATCCCAAATAAAAAAAGCCCTGGACCCGATGGTTTTAACGCTCTATTTTTCAAGGAAAGCTGGGGTGTGGTAGGACCAGATGTCATTGCTGCAACTATGAGTTTCTTTGATGATTCGTATATGCCTCCTGCTGTTAATTCAGTTGCCTTGGCTTTGATCCCGAAAGTGCAAAATGCAGTTGACATTAGGCATTTTCGCCCTATATCATGTTGTAATGTGGTTTATAAGATATCTACTAAAGTCATGGCAAATCGTTTAGCTGGTGTGTTGCCTGCTCTGATCAATGCTAATCAAATGGCCTTAATTACAGGTAGGAACATAAGTGATGGGATCCGAATGGCACATGAGCTTCTGAGTACTTATAAAACTAAGGAAGTGTAACGATGTGCTATTCAGATTGATATCATGAAGGCGTTCGACTCAGTCGAATGGTCTTTCATCTTAAGTATGATGAGTGCTATGGGGATCCTAGAGAGATTTGTGAACTGGATTGAAGCTTGTTTTAATTCTTCCATGCTTTCTGTTGTGGTTAATAGGACTCAGAGTGGTTATTTCCCTGCAAAGCGTGGACTCCGCTAGGGGGACCCGATATCACATATGCTATTTGTTATGTCAATGGAAGTTCTTAGTTGTATTTTTTAGGATAAAGTCAAGAGAGGTCTTTATCAATTGCACCCTTAGTGTAAGGGGATTAAGCTGGCCCATCTTAGCTTTGCGGATGGTTTTCTTGTGTTCATGAAAGTTAACAGCGGGGAAGTTCAGATTGTCACTGATATCTTGGAAGAATTTCGTATGGTTTCAGAGCTTAAGTTCAATCCAGAGAAAAGCCAGATTTATCTTGCTGGAGTTTCTGACAGTTATGCTGAAAGCTTGGGGTTCAATAGAGGCTCCCTCCCTTTCCGTTACTTGGGAGTACCCCTAACTTCAAGGAAGCTGCATAGGAGTGATTGCAAGGTCCTTCTAGACAAAATAACAAGAAGAGTCTCTGATTGGAAGGCGAGAAAACTAACTTATGCTGGGAAAATTCAACTTATTAATTCAGCTGTGCAGGGGGCTTTACAGTACTGGATGTCAGCCTTTATCCTCCCTTCTACCCCTATGAAAGATGTTGAAGCAATCTGTAATCGATTCCTATGGGGGAAGTTGAATGGTGGCAGGGCTAAAGTTGAATGTCAGAATGTAGCTAGAAGAAAGGTGGCTTGGGGATAAGGGATCTAAGGAGTTGGAACATAGCGAATGTGGTGAAACACATATGCCAGATCCTTTTGAAAGCAGGTTCTTTGTGGGTTGCATGGTTAGGGTATTACAGGATCAAACGCAGTGACTTTTGGCTGCTGACCTCCAATGTTGGCTCATAGCGCTGGTGTCGGCTCCTTAAGCTAAGGGACAATATTAGGCCATTCTTTATGGTTGATGATGACGGGGACTTGCTTTGGGATAACAACTACTCATTTAAGCTAAGTAAAATATGGAATACAATCCGCCCTCGAGGTACAGTGGTTGCTTGGTACAAAAGTGTTTTTTTTGGGGGGGGGGGCTTTTATATCCCTCGCCGAGAAGTGGTTGCATGGCTCATCATTACTAATAGAATTACAAATAGGGAGAGAGTTCGATTATGGTACCCCTTGGTGGAGACCACCTGTGTGCTTTGTGGATAGGATGAGGAGAACATACAACACTTGTTTGTGGATTGTGTTAACGTGAGTGCTATTTTCAGCAGATTTTTCCCAGATTTCATTGGGAAGCAGATAAAGGAGATCATTCTGCGAGTTAGTTTTACAGGTGATAGTGTTGAAGCAAAAGCAAGGAAGCTCCTTTGGAGAAACATGCTTTGTGGAGTTTAGAGAGAGCGATGTGATATAATTTTTGGTAATAGAAGAGCTATTGATGTAATGAGAAGATAGAGCATATAAAGAGAGAGTTGATAGATTTTGCTAGAGGTCATATACATGAGAGTAGAATAGTCAGGGTAGTATAGCTTTATTTACTTCTCTTTTAGTAGTTGATGTACTGTTATTCCTTATTTTGGTGAATACAACATGATTAATTCATAATTTTTTTTTGCCGTCACACAACATTTCTGCCGCGGCACTCCCTTCGATCTCTGACAGAAACCCAATCACACCAGCACTCCCTTCAACCTCCATTTCAAATTCAAATCCCAACACCCTCTATGCTACGAGCTTCCATCTTCACTCCACCGACACTCCCTTCAACCTTTGGATCTACTAAATCATCTCTTGAAACCCTCTTCCCAGAAACCCCTAACTTTACCATTCTACTCTATTAGCCTTTCTTCTCACCGTAACCTCCTCTCTGCTGCTCTATTTGGTATCCAACATATTCATCACTTTGTTGTACTGCTCGGTGGAGAACAAATGCCATATCAATGAAACCGACCGTCGACATGAGAGACTCTATTTCTTTTATTAAAAAAAGGGATAAGAGCACTGATTAGATTCTTAACATGCTAAACAGTCGTACTCTTCCTTTATAATTCTATATAATTGAGATGGAAAGCCCTAGAATTAATGTATCCACACAAGCTACTATGAAAGTAAAATGCAGAGACCACACGCATCACCACTGCCACTGGCCGGAGAAGCAGGAGTTTGTGCATATGCGTTGATCCACAGGTTCTGAACTTTCTTCACCGCCACCATGTTGCGGGCCATAGACAGACAGAAAAAGAAATCAAATATCACTCACAAATGCTCGTCGAATGAAATCACAAAAAATGAGACAATTCACATTACTGAATCGCGAGAACTCCAATAGAAAAAAATCAAACGATAACCACCACAACTTGACTGAAATCAAGTTCGTGGCCGATTA
The DNA here is from genome assembly GCA_034768395.1 of Linum lewisii. NCBI lineage: Eukaryota > Viridiplantae > Streptophyta > Magnoliopsida > Malpighiales > Linaceae > Linum > Linum lewisii. Next base: position 24,499,681 of record CM068301.1, on the reverse strand, counting down.
CAACGAAGAATAAACCCGTATATTCTCGAAACTAAGATAAACTACAGAATCGGAGGTAGTAAGATCAACATTTTGATTCAGAAACTAGAAAAAGGAAACAAATGCTAATTATGGCGAAAACACAAGGAAAGAAATCAAGACACATAAATACATAAATGGCGATAGGAGATACAGAGTGAGAGAGAGATTAGAGAAAATAATCATACCGCTTGCAGGTGAGAGTGATGGAGAAGAATAGAATAGTGCTTCTATTTGCTTCGCCGGAATTGAAGGCTGCCGATAAAGAAGCGAATTTCATGCATCATCTTTGAGGGAAGCCAACGATACTTCTCCAACGAAGGCACTAACCTAGGCATGTCATTTTCTCGGATCGAGTTGTACCACCTGCAGAAAGGTAGAAGAAGTCGTGATCGATGGTGGAAAACGAAAAAGAGATTAAAGTAGATTTGTGTGTTGGAATGTAATGGAAGAAAGAATGGCTAGAGAAGGGATAAGACCACAATCAACAAGGTATAAAAACTATATAATATGAAAACAAATTTTTTCCCTTACTAAGCATCCATGTGGCCATAATTGATTACATGGCATGCTGATTGTGTGATAGTTAATAAAAAGTGGATGGAGAGGGTGTGATTGTTAAGTTAGCCAAATTAAGAGGGGTAAAATGATCATTTCATAGTACATGAGTATGTTTGTTAACTTGGCAAAGTAGACAGGAGCAAAACACCATTTTCCCTAAAAACAACAAAACTTTTTAGATAATCTTTTAACAAAAATTCTTGTTAAAATTGATTATGATAATTCATTAACTAGTTAGCAGCAAAATAACATATAATAGTGACGAAGCCATAAATTTTCATTCTAGGGGCCGACCAAAAAATATAAAAAATTGAAAATTATGTTATTATTTTAATCATATACGAAGTTCTTCAATATCATTGAAATCTTATAAAATTGTATCTAAACTATAAATTTCTGATAGTATTACACCCACTTTTAGTGGAGGCCGAAGCAATACCCATGCGATTGAACTATCAGCTAGAAAGTCATCACACATTTTATTGCGTAACCTAGTCTTCACTATCTTCATCGTTGAGAATACGCATTCACCCTTAACAGTAGAGACTAAAAGAGTCAAAACAATACTTATAAGTCGGTCCAAAAAATAAAATTGATTTTATTTGCCTCTCTATCAAACTACGATAAATTTCAACAATATATGATAACTTATCTAAAGAAAGGTGATTAGGAACATCAACCTAGAAAAGTCTATGCTAAAAGTCTAATATCTCTATTTATTAAAAGGCTCGACTGAAACTATAATATTTCTATCTCTATTTCTTGATTGATGGTGATTAGATACTTAATCACAAAATGTGAAAGAAAGGTCAGGGTTTGAAAGAAATCGAATGAAAGCATGAATGAATGAATGAAAATTAATTGATGGTGATTAAATACTTAAAAATGTTAGTGTTTAGGCTTGGCGATGAGGCATTTTTTCCAGTGACCAAATCCTAATTTGGTCCACTAAACCAAATTCACCCTATCCAATCATTTAATATTAAATATTCATTATATAATTACTAATCCAGATAGCTATGGTAGATCAATTAACTAAAGGATAATTATGACAATTAATTATTGATAGAATATTTTCTTTATTTCTGTCGTTTCTTTGGTTAAGTCTAATATGAATCCTAATTCTAATATAAAACAAACTCAAACTGCCGCAATTTCTTTCCTCCTTCTCCGGCTGATTCAATTTTGGTTCTTCTCCAGCCGTATTACATCACAACCGATTTCCCCTTTCATTTTTCCGGTCGGTTCAATTCATCGTTTCATTTTTCCGACTTTTTTAATCCCGCCGCCAATATAGTAATCAACCATGGATAAAACGAGAGTGTGCTATTACATGCATTTGTATAAAACGAGTGTCCTAGTACATCCTAAGAGTGTCCTAGTACATGCATTTGTATAAAACGAGAGTGTCCTAGTACATCCTAAGAGTAATCTCTGCCCTTCGGTGTGGTGGGGGTTGATTCAGCGGTGAAAAGGCAGCATTGTGGGGGTGAATTCAGCGGTGAGAAGGCAATATGGTGGGTAGAAGGGGGCGTGGTGGGGAATTCGATAGTGGGTAAAAGGCGGCGTGGTGGGTCGACGGTGGGGACAAGGCAGCACGTGGTGCAGTCGATGGTGAAACAGATTGGTCGGTGTGAATGTTCTCGCTGGTCGGATCTGGTGTGGGGGTGGATTCAACGAGAAAGGAAAATCGTCGGCAGTGGGAAATTGTCGGCATTGGGGAAATCCCTGGTGGGCAGCGTTGTAGTTATCAGCTATGGGGAAAAGCTTGGTGGGAAGTTATTGGAAGCTAAGGGAGGTGAGACTTAAGGGAAAGAATCAGAAAATCCGTAGAAAAGAGATTCTTTGTCCCTATTTTTGTGGTGGGATTCATGGTAGGTTTTTTAATTTATTTCTTTATTTAATTGCATTAAATTTCTGAAACTGATCTGAGCCATTGATTCACATCTAACAGCTCATATTGATTTGGTTTAATAGCCCAAAGGGAAGGCTTGGTCCATGTATATGCTCCAGGCAATGGGTATCCGAAATTGGTTACCCACCCGAAATCCGTCCAAATTGGGTGGGGATTACCCATTGATCGGGTAAAGTTGACGGGTATGGGCAAACCCGATACCCAATTAGAGCGGGTACGAGGTGAGGACGGTTTCAAGGTATCCACCCCATACCCAACCCGATGGGTACCCAATATGAAACAACGTTGTATTAACCCATAAATATCATCTATGTTTACCGAACCAGACCCAGTTTCTCTTTCAGTCTTTCAGTTCTTCACTTCAGCTCATCGATCAAGCAATCTGTCGTTCCGTCTAGAAACCATAATGGTCTAAAAATCGTAGATCCATCTCGAAAATCTCTTTGTAATCCTGATGCAGAGAGATTTGGGGTTCATCTAATGGGTATCCGGTAAACCCGATACCCGTGTCGGGGCGGGAATGGCCGTCTAGTCTCGACTGGTGGGTACTGGTAATACCCATTTAACAAACGAGTAGGTAGTGAAAATGTGATATCCGGACCTGTGGGTACCCATTGCCAAACCTACGTAAAACAAATTGTGATTACGTAATAATTATTTACAACCGTTATGTAAGATACTCATCCAAAAGCTTACATAGTTAACCACAAATTGGAAGTTGTAGTAGCTAGTACCCTTAGCACAAATGATAAGAGGTTGAACTGATAAAGGCCGGCAATCTCATTCTCATGTCGCTTTCCAAAGAAACCCAAACCCATATAACACAAAGTAATTAATATGGATGACTTGCCGAATTACGTGAGCTGTTGAAATTAGGAGAGTAGGATTCTATAAATGCGCATTCTTTGGTCCACCAAATTAAAAACGAAGATTGATACAAAAGGGGGAATCAAACACTTCCCAAAACACACGATATCATGGAAGTTGCCTGTCCCAGTATTTAATTTAGGAATTTCTCTTATAAAGAAGCCACAAGACTCTTCCCAACAAGTTCTTCAACGTTTGTGCATAGCAAAGCGTCTGTTCTCTGGCACCGCAGGTAGCATTTTCATCAATCATCTCCTTGGGTGATGGAGGATTTTAGTAAAGTTCATTAGGGTCTATGTATAAGCAATATCAGCTTCTCTGTTCATGCAAATTCTGTCAGCTCTACTTCTGTCTGATATGGACCTGAAAAGGGAGAAATTTCTGAAGTAAGTTTCTTATTCAAAAGGTACTGCATTTCGTTTTATCTTGCGTTTTTTGGGTTCGGTTTTGTGCAGCGATTACGCATTTAAACTGATGATTTTTTCGATTTTCTCTGGTTGGGATTTACAGTTTAATAAACCCACATGGTGTGGAGAAGGCATTGCCTTTGTCATTACATAAACCATCATTGTGGCCATGGTTGAAAGCTGAAATTTGCCTTGACGACAGGGATTCCATAGGTAAACAGGAAATCTCCAAGTTTGGGAGGATCAAAGTGTTCCTGGACAATAATCATAATGGGACTTGGAAAAATGGAATTGTTGATCCGGGAAGTGACGTGTTCCTGCAGTGGAACAAGGTTTTCCTAATCTCTTGCTTGGTGGCACTTTTTGTTGATCCATTGTTCTTTTATGTACCAACCATCGTCCAGTCGGAGGGTTCGACTTGTATGGCGATTGACTTGAACCTGGGAATCACTGTCACTTGTTTCAGAACTATTGCGGATGCTTTCTATGCGATGCATATAGTTTTCAAATTCAGGACAGCTTATGTATCTCCCAGTTCAAGAATTTTTGGCAAGGGTGAACTTGTTATGGACCGTAACTTGATTGCAAGGCGATATTTAAGATCTGATTTCTTTATTGATTTCATTGCAGCCTTGCCTCTTCCTCAGGTGTGTTTAATTTCAGTTTGTTTGTGTTGCTTATAATTTCCCTTTGAAAGATGAAGCAAGCTGAGATTGAGTTGTCTGTTCTGAACTTGTTTTCCCCATCTTTTTTTTTTTGGTTTGGCAGATTATGATATGGCTTGTGATTCCAGTGATCAAAACTGTGCAGTCTGATTACACAAACAATGCCCTTGTTCTGGTTGTTTTGCTACAGTACATTCCCAGACTGTATCTGATTTTCCCATTAAGTGCAGAGATAAGCAAAGCCGCTGGAGTTATGACACAAACTGCTTGGGCTGGTGCTGCATACAACCTTGTCTTGTACATGTTGGCCAGTCATGTATGTCTGTAGATTTCTGTCCTCCACCAACCGTGATTCCATGTGATACCTCTAACCAATTTTCATGATGCAGGTGGTGGGTTCTGCTTGGTATTTGTGTTCAATTGAGCGATATGCAACGTGCTGGAAATCCGTGTGTGAGCAAGATTTTGGCAACCAAACAAAGTGCAAGTCTTCTTACTTGATTTGTAACAATCTTGAGAAACCTGACCGCAAGGTCTGGGCAGAGGTTACCAGGGTGTTTAGCAAGTGTGACCCAAATAACGATTCAGACCCAACTGTAGTTGATTACGGAATGTTCTCAGATGCTTTGTCCAAGCAGGTTGCCTCTGCTACCTTCATTGAGAAGTACTTTTATTGCCTATGGTGGGGCTTGCAGCACTTGAGGTATCATAGTCTGAGTAGTTAGTGCAAACTAAAATTGTAATTATTCAACATCAAACAGTCCATTTCACCAAGTGATCACTGGCATATGTAAGGTTAATGTTACTTGTAACCCTTCTTTTTTACCATCTTCCCAGTTCCTATTGCCAGAGTGCAACCACAACCACGTTCGTTGGAGAAACATTGTTTGCCATACTGATAGCCATCATGGGTCTTGTGCTCTTTGCTCATTTGATTGGAAACATGCAGGTAGACTAACTAAAGAAATCATTTTTTGCACTTTTATATGTTTCATTTTTTTTAGCTCATCCTCTTCAAATTGGTGCAGACATACTTGCAGTCAATCACTGCAAGACTTGAAGAATGGAGGCTCAAGAGAAGGGATACTGAAGAGTGGATGGGACATCGACAACTCCCTGTAAACCTACGAGAGCGTGTGAGGCGATATGTTCAGTACAAGTGGTTAGCAACTCGTGGTGTTGATGAAGAAGGAATCTTGCGCCAATTGCCAGCTGATCTTCGTAGAGACATTCAGCGCCACCTCTGTTTGGACCTTGTTCGACGAGTATGAACTATGCATGAAGCCCATACACACTTTACTAACAAGGCTATTTGGTTCTTTCCTAAACTTGTGGGATTCTTCTGATTGTAGGTTCCATTCTTCTCACAAATGGATGATCTGCTGCTTGATGCAATATGTGAGCGCTTGACGTCGTTATTGATTACTCAGGGTACAAACATTGTACGTGAAGGAGATCCTGTAAGTGAGATGTTATTCATAATCAGAGGGAGGCTAGAGAGCTCCACAACAGATGGTGGGAGGTCAGGTTTCTTCAATTCAATCCCTCTAAGGCCGGGAGATTTTTGTGGGGAGGAGCTGCTTGCTTGGGCATTGGTTCCAAACTCAAATGCGAATTTACCATCTTCAACTAGAACAGTGATAGCATTGGAAGAAGTAGAAGCATTTGCATTGCGTGCTGAAGATCTTAAGTTTGTTGCAAACCAGTTCAGACGCCTGCACAGTAAGAAGTTGCAGCACACATTCAGGTTATATTCACACCATTGGAGGACATGGGCAGCATGCTTCATTCAATCTACATGGCGTCGATTCAAGAGGAGGAGGATGGCGAAAAAACTAAGTATATCAGAGTCATTACTGTCTTCTTTTAATCTAGACGATGATGAGAAGAGGGATGATGATGAAACAAGAGAGGAGGTTGATGAGACTGCTACATGTTGTTCAGAACCAACCCAACAGAACTTGCTTGTCAAGAGGTTTGCTCAACGGTTTGTTGCAAATGCCAGAAGAGGAACTCTTAAGATAAAGGATGTTGAAATGCCTATGTTGAGAAAACCCGATGAGCCAGATTTCTCTATTGAGGCAAGTGATGATGAGTGAGAAATGAGGGGTTTCTTGGTTATTTGAAGGGGATGCATTCATTATGTCTCTCTTTCTAGACATGTCAATCGACTCAGATAAAAGAAAATATTTTGTATCACAAGTACAATAGATGTACAAAAAATTCCTTCATGTTTCATTTCATATAATAGTACGTAATTGGAAGCAATTTGAGATTATCGTTTCATCAAGAAAGGTTAGCTTCTCCATTATTAATTTCATTTAAGAATTAAAATTGGTTTTGTATTATGAGGATAACTAACTTATCAAGACTTTAATTTGGGAGCACGTGTTATGTGCCAATACGGAGCGCATAACTATTAGTCCCCAAAAAGTTTCTACGATGGAGTCGGTCGTCGTGTTTCGTAACGTCGTAAGCTTCATAGTCTTGTTGATAGAGATAAAACATGGAATAATTGTCGATTGATGAGATGAGATGAGAATTATCGAGCCTGCCGAAAAGGAAAGACTAGGGCTTGCCAAAAGAAAATAAACGTAAACGTAAACGTAAACGTAATAATAATAATTTGTTGTTGATTGAATTGTTATGGTTGGAAAAAAGGAAATGAGTATTCTCTTTGAAGAGCGGTTACCACAAATAACAGCTTCCTTTTGCCGGCGACACCCTTCCAACCCTCCTTCCCCTCCGCTCCTTCCTGGTAGCGTTGGCATCGAAAAAGCATATGAGGAGTCATCTCCTTGATTATTTGGGAACAAGTAACATCAGAAGAGACATGAAACTTCACAGTGCGTGCATCTCTAAGTCAACAGTTTCCAAAGGCAATTGCATTTCAAAACGCAATAAGGCATCCGAGTTCTTCGAAGTTGTAACCTCATTTGGATCTTTAGAAGTTGAGGGTAACTACTTCCCATGGGATATAGAATGGACGATTCTCAGCGATCGTTGCGGTCGGAACTCCTCTGCAATAGCCTCCTGTAGCAACTTCGGACTCAATTTCTGTCGATCTATTCTCCATTAGTCTTTCCTTTCGGTATCGGCTAGCCTCCAAATCAATGAATAAAAAATACTTTAGGGTTGTTGTGTACCCGTATCTTTAAGGCTGTACATAGTTACACCCTTTCTTTGGATCTATTCAAGAGTTGTTTCCTGTGTTACTGTCCTCTCTCTTCGGATTGGGTTGATAGTGGTTCCCTCCTCGCAACTGTTATCAGTTGTTGTGAGGGATTTGGGGGTTCTCCCTCTGAGGCGGTTAACTGCCAGTAGTTATTCTCTGGCGTCGCGTCTGCCCCTTGGCCGGCGATTGAGTCGGTTGCGCAATGCCTCCTCTCCATATCCTCTGCAACGACTTGATTTGTCCATTGATTTGTGGGATTCATAGTTATCCCATTCGTGGCAACTGCCTCTTATCGACCTATAATTTATGGCCAATGTCGAGGGTCGATGGTCATTCCATTGTTCATACCATGCTCTGGTTCCCTTCTCATAAATAAATTATGTGTTTCTACCCATACTCTCACTATGACGGATTCTCTGTCCCCATTCTAGATATCTACCTCTAAAATCTCTGCAAGTGATTGTCGTACGTGTGTTTAATTTTAATCATGACGATAATCACAAGAAGGGGATAAAAGAACGGGAATTCTTTTCTCCTAAACGGTTTTTTGCCTCCTCTAGTTTGGACTTAAGGGCTATCCCCCATATCCATCCCTCGCTACTTTGGAGATTCATCACTCAATCTCGTCCCCTGGAGGCGGAGTTGTGGGTGTTAGCTTGGTGGCGGCTTTGGAATTCTCGAAATTGGGTGGTCTTTGAAAACGTGCAATACTCGATGTCGGCGCTTCAGCGGCACTTCTCCTTCGACCAAGACAATCTCTGTTTCCTTCCCTTGCCGACTCCGCCAGCTGCCCCGATCTCTCGAAACGTTCCTTGGCAGGCGCCCCGCTTCCCTCGTCTAAAGATTAATGTGGATGGAGCAGTTGCAGCCGGGTCGGGAGGGGCGATTGGTTTGGTGGTCCGTGACTCGTCGGGTGGCCAGCTCTTCGCGACAGGTATCTCCTATCCAGGTATTACTACTCCTTTTGTTCTTGATTTATCGGCAGTTAGGGATGCTTGTGCTCTGTGTCATTCTATGGGGTGGAGCGAGGTGGTTTTGAGGGGGACGCTACTCAAGTCAAGCTTGCTATTGTTCAACGTCAAGTTTTTGCCCGAGACGGTGGTGCCATTGTTGCGGACATCCAACATTTTGTGGACGGTCTTCCCTAGCTGAGATTGCGGTCTGTGCCTCGTCAATCTTTTATGGCAGCCCATTATGTGGCTCGCCAAGCGCTTAGTTACCTCCCAAGCCAAGGAGTGGTTAACCTTTCGGCTTGGGTGTGTACTTAATTTCTCCTTTTGATTGGTTGACTCCTTTTCTCCCGCGGGAGTTGTCTTCGGCAAAAAAAAAAAATATTGTTCTCTTCCTCCGTATCTGACTTCTAACACCAATATATATAACCCCCAAACCCTAATATTACTGCAACTCCTAATCCAACTACAACTCCTAATAATAATAACCGACTCCTTACCCGCAAACCCGGGACCATGTAGGCTGACATAAGGGGGGCTTATGTCCCTTGGACATAACCCCTAATAGCCCTTAGATAACCTTCTTAAAGATCCAATGGTAGAAGATATAATATTATTAAATTATTAAAACCCATAATAAATTCCCCTAATTAATTTAATATTTTTACCATATGTGGAGCCCTTTTTTTTCTACTCTCCTTCTTTCATCTTTGTTTCAATTTTTTACCAAACCCGCCGCTAGAAACTTCCTATCAAAAACCTCCATCCAAAATGGATGTTTACAAGTTATTTTAGATATGAAACAATGTTAGCATGTTTTTGGGGGTTCAAGTACTGTGATGTAATACTAGTATTACTGATACTAGTATTGATGGATTATATTAGTATTATATGGAATAACATTCATAGATCTATTACGTCTCTTTAACTTTTATTTTTGGGAACACTTCCCTTTTGGCTGATTCCTCCACCGATGATATCATGGATGTTTAATTTTTATTTTAGATGTGCTACTATCATAAGCTTTGATTTTGTGTGGTTTAAATACTTTGATTTAATACTAGTATTAAGTTAATACTAGTATTGATATTTATATTAATATTATATGGAGAAAATCATAGGGTCTCATATTCCCTGTTTGCTGGTGCATCCAGAGATGTTATCTTGGCTGTTTAAATATTTTTTCGATGTGATACAGTCTTAGCATGATTTTGAGCGTTTTAAATAATTTGATTTAATACTAGTATTAACAATACTAGTATTGATGTTTATACTAGTATTATATGGAACTTCAACACAATATGATATCATGGATGTTTCGAGAATAATAGAAACAACCTGGAAACAAAGGAAACCACCCAGCCTCTAAGAATGAATGTAACTCACATGATACTTTAATTTTTAGAGCTGAAAATATAATATGGTATACATTTTGTAATACTAGTATAATATTCAGATGTTGTTTGGGTAACCTATAAACACAGAACAAAAAACGTGAAGTTTGAACAATATTATTAAAATCTGTATCAGAGAAAGGAAACCCATAATAATATCCTTTTTTATGCATCCAAACGAGAGTCATATTAAAAAGAACATGGAACATTAAAAAATAACATAAAAAAAGTCATCTCAAATGTAATCTGATTGCATGAACTACACTATTTATGGGGATGAGAGGACTTGGCTAGCCTACGACGAACTTTAGCGTTTTCCCTATGAATAAATTTTTCCCTTTCTGTTGCTTGTTTGGATTTGTTCCTCTTTGTTGACATGTTTACATTTGTCTTCTCTTTTAGTCCCCTTGGTATCGGGCGACCTCCATTGTTCGATGAAGGAGATGGTAATACTAGTATCCAGAATAGCTTCAGAGTTGGCACTAATCGGATCGTCAGTCGAATGTTCTTCATCGATTGGTTCATCGGGCATAACATTCAAATAAAAAAAACAAGTGGGCTTTGGATCGATTGCTTGGTTGCTTGATTCGGGAATATTCATTGTATAAACAAGTGGTCTTTTTATCGATTGCTTGGTTGCTTGATTCGGGAATATTCATTGTAGAAGAAGAAGAAGAAGAAGAAGAAGAAGAAAAGCAGCGACTGTTGAAACCAACTTTCAATAATTTTTAAACTTTCCAATTTGGCCGGACTATTAGTAGGGAAATCTGCAAATAAAATTATTAAATATAAGAATATTTGATTTAATGTAAATTAGGTAATTAAAATATTGAAGATAATTCATTAAGATATCTATTAATTAGAAATAACTACCTATTAACTATCCTATATTATAACAAACAAAAGAGGTGATGTGGAGGCTCATCATTGGTTATGTCTAGGGGACATAAGAATTCCTTATGTCACCCTAGAAGTTCCCCGCAAACCCAACTATCTAATAATCCCAATACGGAACAAACCGACAAAAATAATTAAGTTAACAACTCCATGCGAACTAGGACGTAACAACATGCATGATCGGGCAAGAAACTTTTCTCTAGAAAGAGAAATTTAGTACTCAATGGTTGGTTGGTGGAGACATATACACCCCATACTTTCACTTGATCATTCTCATGAGATGAGACGTAAAAATAATACGATTTTGGAGCTCAAAGATGTGAAAGGCAAGTGGGCGTTTGACTCATCAACATTATAGGAGATGATATGTTCTTATTTTTTGCGACTCTACCTTGATGGTGTGTTGGGGCTGTACATTCCCCATCGGTTTGAGAGGATCTCGTAGAGTGAGAGCTATTTTCTCTCTCATCCATTCTTTGTTGAGGAAATTAAGGCGAGGTGTGACATCTCACGCTTCTGGTTGATCGGTTAGTTTAAAATTAAGTATGTGAGTGGGTGAGCCATACTTTAGGCATTCAACAGGTTGTGTAAATGGAACTTCGGTCAAGCTAGCACCAATAAAGTGTTTAGATTTTGGGACAAAATCTCGTTATAGAGTGGTAGAGTTGTAACATCCCATTACTGGTTTGCGGTCAGAATTGCAGTCTGGTTAAGCCTGTGTGGTTTTGGAGTTGGTTGGGAAGTTTCGGGATGTTGTTGGGCATAACTCGGTCGTTTGACGTCCAAACGACGCACCGGTAGAACCGGTGATTTCAAAACAGAAAGCTCTACAATGGACATTGGAATTTGTCCAACGGCTATTACACATATGGGGCAACAGGCGTTGGAAGCTTGACAATGGCCGTAGTCAATTGTGGACAACAGGTGTTGGAAGTCAGATGACAACGAGATTTGTACCCTGTCCAACAACTATTGTATGTAAGTGTTATAAAAAGAATCAACGGTTAAAACTGATAGAAAAAGAATTTTGGGAGAAACTCAATTTTTATGGACAAAAGGGTTTTTGAGAGAGAAGTTCTTAGATCGGGAGCTAGAGATGTCAGATCGTCATGAAACTTCGAAGGAAAGTTTAGGGGATCATCACAATCGATTCCCTCTCTCGATTTTGGGTAATGTCATCGTTCTTGTGCTGTTCTGATTCAAGTCTGAAAGGTTTTGTCAGTTAGAGTTTTTGCGATTATAATTCATTCTTGTGGTTCAGATTCATGGGTGGAAGGATTGTAGCGCAGTGTGTGGAAGATCATGATGCTATCTTGATCAATCATATATATGAATTCAGCAAGAAGACAAGTGAGGGGTTCAATACAGTTATGTGATGATTCATTTCCTAGGATGTTTAATTGATTAGTATTATCGGTTATGTGTTTGCGATGTTATTTGCAAGGTTACGAATTATGGTTATTGAATTATTGGGATATGAGTATTGATGACGACTATGGGTATTGGCTGCTGATGTTGGTTAATGATATTGGCTACTGCTCTTGATTTCTGGTATTGACTTGGTTATATGGTATTGAGTATGGGAAATGGGTATATGGTATTGGTTAACTGTTCTGATTTACCGTTACTGGTTATTAGTCTTGTTAATATACAATAGTAAAGGTGTTCACTATGAGCTCCATTGGTATTGGCTAACAAGGATAAGCATTGGTAGATTGACTAAATAGTTGAAACTAGGTGAAAGTGCAGTTGAATTCCTGGATTGCGCAATCCCCTAGGCATTACTGGTACTGGTATTGTGGTCCTTTGTGACCAACTTACTAGGGTCCTTTGTGACCAACTTACTGGGGTCCGTTGTGACCATTCATTAGGATACATCGGATAAACTACTGGCTAGGGGTTGCTTGTACTTCTAATCTAACTTTTATTGGTATCGATTACTGGCTCTTGCCTTCGGGTGCTCCATTCATTGGTATTGGGATTATGGGATAGAAATGTTAGGTTCTAATTACTAGTTGTGGGTTCTTACCCTTCACTCTGAGTTGACGCTCTTCTCCTACTGTTTCTTTTTTGGTTCTTACTTCCTACTGGTAGTGTTCACTCAGTGTGTAGCACTGACCCTCCTTCTTGCTATTCTTTCTTTTCTCAGTATTGGGTATGGTGAGCAATTTGTCTTGTCGATGAGAATCCTATGAGGATGAAGAGCTGGGCAACGTGTCGAGAACTAGCGGGTGTTATAGCACGAGTTCAAGACGACCCTGATCCACTTTTGGTTTTGACCGTGTATTGGTCTTTGGGAAATGTACATGATTCTATATAGATTATTGTTCTATTATTACTAGTTTTCCTGGTTTCTGGGTTGTTCATTGTAACTTATTTGTTAAAGGTTATTGGTTCATACGTATTGGTTTATGGTTTTATACTGATTATTTAGTTATGGGTGATGTCATTTATCAGTTTATGATTTGTATTGTGAATGGAATGTATGCAATGTATGTATGGTTTGAGTCAGTAACACCTGAATTCAGTAATGCATGGGTTGCACCAATGGTTTAACCGAGTCTTCTAGAGTAGGATGTTACATTAGGATTTTCTCCGCGAGAGGGCTTAAAGCACAAGGGAATGTTTATTTTCAACGAATTTTCTACCAGACGAATTGGGATGTGGTTGACCCTTGTCGTGTGGGCTTTGCTCAAAGATTCTTCCCTGGTCCACTATTTCAGGGGTGAATAATACCATCATTATTATTATCCCAAAAAGTGGATCCACCAAAAATCTATTGCTCATATTCGTTCTATCCATTTATGCAATGTGGCTTACAAAGTCATTACCAAGTGTCTCACTTATCACCTTTGGGAAATTATGCGTGTTTTAATGAAGTTTACATTGTCTAACTATATTTTGGGTCGACATGTTGTGGACAATATCATCATCCTTTAGGAGGTGGTCCACTCTATGGAAAATAAAGGGTGTGTGGTCGAGGCGTATGGTGCTCAAAGTCGGCCTTGTTAAAGCTTATGACATGAATCGATGGTCGTTCTTGGAAGAGACCATGATGACCACGGAAGGATTTACTGATCACTTGATCCGACTCATCATGACTTATGTTTGGACTACCATGTCTAAGGTTTTGGGGATTGAAGGTCTGACAGAGTAGTTCACCCCGAAAACAGAAATTAGATGTGGATGTCCTCTCATTTTGACATACTTAATTAAGGAATAATATTTAAAGTCAACAAAGTCTAAACAAAAAGCATCCACATCCCTTATTAAAAGGGGTTAATGCCTAGCGGACAAATGAATTTAACAAGATCAATCTTGATAGTATTTCAACATTTTTTGATACTTTATATTGAAAAACCTATCTTTATTAAAGTCGTCGAAATACAATCAAGTTTGATCTGTTAAATGACGATTTTTCTATTTAATTAACATATACATCACACTTAAAATGAAGAAACTAAGTTCAAATAATAAATGCAGGAAAATTTTAAATATTTTACTAATGAAATCTGTGTTTTACTAAGTCTATAAAAAATTATATTGGGGTATATTAGTTTATTTGAGGAAAAATACAGACTGTGTTAGTAAAAAACTGTCATAGCAATTAACTAATCTGTAACGTCCCGTTATTGGTAAAAAATATGTTTCATGGTTTGGTTTGGTTAAAAAAGTATTAGACTTGAATTGGTTGCTCGAATTCCTACTAGAACTGCTGTTGTTTTTCTGCACAATTGTGGAGCACATTGGGTGTTACATGTATTGTAACAGTTGTTGTACTGCAAAGGGTAATGGGCATGAAATAATTTGTAACGGCTGTAGTCCATCACAGATAATGGGCGTTACATTTTATGTAACGACTGTTATGTCAATTTGTATGAAAATAGTGTAGTAGGGTTAGTCTACAGAAATTATTCTTTCTAATTCCCTCTCAATCCTTTTGACGAACAACAAGGGTTCAAGGAGGAGATTCAAAGCTGGGATCATCGGATTAGCGAGTCAACGAAAGGGAAGGCTAAGGGATTGATATAGGTCAATCGTCCACGCTCAGATTTAGGTAAATCCTTCTCATTCAAGTAGATTCAGCTCTCCTAGTTAGGGTTCTGCTGTTTGGGGGGTTTTGCTGTTCTTCTCTAATCATATTATTTTTTATGGTTGAGGTTGTTGTAAAAATCCTGTAGGAAGGTTGTGGTGCAGTGCTCAAGGTTGGAAGCTTCTCGGCCAGTTCAGATTCAAGAACCAACTTAGGAAACTGTAAGAGATTTTTTTTCTTAGGCACAATCTTTTTACTACTATGATCCATACCCGTGATTTAAAGAAAACTGTTAAGTTAGGGACTTACTTGCCTATATGTTAGTGGCTACGGAAGATAGATCATTCGGGATTGTTGTGAGTAGTGAATACGTGCATGTTAGACTAATCATTCAGGTTGGAATTAGGTGTGAGCGTGGGTGATACATTTATGGATTGCGCAATTCCCTAGGAAATGAAAGGGCTAAAGGGCGCCATAATGATTGTTTACAGGGCCTTTATGGCACCGGGATGGTCAATAGACCTTACAAGCTTAAGCTTCTAACTTATTGTGATCTTTCATTGATCTGATTGGCTTACTAGTTAACTGGTTTATAGCGTTGAAATTACTGTTTACTAGTTCACTCAGTGCATGTCGCTGACCCCTCTTCTTTGGTTTCTTTTGCTAGCTCGTTTTGGGGTATGGTGAGCAGGTCACCATGTGATGACACTCGATTTGACGTGATTATCAGCCTCATTTAAGCGACATTTCCTTGCTTAAGACATGGTTTTTAGGGTAGAATAGCGAATATTCAATCGATTGCCCTATCTCGTGCCATTTGTGTTACCTTGGCCCGTTTCAGGTCTATTTGATGGTTTTCTAGTGTTTTTATGTTAGCACAGGTTTTTGCCGTCAAATAAAGTAGCCAAGGACGTGTCTAAGGCGTTGGAACCTCGAGGAATTGCACCGGAATCGATCTAAGGAGCCAATCAAGTCAAAACAATTCCTGCCCCGATTTAGAAAGGAATTTTTGCCGAAAATATCAGCACAAATCGGCGATGCTCATCAACAGAAGTTTTCGGCGAAAACAGGAAATTTTCGACCGAGAACTAGGGGACCGAAATTTACAGGAGAAATCAGCCGGCGGACCATCCAATTACAAAGGAATTTTCGCCGAAAATTCCTCAATATTTTCGGCGAAAATACTAGTTAAAATCTGGCTGAATTATGGTTAAGTATAAATACTTAACCGGCGGCCCAAAAGAGAATAGACCTCATAATACATCATACATCAGAATTTAGAGAATCCTCTCAAGTTCTGGAGTGAAGAGTTAGAGTTCGAAGAGCCGGAAAGAGATCGTGACGCCATCCCTTCCATCTCGAGAACTCGGAGCTAGGATTGCAGTCTACCGGAAGATCGAAGTTCTGCCGGAGTCATCTTAATTAGGTTTTTCAGATTCTTTTCTGTTCTCCCTTTGCATGATGAACTCTTTCATTGTCTTTTATTCTTTTGTAATGAATATGCGTAGCTAAACTCTTAGAGCTTAGACTAGATGAACCCTAAGTGACCCAGGGCTTTAAAGAGGTCACGGATCGACGGTGATTAGATTCGAAGTTCAATCAGTTTCTCTTTCATGTTTGATTTGTTCTTCATTGTTCATGTTTCTTGTCTGGATTGATCACCTAGATTAGATTCTTGTTAAGCTAAGGATAGAAGCGAACGCTCGCCTTACTTTAGAACATCAAATTGAACAATTAACTTTATAATTGGAGCGTGCCTTTCGTAGGAACCGGTTAGGGTTAATCCACTGCAAGAGTAACTCAATAATCGTTAGTAATTCCACCAGTTAAGTTAAGTCGTTGCGAGAGGCGACCGTACCCGGGCGACTAATTAATCTTGGTAGCTAGAACGGATAGAGCGAACGTTCGCCGGTCTTAAACCTAAGGGTAAGGAGTTATGGTGGTGTCTTAGAATTGATTGAATGAGAATCAAAATCCGCTGATCTGTTGATTGCCAATGCTCTGGGGAACGAAGGGGGATTCAAAGTCTAAGTTCGTCTGTCATCTCTGTTTTCAACCCTAATTTCCAATCTGCTTTAGTTTAATTTTTTTTAATTTCTCTGCATTTCTTAGAATTAGAAGTCGTGGAACTCACACCACGCACGAAGTGCTTAAACCCGAATATTTTGCTAGCTTATTTGAGTAGTCAATCATAGAAGACCCGTGGAATACGATCTACCCTAGCTTTTGTTAGCTTTGTTAGTTATTTGTTTGAACCCGAACAACGATCTTAGGTTCATCAAATTGGCGCCGTTGCCGGGGACTTCTTTTGATTGTTTGAAAGAAGAACTGGCAATTTATTCTTCTATTTTCCATCTTTCACTTTTCCACCCACTTTGATTTTACACTGGTTTTTGTTTGTTTTTGTTATTTGTAGGTTGTTTACAGGTGTATGCATCGCCGCCCTTGGACTCGCTCTCAAACCGACAAGGCTAAGAGTATAGAGAGACCAAGCAGTTCTGCTCCACCTCGACAATCACAGATTTCAAGGAGAGGCAGAACCAATCCACCTCCACCCGTCACTTCGATTAAGATTGAGGAACTGAAGGATAGTCCCTCATCTTCACCGTTACCGTCACCTACATCCGTTTCATACACTGAGTCACTTTCACCTCCTCCATCTCCTATCATGGCTGATCAATTACCACCACCACCACCAGGCGGAAATCCACCACCATCGCCGCCTGCACAGAAAAGTCTAGCTGATTACAACAAGCCGAGCGCGACTAGCGTTTGATCTGCCATTGCCGTACCGCGCATTGAAGGAGATCCTGACTATGAGATCAAGATTCCATTCTTGACTGTGATCTCTAGGGATCTACAGTTCGAAGGCAGGCCCCTAGACAATCCGTGCACTCATCTTGCAGACTTCCTTGATCTCTGCAGCACTTTCAAGAACGGAAACCTCGACAAGAATACCCTTTGTTTGAGAGCTTTCCCGTTCTCTCTGAAAAGCCGCCGCTAAGAGGTGGCTTACTGGCAAACCACCTAGTTATTACACTAATTGGGATACTCTGGCTCAGGACTTCGTTGAAGAATACTTTCCTCCTGCCAGAACAACAGCCATCAAGGACAGCATTGCCAGATTCTCCCAGAAAGAAGGAGAAAGCTTATATGATACTTGGAATCGATTCCAAGAACTTCTCTACAACTGCCCTCATCATGGATTCGAGCAGAGGCAGTTAGCTGAAATCTTTGCTCGAGGTCTTCAAGAAGAATCTGCCAAGTGGGTCAATTCTCTAACTGAAGGGGATTGCACTACGCTCACACCTGAAGCTGCTCTTCTTCACTTCGCAAACTGTGCTTCCAAGTCAAGAAACTGGGAACGACAATCTGAAGGATCAAGGGGCAAGCTTGATCTTGAAGCAGCTATCAAGGCAGAAGTAGAGAAGCATTTGAAGAAGTCTACCACACCAGTCAAACCGCCGACAACTTCTATCTATGTTGCCGATTGCGAGTGGTGTGGAGCTTACGCACATAACGGAGGCCGATGCCAGAATTTTGGTAAGACAAAAGTCTGGTCCGCCGAAGAGGTAAATTTCGTCCAACAAGGCTTCATTAATAATCAGAATGGTTATGCTGGCTACCGTAACTTCAGGCAACAAGGGAACTATCAAGACAGACCTCCCTATAATGCTGGCGCAAACCATAACCAAAACCAGAATAACCGCCCGGCTGGTCCAGCTCAGAATCAGAAGCTTAACCATCCGCCGGCAGGTGTCTATCAGCCGCCGCATTGCAATCCGGGTAACTATGGTACTGCTCCTGGCAATCGCCACAATCAATACTTGAATAACACCTATCCAGGGCAGCAGTACCAGAAGGAGAACAATGTCAGTGACCTGGACAAGAAGCTTAGTCAGATCATCACCAGACTCGACGATCATGACAGTCAGTTTAAAGCTCAAGCTCTTCTCAATCAGGAACAGATAGCAGCCGGTCAAAGAATTGAGCAAGTTGTGAACAACATCTCGAGCATGCTAGTATCTGGTCGACCATTTGGCCAACTCCCGAGCCAGATAGAGCCGAATCCGAGAAAGGAGCAAGCCAAGATGGTATCTGTTAGAAAATTTCCAAGTTTATCTGCTGATGCTTGTGCTGTTTTACGCGAGGATCGCTGAATCACAAGAGGAAGAAGAAGAACAAAAACCGGCGCCTAAGGAGGAGGATCCTCCTCTTGCACCGTACGCCGTGAAGCCTCCTTTTCCAAGAGCATTGCTGCCAAATGCAAGGATCGAGACTGGCATGAAGGGGAATAAAGAAGGATATCCTAATGCTCGTAGCAAGAAACCGTCCTCTTCATATCCAGCTAACTGCTCCGATCCTGGTTCTTTCACTCTACCTCTTGTTATTAATGATGTTGAGATAGAACGTTTTTTGGTTGATCTTGGCGCGTCTGTTAATGTTATGCCTATGAGTCTATATGAAAAATTGAACCTAGGAGAACTTGAACCGCCTAGTATGCAACTTATCTTTGCTGATAGATCACTTAAAACTCCTAGGGGAGAAATTAAAGACGTTGTTACTAAATGTGGTCCTTTCACGTTCTTAGCTGACTTTGTTATTATTGACACTAGTAAGGATGATTCTAGCATTCTCATAGGGCGACCTTTCATGGCTACCACTGGAATGCAAATTAACGTTCCAAATGGTTCTTTAACTCTGAGAGTTGGTCAAGAAACTGTCACGTTCCACCTTAAAGACGAAATGAAATATAATCCTAAGAATGAAGAATTTCATTGTTTAGCTGTTGAAACTGTGGAGTTGACTCCGGTCAACTCCGTTACTGATGTCTCTTCTAGTGTGCCTAGATCCGTTGTTACTGCAGGTGCTGAACAGGTTACTAAGAAGAAACCAGATCCTCCTATTCCTAAGAAATCGTCAAAGAAAAAGGAACTGCAAGCCTCTTCTAAACCGCCAAGCAAGGAGTCTGGCAAGTCAAGGAGGCAGAATAACAAGAAGACGAAGACCCAAATGGTCAGGAGACCAGTTGTGCCGCCACCGTCTCCCAAGCCAGCTGAACCACCAATTCGTTCCAAGCTATCGGCGCTGGAACAAGTATGGAAGGAGAAGCCGAAAGCACCTCCTAAGGAAATTCATGCTCACCGGAGAAGCCCCGAAGCTCTACTTTATGAACTCCGATGCTAGCATTAAGGAGAATCTGAGTTGGGATGTCTCCTAACACCGACCAGGTATCGTCCAGCTCAAGGACGTTAATAAAAGAGCGCTTCGTGGGAAGCAACCCACGGCTGGAGTCCGTTTTTCATTTGTGTCAACCTTAGTATTTTAGAGTCGGTTCGGGGGAGCCAAAAGTGTCAGTTTGTTTGATTTCATATTTTTCGTGTGTAGTCTGTGTGTCATAGTGTCAGTTTCAAGTCGTTTGAGGTCTTTCTGATTTTTGTGGATTTAATTGTGATTTTCTGAAGTCTGCCGGGATTGGGAAAATATTTTCAATCGTAGAGTTCAATATTTTCGACGAAAATAACCCATATTTTCGGCAAAAATTCTCTTTGAAATCCCACAGAGTTTTCCAAACGTTCCTGTTTCACATTTTCGGCGAAAAAGTACTAATATTTTCGGCGAAAATTTCTTTTGAAAACCGGCAGTACTTTTTAACTAGAATTTTTGGCGAAAAACTTGCACTTATTTTCGCCGAAAATTTCTTTGAAAATCAACCCACTATTCACTTTAAAATCGGATTTCAACCTCTCTCTTTCCTCTTTTCATTTCCGAACCTAACCCGAAAAAAGCTTCCCCTGTTTCCCGAAAACCCAACCGCCGACGCCACCTTATCTCGCTGCCGCCGACCACCGCCAACCGCCACCACCGCCGCACCCTTCCCCTCCCATTTCCGATGAAACCAAGCCTTAGAACAGCTGAATCAGAGCTCTACAGCTCTAGTTCACGCAAACCCTAGAATGTTCAATTTTTCTCCGATTTCTCCAAATCCGTTCGTTTTTTAGCATCCATGGCTTCAAGGTAAGTTGTAGAACTTTTCGATTGACTTTTAGATTTGCCTCGATTTGCGTGTCGACTGATTTCATGTGAACTAGGTTAGCTGAACTTGTTGAACTGTTCTAGCATGCTTAGGGAGTATCGTGCTTCATTGTTATATCGTTTGACCATGTGTTGTTATGCCTAAGTCCTATTCTTTGTGATGTTGACTTTTGAGAAATGTCAGTTTGACCATGAACTATTTTTGATCATTTGGCTGCCCTATGTGCTCATTCTCGTTCAGATTATTGTGTTTGCCATCTGAGATCATAGTATACCGTCATTTCCCGCTTTGTGATAGTCTTGCCATGATTAGGATTCAATGTTTATAATGTTGACTTTTTGAAATGTCGGTTTGACTTCTGAACTCTGATTGTGCTAATTCCATTCTGGCTGTCCTAATCATGTATTTTATTGCTCATGATTAACGGCTAATCTGCTTTGCTTACCCCACTCGGTTTTCCTCATTTCTTAGTGAAATTGAGTTTTTTGACTAAGTGTGGGGTAGGGTTTTAGTTTGACTAATCGGGTTTGTTTTCATGTTTAGGAATGCCACTTTTGAGCGCAGGACCAAGGCATGACTTGATGGTGCCTCGAGCTCCGGAGCCCCCGCTCCCGTCACACCCGCCGTTCAGAACCCTCCACCAGCTTTCCCTGACCGTGCTGGATATCACCGCACCGTTGCTCGCCTTCCTCAGCACTACTTTGAGCGCTACCAGCGGTTTGAGCACACCCGTGGAGCTGATGTTCGCCCTCTCTCCATGGAGTCGCTCTCAGAGCACGATGACGACTGGTACCGGAACGTGTTTGATGCACTGACCCTTTCCGGCCTGCTGAAGCTGACCACGCTCACCGCCGACTTCCCAGACATCGCTCTCCAGGAGTTCTGGGCGACATTTGAGCTGGATGAGCACAAGAGGAGGCAGCACAGGAAGGTTGTCACCTTCTATCTAGGCGGGGTGCACAGAGAGCTCACATATGATGAGTTTGCTGCTCACCTAGGCATCCCCTACGAGCACTACCATGGACATCACCTCGGCTGGGGCGACGATGATTACGACGAGAAGTACCATGCCCTCTGGAGCCACATGACTGGAGTGCCTGGCGATCGCCTCATGGACCATAACACAGTTAAGTCGCTCTCTCACCCTTTCTTTAAATATATTCATATGGTTTGGCGTAGATCGCTTTTATATGCTCCAGACAAGGACCGCCACCATATTAGCAAGGATGAGCTACTTCTTCTTCGCGCCATCCGGGAGAGATATCCTCTTCATCCCGGATGGGTGCTTGCTCACCTACTCCTCAAGAAGACTCAGAGGTCCGGTCGTCCCCGTGCACTCCTGGGAGGCAACTTTGTAGGCCTGCTCATCATTTCCTTCGGCCTCAACAATGAATATGGCCCGGACATCCCACGCCGCAGAGTACGGACCGTTGGAGGAGATTTGGCGGTCGAGTACAACATTGATCTGGACGTCAGTCCCCTGGTAGCAGCGGATCCTCCTCTCGAAGACGAGGACGAGTCAGGAGAAGAAGATGATACTGAGCAGCAGTAGCCCTAGCCGCAGCCAGAGTTTCATGACCATATACCCTCGCCACATCATCAGGCAGGGTATGAGCACCAGCCGCCGCCGGTCATCCCCGATCCATACCAGGCGCCTCACCCTCACCACCGACCGCACCCCGCGGACATTGGTGAGCTGTATGAGCGACTGCAGGAGTGGCGCATCACCGAAAACGCCACTCAAGAGGCGAGATGGACTACTATGCAGCAGCATATGCACCGCGCTGATAGGCGGTATGAGGCACAGATGGAGTGGCAACGTCAGCTCGGCTAATTCCTCCACTTTCCACCTCCCGGCGCCCTGACCAGCCATGATCAGGTGGTGTCCTTTTCCTTGTCCTTTCTTTTTATTTATTCTTTTCGGATTTCGATCCAACTTTTTCTGTGTGGATCCGGGGCACTTGTCCCGGTTTCCTTTTTATGTTTCATTTGTTTTTGTTTTGTAGGCAGTAGGGAGATTCCCTTTGCTTCACTTGGGTAGATTCCCTCCACTCCGAGGACCCGTGCTCATCCCCTACGCCAACCATCTCGGTCCAGGTTCTTGTACTTCACTCTGAACTCTAGAATTAGTCCTGTGAGGACACAATCCGATTTAAGTGTGGGGTAGGATGCTAGAGAACCTTGCATGAACTTGATTGCCCTTGATTGTGTTTTCTGTGTGCCTCGTGATTCCATTCCAGTCTCTCTAGCATTAGAATAGCTCAGTTCTTAATTTTTAATGTTAAGTTGTTGTTCAAACTTTCATAATGATGCTTAGACTGCTTAACTTAGAACTTGAGAACCAACCTGTATGCTTTGATGCTAAATTGCCTGGTCAGAAAAGAATTTTTAAATCACACTTGTAGTTTGTAGCCTTGATTGCATGAAAATGACCGAATCCGACTAGCAAACCAACTGTGAGCTTTTGATCCATTGCACGTAACTTGCAATTTTAATTCTTTTTGAGTGGTTTTCTGTTTGCTTGAATGAGTTAGAATTTGCATGAGACCTACTCGAGACCACACGATGACACGAGTTCTAGAATGATAGGGGCACCTAGATTCAGCTACTAAGCCAGATAGCCTACCTAACGATAAAATCCATTAGGTGTAGACCCTTGAGCTTGGCCTGTTCTTTCGGTTCGATAATACATTACAACTATTTCCCATTCTTTCATCTCCCCGTTGATTCCCTGTGGTTGTAGTTCTAGATTGACCTACCGGAAGTCGGTTTGTGGTGACCTGCCTATAGCCATTAAACAGGTGGTCTTAGCTATTATGTCCAGACGTGTAAACCCCTCTAGCAACTAAAAGAAAAATCGGCACAAAAGAAAAAAAATCAAGTAAGAAAAGAAGAAGAAAAGAAGCAAGTTTCGAAAAAAAAATGAAAAGAAGAAAAATCAGAAAAGCCAAAAAAAAAAAGGTTTCAAAGTTTTAGTTCAATAAAACGTTCTTCTCCCTACAAATGGAAGAACGAATTCAAAAGAAAAGTCAGAAAAATGTGTAAAGAAAAATAAAAAGTGCTAGGTTGCTTGAGGGTATCATAGGACGAGCGTTCATGATTCCACCCGTGTCTGGTTAGACGGTAGGAAGCCATAGGCTAGATTCGAGGGAAGTTAGTCGAAAGCTACACCGCACAAAGCCATCATCATACATCCCCATCATCCATCGCATCATAAACCCAAGTAGTGTAGAATTCTTTACGGTCCTAGCAGGGAAGTCCTTCTTGACTAGTTACTCATGTTGTCACATTGGTGGAGATGTGGTCGAAATGCAAACGTATGACAGAATTCAGTAACAAAAAATGATTGAGAGCAGAAACACGTCCTTAAACACAGAGAGTGAGAGTTTCCATTATACTAAATATATCCTGTGTGAGGAGTCTGGTCGGTCAGGTCAAATTCGTGCATAATTGGTTGCTACTACTTGTCGTGTGCAGATTATTAGTGAGACCAGGTAGTTTGGCTGATCTGTATGCATGTTAGGTTTCTTGTTCTAGGATCTATCGGTCTAATAATTCATTGTGTTTGATTGAGCTCCAATTTAATCAATTTTATCATCTATGAACATGAGCATTTCTATTCAGTTTGCTTGAGGACAAGCAAAAGCTTAAGTGTGGGGTATTTTGATGACACTCGATTTGACGTGATTATCAGCCTCATTTAAGCGACATTTCCTTGCTTAAGACATGGTTTTTAGGGTAGAATAGCGAATATTCAATCGACTGCCCTATCTCGTGCCATTTGTGTTACCTTGGCCCGTTTCGGGTCTATTTGATGGTTTTCTAGTGTTTTTATGTTAGCACAGGTTTTTACCGTCAAATAAAGTAGCCAAGGACGTGTCTAAGGCGTTGGAACCTCGAGGAATTGCACCAGAATCGATCTAAGGAGCCAATCAAGTCAAAACAATTACGGCCCCGATTTATAAAGGAATTTTCGGCGAAAATCCTTCAGTATTTTCGGCGAAAATCCTTCAGTATTTTCGGCGAAAATCCTTCAGTATTTTTGGCGAAAATATCAGCACAAATCGGCGATGCTCATCAACAGAAGTTTTCGGCAAAAACATGAAATTTTCGACCGAGAACTAGGGGACCGAAATTTACAGGAGAAATCAGCCGGCGGACCATCCAATTACAAAGGAATTTTCGCCGAAAATTCCTCAATATTTTCGGTGAAAATATTAGTGACGACACTCGATTTGACGTGATTATCAGCCTCATTTAAGCGACATTTCTTTGCTTAAGACATGGTTTTTAGGGTAGAATAACGAATATTCAATCGATTGCCCTATCTCGTGCCATTTGTGTTACCTTGGCCCGTTTCGGGTCTATTTGATGGTTGTCTAGTGTTTTTGTGTTAGCACAGGTTTTTGCCGTCAAATAAAGTAGCCATGGACGTGTCTAAGGCGTAGGAACCTCGAGGAATCAAACCGGAATCGATCCAAGGAGCCAGTCAAAGTCAAACAAAATCCTGCCCGAGTACAAAGAGATTTTCGCCGAAATTGAGCTTGCATATTCGGCAAAAATATTAGTGCATTCAACTGGTGCCGAGTCAAAGGACATCTTCGGCGAAAACATTGTACTCTTCAGACCGAAAATACAAGGCAGAGAAAGCACTCCCGAACACAAAGGAATTTTCGCCGAAATTCTTAAGGAATTTTTGGCGAAAATAATACACTAATCCGGATCAGTTAGGGTTAAGTATAAATACTTAACCCGGCGGCGGGAGGAAAGGGGACAATCATAATTTACAAACACACAACTTTTCGAATCAGAATTCTCTGAAGTTCTGAAGCGAAGAGCTGGATTTCGAAGAGCCGGATAGAGATCGTGACGCCATCCCTTCCATCTCGGAGAACCAGAGCTAGGAGTGTAACTTACCGAAGATCGAAGTCTGCTGTAACATCCCCGCCCAACCGAACGGGTTAGAACTCAAGCCTGGGTGACTAGAGTGCCGGAAACGGTACTTAAGAGGGTCTCTTGAGGTCTGGGACGTTTGGGTGTGTGCCGGGTTGAAGTTGCAAAAGAGGGGAATAGGGTACAGTACCAAAAGTGCTGATTTTGGGTCCTAATGTGCGCAGGCGCACATTTAGAAGTGCCAGGCGCACTTTTCAATTAAATCAGCAAACTTTCGGCGGAATATTCAAAATGTGCGCCTTTTGGGGGTCAATGTGCGCCGGCGCACATTTTGACATCCCAGGCGCACATTTCGTGCATAAAAGGACGGAATTGCACGGAAATCCGTATTTTCTTTCCCCTTTCTCTCTCCCCGAAAAACCATTGACGAACCAAGAGCGAGCAACCTTCGAAGGGTGATTCCGGGAGCTGTAGAGGTCGGAATTGAGTTCCGTTTGTTGCTATGGATTCGTAGCGACGAGGAGAAGAGATCGCTAACCTCTATTTTGGGTTTCTGGGTGTAGGTCGTGAGCAGTAAGGAAGGGTAGAGCTACGAGTTTGGTGGTTGGAGATCGAGTTTCTGGGGAACTAGAAGACGATTAGAGCCTCGTCTTCTATTCCAGGTGAGGGCCTAGCGTTGTGTAGGTAGTTTGGACAGCGTGAGGAGTTTCAATTGGACTTAGAACAAAACCTAGGTTATGCATGAAAATGATGAGCGTAAAAGGGGATAAACTGTTCTGTGAATGTGCTTGATTGCTATTGATGTTTGCCGTGGTTGATCGTTGTTGTTGATTTCTATGATTTGGGGTTGGTAGTGAACTGAAGTGAATTAAGTAATGGTTTGACATAGAAGTGAGAGTTAGGATGGTTGGGAAATGAGTGCGGGTGCTATATTATTATGAATTGCTGGTTGTGGATGCAGGAGAGTTGCCCTGCCAATGTGGGGTCGCTCTGAATAAGAGGAACAGGTGGGTGACCCCTAGACTCATGACATGGCTTCCCCTGTACTTGCAGGTGGGGGAAGCCGGTGAGCTAGCCGGTTATCCTATTGATTGTGGTGTGTGCTGTGAACATGACAGGGATATGGAGGATGTGATGGATTGTGAACTATGGACTATGAATGAGATGTGGCTGTTTGTGTTGTATGTTGGTAGTAGATGTGATGTGTGTTTCGAGGAAGTGATGTTGAGAATTGTATGTGTGGAAATAGAACCGGAAGGAGCCTGCACTGCCCCCCAAAACTGCACTATGGGTGCTAAGTGCCTCTTCAAGGGAAAGAGGTGCTCTCACGTCTTCAAGGGAAAGGCGTGATTTGTTTGGTTGAGTCAAGTTAACGATTCCTTCAAGGGAAAGGTCTCGTGGTATCCTCCAAGGGAGAGGATGCGTCTTGGACCTCTCCAGGGGAGAGAGGTGCGTCAGGCCGGCAGGGGTGGTGCGGGATAAACTCCTTATTGGCGCCTAATAACTCACCTAGACAAATTGAATGTGAATGTGTTGTGTTGTGTTGTGTGGTGAACTGGTTGACTGGTGTTGTGGTATGTTGTTGCAAAGGGAATTGATGCTTGATCTATGTTATCCTGCTATTCGATTTGTACTTGAAAACCAGAACTGACCAACGTGATCACCTAGACTGCTTTAGGGAATTAAAATATGGAAAGGGGGGTTGGGTTGGTTCCATTGCTGAATGTCTTGTGCGGAGTTGGGACCGCTCCATAGAGTAGGACAACGTGTAGGTAGGCCCAGTGGGTTCACTCAATTTCAATAGGAAATTGATCCCTTTCTCCCTTTCAGGATCTCGTGGCTAGAGAGAGTGGTGTGGCGTCTGAGTTGAGGGTGGATTCCGAGAAGTGCTGGGCTGAAGCTATGAGGTGAAGACTGGTGCCTACTTGGAGTTGACCTATTTTCATATTTCAGTTGACTTGGGACAATTTGGGGGTTTTCACTTGGATTTATGTATCTTTCTGATTATGTTGGATTTTATGGGTTTTATGATGGATTTGGAGTTGTAAACAGTTTATGTTTTCCTGGTTTATGGAGGCCTCTCACTTAAACTCTTATTTTAAGCTTGGATTTGATCGTTATCTCGGTCGTCTTTCACTGGGTAATACTCGATACCGGTTCAACCTCGGGTTTCACCGGGATGATTCGGGACGGGTGTTACATCTGCCAGAGTCATCTAAATTAGGTTTTTCAGATTCTTTTCTGTTCTTCCTCTGAATGATGAACTCTTTCCTTGTCTTTGTTTCTTTTGTAATAATCATGAGTAGCTAAACCCTTTAGAGGTTAGACTAGATGAACCCTAAGTGACCCAGGGCTTTAAAGCAGTCACGGATCGGCGGTGATTAGATTCAAAATTCAATCAGTTCTTTTTCATGTTTGATTTGTTCTTCATTGTTCATGTTTCTTGTCTGGATTGATCACCTAGATTAGATTCTTGTTAAGCTAAGGATAGAAGCAAACGCTCGCCTTACTTTAGAACATCGAATTGAACAATTACCTTATAATTGGAGTGTGCCTTTCGTAGGAACCAGTTAGGATTAATTCACTGCAAGAGTAACTCATTAATCACTAGTAATTGCACCAATTAATTAAGTCGTTGCGAGAGGCGACCGTACCGGGCGGCTAGTTAATCTTGGTAGTTAGAACGGATAGAGCGAACGTTCGTCGGTCTTGAACCTAAGGGTAAGGAGTTATGGTGGTGTCTTAGTAATTGATTGAATGAGAATCGAAATCCGCTGATCTGTTGATTGCCAATGCTCTGGGGAACGAAGGGGGATTCAAAGTCTAAGTTCGTCTGTCATCCTTGTTTTCAAACCCTAATTCTCAATCTGCTTTAGTTTAATCTTTTTAATTTTTCTGCATTCCTTAGAAGTAGAAGTCGTGGAACTCACACCACGCACAACATGTTTACCTTTGAGTATTTTGCTAGTTCTGAAGTAACCAATCATAGAAAGCCCTCGGAATACGATCTGCTATACGCTTTTTAGCATTAGTAGCTTTTATTTGGTTGAACCCCGACCAACGACCGGGCGGTTCACCAAATTGGTGCCGTTGCCGGGGACTTCTTTTGATTGTTCGAAAGAAGAACTGGCAATTTATTCTTCTACTTTCCATCTTTCATTTTTCCACCCACTTCGATTTTACACTGGTTTTGTTTGTCTTTGTTATCTGTAGGTTTACAGGTGTATGCCTCACCGTCCTTGGACTCGCTCTCAAACCGAACAGGCTAAGATTGTAGGGAATCCAGGCAGTTCTGCTACACCTCTACGATCACAGATTCTGAAGGAAGGCAGATCCAATCCATTCATCCCTCCGATCAAGATCGAGGAACAGAAGGAGAGTTCCTCATCTCCGTCTTCACCGCACTCTTCATCCGCTTCATACACCGCATCACTTTCACCACCGCCATCTCCTACCATGGGCGATAGATTACCACCAAATGGCGATCAACCGCCGCCACCACCACCTGCACAGAAGAGTCTAGCAGACTATAACAAGCCGAGCGCGACTAGCGTTCGATCTGCCATTGCCGTTCCGCGCATTGAAGGAGATCCTGACTATGAGATCAAGATCCCATTCTTGACGATGATCTCTAGGGATTTACAGTTTGAAGGCAGGCCCCTAGACAACCCGTGCACTCATCTTGTAGACTTCCTTGATCTCTGCAGTACTTTTAAGAGCGAAAACCTCGACAAAAACACCCTTTGTCTGAGAGCTTTTCCGTTCTCTCTTAAAAGGCGCTGCCTAGAGGTGGCTTACTGGCAAACCACCTGGCTACTACACTAACTGGGATACTCTGGCTCAGGACTTTGTTGAAGAATACTTCCCTCCGGCCAGAACAACCGCCATCAAGGACAGCATCGCCAGATTCTCCCAGAAAGAAGGAGAAAGCTTATATGATACTTGGAATCGTTTCCAAGAACTTCTCTACACCTGCCCTCATCATGGATTCGAGCAGAGGCAGTTAGCTGAAATCTTCGCTCGTGGACTTCGAGAAGAATCTGCCAAGTGGGTCAATTCTCTAGCTGAAGGGGATTGCACTACACTCACTCCTGAAGCTGCTCTTCTTCACTTCGCAAACTGTGCCTCCAAGTCAAGGAACTGGGAGCGACAATCTGAAGGATCAAGGAGCAAGCTAGATCTCGAAGCTACTATCAAGGCAGAGGTAGAGAAGCATTTGAAGAAGTCTACCACACCGATCAAGCCACCGGCAGCTTCTGTCTATGTTGCTGATTGCGAGTGGTGTGGAGCTTGCTCACATAATGGAGGCCGTTGTCAGAATTTTGGTAAGGCAGAAGTCTGGTCTGCCGAAGAGGTAAATTTCATACAACAAGGCTTCGTCAATAATCAGAATGGTTATACTGGTTACCGTAACTTCAGACAGCAAGGGAACTATCAAGACAGACCCCCTACAATGCTGGTGCCAATCATAACCAGAACCAGAATAACCGCCCGGCTGGTCCAGCTCAGGATCAGAAGCCTAACCATCCGCCGGCAGGTGTCTACCTGCCGCCGCATCGCAATCCGGGTAATTATGGAACTGCTCCTGGCAATCGCCAGAATCAATATCTTAACAATACCTATCTAGGTCAGCAGCATTAAAGAGATAATAATGTCAGTGACCTCGATAAGAAGCTCAGCCAGATCATCACAAGACTCGATGATCATGACAGTCAGTTCAAGGCTCAAGCTCTTCTCAATCAAGAACAGATAGTGATGACACTCGATTTGACGTGATTATCAGCCTCATTTAAGCGACATTTCTTTGCTTAAGACATGGTTTTTAGGGTGGAATAACGAATATTCAATCGATTGCCCTATCTCGTGCCATTTGTGTTACCTTGGCCCGTTTCGGGTCTATTTGATGGTTTTCTAGTGTTTTTGTGTTAACACAGGTTTTTGCCGTCAAATAGCGTAGCCATGGACGTGTCTAAGGCGTAGGAACCTCAAGGAATCAAACCGAATCGATCAA
Organism: Linum lewisii; assembly: GCA_034768395.1. Classification (NCBI taxonomy): domain Eukaryota; kingdom Viridiplantae; phylum Streptophyta; class Magnoliopsida; order Malpighiales; family Linaceae; genus Linum; species Linum lewisii. The sequence continues at coordinate 24,468,858 of CM068301.1, read as the reverse complement.
AGGAGTCAATCAAGTCAAACCGAAAAATCTGCCATTCACACTTACAATTTCGGCGAAACCAGACCCCCAGATTCGGCGAAACCAGCAGTTCAAATATGCCAGTGCCAAGTGAAGAATGGTTTCGGCGAAACCAATCAACTGCTCGGACCGAAAATAATGAACAGCCGGCGGAGCCCTGAACTCAAAGCCAGTTTCGCCGAAACTACCCTTATGGTTTCGGCAAAAACTTCAGCTCAGCCCGGCCCAACTAGGGTTAAGTATTTATACTTAATCCGGCGGCCCGGGAAAGGAAGGAAGAATCATAATTAATCATAATACAACTTTTCGAGATCAGAATTCTCTGAAGTTCTGGAGCGAAGAGTTGGAGTTCGAAGAGCCGGATAGAGATCGTGACGCCATCCCTTCCATCTCGGAGAACCGGAGCTAGGAGTGCAACTTACCGAAGATCGGAGTCTGTCAGAGTCGTCTGAATTAGGTTTTTCAGATCCTTTTCTGTTCTTCCTTGTGATGATGAACTCTTTCTTTGTCTTTGTGTCTTTTGTAATGATCATGAGTAGCTAAACTCGTTAGAGCTTAGACTAGATGAACCCTAAGTGACCCAGGGCTTTAAAGCGGTCACGGATCGGCGGTGATTAGATTCGAAATTCAATCAGTTCTTTTTCATGTTTGATTCGTTCTTCATTGTTCATGTTTCTTGTCTGGATTGATCACCTAGATTAGATTCTTGTTAAGCTAAGGATAGAAGCGAACGCTCGCCTTACTTTAGAACATCGAATTAAACAATTAACCTTATAATTGGAGTGTGCCTTTCGTAGGAACCGGTTAGGGTTAATTCACTGCAAGAGTAACTCATTAATCACTAGTAATTACACCAATTAATTAAGTCGTTGCGAGAGGCGACCGTACCGGGCGGCTAGTTAATATTGGTAGTTAGAACGGATAGAGCGAAGGTTCGCCGGTCTTAAACCTAAGGGTAAGGAGTTATGGTGGTGTCTTAGTAATTGATTGAATGAGAATCGAAATCCGCTGATCTGTTGATCGCCAATGCTCTGGGGAACGAAGGGGGATTCAAAGTCTAAGTTCGTCTGTCATTCTTGTTTCCAAACCCTAATTCTCAATCTGCTTTAGTTTAATCTTTTTTTTAATTTTTCTGCATTTCTTAGAAGTACAAGTCGTGGAACTCACACCACGCACAACGTGTTTTTCCTTAAATAATTTGCTAGTTCTGAAGTAGCCAATCATTTGAAGGCCCGTGGAATACGATCTATCCTAGCTCTTGAGCTTGATAGTTATTTGATTGAACCTGCTCAGCACAACGACGGTTCCATCAAATTGGCGCCGTTGCCGGGGACTTCTTTTGATTGTTGAAAGAAGATCTGGCAATTTATTCTTCTACTTTCCATCTTTCATTTGTCCATTCACTTCGATTTTACACTGGTTTTGTTTGTCTTTGTTATCTGTAGGTCTACAGGTGTATGCCTCACCGTCCTTGGACTCGCTCTCAAACCGAACAGGCCAGGATTGCAGGAAATCCAAGCAGTTCTGCTACACCTCTACGATCACAGATTCTGAAGGAAGGCAGATCCAATCCATTCATCACTCCGATCAAGATCGAGGAACCGAAGGAGAGTTCCTCATCTCCGTCTTCACCGCACTCTTCATCCGCTTCATACACCGAGTCACTTTCACCCCTCCATCTCCCACCATGACCGATAGATTACCACCAAACGGCGATCAACCGCCGCAACCCCCACCTGCACAGAAGAGTCTAGCAGACTATAACAAGCCGAGCGCAACTAGCGTTCGATCTGCCATTACCGTTCCGCGCATTGAAGGAGATCCTGACTATGAGATCAAGATTCCATTCTTGACCATGATCTCTAGGGATTTACAGTTTGAAGGCAGGCCCCTGGACAATCCGTGCACTCATCTTGCAGACTTCCTTGATCTCTGCAATACTTTTAAAAACGGAAACCTCGACAAAAACACTCTTTGTCTGAGGGCCTTCCCGTTCTCTTTGAAAGGCGCTGCTAAGAGGTGGCTTACTGGCAAACCACCTGGCTACTACACTAACTGGGATACTCTGGCTCAGGACTTTGTTGAAGAATACTTCCCTCCGGCCAGAACAACCGCCATCAAGGACAACATCGCCAGATTCTCCCAGAAAGAAGGAGAAAGTTTATATGATACTTGGAATCGATTCCAAGAACTTCTCTACACCTGCCCTCATCATGGATTCGAGCAGAGGCAGTTAGCTGAAATCTTCTCTCGAGGACTTCGAGAAGAATCTGCCAATTGGGTCAATTCTCTAGCTGAAGGGGATTGCACTACACTCACTCCTGAAGCTGCTCTTCTGCACTTCGCAAACTGTGCCTCCAAGTCAAGGAACTGGGAGCGACAATATGAAGGATCGAGGAGCAAGCTAGATTTTGAAGCAGCTATCAAGGCAGAGGTAGAGAAGCATTTGAAGAAGTCAACCACACCAATCAAGCCACCGGCAGCTTCTGTCTATGTTGCCGATTGCGAGTGGTGTGGAGCTTGCTCACATAACGGAGGCCGTTGTCAGAATTTTGGTAAGGCAGAAGTCTGGTCTGCCAAAGAGGTAAATTTCATCCAACAAGGCTTCGTTAATAATCAGAATGGTTATGTTGGTTATCGTAACTTCAGATAGCAAGGGAACTACCAAGACAGACCTCCCTATAATGCTGGCACCAATCATAACCAGAACCAGAATAACCGCCCGCTGGTCAAGTTCAGGATCAAAAGCCTAACCATCCGCCGGCAGGTGTCTACCAGCTGCCGCATCGCAATCCAGGTAATTATGGAACTGCTCCTGGCAATCGCCAGAATCAATATCTTAACAATACCTATCCAGGACAGCAGCATCAAAGAGATAATAATGTCAGTGACCTGGATAAGAAGCTCAGCCAGATCATCACAAGACTCGATGATCATGACAATCAGTTCAAGGCTCAAGCTCTTCTCAATCAAGAACAAATAGCATCTGGACAACGGATTGAGCAAGTCGTGAACAACATCTCGAGCATGCTAGCATCTGGTCGACCATTTGGCCAGCTTCCAAGCCAGACAGAGCCAAATCCGAGAAAAGAACAGGCTAAAATGGTAACTGCTCGAAAACTTCCGAACTTAATTGCTGATGCCTTTTCTGTTTTACGCAGGATCGCTGAAACACCGGGAAGAAGAGGAAGAAGAGGAACAGGAACCGGCGCCTAAGGAGGATCCTCCTCTTGCACCGTACGTCATGAAACCTCCCTTTCCTAGAGCACTACTGCCAAACGCAAGGATCGAGACTGGCATGAAGGGAAACAAGGAAGGATACCCTGACATTCATATTAAGAAACCTGTCTCTCCATATCCAGCTAAGTTATCTGATCCTGGTTCTTTTACTTTGCCTTTGGTCATCAATGATGTTGAAATTGAACGTTGCTTAGTTGATCTAGGAGCATCTGTTAATGTCATGCCTGTGAGTCTATATGAAAAGTTAAACCTGGGGGAACTTGAACCGCCCAATATGCAACTCGTCTTTGCTGACAGATCGCTTAAAACCCCTAAGGGAGAGATTAAAGACGTTGTCACCAAATGTGGTCCGTTCACGTTCTTAGCTGATTATGTGATTATGGATACTAGTACAGATGACGCTACTATTCTCATAGGTCGACCTTTCATGGCTACTACTGGAATGAATATTAACGTTCCTAATGGTTCTTTGACTTTAAGAGTTGGTAAAGAAACGAAAACGTTCCGTCTTAAAGATGGCATGAAATATGACTCTAGGAATGAAGAACCTCACTACTTAGCTGTTGAAACGGTGGAGTTGACTCCGGTCAACTCCGTTACTAATGCTTCTTCCAGTGTCTCTAGATCAGTTGTTGATACATGTATTAAACAGGTCATTGAGAAGAAGCAAAAACCTGTCGTTCAGAGGCCGCCTAAGAAGAAGAAGAAGGAACTGCAAGCCTCTTCTAAACCACCGAGCAGACCTCGAGGAAAGAACAAGAAGACAAAGACCCAAATGGTCTGAAAACCAAAAATTCCACCGTCTTCCACCGAGCCAGCTGCACCACCAAATCATTCCGAGAAACCGGCGCCGGAGCAAGTATGGAAGGAGAAGCCGAAAGCGTCTCCTAAGGACGTACTAATGATCACCGATCCTGGTGATAACAAGCCGAAGAAGAAAGAAAAAGAGAAACCGACAGTCCTCATTCCTTCCATCGTCACACTAAAGAAGGATGACCTCTCGAGAGAGCTGTTCGGACCATTCAAGTTCGTTGATCATCTTCCCGACGGACGTACCAAACTACTACATGCAAACGGGAAGAGATTCACGTTTACCGGAGAAGTCCTGAAGCTGTACTTCATGAACTCTGACGCGAGCGTGAAGGAGAACCTAAGTTGGGATGTCTCCTAATACCGTCCAGGTATCGTCCAGCTCAAGGACGTTAATAAAAGAGCGCTTCGTGGGAGGCAACCCACGGCTGGAGTCAGTTTTGTTTTGTTTCAACCTTGGTATTTTAGAGTCGGTTTGGGAGAGCCAAAAGTGTCAGTTTGTTTGATTTATTATTTTTCGTGTAGAGTCTGCATGTCATAGAGTCAGTCGCAAGTTGATTGAGGTCGTTCCGATTTTTCTGGATTTAACTGTGATTTTCTGAAGTTGGCCTGATTTACGAAAATATTTTAAACCCGAACAGTTCAAAATTTTCGGCGAAACCACCCTTGTTTTCGGCGAAACTGATCTTTGAATTTCGAACCTATTCTCCTGTTTCTCATTTTCGGTTCAAAATTTTCTGATTTCGGCGAAACCATCCCAACTGAAATTTTCGACGAAACCGAGCTCCCATTTTCGGCGAAACCGCCTGTTCAAATCGGTCAATCCATTTTAACTAGTAGTTTCGGCGAAACCACCCCCCTACTTTCGCCGAAACTGATTTGCAAAATCACCTAATTTATCCTTTAAAAATCCGGTCCACTTCCTCTCTCCTTCTCTTATTTTCGCTCAGCCTACCCGAAACCACCCTCTCCTTTTGAAACCGCCGACCGCCCCACTTTTAAAACCCGCCGCCGCCGCCACCATCGCCGACCGCCGCCGCACCTCCCCCCTCCTCATTCCGATCCCAACAAGCCCTAGAACGTTCGAATCGGAGCTTTGCAGCTCCAGTTCTCCAAAACCCCAGTTTTCAAGTTTTTCACCGATTCCTCCCAACCCGTTCAGTTTTTACTTCCATGGCTTCAAGGTCAGTTGTATAACTTTTTGATACGAATCTTTTGACATATGGATTGCTGAATTTCGCCGGGGTTGACTTTCGGTTTACCTCGTTTTGCGTGCCGACTGTTTCGTGTGAAGTAGGATTGACTGAACTTATAGAACTGTTCTAGGATGCTTAGGGAGTTCCGTGCTTAATTTCCATATCATTTGGTCATGTGTTGCTATGCATACGATTGATTCGTTGTTATGTTAACTTGTGAGAAATGTCGGTTTGACTTTGAATTGCTGTGATCATTTGGCTGTCATAAGCGTTCATTATTGTTCATATTATCGTGCTGCCTTTTGAAATCATATTTTACCGTGATTCTCCAAGTTGTGATAGTCTTGCCATGATTAGGGTTCAATATGACTTAATGTTGACTTTCTAAATGTCGATTTGACTTTTTGAACTCTGATTGCGCTTACCTGATTATAGCTGTTCTTAAGACATGTGTTCTATTGTCTATGATTACCGGTTACCTTACTTTGCTTACCCCACTTATTTTCCCTCATTTCTTTGTGAAATTGAGTTTTTCTACTAAGTGTGGGGTAGGATCTTAGTTGACTAATCTGGTTTCACTTCTGGTTTTAGGAACACTTTTGAGCGCAGGACTAAGGCGCGACTCGATGGCGCCTCGAGCTCAGGAGCTGCCGCTCCCGTCACACCCGCCATTTTGGGCCCTCCACCTGCACTCCCTCGCCATGCTGGATACCATCCCACCATCGCCCGTCTACCGGACTTCTACTTTGAGAACTTCCTGAAGATCGAACACATCCGTGGAGCTGACGTGCGTCCTTTATCCATGGAGTCACTCCAGGAGCATGACGAGGATTCCTACACCTAGCACCGGCCGGTCTCCTAGAGTTGACCACCATAGCCGCCGAGTTCCCAGACATTACTCTCCAGGAGTTCTGGGCGACATTTGACTTGGACGAGCATAAGAGGAGACGGGGCCAGAAGGTGATCACCTTCTTTCTTGGTGGGGTGTACAGGCAGCTCACCTACGATGAGTTTGCCGCTCATCTGGGCATCCCCTACGAGCACTATCACGATCACCACCTCGGTTGGGGCGAGGATGATGACGACGAGGAGTTGCACGCCCTCTGGAGCCACATGACAGGCGTGCCTGGCGATCGCCTCGGGAAGAGCAACTCAGTTAAGTCTCTCTCTCACCCGCTCTATAAGTTTATTCATATGGTTTGGCGGAGGTCACTTTTATATGTCAGAGACAAGGATCGCCACCATATCCTTAAGGAGGAGCTCGTGCTTCACCGAGCCATCCGAGAGAGCTACCCTCTCCACCCCGACTGGGTGCTAGCTCACATCTTCAGCCAGCGGACCAAGAGGAAGAAGCTACCACGCAAACTCTTGGGAGGCAACTTCATCGGTCAGCTCATCCTCTCCTTCGGCATCAGCCATGAATATGGCCCTAACATTCCACGACACCCAATTATAACCATTGGAGGAGACTTGGCAGTCGAGTACGACTTAGAACTCGACCTCAGTCCCCATGTAGCAGCAGATCCCCCACTCCAACCTGCGGTCGAGTCGGAGGATGAAGATGATGCTGAGGAGCACCAGCCGCAGCCGCCGCCTGAGTTTCAAGATTATATACCCTCGCCACACCATCAGGTAGGGTACATCCACCAGTCGCCACCGCGCATTCCAGATACATTTCCGGCGCATACTTACCAGCCGCAACACCACCCCGCGGACATTGGTGAGCTGTACGAACGAGCGACTGCAGGAATGGCGCATCACCGACAACGCCACTCAAGAGGCGCGGTGGACTATTATGCAGCAACATATGCGCCGAGCCGACCGGCGATATGAGCGACAGCTGGAGTGGCAGCGACAGCTCGGCGATTACTTCCACTTCCCCCACCCTGACACCTCTGACCAGTGATGATCAGGTGGTGTCCTTTTCCCTGTCCTTTCTTTTCATTTATTCTTTTCGGACTTCGGTCCAACTTTTTTCTGTGTGGATCCGGGGCACTTGTCCCGGTTGACTCCCTTTGCTTCAGATTCTGTTACACTTCCCTCCGCTCCGAGGATCCGTGCTGACCCTCTGAAATCAACCGTCCTTTTCCAGGTTCTTCCATTCCACTCTGAACTCTAGAATTAGTCCTGTGAGGACACAGTCCGATTTAAGTGTGGGGTAGGATGCTAGAGAACCTTGCATGAACTTGATTGCCCTTGATTGTGTTTTGTGTGCCTCGTGATTCCATTCCAGTCTCTCTAGCAGTAGAATGGCTCAGTTCTTGATTTTTGATGTTAAGTTGTTGTTCAACCTTTCATAATGATGCTTAGACTGCTTAACCTAGAACTTGAGAACCAACTTGTATCCTTTGATGCTAAATTGCCTGGTCAGAACAGAATTTTAAAATCACACTTGTAGTTTGTAGCCTTGATTGCATGAAAATGACCGAATCCGACTAGCAAACCAACTGTGAGCTTTTGATCCATTGCACGTAACTTGCAATTTAAATTCTTTCTGAGTGGTTTTCTGTTTACTTGAATGAGTTAGAATTTGCATGAAACCTACTCGAGACCACACGATGACACGAGTTCTAGAAGGATAGGGGCACCTAGATTCAGCTACTAAGCCAGACAGCCTACCAAACGATAAATCCACTAGGTTTAGACCCTTGAGTTTGGCCTGTTCTTTCGGTTCGATAATACATTACAGCCATTTCCCATTTCTTTCATTCCCCGTTGATCCCCTGTGGTTGTAGTTCTAGATCGACCTACCGGAAGTCGGTTTGTGGTAACCTGCCTATAGCCATTAAACAGGTGGTCTTAGCTAATATGTCTAGACGTGTAAACCCCTCTAGCAACTAAAAGAAAAATCGGCACAAAAGAAAAAAAAATATTGTGGGGTATTTGATGACACTCGATTTGACGTGATTATCAGCCTCATTTAAGCGACGTTTCTTTGCTTAAGACATGGTTTTTAGGGTGGAATAACGAATATTCAATCGATTGCCCTATCTCGTGCCATTTGTGTTACCATGGCCCGTTTCGGGTCTATTTGATGGTTTTCTAGTGTTTTTGTGTTAACACAGGTTTTTGCCGTCAAATAGCGTAGCCATGGACGTGTCTAAGGCGTAGGAACCTCGAGGAATCAAACCGGAATCGATCAAAGGAGTCAATCAAGTCAAACCAAAAATCTGCCATTCACACTTACAGTTTCGGCGAAACCAGACCCCCAGATTCGGCGAAACAAGCACTTCAAATCAGCCAGTGCCAAGTGAAGAATGGTTTCGGCGAAACCAATCAACTGCTCGGACCGAAAATAATGAACAGCTGGCGGAGCCCTGAACTCAAAGCCAGTTTCGTCGAAACTACCCTTATGGTTTCGGCGAAAACTTCAGCTCAGCCCAGCCCAACTAGGGTTAAGTATTTATACTTAATCCGGCGGCCCGGGAAAGGAAGGAAGAATCATAGTTAATCATAATACAACTTTTTGAGATCAGAATTCTCTGAAGTTCTGGAGCGAAGAGTTGGAGTTCGAAGAACCGGATAGAGATCGTGACGCCATCCCTTCCATCTCGGAGAACCGGAGCTAGGAGTGCAACTTACCGAAGATCGGAGTCTGTCAGAGTCGTCTGAATTAGGTTTTTCAGATCCTTTTCTGTTCTTCCTTGTGATGATGAACTCTTTCTTTGTCTTTGTGTCTTTTGTAATGATCATGAGTAGCTAAACTCGTTAGAGCTTAGACTAGATGAACCCTAAGTGACCCAGGGCTTTAAAGCGGTCACGGATCGGCGGTGATTAGATTCGAAATTCAATAGTTCTTTTTCATGTTTGATTCGTTCTTCATTGTTCATGTTTCTTGTCTGGATTGATCACCTAGATTAGATTCTTGTTAAGCTAAGGATAGAAGCGAACGCTCGCCTTACTTTAGAACATCGAATTAAACAATTAACCTTATATTGGAGTGTGCCTTTCGTAGGAACCGTTTAGGGTTAATTCACTGCAAGAGTAACTCATTAATCACTAGTAATTACACCAATTAATTAAGTCGTTGCGAGAGGCGACCGTACCCGGGCGGCTAGTTAATCTTGGTAGTTAGAACGGATAGAGCGAACGTTCGCCGGTCTTAAACGTAAGGGTAAGGAGTTATGGTGGTGTCTTAGTAATTGATTGAATGAGAATCGAAATCCGCTGATCTGTTGATCGCCAATGCTCTGGGGAACGAAGGGGATTCAAAGTCTAAGTTCGTCTGTCATTCTTGTTTCCAAACCCTAATTCTCAATCTGCTTTAGTTTAATCTTTTTTTAAATTTTTCTGCATTTCTTAGAAGTATAAGTCGTGGAACTCACACCACGCACAACGTGTTTTTCCTTAAATAATTTGCTAGTTCTGAAGTAGCCAATCATTTGAAGGCCCGTGGAATACGATCTATCCTAGCTCTTGAGCTTGATAGTTATTTGATTGAACCTGCTCAGCACAACGACGGTTCCATCAGATAGCATCTGGACAAAGAATTGAGCAAGTCGTGAACAACATCTCGAGCATGCTAGCATCTGGTCGACCATTTGGCCAGCTTCCAAGCCAGACAGAGCCAAACCCGAGAAAATGGTAACTGCTCGAAAACTCCCAAACTTAATTGCTGATGCTTATTCTGTTTTACGCAGGATCGCTGAAACTCCGAAAGAAGAGGAAGAAGAGGAACAGAAACCGGCGCCTAAGGAGGACCCTCCTCTTGCACCATACGTCGTAAAGCTTCCTTTTCCTAGAGCATTGCTGCCAAACGCAAGGATCGAGACTGGCATGAAAGGGAACAAGGAAGGATGTCCTGACATTCGTGCTAAGAAACCTGTTTCTCCATATGCCAGCTAAGTTATCTGATCCTGGTTCTTTTACTTTGCCTTTGGTCATTAACTGATGTTGAGATTGAACGTTGCTTAGTTGATCTAGGAGCATCTGTTAATGTTATGCCTATGAGTCTATATGAAAAGTTAAACCTAGGAGAACTTGAACCGCCTAGTATGCAACTTGTCTTTGCTGATAGATCGCTTAAAACCCCTAAGGGAGAGATTAAAGACGTTGTCACTAAATGTGGTCCGTTCATGTTCTTAGCTGATTATGTGATTATGGATACTAGTACAGATGATGCTACCATTCTCATAGGTCGACCTTTCATGGCTACTACTGGAATGAATATTAACGTTCCAAATGGTTCTTTAACTTTAACAGTCGGCAAAGAAACAAAAACGTTCCGTCTTAAAGATGGCATGAAATATGACTCTAGGAATGAAGAATCTCACTGCCTAGCTGTTGAAACGGTGGGGTTGACTCCGGTCAACTCCGTTACTGATGCTTCTTCCAGTGTCTCTAGATCAGCTGTTGCTGCAGATATTAAACAGGTCATTATGAAGAAGCCAGAAATTTCGGTTGAGAAGCCGCTTAAGAAGAAGAAGAAGGAACTGCAAGCCTCTTCTAAACCACCGAGCAGACCTCGAGGAAAGAACAAGAAGACGAAGACCCAAATGGTCTGGAGACCAAAAATTCCACCGTCTTCCATCGAGCCAACTGCACCACCATTTCGTTCCGAGAAACCGGCGCCGAAACAAGTATGGAAGGAGAAGCCGAAACGTCTCCTAAGGAAGTACTAACGATCACCGATCCTGGTGATAACAAGCCGAAGAAGAAAGAAAAGGAGAAACCGACGGTCCTCATTCCTTCCATCGTCACACTCAAGAAGGATGACCTCTCCAGAGAGCTGTTCGGACCATTCAAGTTTGTTGATCATCTTCCCGACGGACGTACCAAGCTACTACATGCGAACGGGAAGAGATTCATGTTTACCGGAGAAGTCCCGAAGCTGTACTTCATGAACGCCGACGCGAGCATGAAGGAGAATCTAAGTTGGGATGTCTCCTAATACTGTCCAGGTATCGTCCAGCTTAAGGACGTTAATAAAAGAGTGCTTCGTGGGAGGCAACCCACGGTTGGAGTCTGTTTTAATTCTTGTTGAACCTGGTATTTTAGAGTCGGTTCGGGAGAGCTAAAAGTGTCAGTTTGTTTGATTTATTATTTTTCGTGTAGATTCTGCATGTCATAGAGTCAGTTGCAAGTTGATTGAGGTCGTTCCGATTTTTATGGATTTAACTGTGATTTTCTGAAGTTGGCCGAATTTGCGAAAATATTTAAAACCCGAACAGTTCAAAATTTTCGGCGAAACCACCCCTGTTTTCGGTGAAACTGATTTTCAATTTTTGAACTCAATCTCCCTGTTCATTGTTTTCGATTCAAAAAGTTTTTGTTTTCGGCGAAGCCATTTGAACTGATATTTTTGGCGAAACCGTACTATCATTTTCGGCGAAATCACCTTCACAAATCCGGCAGTCCATTTTAACTGATATTTTGGCGAAACCACCCTCCTATTTTCGCCGAAAATTATTTTGAAAATCTCCCAATATTTCCTTTAAAATCCTGTTTAACTCCCTCTCTCTCCTTCACTCATTTTCGTTCATACCACCGAAAACTCCCTCCCCTATCTTTTTCAAACAATCGCCGACCACCCCCTCTTTCAATCCGCCGTCGCCGCCGTTTACTGCCGCCGCCACCGTCGCCGACCGTCGCCGTTCCCTTCCCTTCCTTTTCCGATCCCAACGAGCCCTAGAACGTTCGAATCGGAGCTTTGCAGCTCCAGTTCTCCGAAACCCTCGTTTTCAACATTTTTCACCGATTTCTCTCAACTCGTTCATTTTTAGCAGTCATGACTTGAAGGTAAGTTGTAGAGCTTTTCAATACGAATCTTTTGACATATAGATTGCTGAATTTCGTCGGGGTTGACTTTCATTGACTTTTCGGTTTGCCTCGTTTTGCGTGCCGACTGTTTCGTGTGAACTAGGATTAACTGAACTTATAGAACTGTTCTAGGATGCTTAGGGAGTTCCGTGCTTAATTGCCATATCATTTGATCATATGTTGCTATGCATACGATTAATTCCTCGTTATGTTGACTTTTGAGAGAAATGTCGGTTTGACTTTGAATTGCTGTGATCATTTGGCTGTCTGATGTGTTCATTCTCGTTCATATTTTCGTGCTTGCCATTTGAGATCATATTTTACCGTCATTCTCCAAGTTATGATAGTCTTGCCATGATTAGGGTTCAGTACGCTTAAATGTTGACTTCCAAACTGTCGGTTTGACTTTTTGAACTCTGATTGTGCTTATCCGATTCTGGCTGTTCCTAAGTATGTATTTTACTGTCTTTGATTACCGGTTACTCCGCTTTGCTTACCCGACTTAGTTTCCCTCATTTCTTTGTGAAATCGAGTTTTTCTACTAAGTGTGGGGTAGGGTTTTGGTTGACTAATCTGGTTTCATTCTGGTTCTAGGAACACCACTTATGAGAACAGGACTAAGGCGCGACTTGTGGCGCCTCGAGCTCAGGAGCTGCCGCTCCCGTCACACCTGCTGTTCTGGGTCCACCACCTGCCCTACCCCGCCATGCTGGATATCATCCCACCATCGCCCGTCTATCGGATTTCTATCTTGACTGCTTCCAGAAGATTCAGCACGTTCGGGGAGCTGACGTGCGCCCTCTCTCCATGGAATCCCTGCACGATCCTGATGAGGACTACCACCGGAACGTGCATGACGCCTTAGCACCGGCTGGTCTCCTCGAGCTGACCACCATCGCCGCCGAGTTCCCAGACATTGCCCTCCAGGAGTTCTGGGCAACCTTTGATCTGGATGAGCACAAGAGGAAGCAGCGCCAGAAGGTGATCACCTTCTATCTTGGTGGGGTGTACAGGCAGCTCACCTACGATGAGTTTGCCGCTCATCTCGGCATCCCCTACGAGCACTATCACGATCATCACCTCGGTTGGGGCGAAGATGATGACGACGAGGAGTACAACGCGCTCTGGAGCCACATGACAGGCGTGCCTGGCGATCGCCTCGAGACGAACAACTCAGTTAAGTCTCTCTCTCACCCGCTCTATAAATTTATTCATATGGTTTGGCGTAGGTCGCTTTTATATGTTCCAGATAAGGACCGCCACCATATCCTCAAGGAGGAGCTCATGCTTCTCCGAGCTATCCGAGAGAGCTACCCTCTCCACCCCGGCTGGGTACTGGCTCGCATCTTCCGCCAGAAGACCAGGAGGAAGACGCCACCTCGCAGACTCTTGGGGGGCAACTTCATAGGACAGCTCATCCTCTCCTTCGGCATCAGCCATGAGTATGGCCCGCACATTCCACGACATCTAGTTCGGACCGTTGGAGGAGACTTGGCGGTTGAGTACGACTTAGAACTCGACCTCAGTCCCCATGTAGCAGCTGATCCTCCACTCCAGCCTGTGGTCGAGTCAGAGGAAGAAGATGATGCTGAGGAGCAGCAGCCGCAGCCGCAGCCGCTGCCTGAGTTTCATGATTATATACCCTCGCCACACCATCAGGCAGGGTACATCCACCAGTCGCCGCCGCACATCCCCGAGCCATATCCGGCGCATACTCAACAGCCGCAACACCACCCCGCGGATGTTGGAGAGTTATACGAGCGACTGCAGGAGTAGCGCATCACCGACAACGCCACTCAAGAGGCGCGATGGACTATTATGCAGCAACATATGCGCCACGCCGACCGGCGATATGAGGCACAGATGGCATTGCAACGCCAGCTCGGCGAATTTCTCCACTTTCCACCTCCCGGCTCACCGGACCAGCAGTGATCGGGTTGTATTCCTTTTCTGGTGTTTTTTTTATTTATTCTTTTCGAATTTCTATCCAACTTTTTTCTGTGTGGATCTGGGACACTTGTCCCGGTTTCCTTTTTATGTTTCATTTGCTTTTGTTTTGTAGTCAATCGGCAGACTCCCTTTGCTTCAGGTTCTGTTACACGTCCATCCGCTCTCAGGATCCGTGCTTACCCTCTGAAATCAACCGTCCTCATCCAGGTTCTTACATTCCACTCTGAACTCTAGAATTAGTCCTGTGAGGACACAATCTGATTTAAGTGTGGGGTAGGATGCTAGAGAACCTTGCATGAACTTGATTGCCCTTGATTGTGTTTTATGTGTGCCTCGTGATTCCATTCCAGTCTCTCTAGCATTAGAATGGCTCAGTTCTTGATTTTTGATGTTAAGTTGTTATTCAAACTTTCATAATGATGCTTAGACTGCTTAACCTAGAACTTGAGAACCAACTTGTATGCTTTGATGCTAAATTGCCTGGTCAGAACAGAATTTTAAAATCACACTTGTAGTTTGTAGCCTTGATTGCATGAAAATGACCGAATCCGACTAGCAAACCAACTGTGAGCTTTTGATCCATTGCACGTAACTTGCAATTTTAATTCTTTCTGAGTGGTTTTCTGTTTACTTGAATGAGTTAGAATTTGCATGAGACCTACTTGAGACCACACGATGACACGAGTTCTAGAAGGATAGGGGCACCTAGATTCAGCTACTAAGCCATATAGCCTACCAAACGATAAATCCACTAGGTTTAGACCCTTGAGCTTGGCCTGTTCTTTCGGTTCGAAAATACATTACTGCCATTTCCCATTTCTTTAATTCCCCATTGATCCCCTGTGGTTGTAGTTCTAGATTGACCTACTGGAAGTCGGTTTGTGGTAACCTGCCTATAGCCATTAAACAGGTGGTCTTAGCAAATATGTCCAGACGTGTAAACCCCTCTAGCAACTAAAAGAAAAATCGGCACAAAAGAAAAAAAATTTGAAAAGAAAGAAAAAGAGAAAAAATTTTCGAAAAAGAAAATGATTAAGAAAAGAAAATCAGAAAAAGTTCAAAGTGTTGTTCAATAAAACGTTCTTCTCCCTACAATTAGATTGAGGGAAGTTAGTCGAAAGCTACACCGCACAAAGCCATCATCATTCATCCCCATCATCCATCTCATTATAAACCCGAGTAGTGTAGATTTCATTACGGTCCTAGCAGGGAAGTCCTTCTTGACTAGATACTCGTGTTGTCACAGTGGTGGAGATGTGGTCGAAATGCAAACCTATGACAGAATTCGGTAACAGAAAATGATTGAGAGCAGAAACACGTCCCTAAACACAGAGAGTGAAAGTTCCCATTGTACTATATACATCCTGTGTGAGGAGTCTGGTCGGTTAGGTCAAATTCGTGCATAATTGGTTGCTAATTACTTGTCGTGTGCAGTTTATTAGTGAGACCAGGTAGTTTGGCTGATCTGTATGCATGTTAGGTTTCTTGTTATAGGATCGAGCTGTCTAATAATTCATTGTGTTTGATTGATCTCCAATTTAATCGATCTTATCATTTATGAACATGAGCGTTTCTATTCAGTTTGCTTGAGGATAAGCAAAAGCTTAAGTGTGGGGTATTTGATGACACTCGATTTGACGTGATTATCAGCCTCATTTAAGCGACATTTCTTTGCTTAAGACATGGTTTTTAGGGTAGAATAACGAATATTCAATCAATTGCCGTATCTCGTGCCATTTGTGTTACCTTGGCCCGTTTCGGGTCTATTTGATGGTTTTCTAGTGTTTTTGTGTTAGCACAGGTTTTTGCCGTCAAATAAAGTAGCCATGAACGTGTCTAAGGCGTAGGAACCTCGAGGAATCAAACCGGAATCGATCCAAGGAGCCAGTCAAAGTCAAACAAAATCCTGCCCGAGTACAAAGAGATTTTCGCCGAAATTGAGCTTGCATATTCGGCGAAAATATTAGTGCATTCAACTGGTGCCGAGTCAAATGACATCTTCGGCGAAAACATTGTACTCTTCGGACCGAAAATACAAGGCAGAGAAAGCACTCCCGAACACAAAGGAATTTTCGCCGAAATTCTTAAGGAATTTTCGGCGAAAATAATACACTAATCTGGATCAGTTAGGGTTAAGTATAAATACTTAACCCGGCGGCGGAAGGAAAGGGGACAATCATAATTTACAAACACACAACTTCTCGAATCAGAATTCTCTGAAGTTCTGGAGCGAAGAGCTGGAGTTCGAAGAGCAGGATAGAGATCGTGACGCCATCCCTTCCATCTCGGAGAACCGGAGCTAGGAGTGTAACTTACCGAAGATCGAAGTCTGCCAGAGTCGTCTAAATTAGGTTTTTCAGATTCTTTTCTGTTCTTCCTCTGAATGATGAACTCTTTCCTTGTCTTTGTTTCTTTTGTAATAATCATGAGTAGCTAAACCCTTTAGAGCTTAGACTAGATGAACCCTAAGTGACCCAGGGCTTTAAAGTGGTCACGGATCGGCGGTGATTAGATTCGAAATTCAATCAGTTCTTTTTTATGTTTGATTCGTTCTTCATTGTTCATGTTTCTTGTCTGGATTGATCACCTAGATTAGATTCTTGTTAAGCTAAGGATAGAAGCGAACGCTCGCCTTACTTTAGAACATCGAATTGAACAATTAACCTTATAATTGGAGTGTGCCTTTCGTAGGAACCGGTTAGGGTTAATTCACTACAAGAGTAACTCATTAATCACTAGTAATTGCACCAATTAATTAAGTCATTGCGAGAGGCGACCGTACCCGGGCGGCTAGTTAATCTTGGTAGTTAGAACGGATAGAGCGAACGTTCGCCGGTCTTAAACCTAAGGGTAAGGAGTTATGGTGGTGTCTTAGTAATTGATTGAATGAGAATCGAAATCCGCTGATCTGTTGATTGCCAATGCTCTGGGGAACGAAGGGGGATTCAAAGTCTAAGTTCGTCTGTCATCCTTGTTTTCAAACCCTAATTCTCAATCTGCTTTAGTTTAATCTTTTTAATTTTTCTGCATTCCTTAGAAGTAGAAGTCGTGGAACTCACACCACACACAACGTGTTTACCTTTGAGTATTTTGCTAGTTCTGAAGTAACCAATCATAGAAAGCCCTCGGAATACGATCTGCTATACGCTTTTTAGCATTAGTAGTTTTTATTTGGTTGAACCCCGACCAACGACCGGGCAGTTCACCAACCAGTTAAAATCCGGCTGAATTAGGGTTAAGTATAAATACTTAACCGGTGGCCCAAAAGAGAATAGACCTCATAATACATCATACATCAGAATTTAGAGAATCCTCTCAAGTTCTGGAGCGAAGAGTCAGAGTTCGAAGAGCTGGAAAGAGATCGTGACGCCATCCTTTCCATCTCGAGAACTCGGAGCTAGGATTGTAGTCTACCGGAAGATCGAAGTTCTGCCGGAGTCATCTTAATTAGGTTTTTCAGATTTTTTTATGTTCTCCCTTTGCATGATGAACTCTTTCAATATCTTCGATTCTTTTGTAATGAATATGCGTAGCTAAACTCTTAGAGCTTAGACTAGATGAACCCTAAGTGACCCAGGGCTTTAAGCGGTCACGGATCGGCGGTGATTAGATTCGAAGTTCAATCAGTTTCTCTTTCATGTTTGATTTGTTCTTCATTGTTCATGTTTCTTGTCTGGATTGATCACCTAGATTAGATTCTTGTTAAGCTAAGGATAGAAGCGAACGCTCGCCTTACTTTAGAATATCAAATTGAACAATTAACCTGATAATTGGAGCGTGCCTTTCGTAGGAACCGGTTAGGGTTAATCCACTGCAAGAGTAACTCAATAATCGTTAGTAATTCCACCAGTTAAGTTAAGTAGTTCCACCAGATCAATAATCGACTAATTAATCTTGGTAGCTAGAACGGATAGAGCGAACGTTCGCCGGTCTTAAACCTAAGGGTAAGGAGTTATGGTGGTGTCTTAGAATTGATTGAATGAGAATCGAAATCCGCTGATCTGTTGATTGCCAATGCTCTGGGGAACGAAGGGGGATTCAAATCTAAGTTCGTCTGTCATCTCTGTTTTCAACCCTAATTTCCAATCTGCTTTAGTTTAATTTTTTTTTTAAATTCTCTGCATTTCTTAGAATTAGAAGTCGTGGAACTCACACCACGCACGAAGTGCTTAAACCCGAATATTTTGCTAGCTTATTTGTGTAGTCAATCATAGAAGACCCGTGGAATACGATCTACCCTAGCTTTTGTTAGCTTTGTTAGTTATTTGTTTGAACCCGAACAACGATCTTAGGTTCATCACCATGCCGCGTAGGAGAGCTACGAGAAGAGGTGGTGCCTTGCATGTCAACGAGTCGGTTAATGCTAGGTACTACCATGACGTTCAGACCTGCATTTTGACTTATTGGTTTTGATCGGGATTTTAGGGATTCTTCTTGTTTATTGGATTATGGATGTATCAGATTGTTCTTGGTATTTTCCCCTTTATATATTGGTTATTCGTTTTCCCCTTTCTTAAATAACTGTTAAGTTAGGGACTTACTTTCTTGTATGTTAGTGGCTTCGGGTGATAGATCATCCGAGATTGTTATTGGTACTGATTACGTGCATGTTAGATTGATCGTTCAGGTTGGACTTAGGTGTGAGCGCAAGTGATCCATTTATGAACTGCGCAATCCCCTAGGAAATGAAAAGGCTAAAAGGGGTCTTAATGATCATTTACATGGCCTTTATGGAACTTGGACGGTCAATAGACCTTACAGGATTAAAGGTTCGTTTATGGATCAGGATAGGGATTGCTCGGGGTACCAACCTTCTAACATATTATGATCTTTCATTGTTCTCATTGGCTTATTTAATGATTTATAGCATTATTATAATTACTATTTATTGCTTCACTTACCCCTCTTCTTTGGTTTCTTTTGCTGGTTTGTTTTTGGGGTATGGTGAGTAGATCAACATGTCGCCTAGGAGAGCTAGGAGGATAGGTGTTAGCCTGCATGATGAGGAATCGGTTAATGCTAGGTACTATTAGGACGTTCAGACCTGCCTTTTGACTTATTGGTTTTGACCAATATTTTAGGGATATGATCTTGTTTATTGGATTATGGATGTATCAGATTGGTCTTGGTTTTCCCCCTTTCTATTGCTTTTTGGTTGTATTGATTCTCACTACAACAAAGTTGTTGTTTAACAGCAGAATTTTAACAGGGGTTAGCTAAATTGCTGTTAAATCGTACAAATTTAACAGGGGCTTATCGAAACCCTATTATTTAGCAGGGGTTTTGAAACCCATGTTAAATGGTTCAATTTAACAGTGGTTTGGGAACCCTTACTAAATTGAACCATTTAACAGGGGTTTCAAAACCCTACTAGACGGACCCCAATTAATTATTCAGTTTCCCGAATGCTTAAAACACATCCATCTTTGTTATTGCTTCCTTTACCAAACTCTGACTCCTGCTCCCATCGATAAGCTTCCATCCTCCGAGTCTCTGCTGCCGACGATAAGCTTCATTCTGCCTCTCTGCTCACGGCTAAAGGAAGGATTTATAATCGCTAAGTGTCGATTGATGGTTTGCTCATCAATTTGAGGTATGCTCAGTTCATGAGACAAATCAATTTCATCTAACAACTAGAATTTCAACTTCCGACTAGTCTTCTTCAATCATCGCAACTAACATTCAAGCCTTCTTGTACAAAAGTAAGGTTTATTCTTCTTTTTAGTGTTTTAAAATTCGCGTTTCAGTTTCCAGGGTTCCTGTCTTTGTTGAGTCATATTCTACGATTTGTGTTAAGTAGCGGGTAACTTGGTGAATGCAACGTGTTTGTGTTCATGAGAATGATTTTGTTAGGTTAAGTAGATTAAGAACGCTTTCATCTCTTCCAATGTAGTGGATTGTTTTAGTTGCTTACAGTGAATTGAGTAGGTAAATTGGTAAGAGTTAAGCTCTACCTTTGGGATAGTTGGAGAAGGTCTCAGATTTGGTGATAAAATTTGGAATTTTGTTTAGTGAATGTATCATGGATCTTAGAGCTTCTTTATTCTATTAGATCCATCAAATATCTGATGAACCCGTCGTTGTGCTGGTTCAAACAAATAACTATCAAAGCTAACAAAAGCTAGGGTAGATCGTATTCCACGGGCCTTCTAATGATCGACTACTCAAATAAGCTAGCAAATTACTCAGATTAAACACTTCGTGCGTGGTGTGAGTTCCACGACTTCTAATTCTAAGAAATGCAGAGAAATTAAAAATTGAAACTAAAAACAGATTGGAAATTAGGGTTGAAAATAGAGATGACAGACGAACTTAGACTTCGAATCCCCCTTCGTTCACCAGAGCATAGGCAATCAACAGATCAGCGGATTTCAATTCTCATTCAATCAGTTCTAAGACACCACCATAACTCCTAACCCTTAGGTGTAAGACCGGCGAACGTTCGCTCTATCCGTTCTAGCTACCAAGATTAATTAGCCGCCCGGGTACGGTCGCTTCTCGCAACGACTTAACTTAACTAGTGGAATTACTAACGATTTATGAGTTACTCTTGCAGTGGATTAACCCTAACCGGTTCCTACGAAAGGCACACTCCAATTATAAGGTTAATTGGTTGAATTGATGTTTTAAAGAGAGGCGAGCGTTCGCTTCTATCCTCAGCTTAACAAGAATCTAAACTAGGTGATGAAGGAAGACAGGTTTAAGCGCCAAAGCAGGGAACTGTCTAACAACTACATCTAGTGACTACGTCTGGCAACTAACCCTAGCTTGCAAAAAGCTAATCTAGGCGATCAACCAGAAAAGAAACATAAACAATCAAGAACAAAACAACTTTAAACAATCAAGAAACATAAACATGCAAAGAGAAACTGATTGAACTTTGAATCTATTCACCCCCGATCCGTGACCGCTTTAAAGCCATGGGTCACTTAGGGTTCATCTAGTCTAAGCTCTACGAGTTTAGCTACTAATATCAGAAACAAGAGAATCGAAAACAAACAAGGAATACATCTCAGGTAGGAAGAACAGAGAAGAACTGTAAAACCTAATTTGACGAATCCGTGAAGCTTCAGTCTTCAGTAATCTTCAATCCAAGCTCCGAGTCTCCGAGGTGAAGGGATGGCGTCACGATCTCTCCACGATTCTTTGAACTCTCTAAACTCTCTCTCGAACTCCTAGGTATGGAAATTATGATTGATATTATGAGGTATATCCGAATTTGGGCCGCCGGTTAAGTAGTTATACTTAACCCTAATACCGCCGGTTTTTAACTGATATTTTCACCGAAAATGTGAAGAGATTTTCGGCAAAAATCTCTTTGTAAAATGACTGCACGCCGACTGCTTTTATTCTGTGGTTTTCGGTCCAACAGTTTTTGGCGAAAACTTAGTGTTTTCGCCGAAAACATCCTTCCGTTGACATCAGTGGATTTGTGCTAGGGTTTTCGCCGAAAACACTAAGGGATTTTCGGCGAAAACTTTAGTGTAAACCGGGGCAGGAATTGGTTCGACTTGATTGGCTCCTTGGATCGATTCCGGTGAAATTCCTCGAGGTTCCAATGCCTTAGACATGTCCTTGGCTACTTTATTTGACGGCAAAAACCTGTGCTAACATAAAAACACTAGAAAAGCATCAAATAGACCCGAAACGAGCCAAAGTAACACAAATGGCACGAGATAGAGCAATTGATCGAATATTCGTTATTCTACCCTAAAAACCATGTTTTAAGCAAGGAAATGTCGCTTAAATGAGGCTGATAATCACGTCAATTCGAGTGTCATCAATATCTGTTGGCTAGAAAGATGTGATCTCTTATACATGTCATGTACTTATCAACAAATATTTTAATAAAAATTTATCAGTTCTTTGGTGGCAAGTTCAAGTACAGAATTTTATAAATGTAGAAGTCAAACTGTTGCACTCTTGGTTGGTTGATTGGCGAAAGAGCTAACATTGTATGTCATTGCCTATTTTGGACTTTGATATGGGAAGTTGCTAATTTTTTCTGGACAAATTTCAGTATCACCAAGTTGTCGCTATATTGTCTGTTTTTCTATCAAGATGGGAATGGTTTCTGGGCCACTTGGGAATTGATTTAGGTATTGATGGGTCAGCTGGGTGGACATTCATGAGTGATCGCTAAAAGGTAAGCCGGTTTTACATTTGAGCTTCTATTCTGGGTTTAATTACTATTGCTATAATATGTTCTGAATGTGTTTAGTTCTGCAATTGTTAGTTCTGACTATGCTTAGCTGTGTAATTCTATGATCTGAATGTGTGTCAATCTGCCATTATATGTTCTGTATGGTTTGATTCTTTGCAGGGACTGATGAACGTGATACGGGACATGTATCCAAATGCCGAGCATCGCTGTTGTGTACGTCACATGTACATGACTTCAGCGGGAAATTTGGCCGGACGAAGAGGTTGAAGGATCTGCTGTGGGGAGCAGCACGAGCGACATACAAGGCTGAGCACCAAGGATGGATGGACCTTTTGGAGAAGGAAAATAGTAACTTCACTGATGTGGAACGGACTCCACATGCTTGGCTGCTGCTACGCAATCCTGAGCAATGGTGCAAGGCCTACTACAGAAGTGATTCGAAATGTGAGATGGCCTTAAATAACTTGTGCGAGTGTTTCAACAAGTACATACTCGAGCCAAGGGGTATGCCAATTCTCAGTTGCCTCGAAGCTGTGCGTGTACTCTTAATGAGGAGACTTTACAAGAAGAGGATTGAGGGGGAAAAGTTCAGGTCTAGCAGCTTGTGTCCCAGACCAATGCAGAAGCTCAATATGTATAAGGAACAAGCTGCACTTTTCACTCCAACATATAACGGTGAAATGGAGTACTAGGTTTGTGGCCCACGTGGACAGTTCATGGTTGATCTGCTCACACGAACCTGTGCGTGCGGAAGGTGGTAGCTATCTGGGATTCCTTGTCCTCATGCCATCCATTGTATCCAATACTGTCAGGAGGACCCAACAGGTTATATTGACGCCTGCTACTCTGCCCACGTGTACAAGACCACCTACGAAAGGTATGTACACCTCTGAATGACTCCTCCCAGTGGAGCCGGAGTGGATTGGAGCCCTTACGTCCACCTCAGTTTCTCCCGCTGAAACGAGGGGCGAAGCAAACTAAGAGGAGGAAGGAGGCAGGGGAGTTGGAGATACCACGAACCACACGAAAGGGGGTTGCGGTTGTTGTCGTGAGAAGGAAAGGGGCATCAATGACCTGTAGTAATTGCAAGAAGAAGGGTCACAACAAAAGGGGCTGCAAGGACAATGGGAACAGATCTAACCAGCCTCCTACGGCGAGTACTTAAGTATTCAGCTAGAATGAATCTATTTGATCGTTGTTAACTGTCTTTATTATTTGTAGTCAGTGTGGCTCCCCACGTACGACTGGAACTAGCGGCACACGGAGGTCACCAGATGCCAGGGACTTCATGCCTACACCTCGTGCCCCTTTGAATGACTCCCCAGCTAGGAAAACGAGGTCGAAGACGGCAAGGAAGAAGTAGTAAGATTCTGTTGGGGTCGAGGTTCATACAATTCCCCCTATCTTTTGTATATTTTGGACTCTTGGGTAGGGGTTGATTGTACTTAAATTCCCCCTTTTTTGTACATCGTATATGTTACGATAGGATGGTGAACTGGATAGGTGGGTAGAGCCAGTGAGAGCTCCCCTTATTTTGTGGACTAGATAGGTGGGTAGAGCCAGTGCGAGCTCCCCTTATTTTGTAACAGACAGACGTGTTGCTGACAGTTGAAGGGTGGTAAATATGTAAACCACCCTCTACGATGGTGGTGTAGGTGTAAACCACTTTAGCTTATGTAGCTTCCCGTATTTACCCATTGCATCACTATTGCGTTCCTACTAAGAATTGTCAACAACCTTGTCCACCTAAACCCTAAACGTTAGTGATCACTCCGTTACTAGTACTACAAGTTTAGTCACTGCACCGTTAAGATCTGAAAGTTAAGTGACTTGCTTGTGGATCTGAAAACTAATTTGTTATCTTTCATAACACTCATAACACGCACAGATCGGTAAGGGTAATCCATCCTTCACATCAGTTTACCAATTACAATACCTAGCAAAAGAATGCAAAAAAACATTAAAGGGTGTTGATTAAGCACTACTTGTGACTTGGAGATATCTGCTTTCTCAACAAATCCAATCCCAACAGAGTCTGTGGGCATCGGCTGCTTTGAATCGAGACAATATTCTCCGACGATGGGTTCTCCATTTATGTTGTTCTCCATCGTTTCAAGCCTCCTCAGCAATCCATTGATAACCACCTTCGCCCGAAATGGAATGGGATTGTCGAACCAGGCAAAATAGTGCCGACTCCTGGACATTGAACCCTACAAGCACTCTGGAGAAGATGGATGACGAAGAAACTAATAGGTTGGGTTAGATTGGGGAAGAAACAAAAGGACCTTACCTTCTTCATGCTCCCGCATCTGAAGAATCTTCTGGCAGGATTCTCCACCGTCCAGGATGTTAGAAGCACCACATCTACTCCACATACACATCTTTGTTGGTAGTCTTCCATCGACATCTACGTTTGTGGCTACTGATATGGAAAGAAATTGTCGCCTTGGTGCTACAGGGGTGGTGGGGGGACTATGAAGTGGTGGTGGGGGAGAAATTGTATACTGCAGTCTCAAATAAAGGTGGGGTTTCGGGTTGGGTTTTCCAGGTGGGGTTGGGTTTCGGGTTTGGTTTTGGGTTGGGGCAATGATCAGGTTTGGGTTAAAAAATAAGTGACGTGGTGGACTTGACCAACGTGGCAGCTGAAGTGGCTTGTCCACGTATGCAAACAGACGGCAAAATGGATGTCCGTAGGTAACAGTGACTGTTTCATTCAATCGAAAAAGTTCAATGAGTGCTAGGAAATTTTTTAAAGAACAGTGACCTCCGGGTTATTTGGTCAAAGTTTAGTGATCATTTAAGTAACCAACCCTATAATGGCTTGAACTTATGTTTATGAAAACATGGACCAAACTCCATAAGAAAGTTGGCTTCCTAACCAAGCCTTTCACCATGCAGGAGAACACCTTAATTCGGACTTGTGTTGTAGCTTGTTAAAACATTTCTCTCGCATGTTATTACATTTTCTGTTTTATTTGAGCCGAAAACTTTGTGCTTTTCCAGTGGACGTTTAAAAGAGCTGTTCGATGAGAAAGAGGGGGCATTTAGCAATTGACGAAATAGAGCACCGACTCTTCTCTCCAATTTCAATCACCGACTATCCTCTCCACCCTTGATCCTTAAGAGCTAAGTGAAGATCAACTTGAAGGAAGCTAAGTGAAGTCCTCTCTACCTTGGAGCAACTTGAAGAGCAAGGTTAGAAGATCATCCATGGAATCTTGGCTGTTTCTCTCCTCTTCAATTCAAGTTTCTCCCATGGCTAGGCTAGGCTAGAAATAGGATTTAGCTTAGTGAGGTATGATCTAGCTAGGATAGGGAGATGATTGATTGAATTGAGCCTCCATTAATCTTTGTGTAATGAATTGGTTCCCAACCTTGTGCCTAATTGCCATATGAACTTGATTGCTTCTATGGTACTTATTAATGTCATTTGATGTATGAGAATTGTTGAATGATGTTGATCTAAGGTGTAGGGATTGTAGTTGATTGATTGTTCAGTTACAACCATGTTTCATATGATTTCCTTGTTGGCATTTCTTCAAACACTTGGCATGCAGTTTGTTTTCATTCATTTAGTAGTTGAAAGACCTATTGATTGTTAGCCTTATGTTATATGATTGACATGAGAGTGTCTTGCATCATTGTCAAGTGTGAGAGGTTGTTGATTAGGATATTAGATTAATGAGCATTGCATTGAACTTAATTAAAGCACTCCATTCCTTTGTTCGTATAGCGAGAGCATAGTTCATGTGGTCTAGGAGTAGTGAGTCGATAGAGCGAGAGTTCATTGATTCTATAAAAGTACTTTGCGTGGCCTATGAATTACACATTGATTCTTGAGGTTCAGTCCATCTTTCGTTGCTCTTGAGCTTGAGAAATCCCCTTGCTAAGTTGACCTTCCTCTCTCTTGTTTGACCCTCACTTTCCCTTATAAGCTATTGCTTTACTAGTTTGTTTTAGTCTATGTTTTTAAATCATTGTCACCAACCCAATTCTCAATTTAAATGTTTAGACCGTCCATGAATAGTGTGAGTAGTGGCTTTTGAGAGAACCCCGTGGAAATACGACCTTGATAGTGTGAGTGTAATTACTTTCACGCCAGAATGGCAACGGGAAGTGATCCTTCTTGGTAGCATCGTTGAGCCGTCTATTGTCGACGCAGACTCTCCATCCTGTAATAGTATGGGTGGGAATAAGCTCGCCCTTCTAGTTAGGAATTACCGTGATCCCTCCCTTCTTCGACTTGAGTTGGGCTAACCCAAGGGCTACTGGAAATAGGGTAGAAAATCTCGGCATCAGGAGTTTAAGGACTTCCTTCTTCACGGCATCTTGCATCAATGGGTTCAATCGGCGTTGTGGCTGTCTTACCGGTTTGAACTGCTCATCTACCACTATCTGATGCTGGCAGAATGTTTCAAAGATACCTCGGATGTCAGATAACTGCCAGGCTAGAGCTCGGGTGTGTTTATTCAAGAGCTTGACTAATTGCTTCTTCTGTCCAGATGAGAGAGTGGAGCTGATGATAACTGGTAACTGGCATTCCTTTCCCAAGAATGCGTACTCTAGATGGTCTGGAAGCTCCTTTAATGTGAATTCCGGTGGCTGCTCATATGAAGTAGTGATCCGATTTCTAGTTGTCGAGTTCCTCTTGCCAATGGAGTTGTTCCAGATCATCCAACGCGTCTTCTATCCCTGAAATTAGACACAACTCTAGTGGGTCGCTAGATAAGGCATTAGTGACAAAGTCGGCCGAAGCCAACTCCATAACATCAATTGAAAAACACTTATCATCTTGAGCAGAAGAATACTTCATGTCGTCCTTAAGGCGGAATGTTACATGATGAACGTTGTGAAGCGTATCAAATAACTATCAAGCACAAAGCAAGATAGATCGTATTCCACAGGTCTCTTCTAATCGTCTACTCAAATATGATGGCAAATTACTCAGGTTTAAACACAAGTTGCGCGTGGTGTGAGTTCCACGACTTCTAGACTATAAAGCAAAAAATAAGAAATGAAAACAGAAAACAGTTGAAAGATTGGTTGACTTAACAAGACGACAGACAAGCTTAGATTTCGAATCCCCCTAAGATCACCAGAACATTGGCTTTCAATCCCGAATCTTTCAGTTCTCAGACACCACCATAACTCTTGACCCTTAGGTTTAAGACTGGCGAATGTTCGCTCTATCTGATCTAACTCCCAAGATTAATTGACCACCCGTGCGTTCGCTTCTGCAACGGAAAACTAACTAGCACGATTACTAGTGATTAATGAGTTACTCTAGCAGCGGATTAACCCTAACTGGTGCCTAGAAGGAGAAATTATTCCAATGAATAGGTTAACTGTTGATTTGGTGTTTTGAAGTGAGGCGAACGTTCACTACTATCCTCAGCTTAACTAGAATCTTAACTAGGTGATCAAGCTAGAAAAGAAACACAAAAGCAATTAAGAACGAACCAAACATGCAAGAGAAACTAATTAAAACTGGATTTAATTACCGCCGATCCGTGACCGCTTTAAAGCCCCGGGTCACTTAGGGTTCATCTAATCTAAGCTCTATGAGTTTAGCTACTCAAATTCAAAACAAAAGAATCAAAGACAAACAAAGAATACATCTTCAAACAGGAAGAACTGTAAACCCTAATTTCAGACGAATCGGTGAAGCTTCAATCTCCTCGATCTTCAACTCCTAGCACCGAGTTCTCCGAGATGGAAGGATGGCGTCACGATCTCTTCCCACCTACTCGAACTCTCTAAACTCTCTCTCGAACTTTAAAGTCTGGAAATTAATCCACGGAATATGTCTCCTTTTGTGGCCGCCGGTTTGGTATTTCTAGGGTTTAGGATTCCCGCCGAAAAAAGGAACTAGTTTTTGGTGAAAACTTGGGAGTTTTCGCCGAAGACTTCAGAGGGAACTTTGGCTGGATTCTCCTGTCTTCGACTGTGAGTTTCTTGCATAAGTTTTTGGCGAAGACTTCAGACTTCTCGCCGAAAACTTTAGTTACACCCAGGCCAGTGATTTCTTCTGGCCTAGTTGATTTCTGGATTGATCTCGGGCCGTTCCTTGAAGTTCCTTTTCTTCCCGAGCTTGTCCGTGGCTATGTGTTTGACAGCAAAACCTGTGCATTCTCAAAAGCACTAGAAAACCATGAAATAGACCCATAACTGGCCAAAGTAACCAAAACGGCAGGAATTAGAGCATTTAGGTGAAAATATGCCAAATCACCCTAAAACTCGAGATTCAAGCAAGGAAATGTAGCTTAAATGAGGCTGATAAAAACTTAAAATTGAGTGTCATCAAATACCCCACACTTAAGCCTTTGCTTGTCCTCAAGCAAACTGAACTAGAACGCACTTAGACTCACAAATGACGAGATCGATGAAGTTAAGGTTCAAGCAATCACAATGAATTATTAAACTGCTACTTCTAGAACAGGTGACCTAACATGCTTACACGTCAACCAAACAACCTGGTCTCACTAATTATCTACACACAACAAGTAGTAAACAAAAATTATGCTCGAATCTGACCTAACCGACAATACTTCTCACACAGATAATATTTGGTACAAGGGAACTCTCGCACTCTGTGTTTAGGGACGTGTTTCTGCTCTCAATCACATTCTCGACCGAAGTATGTCATATGTTTGCAATTCGACCACAATCTCCACCACTCTGACAACACCAGTAACTAGTCAAAAGGACTTTTGCAAGGGACTGTAATGATTCCTACACTACACGGGTTTATAATGAGATGGATGATGGGATGAATGATGGAATTGTCTTTGGTGCGGTGCAGCTTTCGACTAACTTCGCTCGAATCTAGCCTATGGCTTCCTACTGTCTAACCAGACACGGGTGGAATAATGTACGCTCGTCCTGTGATACCCTCAAGCAACCTATCACTTTATTTTGTTCAATTTTTTTTTTCTTTTGATTTTTTCTTACTTTTCTCTACATTTTCTTTTGACTTCGTTCTTCCATATGTAGGGTGAAGAACGTTATTGACCACATTACTACTTTGAACTTGAACTTTTTCTATTTTTTTGAAAATTTTCTCTTTTTTTTCTTGTGCTGATTTTTTTCTTTTAGTTGCTAGAGGGGTTTACACGTTTGGACATAATAGCTAAGACCACCTGTTTAATGGCTATAGGCAAGTTACCAAAGACCGACTTCCGGTAGGCTAATCTAGAACTGCAACCACAAGGGATCAACTGGGTGATGAAAAATGGGGAGCTGTAATGTATAACGAACCGAAAGAAAGGCCAAGCTCTAGGGTTTACACCTAATGGATTTAACGTTAGGTTGGCTATCTGGCTTAAGTAGCTTCAACTAGGTGCCTCTATCTTCCTAGAACTCGTGTCATCGTGTGGTCTTGAATAGGTTTCATGCAAATTCGAACTCATTCAAAGTACGAGAAAGCAACTCAAAAAGGATTTAAATTGCAAATTTATGTGCAATGGATCAAAAGCTCATAGGTTGTTTGCTAGTCGGATTCGGTCATTATCATGTAATCAAAATGAAATACTACAATCGTGATAAAACTTTTTATTCTTACCAGGAAATTTAGCATCAATACAGCAAGTTGGTTACAAGTTCTAGGTTAAGCAGTCTAAGCATCATTATGAAAAATTGAAAACTAACTTAACATCATAAGTCAAGAATCAAGCAATTCTAAGCTAGAGGAATCAGATAAGCCATGAAATCATAGAAAGCAAGTCAAGATCATGCAGTTTATATACCCTACCCCACACTTAAACCGTTCTGTGTCCTCACAGGACCAAACTAGAGTAGAGAGAAATAGAAGAACCTGGACCGAGATGGTTGGTGTAGTGGATGATCAAGGAGTGGTCGGAGCGTGGAGAGAAGCTGCCTAAAGGTGACCTACTAAACAAAAACAGACAAAAGATCAAAAGGAAACCGGGACAAGTGTCTCGGATCCACACAGGATAAAATTGGACCGAAATCTAAAAAGAATAAATGAAAAGAAGGACAAGGAAGAGGATACAACCTAATCACTCCTCAGGTGGTGGAGGTGGTGGGGGAATGTGCCAGAAATCCTCGATCCGCTGCTGCCACGCCAATTGCGCCTCGTATCTAGTGTTCTGCTGGCGCATGTGCTGCTGAGTAATAAGCCAATGGGAGTCTTGGGTGGCGGTGTGGTCGATCTGCCAACCTCGAGTCTGGCTGAGCAGCTCCCCATAACCACCAGGAGGCATCTGCAGAGGCTCCTGGTGGTGAGGCTGCTGCTGGTGTGCAAACCCCGCAGGCGGCTGATAAGGGGGTATCTGGTGGTGAAATGCCTGATCAGGCTGGGGCTCATCCTCCTCAGAATCATCCACCTCCTCTGAGTCGAGTCCATGGTAAAGAGGCGGAGGTACCCACTCTCTAGGCTCGACGTTCAACTGGACGTCATACTCCACTGCCAGGTCAGCAGCGTGTATACTTGGTGGCACGGGACCTCAGGTCCCCAAACATGGTTGAGGCCAAGGTTGGTGATGAGGCGTTCTGATGACACTCGATTTGACGTGATTATCAGCCTCATTTAAGCAACATTTCTTTGCTTAAGACAATGTTTTTAGGGTCGAATAACGAATATTCAATCGATTGCCCTATCTCGTGCCATTTGTGTTACCTTGGCCCGTTTCGGGTCTATTTGATGGTTTTCTAGTGTTTTCATGTTAGCACAGGTTTTTGCCATCAAATAAAGTAGCCATGGACGTGTCTAAGGCGTTGGAACCTCGAGGAATCAAACTGGAATCGATCCAAGGAGCCAATCAAGTCAAACCGAAAATCTGCCATTCACACTTACAGTTTCGGCGAAACCAGGCCTCCAATTTCGGCGAAACCAGCAGTTCAAATCAACTGATGCCAACAGAAGGATGGTTTCGGCGAAATAAATCAACTGCTCGGACCGAAGACATTGGACAGCCGGCGGAGCCCTGAACTCAAAACCAGTTTCGCCGAAACTATCCCTATGGTTTCGGTGAAAACATCAGCTCAGCCCGGCCCAACTAGGGTTAAGTATTTATACTTAATCCGGCGGCCCGGAAAAGAGGAAAAAGGAGATCATAATTAATCATAATACAACTTTTCAAGATCATAATTCTCTGAAGTTCTGGAGCGAAGAGTTGGAGTTCGAAGAGCCGGATAGAGATCGTGACGCCATCCCTTCCATCTCGGAGAACCGGAGCTAGGAGTGCAACTTACCGAAGATCGGAGTCTGTCAGAGTCGTCTGAATTAGGTTTTTCGATCCTTTTCTGTTCTTCCTTGTGATGATGAACTCTTTCTTTGTCTTTGTGTCTTTTATAATGATCATGGTAGCTAAACTCGTTAGAGCTTAGACTAGATGAACCCTAAGTGACCCAGGGCTTTAAAGCGGTCACGGATCGGCGGTGATTAGATTCGAAATTCAATCAGTTCTTTTTCATGTTTGATTCGTTCTTCATTGTTCATGTTTCTTGTCTGGATTGATCACCTAGATTAGATTCTTGTTAAGCTAAGGATAGAAGCGAACGCTCGCCTTACTTTAGAACATCGAATTAAACAATTAACCTTATAATTGGAGTGTGCCTTCCGTAGGAACCGGTTAGGGTTAATTCACTGCAAGAGTAACTCATTAATCAATAGTAATTACACCAATTAATTAAGTCGTTGCGAGAGGCGACCGTACCCGGGCGGCTAGTTAATCTTGGTAGTTAGAACGGATAGAGCGAACGTTCGCCGGTCTTAAACCTAAGGGTAAGGAGTTATGGTGGTGACTTAGTAATTGATTGAATGAGAATCAAAATCCGCTGATCTGTTGATCGCCAATGCTCTGGGGAACGAAGGGGGATTCAAAGTCTAAGTTCGTCTGTCATTCTTGTTTCCAAACCCTAATTCTCAATCTGCTTTAGTTTAATCTTTTTAATTTTTCTGCATTTCTTAGAAGTAGAAGTCGTGGAACTCACACCATGCACAACGTGTTTTTCCTTGAATAATTTGCTAGTTCTGAAGTAGCCAATCATTTGAAGGCCCGTGGAATACGATCTATCCTAGCTCTCGAGCTTGATAGTTATTTGATTGAACCTGCTCAGCACAACGACGGTTCCATCAAATTGGCGCCGTTGCCGGGGACTTCTTTTGATTGTTAAAAGAAGATCTGGCAATTTATTCTTCTACTTTCCATCTTTCATTTTTCCATCCACTTCGATTTTACACTGGTTTTGTTTGTCTTTGTTATCTGTAGGTTTACAGGTGTATGCCTCACCGTCCTTGGACTCGCTCTCAAACCAAACAGGCCAGGATTGCAGGAAATCCAAGCAGTTCTGCTACATCACTCCGAGCACAGATTCTGAAGGAAGGCAAATCCAATCCATTCATCACTCCGATCAAGATCGAGGAACCGAAGGAGAGTTCCTCATCTCCGTCTTCACCGCACTCTTCATCCGCTTCATACACCGAGTCACTTTCACCCCCTCCATCTCCCACCATGACCGATAGATTACCACCAAACGGCGATCAACCGCCGCCACCCCCACCTGCACAGAAGAGTCTAGCAGACTATAACAAGCCGAGCGCAACTAGCGTTCGATCTGCCATTGCCGTTCCGGCATTGAAGGAGATCCTGACTATGAGATCAAGATTCCGTTCTTGACCATGATCTCTAGGGATTTACAGTTTGAAGGCAGGCCCCTAGACAATCCGTGCACTCATCTTGCAGACTTCCTTGATCTCTGCAATACTTTTAAAAACGGAAACCTCGACAAAAACACTCTTTGTCTGAGGGCTTTCCCGTTCTCTTTGAAAGGCGCTGCTAAGAGGTGGCTTACTGGCAAACCACCTGGCTACTACACTAACTGGGATACTCTGGCTCAGGACTTTGTTGAAGAATACTTCCCTCCGGCCAGAACAACCGCCATCAAGGACAGCATCGCCAGATTCTCCCAGAAAGAAGGAGAAAGTTTATAGGATACTTTGAATCGATTCCAAGAACTTCTCTACACCTGCCCTCATCATGGATTTGAGCAGAGGCAGTTAGCTGAAATCTTCTCTCGAGGACTTCGAGAAGAATCTGTGATGTGTGAATTTCAACTCACAACATTCAAGGTCGTATTCCAAGGGGTTCTCTCAATGGCCACTACTCACATTCCTCGTAGACGGTCTATTCATTTGAAAGGAGTTTTGGTTTGAAATAGAAATTAAAAACTTAAAGGAAACTAAAAAAAGAAAGAAAAATAAAGTGGTGCAAATCAAAGACAAAGGGGGTTCTCTTGGTGGGTAGTTTCATCATGCTCAAGAGGACTAATTGAACAAACAAGTCAATCAAGATCGAGTTTGCATTTGGATGACCATGCATTTCACTTCTATAGACTCAATGCACTCTCGTAGCACCAAATCCCTATCCTAATACCACTCAACTTAGGCTCTCGCTCTCAAGCTAAGTGAAAAAGGATGCATTCTAAGTGTTTGATGAAATGCCAAGACACAAGACCCTCTCTTAAGACTCTATGACCACAAGGCTAGGCACAACACTCTCATATCAATGCCCTAACACTAAGAGATTCACCAAAAAAGCATTTTCAAACTCAATTGAATGAAAATCCACATGCACACCAAGTGTTCGATAAAATGCCCAAGAGAAAATCAAGTGAAAATGGTTGAAACAAGATGATCTAATCTCTTAGAACACACTCACTTCAATCCCTAGACCTACAATCTATGCAATCCAAGCACTCTCATGCATCAAATCACATTGAATAGACCAAATCAAGCAAACATGGCATAAAATGGCATTAAGAACAAGTCTAGGAATCATCCTCATACAACCAAGATCAATCATGGCAAGTTCTATACAATCATCCCTCTATCTTAGCACAACTAATCTACCCATCCAAGATGAACCCTATAAACTCAGCCACACATGGCCAAGGGAGTAAAGAGAAAAAAAGGAAGAATGGTCACCAAGAACACCATGGATGAATCCTTGAGATGATCTTCACTTCTCCACTTGTAAGCACTTCTCCCAAGGTTTGTTGGCTTCAATCCTAGCTCCAATGGCTTCAAATTGCTCCCAAAATGTGTTCTAAGGGTTGAGGGTTCGTGGGTATGTGTTTGGGGTTCAAGAGAGATGAAAGAATTCTCTCAAAAGAGTAAAAAACGTGGGTATTTATAGTGCAGGGGGCAGTGCATGGTGTGCACCTATGCACGGCGTGCACCCCTGCACTCTGCATAAAACCCGAACTTGCAACAGCCATAACTCCCTCGTCCGGACTCCAATTGACCTCCCGTTTGATCCTACGTGCTCCTTGTCACTAATAATTCAACGCCAAATCCTAAAAATTCAAAGAAAACAACTTCAATAGACACGGAATTGGCCTCAAAGTGGCAACCGGACAACAAATGAACACTTTGCGCAAAACTTCAATAAAAGCATATTAAGCATGACATTTAAGGATCAACTACGGGAATTTCATAGGTCAATCATAAGCCCAAAATGCACTAAATAAAGTCACATCAAATTCCCCTACGACTAAGCTTTGCTTGTCCTCAAGCAAATGAATCAGAAAACATCCAAGTTCACAAATGACAAGATCAGTCCCATTGAGATTCAAACAATAACAATTTGGCTTAAACTGTTCCACGAACAAACTTAACCTACACATGCAAGAACATCAATCAAACAAGTCTAAACCTCACTATTTGATGCACACTCCAAGTAGTGGTTAATTGGGATACAGAAAAACCGACCACAACAACACCAACTCTAATCAAAAGGACTTGAACTCGGAGATGGAACGGATTAAGCGGAGGTAGGGTAATTTGGAAAGTGGTGAGTGATCGTGATGTGGCTATCGACTCAACTTCGTCCGCTTCTAGATCTGCACTTCTTATGCTCAAGCTAGGATCACTACAACAAGGGCCAATTTGAGAACTCTCTTTCTTTTCTTTTTTTTTTCTACTGCATACTAGTGCTCGATCCAACACTTCACTTAGGTGTTGAACCTGCCTAGCTCACAGCCTTTGCCTTTGCTAGTGCTCAACCCGACACTTCACTTAGGTGCGAGCTTGCCTAGCTTTTCTTTTGGCATTTCAAGAGTTTCAGCAACTTGAACACTTCCTTTTGAGCATTTTCTTTTGAACAATTCCTTCACAAATTAGCCATTTGATCCTTAGCCCCTTAAAACTTCCACACAAGATTTTGAATTGGATTTCCGTCTAATCTCAAGCCACCATCACGAGGGATCAAAAAGGTGATGAAAAACATGGGGTAGGACTGAAAATGTGTATCATCCAACAAACAGGCCAAGGCTCAACGGGGTTATTATCCTAAAGGATAATGATTCGGGTAGGCTTTTTGGCTGAATGTGGTGAACTTCTAATTGCCTTTATCATCTTAGAACGGTGTTATCGAGTGGTACAAAAACACATATCAAACCAATCAACGAACATACAAGAGTGATCTAATATCTGTTCCGGCTTAGACTCATTTGATATTAGTGCCAACATGCTGGTTATAGGTTCTAAGTGGAACAATCTAAACATCATTATGAAGGCTTGAAGTCAATTAAACACCAAAAGTCAAGAACTAAATGATTCTACGATAGAGGAATTTGGAAACAATCAAGATCATGCAAATCATCAAAGCATATCATTACATCTCTACCACAAATAATCACACCAAACCTCAAACTCCCCTACGACTAACATGAGCATTGTCCTCAATGATCACGAGAGAGAGGGTAAGGTGGAACGAAGTTACCGCGTTGGTAGAGAGGAGCATAGGACGTAATAGTGGTGAAAGAGTTCCATGATGATCCTTGGTGAAGAGTGATCCAAAATGCTTGTCAAACCTTATTCAAAAAGCTAAAACAACACAAAAACCTCAAAGAACAATTAAAAACAAAAGATTAAGGATAACATGGGGTGCCTCCCAAGAAGCGCTTAGTTACCGTCTTAAGTTTGACGATACCTGCGTTGTGGTGTCCAACTTAGTAGCTCCTTCAAGTCAAGTAGTTTCTTCCACGATGAAAGTTGAGCTCCAAGAAACATCTTGGGAGAATGGTAGGCTAGCCAATGCACATTGATGCTTACATAACACTTGGTACCTTGGGGTGGCTTGCTACCTTTGAAATTTGGAACTTGAGGAAGATAGTAAGGTGAGGGGCCACCATTAGCTCCATCGTCTCCAAGTTGGTGATGCCACTCGAAGAGTCATCCGGGTCAAGGAGAGGTGGCTCCACTTCCATGACCACCTTATGAGGAGTAGAGTTGCATGTCTCCTTGGGTTCTTGGCACAAATACTTCATGACCAAGCAAGAAGATTGAAGAGCACTCGCAACTTTGGTGGCACCACAATAGGGTGGTGTTGTTCACTTTCGTGATCCACTCTCGATACCACCTCTTCTTGAAGAGTCTTCACAACATGTCTCACCTCCTCTAAAGTGCCATCATCCTCAAGTCTCCTTGATTCTTCTATCCAATCATCATCGTTACTTGGTGTGTTCTTGGGAAGAACATGTTCTTCAATCTCCTCCACTACCAACTCTTCTTCCGTGTCAAGCTCCTCGGATTCACAAGTGTCATCTTCATCATCATAAACTTGCTCCAAATGATTGGGATGTCATTCATTCTCAAGAATCTTCGTGACGAGCTCTATGCTTTAGGATAAGCGGTTAACTCGATTTGCATTATCCTCCGCAATTTGCAAGATCTCTAGCATGAAAGGAGGTGGAAGAGGTTTCTCATGGCTCATGAACTCCTCTTGGGAAGACTCACTTTCTTCCTCTTCCATGACAAGCACTTCCGGTTTAAAGGTGTCGGTGATGAGCTTCACACTTTGAGTTAAACGATCCAACCGGGCCGCATTATCTTCCGCAATTTGCAACATCTCCTCAATTGTGGGGGAAGGTGGAGAGTGTTGTTCCTCCTCTAGAGCTTCCTTGATGAGCGTCACGCTTTGAGCTAGACGATTAAGTTGGTTCGCATTGTCTTCCGTAATCTTCAAAGATTCCTCAAGCGTGGGAAGAGATGGAGGAGGTTCCTCATAGCTTACGAACTCCTCTCGAGGACGCTCACTTTCCTTCACCATTTTCAAGAGCTCCTCTAGCATAGAAGGAGGTTGAGAGGGTTTCTCATAGTTTGTGAAATCCTCTTGAGGACGCTCGCTTTCTTTAACCATCTTAAAGAGCTCCTCTAGCATGGAAGGCAGTGGAGAATGTTGTTCATGACTTGTGAAATCCTCTTGATAATACTCCGACAAGATTTGATGGTAGGGTGGAGATGGATAAGGACATTGCTCATTCCACATGGGTGTTGAAGCTTGTTGTTCTTGACCCCACCATTGGCCATCTTCCTCACAAGTTTCTTGGTAGTAGTTGGATGGAGTAGGATGACCATAGTATGGGTTAGGAGATGGATTCCACCATTGATAGGAACCATAACCATTACTTCCATTCCACGAGTTCATCTTACTTGCAACCTCGCTACCATGAACTAAATGAGGTAGAGAACAGATTGGTGGATCAATGACTTGGTACCTACACACAAGCTCAACAAACACAACCAAGTAATACAACAATGCGGGATAACAAAACCAAACAAACTAATAAAAAGAAGCAAAACTAAAACGGAGGGAAGTGAATAGAACGGTCCACTACTAAATGCTTTCTTAGGATTGAGAAAGTCCCCGGCAACGGCGCCAAAAACTTGATGTGTGAATTTCAACTCACAACATTCAAGGTCGTATTCCACGGGGTTCTCTCAATGGCCACTACTCACATTCCTCGTAGACGGTCTATTCATTTGAAAGGAGTTTTGGTTTGAAATAGAAATTAAAAACTTAAAGGAAACTAAAAAAAGAAAGAAAAATAAAGTGGTGCAAATCAAAGACAAAGGGGGTTCTCTTGGTGGGTAGTTTCATCATGCTCAAGAGGACTAATTGAACAAACAAGTCAATCAAGATCGAGTTTGCATTTGGATGACCATGCATTTCACTTCTATAGACTCAATGCACTCTCGTAGCACCAAATCCCTATCCTAATACCACTCAACTTAGGCTCTCGCTCTCAAGCTAAGTGAAAAAGGATGCATTCTAAGTGTTTGATGAAATGCCAAGACACAAGACCCTCTCTTAAGACTCCATGACCACAAGGCTAGGCACAACACTCTCATATCAATGCCCTAACACTAAGAGATTCACCAAAAAGCATTTTCAAACTCAATTGAATGAAAATCCACATGCACACCAAGTGTTCGATAAAATGCCCAAGAGAGAAATCAAGTGAAAATGGTTGAAACAAGATGATCTAATCTCTTAGAACACACTCACTTCAATCCCTAGACCTACAATCTATGCAATCCAAGCACTCTCATGCATCAAATCACATTGAATAGACCAAATCAAGCAAACATGGCATAAAATGGCATTAAGAACAAGTCTAGGAATCATCCTCATACAACCAAGATCAATCATGGCAAGTTCTATACAATCATCCCTCTATCTTAGCACAACTAATCTACCCATCCAAGATGAACCCTATAAACTCAGCCACACATGTCCAAGGGAGTAAAGAGAAAAGAAGGAAGAATGGTCACCAAGAACACCATGGATGAATCCTTGAGATGATCTTCACTTCTCCACTTGTAAGCACTTCTCCCAAGGTTTGTTGGCTTTAATCCTAGCTCCAATGGCTTCAAATTGCTCCCAAAATGTGTTCTAAGGGTTGAGGGTTCGTGGGTATGTGTTTGGGGTTCAAGAGAGATGAAAGAATTCTCTCAAAAGAGTAAAAAACGTGGGTATTTATAGTGCAGGGGGCAATGCATGGCGTGCACCTATGCACGGCGTGCACCCCTGCACTCTGCATAAAACCCAAACTTGCAACAGCCATAACTCCCTCGTCCGGACTCCAATTGACCTCCCGTTTGATCCTACGTGCTCCTTGTCACTAATACTTCAACACCAAATCCTAAAAATTCAAAGAAAACAACTTCAATAGACACGGAATTGGCCTCAAAGTGGCAACCGGACAACAAATGAACACTTTGCGCAAAACTTCAATAAAAGCATATTAAGCATGACATTTAAGGATCAATTACGGGCATTTCATAGGTCAATCATAAGCCCAAAATGCACTAAATAAAGTCACATCAATCTGCCAAGTGGGTTAATTCTCTAGCTGAAGGGGATTGCACTACACTCACTCCTGAAGCTGCTCTTCTGCACTTCGCAAACTGTGCCTCCAAGTCAAGGAACTGGGAGCGACAATATGAAGGATCGAGGAGCAAGCTAGATTTCGAAGCAGCTATCAAGGCAGAGGTAGAGAAGCATTTGAAGAGGTCTACCACACCAATCAAGCCACCGGCAGCTTCTGTCTATGTTGCCGATTGCGAGTGGTGTGGAGCTTGCTCACATAACGGAGGCCGTTGTCAGAATTTTGGTAAGGCAGAAGTCTGGTCTGCCGAAGAGGTAAATTTCATCCAACAAGGCTTCGTTAATAATCAGAATGGTTATGCTGGTTATCGTAACTTCAGACAGCAAGGGAACTACCAAGACAGACCTCCCTATAATGCTGGCACCAATCATAACCAGAACCAGAATAACTGCCCGGCTGGTCAAGTTCAGGATCAGAAGCCTAACCATCCGCCGGCAGGTGTCTACCAGCCGCCGCATCGCAATCCGGGTAATTATGGAACTGCTCCTGGCAATCGCCAGAATCAATATCTTAACAATACCTATCCAGGACAGCAGCATCAAAGAGATAATAATGTCAGTGACCTGGATAAGAAGCTCAGCCATATCATCACAAGACTCGATGATAATGACAATCAGTTCAAGGCTCAAGCTCTTCTCAATCAAGAACAAATAGCATCTGGACAACGGATTGAGCAAGTCGTGAAAAACATCTCGAGCATGCTAGCATCTGGTCGACCATTTGGCCAGCTTCCAAGCCAGACAGAGCCAAATCCGAGAAAAGAACAGGCTAAAATGGTAACTGCTCGAAAACTTCCGAACTTAATTGCTGATGCCTTTTCTGTTTTACGCAGGATCGCTGAAACTCCGGAAGAAGAGGAAGAAGAGGAACAGGAACCGGCGCCTAAGGAGGATCCTCCTCTTGCACCGTACGTCGTGAAACCTCCCTTTCCTAGAGCACTGCTGCCAAACGCAAGGATTGAGACTGGCATGAAGGGGAACAAGGAAGGATACCCTGACATTCGTATTAAGAAACCTGTCTCTCCATATCCAGCTAAGTTATCTGATCCTGGTTCTTTTACTTTGCCTTTGGTCATCAATGATGTTGAAATTGAACGTTGCTTAGTTGATCTAGGAGCATCTGTTAATGTCATGCCTGTGAGTCTATATGAAAAGTTAAACCTAGGGGAACTTGAACCGCCCAGTATGCAACTCGTCTTTGCTGACAGATCGCTTAAAACCCCTAAGGGAGAGATTAAAGACGTTGTCACCAAATGTGGTCCGTTCACGTTCTTAGCTGATTATGTGATTATGGATACTAGTACAGATGACGCTACTATTCTCATAGGTCGACCTTTCATGGCTACTACTGGAATGAATATTAACGTTCCTAATGGTTCTTTGACTTTAAGAGTTGGTAAAGAAACGAAAACGTTCCGTCTTAAAGACGGCATGAAATATGACCCTAGGAATGAAGAATCTCACTGCTTAGCTGTTGAAACGGTGGAGTTCACTCCGGTCAACTCCGTTACTAATGCTTCTTCCAGTGCCTCTAGATCAGTTGTTGATACAGGTATTAAACAGGTCATTGAGAAAAAGCAGAAACCTATCGTTTAGAAGCCGCCTAAGAAGAAGAAGAAGGAACTGCAAGCCTCTTCTAAACCACCGAGCAGACCTCGAGGAAAGAACAAGAAGACAAAGACCCAAATGGTCTGGAGACCAAAAATTCCACCGTCTACCACTGAGCCAGCTGCACCACCAAATCGTTCTGAGAAACCGGCACCGGAGCAAGTATGGAAGGAGAAGCCGAAAGCATCTCCTAAGGACGTACTAACGATCACCGATCTTGGTGATAACAAGCCGAAGAAGAAAGAAAAAGAGAAACCGACAGTCCTCATTCCTTCCATCGTCACACTAAAGAAGGATGACCTCTCGAGAGAGCTGTTCGGACCATTCAAGTTCATTGTCATCTTCCCGACGGACGTACCAAACTACTACATGCAAACGGGAAGAGATTCATGTTTACCGGAGAAGTCCCAAAGCTGTACTTCATGAACTCCGACACGAGCGTGAAGGAGAACCTAAGTTGGGATGTCTCCTAATACCGTCCAGGTATCGTCCAGCTCAAGGACGTTAATAAAAGAGCGCTTCGTGGGAGGCAACCCACGGCTGGAGTCAGTTTTGTTTTGTTTCAACCTTGGTATTATAGAGTCGGTTCGGGAGAGCCAAAAGTGTCAGTTTGTTTGATTTATTATTTTTCGTGTAGAGTCTGCATGTCATAGAGTCAGTCGCAAGTTGATTGAGGTCATTCCGATTTTTCTGGATTTAACTGTGATTTTCTGAAGTTGGCCTGATTTACGAAAATATTTTAAACCCGAACAGTTCAAAATTTTTGGCGAAACCACCCTTGTTTTCGGCGAAACTGATCTTTGAATTACGAACCTATTCTCCTGTTTCTCATTTTCAGTTCGAAAACTTTCTGATTTCGGCGAAACCATCCCAACTGAAATTTTCGGCGAAACCGAGCTCCCATTTTCGGCGAAACCGCCTGGTCAAATCGGTCAATCCATTTTAACTAGTAGTTTCGGCGAAACCACCCCCTACTTTCGCCGAAACTGATTTGCAAAATCACCTAATTTATCCTTTAAAAATCCTGTCCACTTCCTCTCTCCTTCTCTTATTTTCGCTCAGCCTACCCGAAACCACCCTCTCCTTTTAAAATCGCCGACCGCCCCACTTTTAAAACCCACCGCCGCCGCCGTTTCACTCACCGCCGCCGTCGCCGACCACCGCCGCACCTCCCCCCTCCTCATTCCGATCCCAACAAGCCCTAGAACGTTCGAATCGGAGCTTTGCAGCTCCAGTTCTCCGAAACCCCAGTTTTCAAGTTTTTCACCGATTCCTCCCAACCCGTTCAGTTTTTGCTTCCATGGCTTCAAGGTCAGTTGTATAACTTTTCGATACGAATCTTTTGACATATGGATTGCTGAATTTCGTCGGGGTTGACTTTTGGTTGACTTTTCGGTTTACCTCGTTTTG
Organism: Linum lewisii; assembly: GCA_034768395.1. Classification (NCBI taxonomy): domain Eukaryota; kingdom Viridiplantae; phylum Streptophyta; class Magnoliopsida; order Malpighiales; family Linaceae; genus Linum; species Linum lewisii. The sequence goes on along the minus strand of CM068301.1, from coordinate 24,426,508 downwards.
TGTGCCGACTGTTTCGTGTGAACTAGGATTGACTGAACTTATAGAACTGTTCTAGGATGCTTTAGGAGTTCCGTGCTTAATTTCCATATCATTTGGTCATGTGTTGCTATGCATACGATTGATTCGTTGTTATGTTAATTTGTGAGAAATGTCGGTTTGACTTTGAATTGCTGTGATCATTTGGCTGTCATAAGCGTTCATTATTGTTCATATTATCGTGCTGCCTTTTGAAATCATATTTTACCGTCATTCTCCAAGTTGTGATAGTCTTGCCATGATTAGGGTTCAATATGACTTAATGTTGACTTTCTAAATGTCGGTTTGACTTTTTGAACTCTGATTGCGCTTACCTGATTATAGCTGTTCTTAAGACATGTGTTCTATTGTCTATGATTACCGGTTACAGTACTTTGCTTACCCCACTTAGTTTCCCTCATTTCTTTGTGAAATTGAGTTTTTCTACTAAGTGTGGGGTAGGATCTTAGTTGACTAATCTGGTTTCACTTCTGGTTTTAGGAACACTTTTGAGCGCAGGACTAAGGCGCGACTCGATGGCGCCTCGAGCTCAGGAGCTGCCGCTCCCGTCACACCCGCCATTCTGGGTCCTCCACCTGCACTTCCTCGCCATGCTGGATATCATTCCACCATCTCCCGTCTACCGGACTTCTAATTTGAGAACTTCCAGAAGATCGAACACATTCGTGAAGCTGACGTGTGTCCTTTATCCATGGAGTCACTCCAGGAGCATGACGAGGATTCCTACCGGAACGTGCATGACGCCCTAGCACTGGCCGGTCTCCTAGAGCTGACCACCATAGCCGCCGAGTTCCCAGACATTGCTCTCCAGGAGTTTTGGGCGACATTTGACTTGGAGGAGCATAAGAGGAGACGGGGCCAGAAGGTGATCACCTTCTTTCTTGGTGGGGTGCACAGGCAGCTCACCTACGATGAGTTTGCCGCTCATCTGGGCATCCCCTACGAGCACTATCACGATCACCACCTCGGTTGGGGCGAGGATGATGACGACGAGGAGTTGCACGCCCTCTGGAGCCACATGACAGGCGTGCCTGGCGATCGCCTCGGGAAGAACAACTCAGTTAAGTCTCTCTCTCACCCGCTCTATAAGTTTATTCATATGGTTTGGCGGAGGTCACTTTTATATGTCAGAGACAAGGATCGCCACCATATCCTTAAGGAGGAGCTCGTGCTTCACCGAGCCATCCGAGAGAGCTACCCTCTCCACCCCGGCTGGGTGCTAGCTCACATCTTCAGCCAGCGGACCAAGAGGAAGAAGCTACCACGCAAACTCTTGGGAGGCAACTTCATCGGTCAGCTCATCCTCTCCTTCGGCATCAGCCATGAATATGGCCCTAACATTCCACGACACCCAATTATGACCGTTGGAGGAGAATTGGCAGTCGAGTACGACTTAGAACTCGACCTCAGTCCCCATGTAGCAGCAGATCCCCCACTCCAACCTGCGGTCGAGTCGGAGGACGAAGATGATGTTGAGGAGCAGCAGCCGCAGTCGCCGCCTGAGTTTCAAGATTATATACCCTCGCCACACTATCAGGCAGGGTACATCCACCAGTCGCCACCGCGCATTCCAGATCCATTTCCGGCGCATACTCACCAGCCGCAACACCACCCCGCGCACATTGGTGAGCTGTACGAGCGACTGCAGGAATGGCGCATCACCGACAACGCCACTCAAGAGGCGCGGTGGACTATTATGCAGCAACATATGCGATATGAGCGACAGCTGGAGTGGCAGCGACAGCTCGGCGATTACTTCCACTTCCCCCACCCTGACACCTCTGACCAGTGATGATCAGGTGGTGTCCTTTTCCCTGTCCTTTCTTTTCATTTATTCTTTTCGGACTTCAGTCCAACTTTTTTCTGTGTGGATCCGGGGCACTTGTCCCGGTTTCCTTTTTATGTTTTATTTGTTTTTGTTTTGTAGGCAATTGGTAGACTCCCTTTGCTTCAGGTTCTGTTACACTTCCCTCCGCTCCGAGGATCCGTGCTGACCCTCTAAAATCAACCGTCCTTTTCCAGGTTCTTCCATTCCACTCTGAACTCTAGAATTAGTCCTGCGAGGACATAGTCCGATTTAAGTGTGGGGTAGGATGCTAGAGAACCTTGCATGAACTTGATTGCCCTTGATTGTGTTTTGTGTGCCTCGTGATTCCATTCCAGTCTCTCTAGCAGTAGAATGGCTCAGTTCTTGATTTTTGATGTTAAGTTGTTGTTCAAACCTTTCATAATGATGCTTAGACTGCTTAACCTAGAACTTGAGAACCAACTTGTATCCTTTGATGCTAAATTGCCTGGTCAGAACAGAATTTTAAAATCACACTTGTAGTTTGTAGCCTTGATTGCATGAAAATGACCGAATCCGACTAGCAAACCAACTGTGAGCTTTTGATCCATTGCACGTAACTTGCAATTTAAATTCTTTCTGAGTGGTTTTCTGTTTACTTGAATGAGTTAGAATTTGCATGAAACCTACTCGAGACCACACGATGACACGAGTTCTAGAAGGATAGGGGCACCTAGATTCAGCTACTAAGCCAGACAGCCTACCAAACGATAAATCCACTAGGTTTAGACCCTTGAGCTTGGCCTGTTCTTTCGGTTCGATAATACATTACAGCCATTTCCCATTTCTTTCATTCCCCGTTGATCCCCTGTGGTTGTAGTTCTAGATTGACCTACCGGAAGTCGGTTTGTGGTAACCTGCCTATAGCCATTAAACAGGTGGTCTTAGCTAATATGTCCAGACGTGTAAACCCCTCTAGCAACTAAAAGAAAAATCGGCACAAAAAGAAAAAAAAATAAAGTAGAAAAGAAGCAAGGTTCAGAAAAAAAAATGAAAAAAGAAGAAAATCAGAAAAAGTTCAAAGTTTAGTTCAAATAAAACGTTCTTCTCCCTACAAATGGAAGAACGAAGTCGTAAGAAAAGTTGAAAAGAAAAATGTATGCAAAAGAAAAAGAATAAGTGCTAGGTTGCTTGAGGGTATCATAGGACGAGCGTTCATCATTCCACCAGTGTTTGGTTAGACGGTAGGAAGCCATAGATTAGATTCGAGGGAAGTTAGTCGAAAGCTACACCGCACCAAGCCATCATCATTCATCCCCATCATCCATCTCATTATAAACCCGAGTAGTGTAGAATTTATTACGGTCCTAGCAGGGAAGTCCTTCTTGACTAGATACTCGTGTTGTCACAGTGGTGGAGATGTGGTCGAAATACAAACCTATGATAGAATTCGGTAACAGAAAACGATCGAGAGCAGAAACACGTCCTTAAACACAGAGAGTGAGAGTCCCCATTGTACTAAATATATCTTGTGTGAGAAGCCTGGTAGGTCAGGTCAAATTCGTGCATGATTGATTGCTAATTACTTGTCGTGTGCAGTTTATTAGTGACACCAGGTAGTTTGGCTGATCAGTATGCATGTTAGGTTTCTTGTTCTAGGATCGATCTGTCTAATAATTCATTGTGCTTGATTGAGCTCCAATTTAATCGATCTTATCATTTATGAACATGAGCGTCTCTATTCAGTTTGCTTGAGGACAAGCAAAAGCTTAAGTGTGGGGTATTTGATGACACTCGATTTGACATGATTATCAGCCTCATTTAAGCGACATTTCCTTGCTTAAGACATTGGTTTTAGGGTAGAATAACGAATATTCAATCGTTTGCCCTATCTCGTGCCATTTGTGTTACCTTGGCCCGTTTCGGGTCTATTTGATGGTTTTCTAGTGTTTTTGTGTTAACACAGGTTTTTGCCGTCAAATAGCGTAGCCATGGACGTGTCTAAGGCGTAGGAACCTCGAGGAATCAAACCGGAATCGATCAAAGTAGTCAATCAAGTCAAACCGAAAATCTGCCATTCATACTTACAGTTTCGGCGAAACTAGACCCCCAGTTTCGGCGAAATCAACTATAACATCCCCGCCCAACCGAACGGTTTGGAACTTGAGTTTGGATGGTTTAGACATTGGAAACAATGTTCTTGAGGTTCCATCGAAGTTCGGGACGTTCATAGTTGAGTCGGGTCGAGTATACAAGAGAGTACGTGAAAAGTTGTCAATGTGGGCAGACCACGATACACGGCCATGTATTACACTACACGCCGTGTATCATGATACAAGCCGTGTATCATGATACACGCCGTGTATCATGGTCAGACTATAAAAGGCTGATTTTACACGGAAATTCATAACTTCCCCTTCTTTCTCTTTCCCTGAAATTCGTTTTTGACGAACCAAAAACCCCTTAGCTTCAATCCTTGATTCCGGGAGTTGTAGAGCTCCGATTGACGATCCGTTTGTTGCTACGGGTTCGTGGCGACGAGAGGAAGAGATCGCTATTCGTGGTTTGGGTATTTCGAATCGAGGTGCTGTCAGTAGAAGAAGGAAGAGCTACGTTTTTGGGACTGAGCCAGAAATCTCCAAAAACTTCAAACCTCGATTCCGAGAGTTGTAGAGCTCCGATTGGCGATCCGTTTGTTGCTATGAGTTCGTGGTAATGAGAGGAAGAGATGGAACTAGAGGTTCTGGATATTTCGGAGTAAGATGCTGTCGGTGAAGAAAAGAATAGCTACGTTTTGGTGTCTGAGAGCTTGGCTGTTCGGGTTTCTAGAAGAGTTTTAGAGCCTCGTCTTCTTGTCAGGTGAGGGTTTAGCGTACGATAGGTAGTTTGGTGTGGTGTGAGGAGTTACAATTCAGACCTAGAAAAATGTAGGGCCTTGCATGAAATTGAAAGAGAGTAAAAGGGGAAAACTGTTCTGCAATTGATTGTTCTGTGAAATATGCTGTTTGATGATTGTTGGATGTTTGTTAATTGATGGATTGGTTTATGATTGATGGCTGTTTGTGATGATTTTGATTGGGGGAATTGATTAACATGGATGATAAATTGATCGAAACTAGTAAAGAGTGATAGGAGGGACGGGTCTGTGAACATGAGAATTGTGTATATTATGCTATTGTCAGTTTGTGGTTGCAGGAGGGTGGTCCTGCCAATGTGGGGTCGCCCTTAATTGATGAACAGGTGGATGGCTCCACCAATGTGGGGTCGTCCAATGAAGGACGTACAGGAGGGTAACCCTACGACTCATGACATGGCTTCCCCTGTACTTGCAGGTGGGGGTGGCCGGTGAGCTAGCCGTTTACCCTTAAACTGTTTGTGCCGTGGGAGGCGGTGAATGTCTTGTGATGTGTGGTTATGTGTGATGTGGGATTACTGATTGATTTGGATTGTGTTGGTTTATGTGATGTTGGGATTGGGATGATGCTAGGTGTTGATGTATGAATTATGCAACGTGCATTTAGGTAGAATTGATGTCGTGTGAGAAGATGGTTGTTAATGTGTTTAGGGTGGTAGACTTATGACTTAGAACTGGCTACTGGAATTGGTAGGGAATGTAGGTAAGAAATTGGACAATAGAATACGTGGAATTGACTTATGGAATTGGCTAAGGGAATTGGTGGAATGGAATTGGTGAATGGAATTGAGTAATGGAATTGGGTGGTGTGATTGCATGAACTAGCTGAACTGGTGTTGTATGGTTGATCTGAATGAAATTGATGCTATGTGGTGTTGAGTTGACTCGTTTGAGTGGATCACCGACTTGTCTATATATGTGGTTGACTAGTGTGATTATATGTTTAACTAGGTGGTTAGAAATGGGAGTGAGGAGTTGAATAGACTTAGAACAGAATTAGGTCTTGCATGAACCTATGAGAGTAAAACTGAATAATTGTCTTGTGACTAAAGTATGATGACTGTGCTGATTTATGTTTGATGTGGGGATTGGGATGAAAGTTGATAGCTAATGTATTTGATCTAGAAATGTGAGATAGGATGGGGTGGATGTGATGAATTTCTATGATTGTGTTTATTATTGCCGTTTGTGGTTAGACTAGAATTATATCCTAGAATTGGAACATAGAATTGGTGCTTGGAACTAGAACATGAAATTGTGTTGTGGAATCATGATGTGGGATTGTGTTGTGGTTTTGTGATGTGGCATTGGGATGTGTAATTTGTGTAGTGGAGTTGTACAGTGGAATTGGGAAGTGGAATCGGAATTGTGAAATGGATTTGTGGTTGAATGGAACTGTTTTGCGGATGAGTGTGATTGTTGTGGTTGCATTAGAGTATGATTGTTGTGGTCGCATTAAATGGAATTTAAATGATAGAACTGGAAGGAGCCAACGTTACCCCACCCGAAATACTGGTTGTGATTGAGTCCGATTCACTGGGGTGAATCCCTTGGCTGGGTTGCCAAGGTTGGTGTTTTCTCCTTCGTGGAAGGATCCTTTATGGATGCGTCTGGTGGTATACTCCTTCGGGGAAGGATCCTTTATGGATGCGTCTGGTGGTATACTCCTTCGGGGAAGGATCCTTTATGGATGCGTCTGGATGATGTGAAGGCCGGCGGGGTAGCGGGGGAACAACTCCTTATGGCGCCTAATTAACTCACATAGATCAATGATTGTGTGGTATGTGTTAGTGATGAGGATGTTTGGTTATGTGAGGTGGTGTATGCGTGTTTGTGAGTGTCGGTGAAATAAGATGCATGTGCGATTCATGTGTGTGTGTGTGCATTAAATGTGGACGTGGGGTGCCTTGTGTTGTGTTGTGGTCTATGTTGGATTGATCTGTGAATTGAATGGTTCGTTGTGCTGAACTGTGGATTGATGTGAATTGTTTAGGTGTAGGATGGTGTTATGGACTGTGAACTGTTAATATGGGAAGATGCCTAATAACTCACTTAGTAGATTGGAATGTAATTTAGGATTTTGTGTAAGACGATTGTGTATGATTGTTGTGTGACGATTGAGATGACGAGTTGACTTAGGATGCTTCTGATCATTGAACTGTATGCATTGCGTTTCTATTGTTGAACTATATGTATGGATGTAATGTTGAACCGTCTGAATGATGCTCTTTGTATATTGATGCTATTGTGGATTGAGAATGTTGAACTGAGAACTGCACCTATGTGATCGCCTAGACTGTGCATGTTTTAGGGAATTAAAATATGGTATGGTTATGTCTGGTTCCATTGTGGTTGTGTGTGCAGAGTTTGGAATCGCTCTTCTAGGCTAGGTTCGGCGCATAGTTAAACCCAGTGGGTTCACTCAGTTTCATTAGGAAGCTGATCCCCCCAGTTTCTCTTTTCAGGTGTTCGGTTGAGTTGGGAGGAGTTGCAGGTTGGAGTTGTGAAGTGAAGATTAGGAAGCTATTGTGGAGTGACCATTGTTTTAATTTTAGATTTTGGTTGACACTTTTGGGTTGGGAGATTTGTAATCATTTTGAGTTTTGGTTTTGGATTTCGGATTTTATGTATTGAAGGCCTTCAGTTGTTTTTGGTGAGCTTTTTAATGAAGAGTTGTTTCTGTTTTCGCTGCGTTTTACTCTTTTCTTTTAAAGCTGGTTCTTCCAGTAGCACTCAAACCGGTTCGACCGCGGGTGAACCCGGGTCGGTTTGGGATGGGTGTTACATCAACAATACAAATCAGCTGATGCCAAGTGAAGACTGATTTCGGCGAAACCATTAAGCTCTTCGGACCGAAAATGCAAGGCAGAGAAATCATGGTCATTTACACAGGAATTTTCACCGAAACTATCCCTATGGTTTCGGCGAAAATATCAGCTCAGCCCGGCCCAACTAGGGTTAAGTATTTATACTTAATCCGGCGGCCCGAAAGGGGGGGAGAATCATAATTAATCATAATACAACTTTTCGAGATCAGAATTCTCTGAAGTTCTGGAGCGAAGAGTTGGAGTTCGAAGAGCCGGATAGAGATCGTGACGCCATCCCTTCCATCTCGGAGAACCGGAGCTAGGAGTGCACCTTACCGAAGATCGGAGTCTGTCAGAGTCGTCTGAATTAGGTTTTTCAGATCCTTTTCTGTTCTTCCTTGTGATGATGAACTCTTTCTTTGTCTTTGTGTCTTTTGTAATGATCATGAGTAGCTAAACTCGTTAGAGCTTAGACTAGATGAACCCTAAGTGACCCAGGGCTTTAAAGCGGTCACGGATTGGCGGTGATTAGATTCGAAATTCAATCAGTTCTTTTTCATGTTTGATTCGTTCTTCATTGTTCATGTTTCTTGTCTGGATTGATCACCTAGATTAGATTCTTGTTAAGCTAAGGATAGAAGCGAACGCTCGCCTTACTTTAGAACATCGAGTTAAACAATTAACCTTATAATTGGAGTGTGCCTTCCGTAGGAACCGGTTAGGGTTAATTCACTGCAAGAGTAACTCATTAATCACTAGTAATTACACCAATTAATTAAGTCGTTGCGAGAGGCGACCGTACCCGGGTGGCTAGTTAATCTTGGTAGTTAGAACGGATAGAGCGACGTTCTCCGGTCTTAAACCTAAGGGTAAGGAGTTATGGTGGTGACTTAGTAATTGATTGAATGAGAATCGAAATCCGCTGATCTGTTGATCGCCAATGCTCTGGGGAACGAAGGGGGATTCAAAGTCTAAGTTCGTCTGTCATTCTTGTTTCCAAACCCTAATTCTCAATCTGCTTTAGTTTAATCTTTTTAATTTTTCTGCATTTCTTAGAAGTAGAAGTCGTGGAACTCACACCACGCACAACGTGTTTTTCCTTGAATAATTTGCTAGTTCTGAAGTAGCCAATCATTTGAAGGCCCGTGGAATACGATCTATCCTAGCTCTTGAGCTTGATAGTTATTTGATTGAACCTGCTCAGCACAACGACGGTTCCATCACGGCCCAAAAGGGATATACCTCATAATCATATCATAATTTACACTTTTCGAATGAGAATCCTCTCAAGTTCTGGAGCGATGAGTTAGAGTTCGAAGAGCCGGAAAGAGATCGTGACGCCATCCCTTCCACCTCAACGAATCGGAGCTAGGAGTGTTATTTACCGAAGATCGAAGTCTGTCAGAGTCGTCTAAATTAGGTTTTTTAGATTCTTTTCTGTTCTTCCTCTGGATGATGAACTCTTTCTTTGTCTTTGTTGCTTTTGTAATGATCATGAGTAGCTAAACTCGTTAGAGCTTAGACTAGATGAACCCTAAGTGACCCAGGGCTTTAAAGCGGTCACGGATCGGCGGTGATTAGATTCGAAATTCAATCAGTTTCTCATTCATGTTCGATTTGTTCTTCATTGTGCATGTTTCTTGTCTGGATTGATCACCTAGATTAGATTCTGGTTAAGCTAAGGATAGAAGCGAACGCTTGCCTTACTTTAGAACATAGAATTGAACAATTAACCTTATAATTGGAGTGTGCTTTCCGTAGGAACCGGTTAGGGTTAATTCACTGCAAGAGTAACTCATTAATCATTAGTAATTGCACCAGTTAATTAAGTCATTGCGAGAGGCGACCGTACCCGGGCGGCTAGTTAATCTTGGTAGTTAGAACGGATAGAGCGAACGTTCGCCGGTCTTAAACCTAAGGGTAAGGAGTTATGGTGGTGTCTTAGTAATTGATTGAATGAGAATCAAAATTCGCTGATCTGTTGATTGCCAATGCTCTGGGGAACCAAGGGGGATTCAAAGTCTAAGTTCGTTTGTCATCTCTGTTTCCAAACCCTAACTTCCAATCTGCTTTAGTTTAATTTTTTTAATTTCTCTGCATTTCTTAGAATTAGAAGTCGTGGAACTCACACCACGCACAACTTGCTTGTATTCGAGTATTTTGCCAGTTTTGAAGTAGTCAATCTTAGAAGACCCCTGGAATACGATCTGCTTAGCTCTCGTTAGCTTTGTTAGTTATTTGGATGAACCCGAACAACGACTTGAGGTTCACCAAATTGGCGCCGTTGCCGGGGACTTCTTTTGATTGTTCGAAAGAAGAACTGGCAATTTATTCTTCTACTTTCCATCTTTCATTTTTCCACCCACTTCGATTTTACACTGGTTTTGTTTGTCTTTGTTATCTGTAGGTTTACAGGTGTATGCCTCACCGTCCTTGGACTCGCTCTCAAACCGAACAAGCTAAGAGTGTAGAGAGACCAAGGCAGTTCTGCTCCACCTCTACGATCACAGATTCTGAAGAAAAGCAGTTCCAATCCATTCATCACTCCGAACAAGATCGAGGAACAGAAGGAGAGTTCCTCATCTCCATCTTCACCTCTACCGTCATCTTCATCCGCTTCATACACCGAGTCACTTTCACCTCATCCATCTCCCGCCATGGACGATAGATTACCAGCACCACCACCAAATGGGGATCAACCGCCGCCGCCACCACCTGCACAAAAGAGTCTAGCAGACTATAACAAGCCGAGCGCGACTAGCGTTCGATCTGCCATTGCCGTTCCGCGCATTGAAGGAGATCCTGACTATGAGATCAAGATTCCATTCTTGACGATGATCTCTAGGGATTTACAGTTTGAAGGCAGGCCCCTAGACAATCCGTGCACTCATCTTCCAGACTTCCTTGATCTCTGCAGCACTTTCAAGAGCGAAAACCTCGACAAAAACACTCTTTGTCTGAGAGCTTTCCCGTTCTCTCTGAAAGGCCCTGCTAAGAGGTGGCTTACTGGCAAACCACCTGGCTATTACACTGATTGGGATACTCTGGCTCAGGACTTCGTTGAAGAATATTTCCCTCCGGCCAGAACAACTGCCATCAAGGACAGCATTGCCAGATTCTCCCAGAAAGAAGGAGAAAGCTTGTATGATACTTGGAATCGATTCCAAGAACTTCTCTACACCTGCCCTCATCATGGATTCGAGCAGAGGCAGTTAGCTGAAATTTTTGCTCGAGGACTTCGAGAAGAATCTGCCAAGTGGGTCAATTCTCTAGCTGAAGGGGATTGCACTACACTAACACCTGAAGCTGCTCTTCTTCACTTCGCAAACTGTGCGTCCAAGTCAAGGAACTGGGAACGACAATCTGAAGGATCAAGGAGCAAGCTAGATCTCGCAGCTACTATCAAGGCAGAGGTAGAGAAGCATTTGAAGAAGTCTACCACACCGATCAAGCCACCGGCAGCCTCTGTCTATGTTGCCGATTGCGAGTGGTGTGGAGCTTGCGTACATAACGGAGGCCATTGTCAGAATTTTGGTAAGGCAGAAGTCTGGTCTGCCGAAGAGGTAAATTTCATCCAACAAGGCTTCGTCAATAATCAGAATGGTTATGCTAGCTACCGTAACTTCAGACAGCAAGGGAACTATCAAGACAGACCTCCCTACAATGCTGGCGCCAACCATAACCAGAACCAGAATAACCACCCGGCTGGTCCAGCTCAGGATCAGAAGCCTAACCATCCGTCGGCAGGTGTCTACCAGCCACCGCATCGCAATCCGGGTAGTTATGGAACTACTCCTGGCAATCGCCAGAATCAATATCTTAACAATACCTATCCAGGTCAGCAGCATCAAAGAGAGAACAATGTCAGTGACCTGGATAAGAAGCTCAGCCAGATCATCACTAGACTCGATGATCATGACAGCCAGTTCAAGGCTCAAGCTCTTCTCAATCAAGAACAGATAGCATCTGGACAAAGAATTGAGCAAGCCGTGAACAACATCTCGAGCATGCTAGCATCTGGTCGACCATTTGGCCAACTTCCAAGCCCGGCAGAGCCGAATCCGAGGAAGGAGCAAGCCAAGATGGTAACCGCTCAAAAACTCCCAAACTTAATTGCTGATGCTTGTTCTATCTTACGCAGGATCGCTGAGACTCAGGAAGAAGAAGAAAAAGAAGAAGAACAGAAACCGGCGCCTAAGGAGGATGATCCTCCTCTTGCACCGTACATCGTGAAACCTCCTTTTCCTAGAGCATTGCTGCCAAATGCAAGGATCGAGACTGGCATGAAGGGGAACAAGGAAGGATATCCTGACATTCGTATTAAGAAACCTGCTTCTCCATATCCAGCTAAGTTATCTGATCCTGGTTCTTTTACTTTGCCTTTGGGCATTAATGATGTTGAGATTGAAGGTTGTTTAGTTGATCTATGACCATCTGTTAATGTCATGCCTATGAGCCTGTTTGAAAAGTTAAACCTAGGAGAACTTGAACCGCCTAGTATGCAACTTCTCTTTGCTGATAGATCACTTAAAACCCCTAAGGGAGAGATTAAAGACGTTGTCACTAAATGTGGTCCGTTCACGTTCTTAGCTGACTATGTGATTATGGATACTAGTACAGATGATGCTACAATTCTCATAGGTCGACCTTTCATGGCTACTACTGGAATGAATATTAACGTTCCAAATGGTTCTTTAACTCTAAGAGTCGGTAAAGAAACGAAAACGTTCCGTCTTAAAGATGGCATGAAATATAACTCTAGGAATGACGAATCTCACTGCCTAGCTGTTGAAACTGTGGAGTTGACTCCGGTCAACTCCGTTACTAATGCTTCTTCCAGTGTCTCTAGATCAGTTGTTGCTGCAAATATTAAACAGGTTATTAAGAAGAAGCCAGAAACTTCAGTTCAGAAGCTGCCCAAGAAGAAGAAGGAACTGCAAGCCTCTTCTAAGCCACCGAGCACTAAATCGAGCAGGCCTCAGGGAAAGAACAAGAAGACGAAGACCCAAATGGTCTGGAGGCCAAAAATTCTGCCGTCTTCCACCGAGCTAGCTGCACCACCAATTAGTTCCGAGAAACCGGCGCCAGAACAAGTATGGAAGGAGAAGCCGAAAGCATCTCCTAAGGAAATACTAACGATCACCGATCCTGGTGATACCAAGCCGAAGATAAAAGAAAAGAAGAAGCCGACAGTCTTCATTCCTTCCATCGTAACAATCAAGAAGGATGATCTCTCCGGAGAACTGTTCGGACCGTTCAAGTTCGTCGATCATCTTCCCGATGGACGTACCAAGCTTTTGCATGCAAACGGGAAGAGATTCACGCTTACCGGAGAAGTCCCGAAGCTGTACTTCATGAACTTCGACGTGAGCGTTAAGGAGAATCTAAGTTGGGATGTCTCCTAATACCGTCTAGGTATCGTCCAGCTCAAGGACGTTAATAAAAGAGCGCTTCGTGGGAGGCAACCCACGGCTGGAGTCTGTTTTAATTTTTGTTGAACTTGGTATTTTAGAGTCAGTTCGGGGTAGCCAAAAGTGTTAGTTTGTTTGATTTATTATTTTTCGTGTAGAGTCTGTGTGTCATAGAGTCAGTCGCAAGTTGATTGAGGTCGTTCTGATTTTTGTGGATTTAACTGTGATTTTCTGAAGTTGGCCGGATTTGCGAAAATATTTTTCACCCGAGTAGTTCAAAATTTTCGGCGAAATCACCCCTTATTTTCGGCAAAATCGCCCTTTGATTTTCGAACCCGTTCTCATGTTTCATATTTTCGGTTCGAATAGTTGTGTGTTTTCGGCGAAAATCATTTTGAAATCCGGCGGTCATTTTAACTCCCATTTTCGGCGAAAACAACCTATTGGTTTCGCCGAAAATTCCTTTGAAAATCAGAAAATCCCCTCTTAAAAATCCGGTCTCCCTCCTCTCTCTCCTCACTTCCCATTTTCATTCAAAACCCGAAAATAAACCCTCTCCCCTTTTGTTTCAAAATCGTCGCCGCCACCCCACTTTAAAACCACCGTCGCCACCATTTCCCGCCGCCGCCACCGTCGCCGACCGCCGCCGCCGTCGCCGACCACCGCCGCTCACCTCCCCTCCCCATTCCAATTCCATCGAGCCCTAGAACAGCCGAATCGGAGCTCTACAGCTCCAGTTCATCGAAACCCTAGTTTTCAAAGTTTTTCACCGATTCCTCCCAAACCGTTCATTTTTAGCAATCATGGCTTCAAGGTAAGTTGTAGATATTTTCAATACGAATTTTTGACATATGGATTGCTGAATTTCGTCGGGGTTGACTTTGGGTTGACTTTTCGGTTTGCCTCGTTTTGCGTGCCGACTGTTTTCGTGTGAACTAGGTTAGCTGAACTTGTAGAACTGTTCTAGGATGCTTAGGGAGTTCCGTGCTTAATTTCCATATCATTTGATCATGTGTTGCTATGCATATGATTGATTCTTTGTGATGTTGACTTTTGTGAGAAATGTCGGTTTGACTTTGAATTGTTGTGATCATTTGGCTGCCTGATGTGCTCATTCTCGTTCATATTATCGTGCTTGCCATTTGAGATCATATTTTACCGTCATTCTCCAAGTTATGATAGTCTTGCCATGATTAGGGTTCGATATGCTATAATGTTGACTTTCTAAATGTCGGTTTGACTCTTTGAACTTTGATTGTGCTTATTCCGATTCTGGCTGTTCCTAAGTATGTATTTTACTGTCTATGATTACCGGTTACTCCGCTTTGCTTACCCCACTTAGTTTCCCTCATTTCTTCGTGAAATTGAGTTTTTCTACTAAGTGTGGGGTAGGGTTTTAGTTGACTAATCTGGTTTCATTCTGGTTTTAGGAACACCACTTATGAGCGCAGGACTAAGGCGCGACTTGATGGCGCCTCGAGCTCAGGAGCTGCCGCTCCTCATCACCCCGCCGTTCTGGGTCCTCCACCCGCACTCCCTCGCTGGGCTGGATACCATCGCACTATCGCCCGTCTACCTGACTTCTACTTCGAGTGCTTCCAGAAGATCGAGCACGTTCGGGGAGCTGACGTGCGCCCTCTTTCCATGGAGTCCCTGCATGATCATGATGAGGACTACTACCGGAACGTGGATGACGCCCTAGCACCGGCTGGCCTCCTCGAGCTGACCACCATCGCCGCCGAGTTCCCAGACATTGCTCTCCAGGAGTTCTGGGCAACCTTTGATCTGGATGAGCACAAGAGGAAGCAGTGCCAGAAGGTTGTGACCTTCTATCTTGGTGGGGTGTATAGGCAGCTCACCTACGATGAGTTTGCTGCTCATCTCGGCATCCCCTACGAGCACTATCACGATCATCACCTAGGCTGGGGCGAAGATGACAACGAGGAGGAGTACCACGCGCTCTGGAGCCACATGACAGGCGTACCTGGCGATCGCCTTGGGGCGAGCAACTCAGTTAAGTCGCTCTCTCACCCTCTCTTTAAATTTATTCATATGGTTTGGCGTAGATCCCTTTTATATGTACCCGGCAAGGATCGCCACCATATCCTCAAGGAGGAGCTCATGCTTCTCCGAGCCATCCGAGAGAGCTACCCTCTGCACCCCGGCTGGGTACTGGATCGCATCTTCCGCCAGAAGACCAGGAGGAAGACGCCACCTCGCAGACTCTTGGGGGGTAACTTCATAGGTCAGCTCATCATCTCATTTGGCATCAGCCATGAGTATGGCCAGCACATTCCACGACACCGAGTTAGTACTGTTGGAGGAGACTTGGCGGTTGAGTACGACTTAGAACTCGACCTCAGTCCCCATGTAGTAGCTGATCCTCCACTCCAGCCTGTGGTCGAGTCGAAGGAAGAAGATGATGCTGAGGAGCAGCAGCCCCAGCCGCCGCCAGTATTCCAAGATTATATACCCTCACCACATCATCAGGCAGGGTATGCTCCCCAGTCGCCACCGCACATTCCCGATCCATACCAGGCGCCTCCCCAACACCCCCGACACCACCACGCGGATGTTGGAGAGTTGTATGAGCGACTTCAGGAGTGGTGCATCACCGACAACGTCACGCAAGAGGCGCGAGGGACTATTATGCAGCAGCATATGCGCCGCGCCGACAGGCGATATGAGGCACAGCTGGCGTGGCAACGTCAGCTCGGTGAGCACCTCCACTTTCCTCCTCCCGGTTCACCGGACCAGCAGTGATCGGGTTGTATTCCTTTTCTGGTGTCTTCTTTTTATTTATTCTTTTCGGATTTCGGTCCAACTTTTTTCTGTGTGGATCCGGGACACTTGTCCCAGTTTCCTTTTTATGTTTTATTTGTTTTTGTTTTGTAGGCAGTAGGGAGATCCCCTTTGCTTCGCTTGGGAAGATTCCCTCCGCTCCGAGGACCCGTGCTCATCCCCTACACCAATCATCTCGGTCCAGGTTCTTCTACTTCACTCTGAACTCTAGAATTAGTCCTGTGAGGACACAGTCCGATTTAAGTGTGGGGTAGGATGCTAGAGAACCTTGCATGAACTTGATTGCCCTTGATTGTGTTTTGTGTGTGCCTAGTGATTCCATTCCAGTCTCTCTAGCATTAGAATGGCTCAGTGATGTGACTTTAATTAGTGCATTTTAAGCTTATGAATGACCTATGAAATACCCGTGTTTATTCGTGAAATGACATGACTTATATGCTTTTATTGAAATTTTGTGCAAAGTGTCATTTTGTTGTCCGGTTGCTACTTTGGAGCCAAATTCGTGGGCTATTGGAGTTGCCTCTGTGCATTTTCAGGTTATGGCATCAAAGTACGGATGACAAGGAGCGCATAGGAGCAAACGGGAGGTCATTTGGAGTCTGGACGAGGGAGATATGAGCATTACAAGATCGAGCTTTCTGCAGAGTGCAGGGGTGCACGCCGTGCATGATGCACGCCGTGCACCGTGCACGGTTTGGTGCACGGGCTGTCCAGGAGGCTCCGAAAGAAGATTCAGCTCCAAGGTGCACGCCGTGCAGCCTTGCACGCCGTGCATAGGTGCACACCGTGCACTGTCCCCTGCACTATAAATATTCTTGTTTTTGGCCATTTTGAGCAATGGGATGATATATCTTGAACCCCAAACACATATCCACGAACCCTCAAACCCTAGAACACGTTTTTGGAGCAATTTGAAGCCATTGGAGCTAGGATTGAAGCCATCAAACCTTGGGAGAAGTGCTTACAAGTGGAGAAGTGAAGATCGTCTCAAGGATTCATCCATGGTGTTCTTGGTGACCATTCTTCCTTCTTTTCTCTTTACTCCCTTGGCCATGTGTGGCTGAGTTTCTAGGGTTCATCTTGGATGGGTAGATTAGTTGTGCTATGATAGAGAGATGATTGTATAGAACTTGCCATGATTGATCTTGGTTGTATGAGGATGATTCCTAGACTTGTTCTTAATGCCATTTTATGCCATGTTTGCTTGATTTGGTCCATTCATTGTGATTTGATGCATGAGAGTGCTTGGATTGCATAGATTGTAGGTCTAGGGATTGAAGTGAGTGTGTTCTAAGAGATTAGATCATCTTATTTCAACCATTTTCACTTGATTTTTCTCTTGGGCATTTTATCGAACACTTGGTGTGCATGTGGATTTTCATTCAATTGAGTTTGAAAAGGCTTTTTGATGAATCTCTTAGTGTTAGGGCATTGATATGAGAGTGTTGTGCCTAGCCTTGTGGTCATAGAGTCTTAAGAGAGGGTCTTGTGTCTTGGCATTTCATCAAACACTTAGAATGCATCTTTTTTTCACTTAGCTTGAGAGCGAGAGCCTAAGTTGAGTGGTATTGGGATAGGGATTAGGTGCTACGAGAGTGCATCGAGTCTATAAAAGTGAAATGCATGGTCATCCGAATGCAAACTCGATCTTGATTGACTTGTTTGTTCAATTAGTCATCTTGAGCATGATGAAACTACCCACCAAGAGAGCCCCTTTGTCTTTGATTTGCACCACTTTATTTTTTCTTTCTTCCTTTTAGTTTCCTTTAAGTTTTTAATATCTATTTCAAATCAAAACTCCTTTCAAATGAATAGACCGTCTACGAGGAATGTGAGTAGAGGCCATTGAGAGAACCCCGTGGAATACGACCTTGGTAAAACCCGATTTTATCAAGTTTTTGGCGCCGTTGCCGGGGACTCTCTCATTCCCTTGAAAGCATTTAGTAGTGGACCGTTCTATTCACTTCCTTCCGTTTTAGTTTTGCTTCTTTATTGTTTGTTTTTGTATTAGTTTGTGTAGTTTTGTTATCCCGCATTGTTGTACTACTTGGTTGTGTTTGTTGTGCGTGTTTGTAGGTCCCTTATCCACCTATCTAGTTCATGGGAGCAAGGTTGCAAGTAAAATGAATTCGTGGAATGGAGGTAATGGTTATGGACCCTATCAAGGGTGGAATCCATCTCCTAACCCATTTTATGCTCATCCTACTCCATCCAACTACCACCAAGGAACTTATGAGGGAGATAGCCAATGGTGGGATCAAGAACAACAAGCTTCAACACCCATGTGGAATGAACAATGTCCCTATCCATCTCCACCCTACCATCAAGTCTATCAAGAGGATTTCACAAGTCATGAACAACATTTTCCACCACCTTCTACGTTAGAGGAGCTCTTGAAAATGGTAAAGGAAAGTGAGCGTCCTCAAGAGGAGATTGTAAGCTATGAGGAATCTCCTCCACCTTTGCCCATGCTTGAGGAAGTTTTGAAGATTGCGGAAGATAATACATATCAACTTAATCGCATAGCTCAAAGCATGGCGCACATCAATGGGATGCTTGAAAATACTCATCAACCCCATAAGGTGGAGCAACACTCTCCCTCTCCATCCGTGCTAGATGAGTTCTTGAAGATTGCGGACGACAACGCGGCTCGGCTCAATCGCCTAGCTCAAAGTATGAATCTCGTCATGGATGCGCTAGAGAATGAGAATCAGCCCAAGAAGGTGGAGTACACTTATGATGATGAAGATGACATGTGTGAACCGGAGGAGCTTGACACGGAAGAAGATTTGGTAGTGGAGGAGGTTGAAGAGCATGTTCTTCCCATGGAGACGCCATATGACAATGATGTGAGGATAGAGGAACCAATGATACTTGAGGTTGATGACCCTTTAGAGGAGGTGAGAGAAGATTTGGAGACGCTTCAAGAAGAGGTGGCACCGAGAGTGGAGCACGAAAGTGAACAACACCACCCTATTGAGGTCCCACCAAAGGTTGTGAGTACTCTTCAATCTTCTTGCTTGATCATGAAGTACTTGTGTCAAGAGACGGACACAAGCTTCATAACCTCCCCTAAGGTGATAATGGAAGAGAAGTCGTCCATGTGTGAACCGGAAGACTCCTTGAGTGGCATCACCAACTTGGAGACAGTGGATCTCAATGGAGGCTCCCTACCATACTTTCTTCCTCAAGCTTCGACACTCAAAGGTAGCAAGCCACCCCAAGGTCTCAAGTGCTATACAAGCATCAATGTGCATTGGCTAGTCTACCATTCCTCCAAGATGCTACTTGGAGCTCAACTTTCATCATGGAAGAAGCTACTTGACATCAAGGAGGTACTAAGTTGGACACCATAACACAGGTATCGTCGAGCTTAAGACGGTAACCAAGCGCTTCTTGGGAGGCACCCCATGTTATCTTTACTTTTATTGCTCTTGTTTGCTCTTTTTAGTTTTTGTGTTGTTTTAGCTTTTTGAATAAGGTTTGGCAAGCATTTTGGATCACTCTTCACCAAGGATCATCATGGAACTTTTTCACCTCTATTACGTCCTATGCTCCTCTCTACCAATGCGGTAACTTCGTTCCACCTTACCCTCTCTCTCTTGATCATTGAGGACAATGCTCATGTTAGTCGTAGGGGAGGTTGAGGTTTGGTGTGATTATTTGTCGGCAGAAGTCTAAAGCTATGTTCTGATGTGTTGCATGATCTTAATTGAATGTCGAATTCCTCTATTGTAGAATCGTTCGGTTCTTGACGTTTGATGTTTAATTGACTTCAAGTCTTCACAATGATGTTTAGATTGTTCCACTTAGAACCTATAACCAGCATGTTAGCACTAATATCAAATGAGTCTGGGCCAGAACTGAGATTTTATCACTCTTGTATGTTGGTTGATTGGTTTGATACGTGTTTTTATACCACTCGATAACACCGGTCTAGGATGATGAAGGCATTCAGAATTTCTTCCCCTCTTCCATGTTTTTCATTCTCTTTTTGATCTTTCGTGATTGTGGCTTGAGATTAGACGGAATCCAATTCGAAATCTTGTACGGAAGTTGTTAAGGGGCTAAGGATCAAGTGGCTAAATTGTGAAAAAAAAATGCTCAAAAGAACTCAAAAGAAAAGCTAGGCAAGCTCGGCACCTAAGTGAAGTGTCGGGTTGAGCACTAAGCAAAAGGGCAAAGGCTGTGAGCTAGGCAGGTTCAACACCTAAGTGAAGTGTTGAATCGAGCACTAGTATGCAGTAAGAAAAAAAAAGAAAAGAAAAGAAAGAAAAAGAGTTCTCAAATGTAGCCCTTGATCCTAGCCAGAGTTGTAAAGTGCGGATCTAGAAGCGGATGAAGTCGAGTCGATAGCCACATTCACGACTCACGATCCATGTTCCGATTTCAAGTCCTTTTGATTAGAGTTGGTGTTGTCGTGGTCGGTTTTGCTGTGTCCCAATCAACCACTACTTGAAGTGTGCAGAAATTAGTGAGGTTTAGACTTGTTTGGTTGATGTTCTTGCATGTGTAGGTTTAGTTTGTTCGTGGAACAGTTTAAGCTAAATTGTGATTGCTTGAATCTCAATGGATCGAACTTGTCATTTGTGAACTTGGATGTTTTCTAATTCATTTGCTTGAGGACAAGCAAAGCTTAGTCGTAGGGGAATTTATGTGACTTTAATTAGTGCATTTTAAGCTTATGAATGACCTATGAAATACCCGTGTTTATTCGTGAAATGACATGACTTATATGCTTTTATTGAAATTTTGTGCAAAGTGTCATTTTGTTGTCCGGTTGCTACTTTGGAGCCAAATTCGTGGGCTATTGGAGTTTCCTCTGTGCATTTTCAGGTTATGGCATCAAAGTACGGACAAGGAGCGCATAGGAGCAAACGGGAGGTCATTTGGAGTCCGGACGAGGGAGATATGAGCATTACAAGATCGAGCTTTCTGCAGAGTGCAGGGGTGCACGCCGTGCATGATGCACGCCGTGCATCGTGGCACGGTTTGGTGCACGGGCTGTCCAGGAGGCTCCGAAAGAAGATTCAGCTCCAAGGTGCACGCCGTGCAGCCTTGCACGCCGTGCACCCTGCACGCCGTGCATAGGTGCACGCCGTGCACTGTCCCCTGCACTATAAATATTCTTGTTTTTGGCCATTTTGAGCAATGGGATGATATATCTTGAACCCCAAACACATATCCACAAACCCTCAAACCCTAGAACACGTTTTTGGAGCAATTTGAAGCCATTGGAGCTAGGATTGAAGCCATCAAACCTTGGGAGAAGTGCTTACAAGTGGAGAAGTGAAGATCATCTCAAGGATTCATCCATGGTGTTCTTGGTGACCATTCTTCCTTCTTTTCTCTTTACTCCCTTGGCCATGTGTGGCTGAGTTTCTAGGGTTCATCTTGGATGGGTAGATTAGTTGTGCTATGATAGAGAGAT
This sequence comes from Linum lewisii, assembly GCA_034768395.1. Lineage (NCBI taxonomy): Eukaryota > Viridiplantae > Streptophyta > Magnoliopsida > Malpighiales > Linaceae > Linum > Linum lewisii. The sequence goes on along the minus strand of CM068301.1, from coordinate 24,405,321 downwards.
GATTGTATAGAACTTGCCATGATTGATCTTGGTTGTATGAGGATGATTCCTAGACTTGTTCTTAATGCCATTTTATGCCATGTTTGCTTGATTTGGTCCATTCATTGTAATTTGATGCATGAGAGTGCTTGGATTGCATAGATTGTAGGTCTAGGGATTGAAGTGAGTGTGTTCTAAGAGATTAGATCATCTTATTTCAACCATTTTCACTTGATTTCTCTCTTGGGCATTTTATCGAACACTTGGTGTGCATGTGGATTTTCATTCAATTGAGTTTGAAAAGGCTTTTTGGTGAATCTCTTAGTGTTAGGGCATTGATATGAGAGTGTTGTGCCTAGCTTTGTGGTCATAGAGTCTTAAGAGAGGGTCTTGTGTCTTGGCATTTCATCAAACACTTAGAATGCATCTTTTTTCACTTAGCTTGAGAGCGAGAGCCTAAGTTGAGTGGTATTGGGATAGGGATTAGGTGCTACGAGAGTGCATCGAGTCTATAAAAGTGAAATGCATGGTCATCCGAATGCAAACTCGATCTTGATTGACTTGTTTGTTCAATTAGTCATCTTGAGCATGATGAAACTACCCACCAAGAGAGCCCCTTTGTCTTTGATTTGCACCACTTTATTTTTTCTTTATTCCTTTTAGTTTCCTTTAAGTTTTTAATATCTATTTCAAATCAAAACTCCTTTCAAATGAATAGACCGTCTACGAGGAATGTGAGTAGAGGCCATTGAGAGAACCCCGTGGAATACGACCTTGGTAAAACCCGATTTTATCACTCAGTTCTTGATTTTTGATGTTAAGTTGTTGTTCAAACCTTCATAATGATGCTTAGACTGCTTAACCTAGAACTTGAGAACCAACTTGTATACTTTGATGCTAAATTGCCTGGTCAGAACAGAATTTTAAAATCACACTTGTAGTTGGTAGCCTTGATTGCATGAAAATGACCGAATCCGACTAGCAAACCAACTGTGAGCTTTTGATCCATTGCACGTAACTTGCAATTTAAATTCTTTCTGAGTGGTTTTCTGTTTACTTGAATGAGTTAGAATTTGCATGAGACCTACTCGAGACCACACGATGACACGAGTTCTAGAAGGATAGGGGCACCTAGATTCAGCTACTAAGCTAGATAGCCTACCAAACGATAAATCCACTAGGTTTAGACCCTTGAGCTTGGCCTGTTCTTTCGGTTCGATAATACATTACAGCCATTTCCCATTTCTTTCATTCCCCGTTGATCCCCTGTGGTTGTAGTTCTAGATTGACCTACCGGAAGTCGGTTTGTGGTAACCTGCCTATAGCCATTAAACAGGTGGTCTTAGCTAATGTGTCCAGACGTGTAAACCCCTCTAGCAACTAAAAGAAAATCGGCACAAAAGAAAAAAAAGTGAAGTAAGAAAAGAAGAAAATTTCAAAAAAAAATGAAGAAAAGAAAAATCAGAAAAAGTTCAAAGTTTTTAGTTCAATAAAACGTTCTTCTCCCTACAAATGGAAGAACGAAGTCAAAAGAAATGTTCAAAAGAAAAGAAAAGAAAAAAAAAGAATCGTGTAAAGAAGAAAAAATAAGTGCTAGGTTGCTTGAGGGTAGCATAGGACGAGCGTTCATCATTCCACCCGTGTTTGGTTAGGCGGTAGGAAGCCATAGATTAGATTCGAGGGAAGTTAGTCGAAAGCTACACCGCACAAGCCATCATCATTCATTCCCATCATCCACCTCATTATAAACCCGAGTAGTGTAGATTTCATTACTGTCCTAGCAGTGAAGTCCTTCTTGACTAGATACTCGTGTTGTCACAGTGGTGGAGATGTGGTCGAAATACAAACCTATGACAGAATTCGGTAACAGAAAATGATCGAGAGCAGAAACACGTCCTTAAACACAGAGAGTGAGAGTCCCCATTGTACTATATATATCCTGTGTGAGGAGTCTGGTCGGTCAGGTCAAATTCGTGCATAATTGGTTGCTAATTACTTGTCGTGTGCAGTTTTTTAGTGAGACCAGGTAGTTTGGTTGATCTGTATGCATGTTAGGTTTCTTGTTCTAGGATCGATCTGTCTAATAATTCATTGTGTTTGATTGAGCTCCAATTTAATCGATCTTATCATTTATGAACAAGAGCGTCTCTATTCAGTTTGCTTGAGGACAAGCAAAAGCTTAAGTGTGGGGTATTTGATGACACTCGATTTGACGTGATTATCAGCCTCATTTAAGCGACATTTCTTGGCTTAAGACATGGTTTTTAGGGTAGAATAATGAATATTCAGTCGATTGCCCTATCTCGTGCCATTTGTGTTACCTTGGCCCATTTCGGGTCTATTTGATGGTTTTCTAGTGTTTTTATGTTAGCATAGGTTTTTGCCGTCGAATAAGTAACCAAGGACGTGTCTAAGGCATTGGAACATCGAGGAACTGAACCGGAATCGATCAAAGGAGCCAATCAAGTTCAACCAAATTCCTGCCCGGATTACAAAGGAATTTTTGCCGAAAATCACCTAGGGGGTCGTTTGGTATGTGCTATCTCAAATACCATGATATTCGAGATAGCTAGTTATTAAGGGGTTAATGAGATTTAGGGTGAAAATGTACAATATTCTTGTTTGTTTGGAGTGCTATTTGGTAAGGGTACTTTACTAAGCAATTACCACCATGCCCCCATTTTGTCTTACCTTATATCCCCATTTCAGAATCACAACATGCAATGAGGGTTTACCCACATTTGATCAGATAGATGATTGACTAGGTTAACAACTAGCAAGGCATCCAGTTGAAGCATTTTGTAATTGCAAGTGGTAGCATCATATCTCTCGGCTACCTATGCATCTTAGAACACAACACCCTCACTGTAACCCTGACTTGGCATCCGAGAAGGTGTAATTAACCCTGACTTAGTACAGGCTTCCCATCTCTCTGCATCAGGTTTGGATACTAGTTAATTAATTAGGATGCACTCTAGCTACTTGCTACCTAGCTTCCCGAAAGAACAATACTTTCTTACATTCAACCCCAGTAACAGTCCTACAGAGAAGAAGGAATGGGATGTTCTATGCCTTGAATGGAATACAATACATGCATAAAGAGACCAACCCAGCCGCAGTTTAAGAACAGTGGCAGTAACACCACATGTAAGACATCAATAATTTCTATTTGTTCAATTACTCAAAAGTTCGTGGATCTCCATATCTCTAGAAACTATACAGGAACTTTAAAACCTGTATTATGTTGCTTACAGTTTGAGAAAGGAAGCAAAAAAAAGGAGAAACAAACCCAAAATCAGATCCTTGTGTTCATTAAAGCTTTCTCTTCCCACGTAACTGCTTCCATATCGATCCTTTGAAAGAAATGCACCTCTGTAAATGGAGAAGGTAAAGAAAAAAAAGCAATGATGAGGGGCATGTAATAAGACAACAATAAGAGGGGCAAAGTTGTCTGAAATTCTCAATACCCACCTTTCTTTTGAGAAATCCTCCTCCATAGGTTGATTTTGAAACTCTCCCAATTAGCACACCATTAGCTAGCTAAATCCAATTAGAAAAACAGTGATATTTACAAATAGCATGATATTGGGTGCTTTTGAATTCAATAGCACCCTTACCAAACAACCCCGTAGTGTTTTCGGCGAAAATATCAGCAAGTGTCGGAGTTTTTGAACCGAATATCATTGGTTTCGGCGAAAGTGTCAAGTTTTTGAACCGAGAATGAAGTCCAGAGAAGAGCGAAATATCCCTTCATTTGCGAAGGAATTTTTCGCCGAAAATTCCTTAAGAATTTCGGCGAAAATATCAGAAGAAATCCGGCTGATTACGGTTAAGTATAAATACTTAACCCGGCGGCCCAAAAGGGATATACCTCATAATCATATCATAATTTACACTTTTTCGAATGAGAATCCTCTCAAGTTCTGGAGCGAAGAGTTAGAGTTCGAAGAGCCGGAAAGAGATCGTGACGCCATCCCTTCCACCTCGATGAATCGGAGCTAGGAGTGTTATTTACCGAAGATCGAAGTCTGTCAGAGTCGTCTAAATTAGGTTTTTCAGATTCTTTTCTGTTCTTCCTCTGGATGATGAACTCTTTCTTTGTCTTTGTTGCTTTTGTAATAATCATGAGTAGCTAAACTCGTTAGAGCTTAGACTAGATGAACCCTAAGTGACCCAGGGCTTTAAAGCGGTCACAGATCGGCGGTGATTAGATTCAAAATTCAATCAGTTTCTCATTCATGTTCGATTTGTTCTTCATTGTGCATGTTTCCTGTCTGGATTGATCACCTAGATTAGATTCTGGTTAAGCTAAGGATAGAAGCGAATGCTCACCTTACTTTAGAACATCGAATTGAACAATTAACCTTATAATTGGAGTGTGCCTTTCGTAGGAACCAGTTAGGGTTAATTCACTGCAAGAGTAACTCATTAATCATTAGTAATTGCACCAGTTAATTAGGTCATTGCGAGAGGCGACCGTACCCGGGCGGCTAGTTAATCTTGGTAGTTAGAATGGATAGAGCGAACGTTCGCCGGTCTTAAACCTAAGGGTAAGGAGTTATGGTGGTGTCTTAGTAATTGATTGAATGAGAATCGAAATCCGCTGATCTGTTGATTGCCAATGCTCTGGGGAACGAAGGGGGATTCAAAGTCTAAGTTCGTTTGTCATCTCTGTTTCCAAACCCTAATTTCCAATCTGCTTTAGTTTAATTTTTTTAATTTCTCTGCATTTCTTAGAATTAGAAGTCGTGGAACTCACACCACGCACAACTTGCTTGTATTCGAGTATTTTGCCAGTTTTGAAGTAGTCAATCTTAGAAGACCCCTGGAATACGATCTGTTTAGCTCTCGTTAGCTTTGTTAGTTATTTGGTTGAACCCGAACAACGACTTGAGGTTCACCATGTACCGTAGTTGCCTTGGTTCCGGTGGGGCAGTTGATAGATACCTCCAGTTTGATTGTTCGGCTTCTGATCTTGAAATGACCCAGGTGGTCGGTTATTCTGATTCTGGTTTTCTCCAGCGTTGTAGGGAGGTCGCTCTTGAAAACTTCCTTGGTGTCGGATTTGACGGTAGCCAGTATAACCTTGTTGATTATTGGCGAAGCCTTGACCAACGAAGTCGACTTCCTCGGCAGACCAGACTTCTGCTCTACCAAAATTCTGACATTGACTTCCGTTGTGAGCACAGGGGCCACACCATTGGCAGTCAACAACAAAAACAGAGGTGGATGGAGGCTTGATAGGCGTGGTAGACTTCTTCAAGTGCTTCTCGATTTCTGCCTTAACTTGTTCTTCAATGTTTAGCTTGCTTCGAGCTCCTTCTGTTTGTCTCTCCCAATTCCTTGACTTGGAAGCACAATCAGCAAAGTGAAGCATAGCCGCTTCTGGTGTGAGAGTAGTGATATCTTCCTCAACTAAGGAGTTGACCCATTTGGATGACTCCTCGTTCATTCATTGGGCAAGGGTCTCAGCTAGTTGCCTTTGCTCGAAACCATGATGGGGGCAGCTGTAGAGAAGCTCTTGGAATTCATTCCAAGCGTCATATATGCTGACTCCTTCCTTCTGTCTGAACCTGGAGATGCTATCCTTGTAGGCAGTTGTTCTAGACGGAGGAAAGTATTCTTCAATGAAATCTTGAGCCAGCTTGTCCCAGTCAGTGTAGTAATCAGGAGGCTTGCTGTTTAACACTCTCTTAGCGGGGCCTCGAAGAGAGAATGGAAAGGCTCGCAAGCACAAGGTGTTCTTGTCGAGATTCCCATTCTTGAATGTCTCGCACAGAGCAATGAAATCCGCCAAGTGAGTGCAAGGATTGTCGTGTGGCTTTCCTTCAAACTGTACGTCCCTAGAGATCATTCCCAGGAAGGGGATCTTGATCTCATAGCCAGGAAGGGGATCTTGATCTCATAGCACAGTGACGACACTCGATTTGACGTGATTATCAGCCTCATTTAAGCGACATTTCCTTGCTTAAGACATGGTTTTTAGGGTAGAATAACGAATATTCAATCAATTGCCCTATCTCATGCCATTTGTGTTACCTTGGCCCGTTTCGGGTCTATTTGATGATTTTCTAGTGTTTCTATGTTAGCACGGGTTTTTGCCGTCAAATAAAGTAGCCAAGGACATGTCTAAGGCGTTGGAACCTTGAGGAATTGCACTGGAATCGATCCAAGGAGCCAATCGAGTCGAACCAATTCCTGCCCCGCTTTACACTGAAGATTTCGCCGAAAATACCTAAGGTTTTTGGCGAAAATCCAAGCACAATCCGACTGAGCTCAACCAAGTAGAGTTTTCAGCGAAAAACATGAAGTTTTCGCCAAGAACCCGGCGTCCGAAAAACACAGGAGAAAACAGCCGGCGGACAACCCACTTTACAAAGGAATTTTCGGCGAAAATTCCTTCAAATTTTCGGCGAAAATTCTAGAAGAAAACCGGCGGTATTAGGGTTAAGTATAAATACTTAACCGGCGGTCGAAATAAAAAGAGACGATTTTTCAGAATCAGAATTACCAACTAATATCGAAATTCTCAGAATTCTCAAGAGTTATGAAGGAGAGTTTAGATTTCGAAGAGCCAAGAAGAGATCGTGACGCCATCCCTTCCATCTCGAAGACTCGGAGCTAGGATTGCTGTTTACCGGAAGATCGAAGTTCTGCCGGAGTCGTCTTAATTAGGTTTTTCAGAACCTTTTCTGTTCTTCCTCTGTATGATGAACTCTATTTCTGTCTTTGATTCTTTTGTGAAAAACATGAGTAGTTAAACTCTTAGAAATTAGACTAGATGAACCCTAAGTGACCCAGGGCTTTAAAGCGGTCACGGATCGGCGGTGATTAGATTCAAAGTTCAATCAGTTTCTCTTTCATGTTTAATTTGTTCTTCATTGTTCATCTTTCTTGTCTGGATTGATCACCTAGATTAGATTCTTGTTAAGCTAAGTATAAAAGCGAACGCTCGTTAAAACATCAAATTGAACAATTAACCTAATCATTGGAGTGTGCCTTTCATAGGAACCAATTAGGGTTAATCCACTACAAGAGTAACTCATAAATCATTAGTAATTGCACCAGTTAAGTTAAGTCATTGCGAGAGGCAACCGTACCCGGGCGACTAATTAATCTTGGTAGCTAGATCGGATAGAGAGAACGTTCGCCAGTCTTAAACCTAAGGGTAAGGAGTTATGGTGGTGTCTTAGAATTGATTGAATGAGAATTGAAATCCGCTGATCTGTTGATTGCCTATGCTCTGGTGAACAAAGGGGGATTCGAAGTCTAAGTTCGTCTGTCATCTCTATTTTCAACCCTAATTTCCAATCTGTTTCTTAGTTTAAATTTTTTAATTTCCTTGTTTTTTTCATAGATTAGAAGTCGTGGAACTCCCACCACGCACGAAGTGTTTAAACCTGAGTGATGTGCTAGCTTCTTTGAGTAGTCAATATTAGAAGACCCGTGGAATACGATCTACCCTAGCTTCACAGCTTGGTAGTATTTGATCGACCGCTTTTCTGCAGCGTTCATCAAATTGGCACCGTTGCCGGGGACTTCTTTTAATTGTTTGAAAGAAGAACTGGCATTTTATTCTTCTACCTTCCATCTTTCATTTTTCCATCCACTTCGATTTTACTCTGGTTTGCTTGTTTTTTTGTTATTTGTAGGTTGTTCACAGGTGTATGCATCGCCGCCCTTGGACTCGCTCTCAAACCGACAAGGCTGAGAGCATAGAGAGACCAGGCAGTTCTGCTCCACCTCGACAATCACAGATTCTGAAGAGAGGCAGAACCAATCCACCTCCAACCGTCACTCCAATCAAGATCGAGGAACTGAAGGAGAGTTCCTCATCTTCATCTTCACCGTCAACTTCATCCGCTTCATACACCGAGTCACTTTCACCTCCTCCATCTCCTACCATGGATGATCAGTTACCACCACCAGGTGGTGATCTACAACAAGCCGAGCGTGGTCGTGCCGCGCGTTGAAGGAGATCCTGACTATGAGATCAAGATTCCATTCTTGACCATGATCTCTAGGGATCTACAGTTTGAAGGCAGGCCACTAGACAATCCGTGCACACATCTGGCGGATTTCCTTGATCTCTGCAGCATTTCAAGAACGGAAACCTCGACAAGAACACTCTTTGCTTGCACAGCTAAGAGGTGGCTTACTGGCAAACCACCTAGATATTACACTGATTGGGATACTCTGGCTCAGGACTTCGTCGAAGAGTACCTCCCTCCTGCAAGAACAACAGCTATCAAGGACAACATCGCCAGATTCTCCCAGAAAGAAGGAGAAAGCTTGTACGATACTTGGAATCGATTCCAAGAACTTCTCTACAACTGTCCTCATCACGGATTCGAGCAGAGGCAGTTAGCTGAAATCTTTGCTCAAGGTCTTCGAGAAGAATCTGCTAAGTGGGTCAATTCCCTAGCTGAAGGGGATTGCACTACGCTTACACCTGAAGCTGCTCTTCTTCATTTTGCAAACTGTGCCTCCAAGTCAAGGAACTGGGAACGACAATCTGAAGGATCAAAGAGCAAGCTCGATCTCGAAGACTATCAAGGTAGAAGTAGAGAAGCATCTGAAGAAGTATACCACACCAATCAAGCTGCCAACAGCTTCTGTCTATGTTGCTGATTGCGAATGGTGTGGAGCTTGTGCGCATAATGGAGGTCGATGCCAGAATTTTCGTAAGACAGAAGTCTGGTCCGCCGAAGAAGTCAATTTTTTTCAACAAGGCTTCAACAACAATCAGAACGGTTATGTTGGCTACCGCAACTTCAGGCAACAAGGGAATTATCAAGATAGACCTCCCTACAATAATGGCGCCAACCATAACTAGAACCAGAATAACCGACCTGCTAGTCCAGCTCAGGATCAGAAGCCTAACCATCCGCTGGGAGGTGTCTATCAGCCACCACACCGCAATCCGGGTAACTATGGAACTGCTCCTGGCAATCGCCAGAATCAATATTTGAATAACACCTATACAGGTCAGCAGCACCAGAAGGAGAACAACGTCAGTGAACTGGACAAGAAGCTTAGTTAGATCATCACCAGACTTGATGATCATGACAGTCAGTTCAAAGCTCAAGCTCTTCTCAGTCAAAAACAGATCGCATCCGGTCAAAGAATTGAGCAAGCTGTGAACCACATCTCGAGCATGCTAGCATCTGGTCGACCATTTGGCCAACTTCCAAGCCAGACAGAGCCGAATCCAAGAAAAGAGCAAGCTAAGATGGTAACTGTCCAAGATTTTACTGATCCACCTACTAATGTTTCCTCTGATTTATGCAGGATCCCTGAAACTCCGAAGAAGAAGGAAGCACAGAAAGTGGCGCCTAAGGAGTATGATTGATGAACCTGCAGAACAGTGTTCAAATACTACCAAGCTAGGAAAGCTAGGGTAGATCGTATTTCACGGGTCTTCTAATGATCGATTACTCAAATAAGCTGGCAAATTACTCAGGTTAAACACTTCGTGCGTGGTGTGAGTTCCACGACTTCTAATTCTAAGAAATGCAGGGAAATTAAAAACTGAAACTGAAAACAGATTGGAAATCAGGGTTGAAAACAGAGATGATAGACGAACTTAGACTTCGAATCCCCCTTCGTTCACCAGAGCATAGGCAATCAACAGATCAGTGGATTTCAATTCTCATTCAATCAATTATGAGACACCACCATAACTCCTGACCCTTAGGTTTAAGACCGGCGAACGTTCGCTCTATCTGTTCTAGCTACGAAGATTAATTAGCCGCCCGGGTACGATCGCCTCTCGCAATGACTTAACTTAACTGGTGGATTTACTAACGATTTATGACTTACTCTTGCAGTGGATTAACCCTAACCGGTTCCTACGAAAGGCACACTCCAATTATAAGGTTAATTGTTCAATTTGATGTTTTAAAGTAAGGCGAGCGTTCGCTTCTATCCTTACCTTAACAAGAATCTAATCTAGGTGATCAATCCAGACAAGAAACATGAACAATGAAGAACAAATCAAACATGAAAGAGAAACTGATTGAACTTCGAATCTAATCACCGCCGATCCGTGACCGCTTTAAAGCCCTGGGTCACTTAGGGTTCATCTAGTCTAAGCTCTAGGAGTTTAGCTACTCATGTTTTTCACAAAAGAATCAAAGACAAAGATAGAGTTCATCATCCAGAGGAAGAACAGAAAAGGATCTGAAAAACCTAATTGAGACGACTCCGGCAGAACTTCGATCTTTCGGTAAACTGCAATCCTAGCTCCGAGTCTTCGAGATGGAAGGGATGGCGTCACGATCTCTTTCCGGCTCTTCGGACTCTAAATCTACTCCAGAACTTGAGAGAATTCTGAAGTAATCGGTATTAGTTGGAAATTATGATTCTGAAAAAGTATCTCCTCTGATTTGGGCAGCCGGTTAAGTATTTATACTTAACCTTAATACCGCCGGTTTTTAACTGATATTTTCGCTGAAAATGTGAAGAGATTTTCGGCAAAAATCTCTTTGTAAAATGACTGAACGCCGGCTGCTTTTCTTCTGTGGTTTTCGGTCCAACAGTTCTTGGCGAAAACTTAGTGTTTTCGCCGAAAACATCCTTCAGTTGACATCAGTGGATTTGTGCTAGGGTTTTCGCCGAAAACACTAAAGGGATTTTCGGCGAAAACTTTAGTGTAAACCGGGGCAGGAATTGGTTCGACTTGATTGGCTCCTTGGATCGATTCTGGTGCGATTCCTCGAGGTTCCAATGCCTTAGACACGTCCTTGGCTACTTATTTGACGGCAAAAACCTGTGCTAACATAGAAACATTAGAAAACCATCAAATAGACCCGAAACGGGCCAATGTAACACAAATGGCACGAGATAGAGCAATTGATTGAATATTCGTTATTCTACCCTAAAAACCATGTCTTAAGTAAGGAAATGTCGCTTAAATGAGGCTGATAATCACGTCAAATCGAGTGTCATCAAAATACCCCACACTTAAGCTTTTGCTTGTCCTCAAGCAAACTGAATAGAAACGCTCATGTTCACAAATGAAAAGATCCATTAAATTGGAGCTCAATCAAACACAATGAATTATTAGACAGATAGTTCCTAGAACAAGAAACCTAACATGCATACAGATAAACCAAACAACCTGGTCTCACTAATAAACTGCACACGACAAGTAATCGCAACCAATTATGCACGAATTTGACCTGACCGACCAGACTCCTCACACAGGAAATATATAGTACAATAGAAACTCTCACTCTCTGTGTTTAAGGATGTGTTTTGGCTCTCGATCATTTTCTGTTACTAAATTCTGTCATAAGTTTGCAATTCGACCACATCTCCACCACTGTGACAACACGAGTAACCAGTCAAGAAGGACCTCCCTGCTAGGACTGTAACGAATTCTACACTACAAGGGTTTATAATGAAATGGATGATGGGAATGTATGATGATGGCTTTGGTGTGGTGTAGCTTTTCGACTAACTTCCCTCGAATCTAGCTTCTGGCTTCCTACCGTCTAACCAGACACGGGTGGAAAAGTGAGCGCTCGTCCTATGATACCCTCAAGCAACCTAGCACTTTATTATTTTTCTTACACAATTTTTTTTCTTTTCAACTTTTCTTTTGACTTCGTTCTTCCATGTATAGGGAGAAGAACGTTTTATAAAACTAAGAGTTTTTTTTTAGTGAAGCTTTTCTCCTTTTCTGTTTTTTCGAAATTTTTCTTCTTTTCTTCATTTTTTCTTTATGCCGATTCTTTCTTTTAGTTGCTAGAGGGGTTTACACTTTTGGACATAACAGCTAAGACCACCTGTTTAATGGCTATAGGTAGGTTACCACAAACCGACTTCCGGTAGGTCAATCTAGAACTACAACCACAGGGGATCAATGGGGAATGAAAGAATGGGAAATGGTTGTAATGTATATCGAACCGAAAGAACAGGCCAAGCTCAAGGGTTTAAACCTAATGGATTTTATCGTTAGGTAGGCTATCTGGCTTAGTAGCTGAATCTAGGTGCCCCTATCATTCTAGAACTTGTGTTATCGTGTGGTCTCGAGTAGGTCTCATGCAAATTCTAACTCATTCAAGCAAACAGAAAATCCCTCAAAAAGAATTGAAATTGCAAGTTACGCGCAATGGATCAAAAGCTCACAGTTGGTTTGCTAGTCGGATTCGGTCATTTTCATGCAATCAAGGCTACAAACTACAAGTGTGATTTTAAAAATTTTGTTCTGACCAGGAAATTTAGCATCAAAGTAAACACGTTGGTTCTCAAGTTCTAGGTTAAGCAGTCTAAGCATGATTATGAAAGTTTGAACAGCAACTTAACATCAAAAATCAAGAACTGAGCCATTCTAATGCTAGAGAGACTGGAAAGGAATCATGAGGCACACAAAAATACAATCAAGGGCAATCAAGTTCATGCAAGGTTCCCTAGCATCCTACCCCACACTTAAATCGGACTGTGTCCTCTTTGGACTAAAATTAGAGTTCAGAGTGAAGTAGAAGAACTTGGACCGAGATGGTTGGCGTAGGGGATGGGCACGGATCCTTGGAGCAGAAACAATCTACCAAAGTGAAGCAAAGGAAATCTCCCAACTGCCTACAAAACAAAAACAAATGAAAGATAAAAAATAAACCGGGAAAAGTGTCCCGGATCCACACATAAAAAGTTGGATCGAAATCCGAAAAGAAGAAATAAAAAGAAGAGACAAGAAAGAGGATACAACCCGATCACTGCTCGTCAGGCGCATCGGGAGGTGGAAAGTGGAGGAAGTCGCCGAGCTGACGTTGCCACGCCAGCTGTGTCTCATACCGCTCGTCGGAGCGGTGCATATGTTGCTGCATAATAGTCCACCTTGCCTCTTGAGTGGCGTTGTCGGTGACGCTCATACAGCTCTCCAACATCCGTGGGGTGCGGTCGGTGCTGCTGGTGAGGCGCCTGATATGGATCTGGAATGGGTGGCGGCGACTGGTGTGCATACCCTGCCTGATGATGTGGCTAGGGTATAGGATCATGAAATTCTGGCTCGTACTGAGGCTGGGGCTCCTCAGAATCATCTTCTTCGTCGACTCATCCTCGTCTTGGAGAGGAGGATCTGCTGCTACCTGGGGGCTGAGGTCCAGCTCGAGGTTGTATTCGACCACCAAATCGCCTCCAACGGTGCGTACTCTGCGGCGTGGGATGTTCGGGCCATATTCTTGGATGAGGCCGAAGGATCTGATGAGTCGGCCTACAAAGTTTGCCTCCCAGGAGTGAGCGAGGTGGCTTCGACCTCTGAGTCTTCTTGCGGAGTAGTCGGGCAAGCACCCATCCGGGATGAAGAGGATAGCTCTCCCGGATGGCGCGATGAAGAAGAAGCTCCTCTCGGCTGATATGGTGGCGGTCCTTCTCTGGAGCATACAAAAGAGAACGACGCCAAACCATGTGAATGAATTTATAGAGAGGGTGAGAGAGAGACTTAACTGAATTATTCTTCGTAACATGATCGACGGGCACTCCAGTCATGTGGCTCCAGAGTGCATGGTACTCCTCTCCGTCGTCATCGTCATTCTCCCAGCCGAGCAGATGACCCTCGTAGTGCTCGTGGGGAATCCCGAGACGAGCTGCAAACTCATCATATGTGAGTGTCCTGTGCACCCCGCCCAGATAGAAGGTGACGACCTCCTTGTGCTGCCTCCTCTTGTGCTCGTCCAGATTGAACGTCGCCCAAAACTCCTGAAGGGCGACGTCTGGAAAGTCGGCGGCAAGCGTGGTCAGCTCCAGCAAGCCAGCACGCGTCAGTGCATCGAGCACGTTCCGGTGCCAGTCCTCATCGTGATCGAAGAGCAACTCCATGGAAAGGGGGTGAACAACAGTTCCAGGGGTATTCTCGAGACGCTGGTAGCACTCGAAGTAGTACGGGGGTAGGTGAGAAACGGTGTGGTGGTACCCAACACGGCCAGGGAAAGCTGAGGGAGGGCCCTGGACTGCAGGTGTGACGGGAGCGGGAACTCGGGAGCTGGAGGCGGTGTCAAGTCTCTGCTTGGTCCTGCGCTCATGAGTTACGTTCCTAAGCACGAAAATAAACCAGATTAGTCAAACTAAAATCCTACCCCACACTTAGTAGAAAAACTCAATTTCACAAAGAAATGAGGAAAACCGAGTGGGGGTAAGCAAAACAGATTAACCGGTAATCACGAACAATTAAAATACATGCTTAGGAACAGCCAGAATGGAATTATCACAATCAGAGTTCAGAAGTCAAACTGACATTCAAAAAGTCAACATGATAGAAATTTGAACCCTAATCATGGCAATACTAGCACAAAGCGGAAAATGATGGTATAATATGATCTCAGATGGCTAACACAATAATATGAACGTAAATTAGCACAAAAGGCAGCCAAACGAGGATAAACAGTTCATGGTCAAACCGACATTTCTCAAAAGTCAACAGCACAAAGAATCGATCTTATTTATAGCAACACATGATCAAACGATATTAAAATTAAGCACAATACTCCCTAATCATGCTAGATCAGTCCCAAGAGTTCAGCTAACCTAGTTCACATGAAATCAGACGGCACGCAAATCGAGGTAAACCGAAAAGTCAACCGAAAGTCAACCCCGGCGAAATTCAGCATTCAACATGTCAAAAGATTCGTAATGAAAAGTTCTACAACTTACCTTGAAGCCATGGGTGCTGAAAATGAACGGAGAGAGAGAAATCGGAGAAAAAATAAAAAAACTAGGGTTTGGGTGAACTAGAGCTCTAGAGCTCCGATTCAGACGATCTACGTCTCAAAATGATCAGCTAAGGAAGGGGGGACGTGTGGCGGCGGCGGCGGCGGTGGCTTGTTGGACGGCGGCGATGAAAGAAAGGCGCGGCGGCGAGTTTTTTAAAAACTTGAGGGAGGTTTCTGAGTTTTCAAAAAAATGAATGAAGAGGAGAGAAAGGGTGAGTGACCGAATTTAAAAGGGAAAAGCTGTTGATTTTCACTCAGGTTTTCGGCGAAAATAAGTGCAAGTTTTCGTCGAAAATATCAGTTAAAAAGTACTGCCGATTTTCAAAATTATTTTTGCCAAAAACTACAAAGAGTTTTCGCCGAAAACTCTAGTTAAAAAATGTCTGAAAACACAGTGGGATTTCAAAGGGCATTTTCGCCGAAAACAGGTTATTTTCGCCGAAAATTTTGACCTGTACGATTGAAAATATTATCCCGACAAACTTCAGAAAATCACAGTTAAATCCACAAAAATCGGAACGACCTCAAACGACTTGCAAAATATACTATGACACACAGACTACACACGAAAAATAAGAAATCAAAAAAACTGACACTTTTGGCTCCCCCGAACCGACTCTAGAACACTAAGGTTGACATAAATGAAAAACTGACTCCAGCCGTGGGTTGACTCCCACGAAGCGCTCTAGATTAACGTCCTTGAGCTGGACGATACCTGGACGGTATTAGGAGACATCCCAACTCAGGTTCTCCTTAATGCTAGCATCGGAGTTCATGAAGTAGAGCTTCGGGGTATCTCCGTGAAGCATAAATTTCTTCCCGTTAGCGTGTAAGAGCTTGGTATGTCCGTCGGGAAGGTGCTCAGTGATCTTGAATGACCAAAGAGCTCTATCAAGGGATCATCTTCTACGAGGAAGACGGTGGAAGGGATGAGAATGATTGGCTTCATCTTCTCTCCACCCTCCGGCTTTGTATCACCAGGATCGGTGATCGTAGGTATTTCCTTAGGAGATGCTTTCGGCTTCTCCTTCAATACTTGTTCCGGCGCCGGTAGCTCGGAACGAATTGGTGGTGCAGCTGCCTCAGATGAAGTTGGCGGCACAACTAGTCTCCAGACCATTTGAGTCTTCGTCTTCTTGTTCTTCCCCCGAGGCCTGCTAGGTTTCTTGCTTGGCCGTGAAGAAGAAGCTTTCAGTTCCTTCTTCTTTGGCGGCTTCTGAACAGCAGATTTTGGTTTCTGCTTAGTAATCTGTTCAGCACCTGCAGTAACAATTGAGCTAGGAACACTAGAAGAGACGTAAGTGATGGAGTTGACCGGAGTCAACTCCACAGTTTCAACAGCTAAGCAATGAGATTCTTCATTCAAAGGGGTATATTTCATTCCATCTTTAAGGCGGAATGTTATCGTCTCCCTACCAACCCTCAAAGTTAAAGAACCATTTGGAACGTTAATTTGAATTCCAGTAGTAGCCATGAAGGGTCATCCTATGAGAATGGTAGAATCATCCTTACTAGTGTTTATGATCACGAAGTCAGCTAGGAAAGTGAAAGGACCACATTTAGTAACAACGTCTTTGATTTCTCCCCTAAGGTTTTCAATGATCTATCAGCGAAGACAAGTTGCATGCTAGTTGGTTCAAGTTCTCCTAGATTCAATTTTTCAAATAAGCTCATAGGCATAACATTAACAGACGTGCCAAGATCAACCAAACAACGTTCTATCTCAACATCATTAATGACAAGAGGTAGAGTGAAAGAGCCAGGATTAGAACACTTAGCTGGATATGGAGAGGAAGGTTTCTTACTACGAGCATTAGGGTATCCTTCTTTATTCCCCTTCATGCCAGTCTCGATCCTTGCGTTCGACAGCAATGCTCTTGGAAAAGGAGGCTTCACATAGTATGGTGCAAGAGGAGGATCGTTCTCCTTAGGCGCCACTTCCTGTGCTTCCTTCTTCTCTGGAGATTCAGTGATCCTGCGTAAAACATAAGAAGCATCGGCAGATAAGCTTGTAAACTTTTGAACAGTTACCATCTTGGCTTGCTCCTTTCTCGGATTCGGCTCTGTCTGGCTTGGAAGTTGGCCAAATGGTCGACCAGATGCTAGCATGCTCGAGATGTGGTTGACAGCTTGCTCAATTCTTTGACCGGATGCGATCTGTTCTTGATTGAGAAGAGCTTGAGATTTGAACTTACTGTCATGATCATCAAGTCTGGTAATGATCTGACTAAGCTTCTTGTCCAGGTCACTGACATTGTTCTCTCTCTGATGTTGCTGCCCTGGATAGGTGTTATTCAAATATTGATTCTGGCGATTGCCAGGAGCAGTTCCATAGTTACCCAGATTGCGGTGTGGCGGCTGATAGACACCTCCCGGCGGATGGTTAGGCTTCTGATCCTGAGCTGGACCAGCTGGGCGGTTATTTTGGTTCTGGTTATGGTTGGCGCCAGCATTGTAGGGAGGTCTGTGTTGATAGTTCCCTTGCTGCCTAAAGTTGCGGTAGCCAGCATAACCATTTTGATTGTTAATGAAGCCTTGTTGAATGAAATTTACCTCTTCGGCGGACCAGACTTTTGTCTTACCAAAATTCTGGCATCGGCCTCCATTATGCGCACAAGCTCCACACCATTCGCAATCAACAACATAGACAGGGGATGCCGGTGGTTTGATTGGTGTAGAAGACTTCTTCAGATGCTTCTCTACTTCTGCCATGATAGTAGCTTCGAGATCGAGCTTTCTCCTTGATCCTTCTGATTGTCGCTCCCAGTTCCTTGACTTGGAAGCACAGTTTGCAAAATGAAGAAGAGCAGCTTCAGGTGTGAGTGTAGTGCAATCCCCTTCAGCTAGAGAATTGACCCACTTAGCAGATTCTTCTCGAAAACCTCGAGCAAAGATTTTGGCTAACTGCCTCTGCTCGAATCCGTGATGAGGACAGTTGTAGAGAAGTTCTTGGAATCGATTCCAAAGTATCGTATAAGCTTTCTCCTTCTTTCTGGGAGAATCTGGCGATGCTGTCCTTGATGGATGTTGTTCTGGCAGGAGGGAAATACTCTTCAACGAAGTCCTGAGCCAGAGTATCCCAATCAGTGTAATATCCAGGTGGTTTGCAGTAAGCCACCTCTTAGCAGCGCCTTTCAGAGAGAACGGGATAGCTCTCAAGCAAAGAGTGTTCTTGTCGAGGTTTCCATTCTTGAAAGTGCTGCAGAGATCAAGGAAATCTGCCAGATGTGTGCACGGATTGTCTAGTGGCCTGCCTTCAAACTGTAGATCCCTAGAGATCATAGTCAAGAATGGAATCTTGATCTCATAGTTAGGATCTCCTTCAACGCGCGGCACGGCAATGGCAGATCGAACGCTAGTCGCGCTCGGCTTGTTGTAGTCAGCTGGACTCTTCTGTGTAGGTGGTGGTGGTGGTGGTAACTGATCATCCATGGTAGGAGATGGAGGAGGTCAAAGTGACTCGGTGTATGAAACAGATGAAGATGACGGTGAAGATGGAGATGAGGAACTCTCCTTCAGTTCCTCGATCTTGATCGGAGTGACGGATGGAGGTGGATTGGTTCTGCTTCTCCTTGAATCTGTGATTGTCGAGGTGGAGCAGAACTGCCTGGTCTCTCTATGCTCTTAGCCTTGTCGTTTGAGAGCGAGTCCAAAGGCGGTGATGCATACACCTGTGAGCAACCTACAAACAACAGAAACAAACAAAACCAGTGTAAAATCGAACTGGATGGAAAGATGAAAGATGGAAAATAGAAGAATAAAATGCCAGTTCTTCTTTCGAACAATCAAAAGAAGTCCCCGGCAACGGTGCCAATTGACGAATAGTGATAAAATACTACCAAGCTAGGAAAGCTAAGGTAGATCGTATTCCAGGGGTCTTCTAATGACTGATTACTCAAATAAGCTGGCAAATTACTCAGTTAAGCACTTCGTGCGTGGTGTGAGTTCCACGACTTCTAATTCTAAAAATGCAGGAAATTAAAAATTGAAACTGAAAACAGATTGGAAATTAGAGTTGAAAACAGAGATGACAGACGAACTTAGACTTTGAATCCCCCTTCGTTCACCAGAGCATAGGCAATCAACAGATTAGCAGATTTCAATTCTCATTCAATCAATTCTAAGACACCACCATAACTCCTGATGTAACATCCCGAATTTAGGGAATTAATTTTTTTAAAAAATTAATAAGGTCAATCCTTATCAGCGGAAATTTGTTTGTAGATTCACGATTAAATTATTCGAGGCTAAGGTTGAATCGATTTGATTCGTTGGAAGAATCGATTTTGAGAAAGGAGTCAACCCAGCAAAACCGAGTTAAATAGTAACTGGGTGAGACTGTTCACGAATCAACCCGTAGCCGATGGTTAAGGAACCAAACCAATGACCCGGAGGTCACGGTTTTGAATCCCAGCACCCCATTTCATTTCTCCAGTTTTCTTTTTTAAATTTCCGCGCGTTTTGCCCAAAACGACGCCGTTTTGGTTCATCAACTCCGGCGACCCCTGAAGCACGCCCCCCGCCTCTCTGTTTTCGCCGGCGTCTCCTCCGAATGACCAAATGTCATTTAACTCAGCAACCGGACACCCCAACCCCACCAGAGCATGGGAAAAAGCTGTGATTCACAGTAACGAGCTGGAATCCACCCAGAATCGTCCAAGAAATCGAGCTGGAATCCACTAACTCCGGCCAAACTTTTCAAAAGGTTGGGGGGTGGAATTTGACGAGTTTGGCAAGTGTCGGCCATTAATTTTGCGGTCATTGTGTCTATAAGCTAGTTGTTTGGCAGAGGGCAATACTCTTCAACCAAAGCTCCTTGCCAGAGTATCCAATCAGTGTAATATCCAGGTGGTTTGCAGTAACCACCTAATAGCGAGCGCCTTTCAGGAGAACGGGATAGCTCTCAAACAAGAGTGTCTTTTCCGTATCCATCTTGAAATTGTCCTGGAGAGAACAAGGAAATCCTAATCGTGGCAAATTAGGTTCCACATGGAAAATATCAAGTAATGGTCCTAACTGACATAGTTAGATCTCGTCAACCGCTTCCTGGCAATGTGCCGAACGCTAGTGCCCTCGGTATTAGTAGATTACTGGACTCTTTCAGTGTAGGTGGCAATAGTGTTTAATGATCAACTTGGTAGGAGGTAGGAGGTCGTAAAGTGACTCGGTTGTATGAAACAGATGAAGTACGGTGACAGATCGAGATAGGAATCTCCTTCCAGTTCCCGATCTTGATCGGGATTGAGAATGGGGTAATTGGTTCTGCTTCTTCCTTGAATTCTGTATTGTTGAGGTAGTAGAACTTCCTTGAATCTCCTTATGCTCTTAGCCTTATCGTTTGGTAGATCGAGCCAAAGCGTGATGCATACATCTGAGAACCTACAAACAACAGAAACAATAACCAGTGTAGAATTGAATGGATGGAAAGTGAGTGGAATTAGAAGATAAATGCCATTGTTTTCGAACAATCAAAAGAATCTCCAGGCAACGTCCAATTTGATACAGTGATAAAATCTACAAGCTAGGAAGCTGGGGTATCTATCCACGCGGTCTTCAATGGATCCGATTACTCGAAAAACTGGCAAATGATCCAGGTGTAATCTTCTGGTGGTCTAGTTCCCGACTGTTAATCTAAGAAATGCGGGGAAATTAAAAATTGAAACTGAAAACAATGAACTATAAGAATTTGAACAGATGGTGATTGATTGGACTTGAACTCTTATGAAATGTGATGACGATAACGGCTTGTTCTATGCAAACTAATTCAAACGGATTTCATCGATTACAGTTATAATAATTCTAAGGTTCGAGATATCATGTCCCAGTTAAATCGCCTAACTTCCCTGAATTCAGCTAGCTACAAGTTGTTTTACCAGGTGCTTCCGGAAGTCATCTTCGGAACTGTCGATTTATGCCGATTTGGAATCATGGGTTTGCTTAGTTAAATTCTTGAATATCGTTATTTCTTGTTTTAACGGAATTCTCATGATAAAAGACTGACCCCGAGCCACCCACCAGTTTTGCAGAGAATACTTAGACGGTAGCTTGAGCCTTGAGGAGCTGATTCGGTATGTGGAGTGGTGCCTACAGTAATGTAAGACCTTGACTGAGACAAATGTTTTTAAGTATTCCTCGAGACTTGTTTTTCAGTTATTTTGGCTCAAGTATTTAGGGCTCAGTATTGAGTTATGCTATTATGAATTACAAGTTCTATATAAAGTTTTACGAGTTTTATTTAAGTTTGTTTTCAAGGTCCTTGGCCAAGGCATTCATTGATTATGGTAATTAAGCGTAGCGCCTTCGTTTGATTTTATGATTGCCGCTGTCTTAGAGGGTAATTTGGTAATTTCCCTTATTTTTAAAAGAGAGGTGTTACACCTGACCCTTAGGTTTAAGATCGGCGAACGTTCGCTCTATCCGTTCTAGCTACCAAGATTAATTAGCCGCCCGGTACGGTCGCCTCTCACAACGACTTAACTTAACTGGTGGATTTACTAACGATTTATGAGTTACTCTTGCAGTGGATTAACCCTAACCGGTTCCTACGAAAGGCACACTCCAATTATAAGGTTAATTGTTCAATTTGATGTTTTAAAGTAAGGCGAGCGTTCGCTTCTATCCTTAGCTTAACAAGAATCTAATCTAGGTGATCAATCCAAACAAGAAACATGAACAATGAAGAACAAATCAAACATGAAAGAGAAACTGATTGAACTTCAATCTAATCACACCGATCCGTGACCGCTTTAAAGCCCTGGGTCACTTAGGGTTCATCTAGTCTAAGCTCTAGGAGTTTAGCTACTCATGTTTTCACAAAAGAATCAAAGACAAAGATAGAGTTCATCATCCAGAGGAAGAACAGAAAAGGATCTGAAAAACCTAATTGAGACGACTCCGGCAGAACTTCGATCTTTCGGTAAACTGCAATCCTAGCTCCGAGTCTTCGAGATGGAAGGGATGGCTCATGATCTCTTTCCGCTCGTCAGACTCTAACTCTACTCCAGAACTTGAGAGAATTATGAAGTAATCGGTATTAGTTGGAAATTATGATTCTGAAAAAGTATCTCCTTTGATTTGGGCGCCGGTTAAGTATTTATACTTAACCCTAATACCGCCGGTTTTTAAGTGATATCACTAAAAAATGTCAATTTAATAGCAGAAGCTTAACAGCGGCCAGAATTTGGCCGCTATTAAAAAAAAACACGGAAATTTAACAGCGGCCACTTAGCCGCTGTTAAATTAGAGAGTTTAACAACGGCTAAGTGGCCGATGTTAAATTACATGTCCCTGATTGGTTGAAACAGATGGATGCGGATAGCTCCCAATTTAATTTGGACCGTTGATTTAATCTCAACGGTCCTGATTCCTTCTTTGCAAAAAACCCTAATGGTCTTCTTCTTCTTCCCTCATCCTCAACTCCACCGTCGCCGAAGCTTTGCCAGCCGCCACCACTTCTTCTTCTTCTTCTTCTTCTTCTTCTTCTTCTCTTCTTAACTCTTCTTCTTCTTCTTCTTCTTCCGGAACCCCGCCCTTTTCTTCTTCTCTCCACTGCCGCCATTACTCTCTCAATTAGATCTATGGCCACAATCTTCCCAGGTAATTCAATCCTTTCTTCTCTCTCGATTTTATTTTCGTTTTCCGATTAGATCTATGGATATTGGCTTATTTCGTTTTCCATGGTTGTTTTGCAGAAGGAAGAGGAAGAAGAAGCAAGGAAAGAAGGAAGAGGAAGAAGAAGCAAGGAAAAGAAGTAAGAGGAAGAAGAGAAGCAATGAACAGAAGGAAGAGGAAGAAGAAGTAAGGAAAAGAAGGAAGAGGAAGAAAAAGCAGTGACGGAGGGAGGAGGAAGAAGAAGCAGCGACGGAAGGAGGAGGAGTTCCTCTGGTCTCTGGACTATCGCCGGAGTTCCGGCTCAATCGCCGAAGCTCCGGCTATTACTTTAATCAGCGACTAATTTAACAGCGGCCTATGGCCGCTGTTAAATTTTATGATTTAACCGCGGCCACTTTTTGCCGCTGTTAAATGACTTTGCCATTGGCGAATTTAACAGCGGCTCGTGGCCGCCGTTAAATTCTTTTAACAGCGGCTCTGGCCGCTGTTAAACCCTTTTTTGCCGCTGTTAAACGTACAGTTTTTTGTAGTGTATTTTTTGCCAAAAATGTGAAGAGATTTTTGGCAAAATTCTCTTTGTAAAATGACTGAACGCTCGGCTGCTTTTCTTCTGTGGTTTTCGGTCCAACAGTTCTGGATGAAAACTTAGTGTTTTTGCCGAAAACATCCTTCGGTTGACATCAGTGGATTTGTGCTAGGGTTTTCGCCAAAAACACTAAGGATTTTCGCGAAAACTTTAGTGTAAACCGGGGCAGGAATTGGTTTGACTTGATTGGCTCCTTGGATCGATTCGGTGCGATTCCTCGAGGTTCCATTGCCTTAGACACGTCCTTGGCTACTTATTTGACGGCAACCTGTGCTAACATAGAAACACTAGAAAACCATCAATAGACCCGAAATGGGCCAAAGTAACACAAATGGCACGAGATAGAGCAATTGATTAATATTCGTTATTCTACCCTAAAAACCATGTCTTAAGCAAGGAAATGTCGCTTAAATGAGGCTGATAATCACGTCAAATCGAGTTCATCAATGATCCTCCTCTTGCTCCGTACTATGTGAAGCCTTTTTCCAAGAGCAATGCTGCCAAATGCGAGGATCGAGACTGGCATGAAGGGGAGCAAAGAAGGATATCCTGACATTCGTAGCAAGAAAACTTCCTCTCCATATCCAGCTAAGTGTTCTGATCTTGGTTCTTTCACTCTACCTCTAGTCATTGATGATGTTGAGATAGAGCGTTGTTTGGTTGATTTAGGCGCATCTATTAACGTTATGCCTATGAGTCTGTATGAGAAATTGAATCTAGGGAAACTTGAACCGACTAGCATACAACTTGTCTTTGCTGATAGATCATTGAAAACCCCTAGGGGAGAAATCAAAGACGTTGTTACTAAATGTGGTCCTTTCACTTTCCTAGCTGACTTCGTGATCATAGATACTAGTGAAGAGGATTCTACCATTCTTATAGGTCGACCTTTCATGGCAACATCCAGAATGCAAATTAATGTTCCGAATGGTTCTTTAACTTTGAGGGTTGGTAGGGAAACGATAACATTCCTCTTAAGGACGGTATGAAATATGCTCCTAAGAATGAAGAATCTCACTGTCTAGCTGTTGAAACTGTGGAGTTGACTCCGGTCAACTCCATTACTGATGTCTCTTCCAGTGTTTCTAGATTAGTTGTTGCTGCAGATATTCAACAGGTTGTGAAGAAGAAGCCTGACATTTCGGTTCAGAAGCCGCCAAAGAAGAAGGAACTGCAAGCCTCTTCTAAATCGCCAAACAAGGAGTCCAGTAGGCCGCGAGGAAAGAATCAAAAGAAGAAGACTCAAATGGTCTGGAGACCAGTTGTTCCACCGTCTTCTTCGAGCTAGCCACGCCACCAGTTCCTGACAAGCCACCGGCGCATGAGCAGAAGAAGAAGGAGAAGCCGAAAGTATCTCCTAAAGAAACTCCAAAGACTATGGATCCCGGTGAAGCAAGTCGGATGTTAAGGAGAAGATGAAGCCGACAATCCTCATTCCTTCCATCGTAACACTCAAGAAGGATGAACTCTCAAGAGAACTGTTCGGACCATTCAAGGTTACCGATCACCTTCCCGATGGGCGTACCAAGCTCACTCATGCTAACGGGAAGAAATTTGTGCTTAACGGAGATACCCCAAGCTCTACTTCATGAACTCCGACGCTAGCGTTCAGGAGAACCTAAGTTGGGATGTCTCCTAATGCCGTCCAGGTATCATCCAGCTCCAGGACATTAATAAAAGAGCGCTTCGTAGGAGGCAACCCACCGGCTGGAGTCAGTTTTTCATTTGTGTCAACCTTAGTGTTTTAGAGTCGGTTCGGGGGAGCCAAAAGTGTCAGTTTTTTGATTTCTTATTTTTCGTGTGTATCTGTATGTCATAGTGTCAATCACAAGTGTTTGAGGTTGTTCCGATTTTTTTGGATTTAACTGTGATTTTCTGAAGTTTGCCGGGATTGCGAAAATATTTTCAATCGTACAGGTCAAAATTTTTGGCGAAAACCAGCCTATTTTCGGCAAAAATTCCTTTGAAATCCCACTGTGTTTTCCAGATGTTTTTAACTCAACTTAGCAAAAATGTATTTGAAAACCGACAGACTATTTTGCCTTGGGTTTTCGGTGAAAACTTGCACTTATTTTCGCCAAAAACTCAAGTGAAAATCGGACAACCCTTCCCTTTTAAAATTCTCGGTCACCCTCTCTCTCCCTTCACTTTCTAATTTCGAATAAAATAGCCAAAAACTCCCCCTGTTTAAAATAACTCGTCCCGCCGATACCATTTTCGGCCGTCGCCGACTACCGCCGCTCCCCTCCCCTCTCTCTTCCGATCATTTTAAGACGTAGATCGTCCGAATCGAGCTCTAGAGCTCCCGTTCAGCCAAACCCTAGATTTTCAAGTTTTTCGCCGATTTCTCTTTCTCCGTTCATTTTCAGCACCCATGGCTTTAAGGTAAGTCGTAGAACTTTTCATTCCAAATTTTTGACATGTTGAATGCTGAATTTCATCAGGGTTGACTTTTCAGTTTGCCTCGATTTGCGTGCCCGACTGATTTCGTGTGAACTAGGTTAGCTGAATGGTTTGGATTGATCTAGCATGCTCAGGGAGTATTGTGCTGAATTATAATACCAATTGTTCGTGGTTGCTATGCTTAAGACCTATTCTTTGCGGTGTTGACTTTATGAGTAATGTCGGTTGGACCTTGACTTGTCTATGTTCATTTGCTGCCATAAGTGTTCATTAACGTTCGTATTGTGTGCTTGCCATCTGAGTTATTCACTATGCCGTCATTTCCCGCTTTGTGCTAATATTGCCATGATTAGGGTTCATTGTTCCATTACTTTGACTTATTGAATGTCGGTTTGACTTCCAAACTTTGATTATGATGATTCCATCCTGGCTGTTCCTAAGCATGTGTTTTTAATTGTTTGTGATTACCGGTTAATCTGCTTTGCTTACCCCCACTCGGTTTTTCCTCGTTTCTTTGTGAAATTGAGTTTTTCTACTAAGTGTGGGGTAGGGTTTTAGTTTGACTAATCTGGTTTGTTTCTGGCTTAGGAATGTAACTCATGAGCGCAGGACCAAGCAGAGACTTGACACCGCCTCTAGCTCCCGAGTTCCCGCTCCCGTCACACCCCGCCGTCCAGGGCCCTCCACCAGCTTTCCTGGCCGTGTTGGGTACCATCGCATTGTTGCTTGCCTACCCCAGTACTACTTCGAGCGCTACCAGTGGCTCGAGCATATTCCTGGAGCTGGTGTTCGCCCACTATCTATGGAGTCACTCTTCGATCACGATGAGGACTGGCACCGGAACGTGCTCGATGCACTGACACATGTTGGACTGTTGGAGCTGACCACATTAGCCGCTGACTTCCCAGACATCGCTCTCCAGGATTTTTTGGGCGACGTTCGATCTGGACGAGCACAAGAGTAGGAAGCACAAGAAGGTCGTCACCTTCTATATGGGCGGGGTGTACAGGACACTCACATATGATGAGTTGCAGTTCGTCTCGGGATTCCCCACGAGCACTATGAGGGTCATCACCTCGGTTGGGGAACAACGATGGCGACAGAGAGGAGTATGACACACTCTGGAGCCACATAACTGGAGTGCCCAACAATCAAACCACGAAGCATAACTCAGTTAAGTCTCTCTCTCACCCTCTCTATAAATTCATTCACATGGTTTGGCGTCGTTCTCTTTTGTATGCTCCAGAGAAGGACCGCCACCATATCAGCCGAGAGGAGCTTCTTCTTCACCGCGCCATCTGGGAGAGTTATCCTCTTCATCCCAGGATGGGTGCTTGCACGCTTATTCCGCCAGAAGACTCAGAGGTCGATGCCACCTCGCTCACTCGTGGGAGGCAACTTTGTCGCCCGACTCATCATCTCCTTCGGTCCCAGCCAAGAATATGGCCCGAACATCCCACGACGCAGAGTACGGACCGTTGGAGGTGATTTGGCAGTCGAGTACGACCTCGAACAGGACCTCAGTCCCCAGGTAGCAGCAGATCCTCCCCTCCAGCATATGGAAGAGTCAGAGGAGGAAGATGATGCTTAGGAGCAGCATCTCCATCCAGAGGTGAGATACCATGATCATATACCCTCGCCACATCATCAGGCAGGGTATGCACGCCAGTCCCGCCGCCCATTCCAGAGCTGTACCAGGCACCTCACCAGCAGCACCGACTGCGCCCCGCGGATGTTGGAGAGCTGTATGAGCGTCTCCAGGAGTGGCGCATCACTAGCAACACCGCTCAAGAGGCGAGATGGACTATTATGCAGCACACATGCACCGCGCTGACGAGCGTATGAGGCACAGCTGGCGTGGCAACGTCAGCTCGCGATTTCCTTCACTTTCCACCCCACGACGCCCCTGACCAGCCATGATCGGGTGTTGACCTTTTCCTTGTCCTTTTTTTTTTTTCTTCTTTTCGGATTTCGATCCAACTTTTTTCTGTGTGGATCCGGGACAGTTGTCCCGGTTTCCTTTTTATCTTTCATTTGTTTTGTTTTGTAGGCAGTTGGGAGGTTCCCTTTGCTTCGCTTGGGTAGATTTCCCTCTCTCAGAGGATCCGTGCTCATCCCCTACGCCAACCATCTCGGTCGAGGTTCTTCTACTTCACTCTGAACTCTAGAATTAGTCTGTGAGGACACAGTCCGATTTAAGTGTGGGGTAGGATCTAGAGAACCTTGCATGAACTTGATTGTCCTTGATTGTATTTTTGTGTGCCTCGTGATTCCTGTCCAATCTCTCTAGCATTAGAATGGCACAGTTCTTGATCTTTGATGTTAGTTGTTGTTCAATCCTTCATAATGATGCTTAGACTGCTTAACCTAGAACTTGAGAACCGACGTGTTTACTTTGATGCTAAATTGCCTGGTCAGAACAGAATTTTAAAATCACACTTGTATTTGTAGCCTTGATTGCATGAAAATGACCGAATCCGACTAGCAAACCAACTGGACTTTTGATCCATTGCACGTAACTTGCAATTTAAAATTCTTTTTTAGTGATTTCTGTTTTCTTGAATGAGTTAGAATTTGCATGAGACCTACTCGAGACCACACGATGACACGAGTTCTAGAATGAAGTGGCACCTAGATTCGGCTACTAAGCCAGATAGCCTACCAAACGTTAAATCCATTAGGTTTAAACCCTTGAGCTTGGCCTGTTCTTTCGATTCGATAATACATTACAACCATTTCCCATTCTTTCATTCCCCGTTAAATCCCTTGTGTTGTAGTTCTAGATTGACCTACCGGAAGTCGGTTTTGGTAACCTACCTATAGCCATTAAACAGGGGTTCTTAGCTATTTTGTCCAGACGTGTAAACCCCTCTAGCAACTAAAGGAAAGAATGGCACAAAAAAAAAAAAAAAGAAAAAGAAGAGAGAAATAGAAAATTTCGAAAAAGAAGAAAAAGCAAAAAATCAAAAAGTTTCAAGTTTAGTTAATAAAACGTTCTTCTCCCTACAAATGGAAGAACAAATTCAGAAAAGAAAAATGTGAAACAAAAAAGAAATAAAGTGCTAGGTTGCTTGAGGGTATCATAGGACGAGCGTTCACTATTCCACTCGTGTCTGGTTAGAGGGTAGGAAGCCATAGGCAAGATCGGGGGAAGTTAGTCGAAAGTTACACCGCACCAAAGCCATCATCATACATTCCCATCACCATCTCATTATACACCCTTGTAGTGTAGAATTCGTTACAGTCCTAGCAGGGAAGTCCTTCTTGACTAGTTCCTCGTGTTGTCACAGTGGTGGAGATGTGGTCAAAATGCAAACTTATGACAGAATTCAGAACAGAAAATGATTGAGAGCATAAACACGTCCTTAAACACAGAGAGTGAGAGTCACCATTGTACTATAACTTTCCCTGTGTGAGGAGTCTGGTCGGTCAGGTCAAATTCGTGCATAATTGGGTACGATTACTTGTCGTGTGCAGTTTATTAGTGAGACCAGGTTTTTGGCTGATCTGTATGCATGTTAGGTTTTCTTGTTCTAGGAATTTTCTGTCTAATAATTCATTGTGTTTGATTGACTTCAATTTGATCGATCTTATCATTTGTGAACATGAGTGTTTCTATTCATTTTGCTTGAGGACAATTAAAAGCTTAAGTGTGGGTATTTTGATGACACTCGATTTGACGTGATTATCATCCTCATTTAAGCGACATTCCTTGCTTAAGACATGGTTTTTAGGGTAGAATAGCGAATATTCAATCAATTGCCCTATCTCGTCGCCATTTGTGTTACCTTGGCCCGTTTCGGGTCTATTTGATGGTTTCTAGTGTTTCTATGTTAGCCCCGGGTTTTTGCCGTCAAATAAAGTAGCCAAGGACGTGTCTAAGCTTGGAACCTCGAGGAATTGCACTGGAATCGATCCAAGGTGCCAATCGAGTTGAACCAATTCCTGCCCCGCTTTACACTGAAGATTTCGCCGAAAATACCTAAGGTTTTCGGTGAAAATCCAAGCACAATCCGACTGAGCCACACCAAGTAAAGTTTTCGGCGAAAAACTGAAGTTTTTGCCAAAACCCGGGCGTCCTAAAAACACAGGAGAAAACAGCCGGCGGACAACCCACTTTACAAAGGAATTTTTCGCCAAAAATTCTAGAAGAAAACCGGCGGTATTAGGGTTAAGTATAAATACTTAACCGGGGCCAAATAAAAAGAGACAATTTTTCGGAATTAGAATTACCAACTAATACCGAAATTCTCAGAATTCTCAAGATTCTGAAGGAGAGTTTAGAGTTCGAAGAGCCAAGAATAGATCGTGACGCCATCCCTTCCATCTCGAAGACTCGAGCTAGGATTGTAGTTTACCGGAAGATCGAAGTTCTGCCGGAGTCGTCTTAATTAGGTTTTCAGATCCTTTTCTGTTCTTCCTCTGTATGATGAACTCTATTTCTGTCTTTGATTTCTTTTGTGAAAAACATGAGTAGCTAAACTCTTAGAGCTTAGACTAGATGAACCCTAAGTGACCTAGGGCTTTAAAGCGGTCAACGGATCGGCGGTGATTAAATTCAAAGTTCAATCAGTTTCTCTTTCATTTTGATTTTGTTCTCATTGTTCATGTTTTTTTATCTGGGTTGATCACCTAGATTAGATTCTTTTAAGCTAAGGATAGAAGCGAACGCTCGCCTTAAATTTTAAAACATCAAATTGAACAATTAACCTAATCATTGGAGTGTGCCTTTCGTAGGGAAACCCAATTAGGGTTAATCCACTGCAAGAGTAACTCATAATCATTAGTAATTGCACCAGTTAAGTTAATCGTTGCGATAAGCGACCGTACCCCGGCTAATTAATCTTGGTAACTAGATCGGATAGAGCGAACCGTTTTGCCAGTCTTAAACCTAAGGGTAAGGAGTTATGGTGGTGTCTTAGAAATTGATTGAATGAGAATTGAAATCCGCTGATCTGTTGATTGCCTATGCTCTGGTGAACGAAGGGGGTTCGAAGTCTAAGTTCGTCTATCATCTCTGTTTTCAACCCTAATTTTCCAATCTATTTCTTAGTTTAAATTTTTAATTTCCTTGTTTTTTTTCATAGATTAGAAGTC
This sequence comes from Linum lewisii, assembly GCA_034768395.1. Taxonomy (NCBI): domain Eukaryota; kingdom Viridiplantae; phylum Streptophyta; class Magnoliopsida; order Malpighiales; family Linaceae; genus Linum; species Linum lewisii. The sequence continues at coordinate 24,374,934 of CM068301.1, read as the reverse complement.
GTGGAACTCCCACCACGCACGAAGTGTTTAAAAACCCGATTAATTTGCCAGCTTCTTTGAGTAGTCAATATTAGAAGACCCGTGGAATACATCTTACCCTAGCTTCACAGCTTGGTAGTATTTGATCGACCGCTTTTCTTCAGCGTTCATCACATAGAGATAGAGGATCGAACGCTAAGTCGCGCTCAGTTTGTTATAATCGACAAGACTTCTCTGAGCCGGCGGACGCGGTGGATGAGCGGTAGCTGGTCGTACCATTCTAGGAGAAGGTGGTGGCGAGATCGATGCGGTGATGAAGCGGATGAAGATAAGATGAAGAGCTCTCCTTCGGCTCCTCAATCTAATTGGAGTGAGAGATGAAGGCGGACGGTAGTAGTTTGCTTCGGAACTCGCAGTTGCCTAGTGGAGCAGAACTACCCAGCTTGCTGAAGTAGAAGACTTGATCGACTTAGACTGGAGAACGAGTGAGCGGGCGGTTCATAAACCTAGAAAAACAACATACAAAGAGCAAAAACAAAAACAACCGTGTAAAATTGAAGTGTAATGGAAAAAATGAAAGAATGGACAGGTAGCAGAATAAAATGCCAACTCTTCTTTCAAACAACTATCAAGCGTATCAAATAACTATCAAGCACAAAGCAAGATAGATCGGTATTCCACAATCGTCTACTCAAATATGATGCCAAATTACTCAGGTTTTAAACACAAGTTGCGCGTGGTGTGAGTTCCACGACTTCTAAACTATAAAGCAGGAAATAGAAATAAAACAGAAAATAGTTAAAAGATTGGTTGACTTACGAGACACATACAAGCTTAGTTTTTCGAATCCCCTAAGATCACCAGAACATTGCGATCACAAAACCAACGTGCTTTCAATCCCGAATCTTTCATTCTCAACACCACCATAACTCCTGACCCTTAGGTTAAGACTGGCGAATGCCGCTCTATCTGATCTAACTCCAAGATTCAATTGAGCGCTCGTGCGTTCGCTTCTGCAACGGAAAAAACTAACTGGTGCGATTACTATGATTAATGAGTTACTCTATCAGCGATTAACCTAACTGTTCCTACAAAGAGAAATTGTTCCAATAATAGGTAACTGTTATTGGTGTTTTGAAGTGAGGCAAATGTTCGCTACTAATCCTCAGCTTAACTAGAATCTAACTAGGTGATCAGCTAGAAAAGAAACAGAAAAGCAATTAAGAAAAAACCCAAAAAAAACATGCAAGAGAACTGATTGAAATTTGATTTAATCCACCGCCGATCCGTGACCGTTTTAAAAAAGCCCGATCACTTAGGGTTCATCTAATCTAAGCTCTATGAGTTTAGCTACTCAAATTCAAACACAAAGAATCGAAGACAAACAAAGAATACATCTTCAAACAGGAAGAACAAGAAGAACTGCAAAACCTAATTTCAGATGAATCTGTAAAGCTTCAATCTCCTGGATCTTCAACTCCTAGCACCGAGTTCTCCGAAATGGAAGGATGGCGTCACGATCTCTTCCGGCTCCTCGAACTCTCTAAACTCCCCCCCTCGAACTTTAAAGTCTGGAAAGTAATCCACGGAATATGTCTCCTTTTGTGGCCGCATGTTTAGTATTCATAGGGTTTAGGATTCCAGCCGAAAAAAGGAAATTTAGTTTTTCGGCGAAAACTCTCAAGTTTTCGTAAAAAACTTGAGAGTTTTCCGCCGAAGACTTCAAAGGGAACTTTGGCTGGATTCTCCTGTCTTTGACTGTGAGTTTCTTGCATAAGTTTTCGGTGAAGACTTCAGACTTCTCGCCGAAAAAATTTAGTTACAGCCGGGACAGTGATTTTCTTCTGGCCTAGTTGATTTCAGATTGATCTCATGTCGTTCCTTGAAGTTCCTTTGCTTCCCTAGCTCATCCGTGGTTTTGTGTTTGACGGGAAAAACCTGTGCATTCTCAAAAGTACTAGATAAAGCAACAAATTAGACCCATAACGTGCCAAAGTAACCAAAACAGAAGGAAATTAGAGCATTAGGTGAAAAAATGCCAAATCACCCTAAACCCGAGATTCAAGCAATGAATTAGCTCAATGAGGTTGATAAACACGTAAAATCGAGTGTCATCATTACACTATCATCAACCGACCATCAATGTTAATGAGCCTTGTTTGCAATTGATAATGCACCAGCCGTTTTTCAGAAAGGTCGCCTAAGATGAGTGTAACATCTACCTCTCGGGTATCTAAAACAACAAAATCGGCCACAATGATAAAAGGCCCGCAATGAACAAACCACATTCTATTACTCCCCTCGGTATTTTAAAAACCGATCTATCAGCTAACACAAGATGTAGAATAACTGGTTTTAGCTCTCCTAGGTTTAATTCTTTATAAAGAGAGTAGGCATAACATTAATGGAAGCACCATGATCAGCCAGACTACCTTCAATTTTCTACCATTGATTTTGCAAGGTAAAGTGAAAGGGGCCCGATCATGACACTTAGCTGGGTGGTCGAGATGGCGTGCTACAAAGGACCACAGAGCACTCATCGGTGAGAGTGATGTAGACACATATCCTTTCTTAACGTTCTTCGCAAGATCCTTGAAGAATTTCCCCAGTGGTGGCATGATCTGAACAGCTTCCGTCACTGGAATTTTTAAACTCAGTGTTCTTCATAATTGAGCACCACTTCTTGTATTGGGTGTCATGATCTTTAGCATTGCTCTCAAGGCCTTGGGAAAAGGGATCCTTGGCTGGTAGGGAGCTAGAGGGGGCGCAGGACTGATGGTGGAGGAGGTGTCCCGAGCTATTCCTCTTCTTCCTTTCTTTGTCCTCTTCTTCTATTGTGATGCCCTCAATCTCTGGCATGTCTATAGCTATTAAGCATTAGGTATCATATCTGGTTTTTGGGGTCTTAGGACCAGCTGTCTTTTAAAACCCCTCCTAGTTGTGATGGCCTTAGAAAGCTCATCCTTCAGGGTAGAATTAAGTTGGAATGGCTATCGAAGAGGCGGCTATTAGCCAACATGCTAGCAATGCTATTTACTATGCTCTCCACTCGTAGCCCTTGTGCGATCTGTAATTGATTAAGAGCCCGCTTGAGCCTTGAATTTATTATCATGATCGTCAATCCTAGAATATCTGATTGAGCTTCCTGTCCAAATCGTTCTCTCTATGATCCTGTGGCATCGATCGTTGAGGCTGTTGTCCTTCGGTGAATCCAGGAGGACCTTGATAATTACTGTTTAGGTACGGATTCTAACGATTGCCGGGGGAGTTGGAAGGAGGTTGCCCTTGGAAACTACCCTAGTGTTGGGGCCAACGAAATTGTCAAAGTCATATAGCTTGTTGATGTTGGTGAAGCCTTAACCGACGAAGTCAACTTCTTCGTCGTACCAGAAAATACCGCCCAACCACAATTCTGACAACAACCCCCATTATGTGCACAAGTTCCACACCATTGACAATAGTAACAAAGACGAGGCTGAAGAGGATGATAGGCGGCTAGCCTTCAACAAGTGCTTCTGGACTTATATTTTAATCTGCTCTTAAATGTTAAGCTTACTCTTGACTCCTTCCGATTGTCTCTCCAATTCCTTACATGGAAGCACAGTTGGCGAAGTGAAGCATAACAGCTACTGAATAAGAGCGGTACAATTTCCCTCAGCCAAGGAGTTGACCCATTTAGTAGACTCCTCGGCTAGTTTGTCTTTGTTCAAAGCCATGATAAGGGCAATTGTAGAGGATTTCTTGGAATTCATTCCAAGCATCGTATAAGCTCATCCCTTCCTTCTTAACGAATCGTTCGGCACCGCTGGTTTGTAACACTATAAAAAATTGCTTGTTTAGCATCGGTCGGCACCCCGACTTATCGTCGGTCACCGACCGACGCTAAATAATTTCACGTCGGTAAAAAAATGACGCTAATTCATGCGATGCTAAATTTTAGCGTCATTTCATTGTAGACCTACGCTAAGAACAACCACGACCGACGCTAAAAAATGGGTTGACCGAATGAGTGGCTGACCAACCCAATTTTTCATTTTTATTTTCTTTTTCTATTATTATTTTTTATTTCCGTTTTTCAATATAAGGTAGATCTATTTTTTACATCCTCTACTCCGATCTGCGGTTTTTTTCAGGCTCAACTACTACTCCGACTAGATCTAGGCATAGATCTATAGATCTGGGTTAAACTTAGATCTGAGGAGGAGGAGGAGGAGGAGCCTTGAGGAGGATCTGAGGAGGAGGAGCCGCGGTCGAGGAGCTGAGGAGGAGGAGGAGGTTTGAAGAGGAGGATGGGTGGTTTTTGGGAGAGTTTTAGGAGAGAAGGGGAGCGGATTGAGAGAGGTGAGAGTTTGAGATTAGGATTAGGGTGGCGGCTGAGAGAGGAATCGAGAGTTTAATTAGGTACGTGTTTTAGGGTTGGTCGATGACCAACGCTAAATCATGTCGGTAACTGACACTAAATCATGTTGGTAACTGACGCTAAATCTAGTTTTGGGCAAGGGTTTCGTTCTGACCCAAAATCGGATTTAGAGTCAGTTTTTTTTGTAGAATTTAGCATCGATCGACTGTCGACCGATGCTAAACGCCGGTCACAACGTGAGTCAACGTTTAGCATCAGTCATTTCAGCGGCGACGCTAAAGTCTTTCGCTATAAGCGACGCTAAGTGCCCTTTTTTGTAGTGTAAGCTGTAGTTCTAGAAGGAGGAAAGTATTCCTCTACGTAGTCTTGACCAAGAACGTCCCAGTTGGTGTAGTGACCGGCGGCTTGCTACTGAGCCATCTCTTTGCGGGACCTTTGAGAGAGAATGAAAAGGCTCGTAAGCACAAGTGTTTCTTATTAGAATTCTGGTGAACCTTAGATCGTTGTTCGGGTTCAAACAAATAACTAACAAAGCTAAAAAAGCTAGGGTAGATCGTATTCTAGGGGTTCCTCTACTTCCTTACTCAAAGATGTTGGCAATTTAATTCAAGCTTAAACGCAAGTTGTGCATGGTGTGAGTTCCATGACTTCTATACTAAAACGCAAAGATAAGAAGAAATGAAAATTAAAACGAGAAAGATTGAAGATTGCTTAATTGACTAGAAAGATGACAGACAAGCTTAGACTTCGAATCCCCTTAGATCACCAAGGCAACAACATCACAGACCATCGATTTTCGATTCTAGTTCATTCATTTCATAGACACCATCAAACTCCTGACCCTTAGGTTTAAGACTGGCGAACGTTCGCTCTATCCGATCTAGCTACACGATTAATATTAGCCACCCGGTACGTCGCCTCTCGCAACGACTTAAATTAACTGGTGCAAATTCTAATGATTAATGAGTTACTCTAGCAATGGATCAACCCTAATCGTTTCCTATGAAAGGCACACTCCATGTAACATCCCCACTCCTATGCATGTTAGTTTCTTGTTTTAGATCGATCTGTCTAATAATTCATTGTGCTTGATTGAGCTCCAATTTAATCCATCTTATCATTTATGAACATGAGCGTTTCTATTCAGTTTGCTTTAGGACAAGCAAAAGCTTAAGTGTGGGTAATTTGATGACACTCGATTTGACGTGATTATCAGCCTCATTTAAGCAACATTTCTTTGCTTAAGACATGGTTTTTAGGTAGAATAACGAATATTCAATCGATTGCCCTATCTCGTGCTATTTGTGTTACCTTGGGCCCGTTCCGGGTCTATTTGATGGTTTTCTAGTGTTTTTTACGTTAGCACAGGTTTTTTGCCGTCAAATAAGTAGCCATGGACGTGTCTAAGGCGTAGGAACCTCGAGGAATCAAACCGAATCGATCAAAAAAGCCAATCAGTCAAACCGAAAATCTGCCATTCACACTACCAGTTTCGGCGAAACCAGGCCTCCATATTCGGTGAAACCAGCAGTTCAAATCAACTGATGCCAATAGAAGGATGGTTTCGGCGAAACCAATCAACTGCTCGGACCGAAAACATTGAACAGCCGGCGGAGCCCTGAACTCAAAGCCAGTTTCGCCGAAACTATCCCTATGGTTTCGGCGAAAACATCAGCTCAGCCCGCCCAACTAGGTTAAGTATTTATACTTAATCCGGCGGCCCGAGGAGGGGAATGAATAATTAATCATAATACAACTTTTCGAAATCAGAATTCTCTGAAGTTCTGGAGCGAGGAGCTGGAGTTCGAAGAGCCGAATAGAGATCGTGACGCCATCCCTTCCATCTCGGAGAACCGGAGCTAGGAGTGCAACTTACCGAAGATCGGAGTATGTCAGAGTCGTCTGAATTAGTTTTTTCAGATCCTTTTCTGTACTTCCTCTGAATGATGAACTCTTTCCTTGTCTTTGTTTCTTTTTGTAATGATCATGAGTAGCTAAACCCTTTAGAGCTTAGGCTAGATGAACCCTAAGTGACCTAGGGCTTTAAAGCGGTCATGGATCGGCGGTGATTAGATTCGAAATTCAATCATTCTTTTTATGTTTGATTTGTTCTTCATTGTGCATGTTTCTTGTCTGGATTGATCACCTAGATTAGATTCTGTTAAGCTAAGGATAGAAGCGAACGCTCGCCTTACTTTAGAACATCGAATTAAACAATTAACCCTATAATTGGAGTGTGCCTTTCGTAGGAACCGGTTAGGGTTAATTCACTGCAAGAGTAACTCATTAATCACTAGTAATTACACCAATTAATTAAGTCGTTGCGAGAGGCGACCGTAACCCGGCGGCTAGTTAATCTTGGTAGTTAGAAGGATAGAGCGAACGTTCGTCGGTCTTAAACCTAAGGGTAAGGAGTTTATGGTGGTGTCTTTGTAATTGATTGAATGAGAATCGAAATCCGCTGATCTGTTGATTGCCAATGCTCTGGGAACGAAGGGGGATTCAAGTCTAAGTTTGTCTGTCATTCTTGTTTCCAAACCCTAATTCTCAATCTGCTTTAGTTTAATCTTTTTAATTTTTCTGCGTTTCTTAGAAGTAAAGTCGTGGAACTCACACCACGCCAACGTGTTTTTTCCTTGAATAATTTGTTAGTTCTGAAGTAGCCAATCATTCGAAGGCCCGTGGAATACGATCTGCTATACACTTTTCTTAGCATTAGTATTTTTATTTGGATGAACATCCGAACAATGACCGGGGGGCGTTTCACCACTTAACAAAATCTAATTTTTAGGTGGGCCCAAAACCCGACAAGAAACAGAAAATGAAGAACAAACCAAACATGAACGATGAAACTGAATAACTTTGAATCTTTAAACACCACCGATCCGTGACCGCTTTAAGCCCTGGGTCACTTAGGGTTCATCTAATCTAAGCTACATGAGTTTAAACTACTCATATTCAATACATAAGAATCGAAGACAGACAAGAAATACATCTCAGATAGGAAGACAGAGAAAACTGCAAAACCAATTTTCGATGCTTCCTGCAGCTCCAATCTGCTGGATTTTCAACTCCTAGCACTGGCTCTCCGAGGTGGATGGGTGGGGTCACGATCCGTTCCTGCTCCTGGAACCTATCTACTCGCCTTGTCCCTCTCTGTCGTGGTTGGTGTTTTGTGTGTTTTTGTTGTAAAAAGTGATCCCCCTTTTATTAGCCCCGAGTTCTCTATTTTTTATCAACCCGATATTTTTTTGATTTCAACTAGGATTTTCCCCAAAAAAAAGTAGAGTGATTTTGGGGAAAACTTCTTCATACTCCCAGGCAGTGGATTTTCCTTCTTACGTTTCGGCGAAAACCCAAAGGGGATTTTCGCCGAAAATACATGAGTTAATGGCAGGCATTTTCCTTGACTTTGGGGATTTCTCCGGTTGATTTATGTGTGATTCTTCGGGTTCCAACGTCTAAGACCCGTCCTTGGCTACCGATTCATGGCAAAAAACCCGTGCTAACATAAAAACACTAGAAAACCTCAAAAGACCCAAACGGGCCAAGGTAACACAAATGGCACGAAAATAGGGCAATCGATTTAATATCCCTTATTCTACCCTAAAAACCACTCTTGAGCAAAGAATGAACTTAAATAGGCTGAAAACACGTCAAATCGAGTTCATCAAATACCCCACACTTAAGCTTTTTTTTGTCCCAAAACAAATGAATAGAACACACTCAAATTTATAAATGATACGAATTAAACTGAGATTCAATTCTAACAATTTTGGGTTTTAAATGTTCCACGTAGAAAGAGTGACCTACACATGCAAAACATCAACCAAACAAGTTTCGATCTCACTAGTTTCTGCACACTTCAAGAAGTGGTTTTAACAAAGCTCGTTTTTTGGCAAAACAATAAATCATAATTAACCGACTACGATAACACCAATTCTAATGAGAAAAGACTTTAAGCTCTAGCCATGATGTGGAAATGCGGAGGTAGAAAAGTGACTTTGGCTATCGACTCACTTCATCCGTTTCAGATCTGTACGTTACATGTTCTAGCTAGGACCGATTGAAACAATGATTTATTTCAAGTTCAATTTCTTCCTTCAATTGATTTACTGCATAATAGTGCCGATACCAAACACTAACTTGTGTTGGACCTACCTAGCTCACAGTATTTGTGCTTATACTAGTGCTCAACCCGAACACTTCACTTAGGTGTCGGGCTTGCCTACTTTGATTTTTTTTCCAGCACTTTAAAGAACTTTAGCCTTGATTTGATTCGCTCAATTACTTGATTTCCCCAAATTTAGCCACTTAACCCTAGCTAGTTATAACTTTACACAAGATTTCGAATTGGATTTCCATCTAATCTCAAGCCACAATCACAGGTGATCAAATATGGAGTGAAAACATGGAAGAAGCTAGCATTTATCATCTTAGAACGGTGTTATCGAGCTTTGTTGTTAACAAGTTAATTGATTAAATTTAATTCTAGTTCCAACTACAAAAGTGATTTACGATCTGTTCTGACCAAGACTCATTTAATATCAGTTCTGACACTTTTGGTTTTACAGGTTTCTAAGGGGAACAGTCTAGACGTCATTTTTTAAAAAATTGAAGCCAATTTCACATCAAAAGTCAAGAATTGAGCAATTCTATGCTAAAGAGACTGGACAGGAATCACGACGCACACGAGGATAGGCAATCAAGATCATGCATGGTTATCTAACACCCTACCCCACACTTAAACTATTATGTGTCCTCACAGGACTAAACTAGAGTAGAGAGATACGAAGAACCTGGAAGGTGATGGTCGTGCCCGTGGATGAACACGGAGAGTTCGGAGCGGAGCAAGCTACTCAAAATCCTAAAAAACACAAACAACAAAAAGATCAAAAGGACATCGGGGCAAGTGTCCCGGACCCACACAGAACAAAAAATTTGGGGATAAACAACGAAAAAAAAGAAAGAAAAGAAAAGGGAAAAAGGATAGAAACAACCTGATCACTGGTCCGCGGGAGGGGGGGAGTGGGAGTGGCGAACCGCTGCTCCATCGCTGTCGCCAGCGAGCTCGTCCTTATGTCTGGCTGACTGGTCGGCCATGAATTGCTGTAGAGTGGCCAACGCTCGTTCTGATCTCTTCATGGCTACTCGTCCTTCTGCCATTGCAACGAACCAGCCGAGTATCTAGCCGGCTGCCACTCCTCAATACCGCCAGCCTGTCATTTTTATCCCCCGCGTAATTTGCGCTCGCGACGTGGGTGCTCAACTGACTGGGGCGTGCGGTGAGGGAGCGATGTGCAATGCTCAATATTCTCCGAAAGGTCGATGCGTCGTGCTATTGCAAGTTCAGCGCCTATATGCCCCAATCGGATACCAGGGAAAAATCGGGGCCCCATTGTCCACCGAGCCGGAGGTTTGTCCCATCTGAATTTTAAATGAAGGGCCCTCCTGGAAGTTCAGTAGAAGCTTCTTGGCGGTAGTTGCGCTTGTGAAAGAATTTGTGCAAGCCACCATCCGGGTGCAGGTTGGCATCCTCCTCTAAAGCACGGAATAATACGAGCCCTCCAAAGAAACGGGGGGTGGCGGCTCGTCTTGCGCAAAAACACAGAGATTGCACCCAAACAAATGCAAGAATTTAAGAACAGGGTAAAGATTTCACCGACCGTGGGGTGGACAATAGGTGAGCTCTCATCCTCGCAGCAACGCCCATTTCACACATCCGGTAAGGGGCACTTGTGATGGAGTATGTGTCCCTCGAACCAGCTAATGCGGTAATCGAAATTGAGGGGGGACCCGCGGGCCAACTCGCGAAGGGACTTCTCTGAAAAACCACCGGGCGAAAGGAAAAATTTCTGCTCAAAGAAAGGCTTCGGGGGGAGGGGCCCAAAGAATCCAAACCCCCGAGGGCGCAATGGTTTGGGGACCAAGAGTGGTTTTGTACTCCCCAATCCCTTTATGAAAGCGGGGTCAAAATTTCAGGCCAAACCGGGTTGGCGCTTTGACGCAAAGAAAGAAGCCCCTTTCCGGGGGACTTTTATCCTTTTAAAGACCCGATGGTTTTTCCCCCAAGGGGGCGGAAAGGGCCGGCCCCAAAGGGGGTGTGGGGTAAGGAATGGGGAAACCAGGGGACGCCATCCCGGAAGGGGGGCTCTTGGGGAGCGGGATCACGTGCTCATCTGCACTGGGATCTTTAAAAAAACTTGGGGGCCCTTTTTAAAAAACAATCTGGGTTTTTCCCCAAATTTTTTGAAAAATCTTTTTCCCCCCACTTTTTAAAAATTCAAGTTGGGGTTAAAAATAAGTAAAACCCAGAGATTTTTTTAAAACAAAATATATCATTGAAAAACTGTCAATTCTTTAAAGGGGGCCCTGAAAAAAAGGGAAAGAGGGCAGGAACATTATTTTAAGACAACCCCAAAAAACCCCCTTTCCCAAAAGGGGCCCCCAAAAACAATTTTTAGAACCCCAGCCCAAATTTATTCCACCCAAAACAACCCCGAAGAATAAAGGGAAAACCCAAAAGTCAACCATACAACCATGCCCCCAAAAAAAAAAAAAATTCCCCCAAAACCCCCAAAAAAACCCAATCAAGGGGTTTTTAAAATAACCCTTTTAAAAAAAATTTTCAGAAAACGGGGGGGAAAACCCCCCCAAAACGTGAAAAACCCTTTTAAAAAGGCGGCCCCCCCGGAAATGAAAAAAAACTGGTTTTAAACCCCGGGTTTTTAAACAAGGGGGTGGGGGGAAAAGATTACGGGGGGGGGTTTGTTCCCGGGGGGGGGGCGGCGGCGGCCCCCCGGGTTTTAAGGAGGGCCCCGGGGGCCCAAAAAGGGGGGGTTTAGGCCCTTCGGGGCCCCCAGTGGAAAACCCCAAACAGGGGAAGGGGCCCAAGGGTTTTTAAAATTTTTGGGGGTTTTTCCCAAAACCCCAAAAAGGGGTTTTGGGGGCCCCTTTAAAAAAGGGGGGATTTTGGGGATTATTTTTGGGGGAAAAAAAACGTAGTGATTTTCGGGGAAAAACCCCAAAGGGGGGGAAAAAAACCCGGGGGAAAAAAACCAGAATTTTTCCCGGGGAAAAAGCAGAAAAGATTTAGGGGAAAAAAATTTTGGGGAAAAAAGGGGGAAAAATTTTTTTGGGGGAAAATTTTGGGGAAAAAAATTTTAAAACGGGGGGGGGGGTTTTTTTTTTTTTTTTTTCAAAAGGGGGGTTTTTAAAAAAAAAATGACTCAAAATGGGAAAAAAACTGACCCCCCGCAAATTTCCCCCCCCGAAGCGCTCTTGTTTTAAAAATTCCCCCAGCCAGACGATACCTTTTGGGGAAAAATTTACGGGGTTTTTCGTGAATTGTTTTCCCCCCCATTGAAGAGACGGGTAACCCTTTTCAGAAATTCTTTAAAAAATTTTTCCCTTTAAAACCCCCAAAACCCCCCTTTATCTTTTTAAATTTTAAATTTTAAAAGCTGCCTAAGGGTTTTTTTGTCCGGAAAACCCCCCCCCCCCCCCCCCCCCCGGAAAAAAAAAAAAAGGCCCCAAAACCCCGGAAAAATTTTTAAAAAATTAACCCCCGGGGGGAAAAACTTTTTAAAAAAAAAAGGGGTTTTTTTAAAAGCACTTCTTTTCCCCCCGGGAAATTCTTTATCGTCCCTTTAAAAGAGGGTCATGAAATTTTTTTTGGGGCGGGCCCCTTTTTATAGCTTTTGGGGTCTCAAAAGCTGGAGAAAGGGGGGTCCCAAACTCGCGTTTTGGTCCCGGCGATTTTACCCCGCTTTTCCGCAAAAGCTCTATTCCCCAAATCTTTTTTTGCCCAAAGGCCCCTTGGGGGTCAAGCTCAACCCCCAAATGACATCTTTCCATAGACCCAAAAAGAACGGGGAGGTACCGAGGGGGTTTTTTTTAGGGGGTTCGATTTTGCCCAAAGGGTCATTGACTTGATGGGGGAGTCCTTTCCCCAAGGGGGGGGCAAATGTCCGTCAAGGGAAACCCCTTTGGGGCTCACGTTTTGTTTTTTTCCCCTTGACCAAAATTTTTTTTAGGGGAAAATTTGGTTTTGGGGGGTTTTTTGGGGGGCCCCCAAGCGGTTTTTTCACCCGGGGGGGGAATTTTTTGGGAAGGGGACCCCCCCACCCTTTTGATGAAGGGCCCGGGGGAAAAACCCCCCAAAAAAAAAAAAAAAAGGGGAAAAAAAACGGGGAAAAAAAGGGAAAAAAAATCTGGGGAAAGTGGGGGAAAAAAAAAAAATCAGCCCCCAAAATTTGAAACCCTTTTAAACCCCCGGCCCCCAAATTTAAAAGGTCTTTGGTTGGGGGTGTGAAAGGGGGCCTAAAATCGGGTTCCCCCAAAAATCAAAAAATTTTAAAAAATTAAAAAAACCCAAAATTTGGGGGGGCTCCTTAACCCCGGGTTTTTTATTTTACCTTTTCGCCCGGCAGCCTAAAAAAGTCCCCCGGGGGGAAACGCGCTCACTAAAAATTTAAGGCCAAAAAAAAAACCCCCTTTTGAGTACCCCTTTTTTGGGATGCCCCGGGTTTTTTCCCAAAAGGGGCCCCCAAATTCCCCTTTAGGGGGGTTTTTGAATGATGTCAATGCTTTTGGGGTAAGAGGGGGCATTTTTTGAACATTCCCTCAAGACCCATGCGGGGAAAAAAAAAGGCCAAAACCCAAAAAATAAGGGTTTGGGTTTTTTTAAAAAAACTTTTTTTCGGGGTTTGAAATCCAAATTTTTGGGGGGTTCCCCAATTCCCCCCTTTGGGGGGAATTAGCCCAAAAGGGGTTTCAAAACCAAGGCCACTGAAACCACGGCCCTTTCTTTTAACTTGAGCGGGGAGGGAAAAACCCCGGGCTCAAGCTATGTGGGGAAACCCTTTTAATGTTTTTAACCCCCCCAAAAGGGGGGTCCCGGGGAAAAAATCCCCCGATAGGGGTAGTTGAATTTCCTGTTTTTGTTTTCCCCAGGCGAGGGGAAAAAAGATCTTGCTAATTTTTTTGCCCCCTTCTTATCCTTTTAAATTTTTTTAAAAGAAATCTTGGAGTGAAAGGGGGCCCCGGGTGAAAAAGTGGTTTCGAGTCCCGCTTGGGTAATAAATGGGGGGGAAACAAAAAAAAGGGGGGGGGGACCCCAAAAATTTGGGGAAAAAAACCAGATTTCCCTTTTTTAAAATTATAAAAAAGGGGGAAAACCCCCAGTCCGAAGCTCTTTTTCTAAAATAGTGTATTTTTCCCAGCATCATTTTTCAAACCCCTTCCCCCAAAGGGGATTTTTAGAAACCCTTTTCCCCTTTTTCTGGGGGAAGAAACGCCAAACCCCCCCAAGTCCCCCTGCTCGCACATGATCTTTTTTTTAAAATTCCAAAATTTTTGGGGTTGGGGGGAATCGGTGCGGTGGTGATTGACTTCAAGGTCTTTAAAAACTTCCCCGGGCCCCCCTTTTATCAAAAACGAAAAAGGGAAAAACTTTTTTCCCAAACACTTTGTCATCGGGGAAAAATGATCTTGGGGGAAAATCTTGATGAAACTTTTTGGGGGAAAAAAAAAGCATGCCAAAAAAAAATTTGAACTGTTTTAACTGAGGTCGGCGGGGTAAGTGGCAATGGTCCTTTTTGCTTTGCACATGACCCCCATACCCGTTTTTTGATAATTTTTTTGGGCCCAAAAAAAAATACCTTTTGTAACCCTGAAGTGACCCCTTTCTCCCCAAGTGCCAGGTTGGGCCCCTCACAACGGTAGCCCCCTTACCCAATTAGCCCGACCCCTTTGGGAAAAAGAATCTCCCTAGACGGAGAAGTCATTCCCTGAAAAAACCCTACCCCCATTCTTACCAGATCCCGAAAATAGCCCAACCGATCTCTGAAAAGGTTTGCGGGGCCTTTCCCTAAAACCCCCAAAGGAAATACGCCCCATGCCAAAAGTAAACCCAAACGGGCATGTGAAGGGCCCTCTTCTTTTTGATTTAAACAAGTCGATGGGGAAACTGAAAATTGCTGGACATTGTCTAAGAAGCAGTGTATTATTTACCAAATAATCTTCAAGCATTTGATCAATGAATGGCCCTTGGGGGAATGTCTTTTTGGTGGGAACATTTAGTCCCTCGATAATCGGGTGCATGGGCCTCCGCCCTTTAAAGTTTGGGAGGGAAAGAATTCACCCTTTGGATTGGGGGTGAAGTGATTCCCCCCTTTTTTTTCAAAAATTACTTGAGTCGGGTGACCCAAGGGGGGTCAGCGATAGGAAAAATAACCCCGGCATCTAGAAGTTTGACCTTTTTTTCTTTTCAACTTCCTGCCTCCCGAGGGTTTTTGTCCCGGGGTTGGGGTTGTTTTAACCCGGTTTGAATTCTTTTTACAACAACTATCCGTGTTTGGGGAAATTTAAAAGATGCCTCTGAGTAGCCAACTGCCAGGCCAAAAAGCTCCCGGGCATGGTTTTTGAGTTTTGATCAGTTTCTTTTTTCTGCCGGGAGAAAGATTTTTAACTGATAATGGCCGGAAAATGGCCCGTCCCTTTCCCCCGAAATGCGTATTTCCCAATTTGGGCAGGGAAACTCCCTTTAAAGTAAGTTTTTTGGCCGAAATTTTCATATGAAGTTGGGTTTTCCCCAATCGAAGCTGGCAAAATGTGTAGGGCGGGGGGTTAATAGGGTGAATTAAAGCCTTTTGTTCGTTATTTCTTTTTGCCCCTAGGCCCCTTGTCGGGGTGTCTAAAGCAATTGGGCAATTTCCCTTTTTAAAAACAAAACAAACTTTTTAGTTGGGCACTGATAAAGCCCTTAGTAAAAGGGGGTTTTTGGGCCCAGGGCCCCAATTTAGGGGGGTCAACAGCATAACCCCTTTTTCCTCTTGAGCAACTGAATTCTCATGGGTTTCTTTAAATTTCAGAAAGCCAAAACCCTTTTTGAAACCCACCCCCTTTTGAGTTAATAAAAATTGTTTGCCAAATTTTTTTCACACCATCAGTTGCTAAGAAAAAGGTTTGACCTTAAAGGGTGAGTGGGTTCCCCTCCCCCACGAGGGATCTAAAACAACAAAATCTTTCAGTATATAAACAACCAGCAAACATTACCCTTTTTATTATACCTCTAGGCCCTTTGGGGCAACCCTTGGCTAAGTTTTAAAAAACCCCGGGGTAATCGGTTTTAATTGCCCCAGATTCAGCTTTTTTATATAAATAAAAAAGGCATAAAATTAATAAAAAGCACCAGGGAAACAACCCGACTTCCCATCAAATTTTTTAAAGCCATTTATTAAAAGCCCGGTTTAAAGTTAAAAAAACCCCGGGTCGGACACTTTGCTGGGGGGGGTGGCGGCTGTCGAAAAAGGAGATGGCGCATGAGAATAGACCGATTCATTAGTTAAGGGTGGGAAAAAGTAGCCCCCCGTTTTTCACTTTCTTTTTAAAGGGGATCCTTAAAGAATTTTTGCAAAATGGGGTTGATTTTCCTTCCCCGCTTCATTTAAAGGTATCTTTATCCTGCCGTCTTTTAAAAACATTGTTTCCACTTCCTTTTACTGAGTGACGTGACCTTAGCCCCTTGCTCCTTGGGAGGGTTTAGGGAAAGGGAAACCGGGGGAACCCTTTTGGGGGCCTTTAAAAAGGCTTCAGGAGCTGTCCTGGGCGGAAATTTTGGGGAGGAGCAGATGCTTTTTTCTCCCCTTTTGTGTATCCTCAATTTTTGGCATGTCCAAATTTTTGGCACTAGGATTGGAATTTTCTTTTAGGTTTGGGGGCCCTTGGGGATCAAATTGTTTTTTTGCCTCTGGTTGGGGGTAATAACTCGAGCTTTTTCGCTTTTTTGAAAGGGGGTCGCTTGAAATGCTTCTGGGTTAAGGAGAGGGAAATTTTTAATTTTAAAAAGTTTAAAAAATTTTCTTATAGCATCCTTATCCTTTTGGCTCTGAGCTCTCTTCCCTTTATTGAGTGCCCCTTTAGCTTTTAGTTGGGGGGTTGTCCGTTGGGGTTTTTTTTGATTTGGTTTTTTTAAAATTATCGAACTTCTTTCTCATAATCCATGTCTCTACCCGTAGTACGGCTTTGGCCCGAGACGGGGGTTGTCCTCCCAATGAATCCCAGAGGTCTATAATAAGGAATTCTAAACGGGTTTTTTCTTGGGGGGTTTGGCCATGTTTTTTGTAAACCCGGGAAAAAGCCTTTTTTTGATTATTAGCGAACCCTGATCGATGGAAAATTGATCTTTTTTGTAGACCCAAATTCGGTTGTGCCAAGTTGAGGGAACTTCCGCCCTTTAAAAGCAAAATGATCCACCCAACCATATCAAACCCAAAAGAATAGGGTGAACGAGGTCCGGGGGGAATACCAGTTCTTGAATGCTTTGAACTTCTGCCCTTTTTTCTCTTAACATTTTCCCGACTCGGGTCCGGGCTCTTGGTTCCTTTAAAATTTTTTCCTTCCCAGTTTCTTTAATTTTTTAAGCACAGTCGCAAAAGGGGAAAGAGCATCCTTTTGGGGGTGAGAGCGGTGCAATCTCCCCCAGCTAGGGGTTGAAACCCGTTTGCGATTCTTTGGGATACCCCCGAGCAAAGAAATTTAGCCGCCCGTCTTTGTTTATTCCCCAAGGGAGGAAAAGTCGAAGAGAAGGGATTGGAATTATGCCCAATTTTCAAACAGGTTCATCCTCTCTCTGAGGGGAATCTAAAATGGGGTCTTTTTTAAAAATTGGGTTTTTTGCAGGAGGAAAGTATTCCTCAACCCAAACTTGGGGCTAAAGCCTCCCAGCATTTTAATGCCTTTTTCGGGTTTTTTCCCGCTAAACCCTTTTTTACTGACCCCCGAGAGAGAATGGGAAAGCTCGGAGAATAACCAATTCCCGTTTAGTTCCCCCTTGGGGGGTTTCGCAGACAGCCCAAAAAAATTTGGGTTTTGGGTGTGCAGGGGGGTTATCATCTGGTCTTTTCCCTCGAATTGTATGTCCCCAGAGATTAAACCCCCCGGAGGAAAATTTTAAACTCATAGTTGGCCCACGTCATTAGTAAGCACGGTGGGTGGGTGTCCGGGGATTTGTGCGCCGGGTTACAAAAGCCCAACACTCCCAAAAAAGTAACCAATTTTTGGGGAAGGGAATGGAACCCGGAAGGGGATCTGCTTTGTACCCGTATGAACTGCACGAGACCAAAAAAAAACACAACCGGGGAAAAAACAAATTTTGATGGGGAAAAGAAAAATTGGGAAAAGGGAGGGAAAAATAAAAAATGCCAACTCTTCTTTCAAGAAAAGAAAGGGGGTTTCCCCGGGGGCCCCCGGCGCCTTTTGGGGAACCTTTTTGATCGTTTGTTTGGGGGTTTTAAAAAAAAAATTAAAAAAGCTACAAAAAACTAGGGGAATCGGAAATTCCCGGGGTTTCCCCTTCCTTCCCTTTTCTCAAAAATGTTTGGGAATTTAATTCAAGCTTAAAAAACAAGTTGTTCGTGGTGTGGGGTTCCCCGACTTCTATACTAAAAAAGCAAAATAAAAAGAAATGAAAATTAAAATGAGGAAAGATTTTTGGGGAAAATTTCTTTAAATTTACTAGAAAATGGGCAGACAAGCTTAGACTTTGAATCCCCCTTGGATCCCCCCCCAAGGCCCCCCCCCAAAAATCACAGACCAGCGATTTTCCAAATTTTTTCATTCATTTCAAAAGACACCATCAAAAATCCTGACCCCTAGGTTTTAAGGGCTTTGGGGAAACCCCGCTCTATCCGATGTAGCTACCACGGTTTTAATTTTGCCCCCCGGGTCGGTCCTGCCTCTCCCCCAACGGGCTTAACTTAACTGGTGCAAATTCTAATGAATTTAAAGAGTTACTTTAAACAAAGGGTAACCCCAACGGTACCTTTAAAAGGCACACTCCAAGTAACATCCCCCCAACCCAACGGGGGTTTTGAACCCCAAGTCTGGGTACTAAGTGCCCGGAAAAGGTACTTAAGAGGGGTTTTGGAGGTTTTTGGGGCGTTTGGGGGGGGTGCCGGGTTGAAAATTGCAAAAAAGGGGGAATGGGAAAAAAGTACCCAAAAATGCTCCAAATTTGGGCCCCAATGTGCGCAGGCGACATTTTGAGGTGTAAACGCACTTTTTTCCAAAATTTAATTTAGGGAAACTTTTTGGCAAAAATTCAAAATGTGGCCTTTTTGGGGGCAATGTGCCTACGCCACATTTTGGAAAACTTCGGGGGCCATTTTTGTGCATATAAGGAGGATTTTTGCACCGGGAAATTCCCCCCAAATTCGTTCCCCTTTTTTCCTCCCCGGAAAAAAACCATTGGGAACCAACTTCAAGCCAACTTCGAAGGGTGATTTCCGGGAGCTGTAGAGGTCGGAATTGAGTTCCGTTTGTTGCTATGGATTCGTAGCGACGAGGAGAAGAGATCGCTAACCTCTATTTTGGGTTTCTGGGTGTAGGTCGTGAGCAGTAAGGAAGGGTAGAGCTACGAGTTTGGTGGTTGGGAATCGAGTTTCTGGGGAACTAGAAGACGATTAGAGCCTCGTCTCTATTCCAGGTGAGGGCCTAGCGTTGTGTAAGTAGTATGGACAGCGTGAGGAGCTTCAATTGGACTTAGAGCAAACCTAGGTTATGCATGAAAATGATGAGAGTAAAAGGGGTGAATTGTTCTGTGATTGTGTTTCTGACTGACTGTTTGATGATTGGGTTCGAATTGATTGCTTGATGATTCCTTTGGTTGGGGGGTTCGGGATGAAATGAAATGACTAATGATTGACTTAGAATTGAGAGTTAGGATGAATTGGGGTGTGGATGCTAGTGATTTAATAATGTGAAATGTCAGTTTGTGGTTTGCAGGGGAATGGCCCTGCAATGTGGGGTCGTTTCCGAGAAAGAGGAACAGTGGGTGGTCCTAGACTCATGACATGGCTACCCCTGTACTTGCAGGTGGGGGTGGCCGGTGAGCTAGCTGACTACCCTATTGCGTGTTTGTGTGGATAGATTGTGAGACGTGACTGATTGTGAACTGTGGAAGTGGATGGTGAAATGGGATTAGTGTTCATGAGTGTTGTGATGATTGTGGATGGATGTATCGTGCTGGCATCATACGAATTGTGAACTGTATGTGAAAGTAGAACGGAAGGAGCCCACACTACACCCACCCGAGTTACTGGTTGTTGAGTCTGATCCATTGGGGTGGATCCCCTTGACATGGGTGTCAAGGGAGTGATGAGATTGATGATGAGATTGATGATGATGATGATGGTTATTGAGAACGCGTTCCCCATGCGGTAGGGGAGCGCGAGGACTTCCCATGCGGTAGGAAGTGCGTCGGCCGGCCGGTGGTGGTGTGGATAACTCCTTGGCGCCTAATAACTCACCTAGATAATTGAATGTGAATGTTTGTGTGCTTGTGGTTGTGGTAGTACTTGGTTGATGGGTGTGATGTGAATGCTTTTG